>NSJW01000570.1:1200000-1902702 GCA_019955255.1 Castanospermum australe | reverse complement strand
AGACCATATCAACAATCTGAACACGTTATTTTTCCAACTTACAGCATCAGATTACAACATGGTGGAAAATGAACGTGTAGAGCTCCTACTTCAAAGTCTACCTGATTCGTATTATCAACTCATCATCAACATAATAAATAATATTGTTGATCATCTATTCTTTGATGATGTTGCTGCTGCTATTCTTGAAGAAGAATCCAGGCAAAAGGATAAGGAAGACAAATTGGAGAGTTCAAAGCAAGTAGAGGCTTTGTCGATGACGAGAGGAAAATCAACAAAATGTGGCCCTAGTGGGAGCCAAATTTAGAGTAGATCAAAGTCACGAAAAAGAAAGAATTTCAAATGCTACAATTGTGGCATGAGGGGGCACTTAAAGAAAAATTGTTGACACAACAAGAAAAATGCAGAAAAGGCTCCTGAAGCAACAACCTCTCAAGGATGTGTTGCTAGTACCTCTGATGATGGAGAAATCCTATATAACGAAGCAACAATTGGTTCTAAAGGCAAAAAGCAGTTTACTGATGTTTGGATAATGGACTTGGGAGCAACATGGCACATGACTCCACAACAAGATTGATTTTGTACTTATGAACCTATCTTAGAAGGATTTATGTTCATGGGTAATGATCATGCCTTAGAAATTGCTAGAGTTGGTACTATCAAATTAAAAATGTATGATGGTGGGATTCGCACAATTCAAGGGGTATGACACATGAATGGCTTGAACAAGAATATATTGTCTATTGGGCAATTAGATGTCCTCAGTGCAAGACCCACATCAAAGGTGGGATCTTAAAGGTTGTTAAAGGTGCTCTTGTGGTGATGAAAGCAGAGAAGATTGTAGCAAATATGTACATGCTTCTGGGAGATATGTTGTAGGATGCAGATGCATCAGTTGCATCAGCTAGTCAAGAAAATCAGGACGGGTTGGATGCTCCCTCACACTGTCACATACTCCTCAAAAGCCAAATAAAGTTATCTCTCTCTCTCTCTCTCTCTCTCTCTCACACACACACACACAAACATACGACACGCTAAGCTTAGCCAAACAAAATAACCGCGTTTTCAGTTTTCAGTTCTCAGTTCTCACAGCACACACAGACAAAAGCAGTGCAATAGAGCCGTTGTTTCTCTTTGCTCCTCTCTCTCACAGCCCTACCCCTACCAGTGACCAGACCCAGACCCAGACCCGCTTCTTTCTTCTTCCTTTTCTCATAAATTGATCATGTAAAAACACATACCAGAAAAAAGCTACTCTAAATTTGCTTCTCACCCCCTTAAACTTCCATTTAATGGCTCTTTTTAGAACTCTATTCCTCTTTCTTGTCAACATTTGCTTGCTTCTCACCTTCTCATCTGCCGACGATCCATTTTTTTTCTACAACTTTGACGTCTCTTACATCACTGCCTCTCCTCTTGGAGTTCCTCAACAGGTTCGTTTCTTTCTTCTTTCTTTCCCTCTCCTACTATTTTTGCTTCATCTCTTTTTTTTTTTTTAAATTTATGTGCGTGTGCTTACTTTCGCATGGATTCACTTTGAATTTTCAAAAAGTTTCAAGCTTTACTCGAAGATCTACATCATAGGATACTGATTATAGTAATGTGAAACTTCAACTTGAAGGGATGTGTGATTTGAGCTGAGCTGCTGACTTAGTTAGAGTTATAGGATTTTGGCAGTGGCTCTCATATCTGCAATGTTTTGCAGGTCATTGCTATCAACGACAAGTTTCCAGGTCCTACTATTAATGTAACCACGAATAACAACGTCGTCGTCAATGTCCGAAACAAATTGGACGAGAATCTCCTCATTCATTGGTAAGAATAGGATGCTCAATTTCAACACCTGGATTTGTTTGCTGACAAGATGATTGAGCTCCAGGAGCTAAATTTATGGAAGTTTATTTCCTGGGTGATTGAGACAGGTCTGGGATTCAGCAACGGCGGAGTTCGTGGCAAGATGGAGTTCTTGGCACAAATTGCCCCATTCCTCCGAAATGGAACTGGACTTACCAATTTCAGGTCAAGGATCAGATTGGAAGTTTTTTCTACTTTCCTTCTCTTAATCTCCAGAGAGCAGCTGGTGGATTTGGGGGTTTCATCATAAACAACCGACCCATCATTCCTATCCCCTTTGATACCCCACATGGGGACCTTGTCATTTTTATCGGAGATTGGTACACGCGGAATCATACGGTTAGTGTTGTTTCAATTCATGAAAAGTCCTGTTCCTGCTACTTGTACACTGACACTTGGACAACGCGGTTTGTTACTGTTTCTACTTTGGGATGTAGGATTTGCGGAAGGACCTTGAGGCGGGAAAAGATCTTGGCATGCCGGATGGCGTTCTCATCAACGGGAAAGGCCCTTATAGATATAACGATACACTTGTACCCGATGGCATTGATTACGAATCAATTGAAGTCCAACCTGGTAAGTGCTTGGAAGAAATTTGACATGAATTCTGTAATTTTTACTAACATGGATTGTCTTGTTTGGTCATGTGATCAATACACGTCCTAGAAACTCATGTCAGTTTGTTCTTCTATGACCAAGTGAGAAACTTGAACATCTCGCAATATAATTTCTTTAATATTGGACTTCTTTAGGGGTGGAAACAGAGAAATACAGAATAATTGACTAATAAATACTGGTTGTTTTCTTTCAGTTAATTAAGTTTATATATATGGAGCAGAACCATGTCTGAATTTTAAGCAAAACAATAGACAGAAAGAGATACAGAAGCGAAGCAAGCACCTTAAGATCGTGTAGTGTCTTTTGTATACTTGGAGTTGGAGCTATATCTGTTGAGTGTAAAGAGCGCAAGGTGTGTGTGTAATAATGTGAAATATGTGTGTATCCAAGTTAGAAAGAAAAGCTTTTGTGGTTCTCACAAGTATTCCTTATACTGGGACACTACTTGAACTTAAATATCATCACCGATGCATCAATATAGTGTGTGGGGATAGCTGGGGACTTTGTGAGTTGGTGTTATGACCTTCTTGATAATGATTTACGTGTTAAATATTTTGAATGGAACTCTCATAATTTTTGACAGGAAAAACTTACCGGATTCGTGTACACAATGTTGGAGTATCAACAAGTCTGAATTTCAGGATCCAGAACCATAACTTGCTTCTAGCAGAGACTGAGGGATCTTATACCGTGCAGCAGAACTACACTAGCTTAGATATACATGTTGGACAATCGTATTCTTTTCTGGTAACCATGGATCAGAATGCAAGTACTGATTACTACATTGTCGCAAGTGCCAGGTTTGTGAATGAATCACTTTGGCAAAGAGTTACTGGAGTTGCTATCTTGCACTATACAAATTCCAAGGGAAAGGCTAGTGGTCCTCTCCCAGATGCTCCAAATGATGAATATGACAAAACTTTCTCAATGAACCAAGCAAGATCCATCAGGTCTCTTTATGCTGCAATTTTATAGCATTATTCCAGTATTCTGTTGATTATGGTTTGTTATCTTTTGTCTACTCATATAGTCATATTTATTGATGCTGCAGTTTTGAGGAACCATATCAAAGCAAGCAACAGATGTTCCTGTTATTGTGAATTTTATGAAATCTGAAACTAAAATATTGTTTTGGGAGGTTGAATAATGTTAAGAAGAAACTTCTGAATACATTGTTCATAATTTGTAAAAGTGAACCAAACAAGTTAATGTGATTCAGCTATAAACTAGATATATGGCACTATGTCAATATGAGTTTCTCATATGGCATGGATCTAATAAATATGTTGAAATATGGGACTGTAGTATATTATAAAATCATAATCCCACTAGAATATAAGTAGATGGAGTAGATGATTTTAAATTCCACCATTACTTCACAAAAAGTTCATCACTCACTCTTTTGGAATTCTGTGTTTTAACTGTGCAGATGGAATGTATCAGCAAGTGGTGCTCGCCCTAACCCACAAGGATCTTTCAGATATGGTTCCATCAATGTGACCGATGTTTATGTATTAAGAAATAAGCCACCAGAGAAGATTAATGGGAAGTGGCGAGCAACACTCAGTGGCATCTCTTTTGTCAATCCTTCCACTCCAATTAGGCTTGCCGACCAATTCAAACTGAAGGGAGTATACAAGCTTGATTTTCCCACCAAGCCTCTAACATCATCACCTCGGACAGAAACATCAGTAATTAATGGAACTTATAGAGGATTTATGGAAATCATACTGCAGAACAATGAAACCAAGATGCATACCTATCACATGAGTGGATATGCATTTTTTGTTGTAGGGTAGTGACAAATATCCTCTCCTTTTAAGTGCTCTTCCATGTTTGCATGCTATGTTACATTTGATGTGCCAATAACACTTACAATATGATTCATTGGCTGCAGGATGGATTATGGTGAGTGGTCTGACAATAGCAGGGGCACATATAATAAGTGGGATGGAATAGCTCGGACTACAACACAGGTATATTTTTGTCTGAGATATATCCTCCTATATCCTAACAAGTTCTTGTTTTTGAAACTGTCATGTTCTCCAAAGCTGTCAAAATGCCTTACTAGAACCTGTGTCCACATCACAGATCCCTAATTTTATGTTAATAATTTCATGTTCTCATACGTATTGCTGGTGAAATTTTTGATTCAAGGCATTTGTAAATTTTAAATTTTTTTTCTGCAACTGGAAACTCTTACTATTAAGTCCTTTTTTTTCATTTTGCTGACTGATAATACTAGTTTACCCCAGAATTCCAGAATAATGATCTAGAAGAGTAGAAGTAAACAGTGTCATTAATATCTAGATATACCATTAAAATCCTGGGAATTGTTGACCTTGTTAAAAATTGATGCTTAGGAGGTCTCCAGTTCCATTTTGTAAGCTTGTATTTTCATATTTCGAGCTTACTCGGTGCTATCATTCCATATTTTTTAATCATTTCAGTTATTTGGATTTTCTATTTTAAGATTGATGGAAGGATCAAAATCTAGATCATTTGATCAAAAGATGATATGGTGATATGTCAATGAATCACTTGAGTTAACAACTCAATATAACAACTCTATTGTGATTCCTAGAAGCTTTAGTCATATTTCTCTGTTTCCCTTGCCTCCCATCTAGGTTTATCCTGGAGCATGGACAGCAATTTTGGTATCCCTCGACAATGTTGGAGTTTGGAATCTCAGAACAGAAAACCTTGACTCATGGTACCTCGGTCAAGAAACGTATGTCAGGGTTGTCAATCCAGAGGCTACTAACAAGACTGAGCTGCCCATGCCAGACAACGCCCTTTTCTGTGGCGCCCTTAGTAAATTGCAAAAGTATGTTCCATGATCCTTCTCTTTTCCATTATTATCTTCAAGAGCGTGGGTGGTTCTAAATTTTGATGCCAATTGTTTTCTTTCTTTCAGACCTCAAGATATTTCTTCAGCACCATCAATCAATGGGAACAGACTGAAGCTGTTCTTCACTTGGCTGATGTTTTTAAGCGCCTTAATCCCCGTTTTCCAGTAAAAGCACATTCTGGGGCATCCTCCTAGATGCTTGCTAGAGCGGCTAGCTCGTTGGTGAGGTTTGTGGTTGAGTTCTTAGTTTTGTAAGTCTTGTTTATATTAGTCTTGCAGTGGTTGACTCGTATTCTTTCCTATTCTCTTAATGGTCGTGATTCCCGTTTAATTGATTGAGACTTGTAATTCTTTTAATGCCTATATTAGTGTATTAATGACAAAATTAATCAAGATCTCAAATACATGCAACTTGCCAACGTGGTTTTGACTTTGATGATTTTCCTCCTTAATTTCATCATTTAGACTTGCGTGATTTGTAGTTTATGATTTTCCAACTAGTCTATTTAAAAACTGGCCATGTAAAAATGCCATCCTTAAAGCAAGTGATTAGTTGCTGTAAGATATGTAGACCTAGCCGAAGATGCTTCTTAGCTGGATATTATGTACCCAGATGTGAATCAACAACTTAAGCATTGCTATTGGGGTTTTGATTTTAAGTTTTCAACTACAAGTAACTGATAAATGAACGCAAGTTACAGTTATGTAGACCTAGCCGAAGATGCTTCTTAGCTGGATATTATGTACCCAGATGTGAATCAACAACTTAAGCATTGCTATTGGGGTTTTGATTTTAAGTTTTCAACTACAAGTAACTGATAAATGAACGCAAGTTACAGTTAATTCTATCCTTTTTTCTCATGTACGTTTTCTTGGCCGAAGAATTTGCCTTGTTGAGTTTGATAGTTTCTACTCTGATATTTTATATTATTTTGGGCCATTGCTACTCAATAAATTAAAATTCTCTTATTTTCTTTAAAAACGTGAAAAAGAGAAAAAATACATAACAATTAAATGTACTAGCTGCCTTTTCAAATCCAAAAAAATACAGCACAATTTTTCCTTTATAAATTTAATAGGATTGCTGCTTTGCTTTTGTAATTTCCACTAGTGCGGATCTTGTAGGCAGTACATTGCGGTTGCCGGTTGCCGGTTGCAACTATGCAATTTCGTTGTTTCCATTTAGATAAAAATAAGTTCAAGAAAGGCATCAAAAAAATTTTTTCTGAAAAAAATGTTTAAGGAAAAGAAAGATTATCCATTTCAAATCAGGTATGCTACGAGCTTCAATAACGACTTAAAATGACAGTTACTTACAAATTATTTATGGAGGGACTCTTAACAGATTTGAAATTAAAGACTCGATCAAGAAACAATGTTACCGTTAGAAGTGTCAATTTAGACTGGGTCAGCACGTTTGGCTGCCCATTTTTGTCGGTTAGATTCAATTACTATCCTATTTTTGTATTGGCTTGACCTGACAAAAAATAATTAACTCAACTGAGTTAGTCTAATTTTTAATAATATTGTGACCCGATCCATTTGACTTACTAATTTTTCTGGATAAGACTCTATTTAGGCCGACAATTTCACTGGGTCTGGCCCCATTAAAAAAAATCTGAATGGACCGAGTAGGTCGGTTTGATCCAAGTCAAAAATTAGTTTTGAACAGAAAATGCTGTTCTTTTTTCGTACATAGAAAATTAATAAGCAATATATGCACGAACATTTATTTTCCTTTTGCAATTTGAAAATGAGTAAGAATTATTATGACTCATGAATATTATTTACATAACTATTTCAGCATAGACTGTTCACAACTACCAATACGATTCCATTTATGAAATAATTTTAGTGAGATTATGTTAATTTTATAAAAAAATTTGTATGAAATTAGTATGAGCTCCTTTTTCATTTAAAAAATTATATTTTCTGCATGTATAATTTGTATTTGTATAAAACTATACCTAAGGCTATTTTTTACTTATATTATGACCTAAACGTACGCAGACCTCAGGGTATTTGTCTAGAATTAACCTTCTATATAAGGGTGTTCTGTATTATTACATGACATAATAATTATCCAATTGAAAATATTAATTATCTCTGAAATTACAAAGTTATAATCAAATAGTCCCTTTAACTAGATCAGGTGCAATTGGCTTTGTTCATATTCAGTCTGCTTTTGTCATTAAAATATTTATTTGGAGCAAATTAAAAAATCAATCTGCACTACATACAACTTATGTCTTTAAGTACTAATTTTGATTAGATCTTGAACATTTCCGAATCTATAATTAGCATGTTGATGTATAATAATATATGTGTCTGTGTGTGGAAACACACAAAGGAGCAGAGTTGTAAGAAGAAAGTGGCTAATTGTTGATTAGTTAGATAATCAGATGCAGTGGTAAGTACAGGCAAAACTTGAAGAACATAAAGGTTAAGGTCTGCTATGAAGAGAACTACATGCACAATTACAAAAGAGCAAATGATAGTGTAGTAGTCCGTAGTTATCAGCATCAAATAATCTTCAGCTCGAAATAGATGCATATTTAAGTTAAGAAATCAGAGTTCCTTGAGCTTGAAAGGCTGGTGATAAAGAAACTTTGTACTCTTCATTTACTCGAAAGAGAAGACATACTGCTGAATTACTAGGGAGAAACACCAAAATTAGCCGAAGCATAAAACCCATCTTTGATCCGAACCTCCTCTCCTTCCTGGACCAAAAAGAAAGACCACGCACCCACTTACTCAGAAATCAAGGTCAGGGATATGTATTATTAATTGTCTCTGCATTCTGCAGCACTTTGCAAGAAGAAGAGGGTGCATGATAAGTTACCTGCTGGCGCACATTTGTCTTCTTCACGGTCTGATCAGGCATGAGACCAAAGTAAATGTGTGGGAAATGAGCCCACTGACACACACAAAGAACACAAAGCACGTCACACATCAGAAGTCCAAAATGAACCGCAAAACCATAGCAATTGATTTTAGAAACGGGAGGGATATACTACCAAGCACTTTAGAAAAGAGTTCCCATGGATGAAAATTAATTTGTAAAATACGTAACTTTTTTTTTCGAAAAAGAGTATATAATTGAATTTGCGTCAAATGTGTATTGAAACCGTAATGTGATAAAGTAGGAACCCTCTACGGCTTTTTATTTATTTATATTTATATATATTATTTTAAGCAGGATGATGCATACATTCTTGGCTGCTGCGCTGAAGGCTTCCCTGTGGGTTATATTGGGATTGACAGACTTTATTCGTTGGATCTCGTCCCTGCAGATATACACATGGACCATCCAAATTTGCTTCTAACTTTAACAACAATGCAGACATATAATATATGAATGTGAAGTTTTTATATTAAAAAATGAAGATACAAGAGACAGAGGGAGATAATGCTTTTACATATATAAATACTCACTTAATGAAGCGGTTGTACGCGGAGGGGACTCTCTGTCTCTTCTCAGGGGCTGGACATGGCACACAGACAGATTGATCAAAATCACTTCCTTTGACTTTTAGTTACAATTTTTATTTGATCTAGCCAGTTGAATGCCTATTTTTCCTTGCACAGGGCATCATCTCGTCGTGATTGCTTTCTTTCAACATATCTATGCTTCTCTTGATATTGTTATAAGTTTCAAGCTATTATTTTTTTTTGTTCTTCGACAGTTCGACTAGAATATACCTATAAGAGTGTAATTCACTTATCACTACACACAACACTTATTAGTTTCAAGCTACTATAATCTTGGGGGTGAAGAAACGAGCCATATCGCTTGCTCTTTATGATATATTTTCTCCCATGCCACTTATAAACGGCCAAAATAACCTACGTTTTCCTTTCATCATCGGCGGGGCTTGTAATTTGAGAACCAAATGAAAATAGAAGTTATAGTATAGACTGGTTAATTACTTTCTGTTTTATACAATAAATCCTCTTGATATTGATAAACTTTTGTAGGCTCTTAATTTGGGCGAGGATAGTCTACATATCCCTGCCATTACTTCTTAGGATTGCAGTTTTCTTTTAGGTCATCTACTTAAAAAGCAAGGGATTGTTTAAGTGATGTCGTGATGATGCCTTAAAACATCTTTTCCCTTCTACCAACTGAAATGGACCAAGATTTCCCGCTTCAAGGCTGTTAATAGTGACCAAAAAAGCAACAGCACGATTTTGTTCTTTGTTGAAAAACTACAGTATATTTTACCACATGAAGGTTGCTTTTTTCAACTTAAAATAATATTATGGGATGCACAAGAAAGGGCAACGTACCATCATTTTGAGCAAGGGAAACCCGAGTTACTTCAGCCCTATATATAAAAATAATAGCTAGAACAGGAGAATTCAAATCTCACGTCTATTGATAGCCGGTGGCCGTGGAAGCTCATCAGCTTCAGTCCTAGCATGCATAGAGAAGTCGTCATTTGATGAGTTTGTCTGGTTGATCAAAAAATTTGGGCACGGGTTTTGCATCTCCTCCTGCAGAAATAGAATCACCCGCCAAGCAAAAATTGTAAATTATAATTAATTAGGTTCGACAAATCAGCTCTTGATATATTCCCACAAAATTAATTAGCGTCAATTAATAGTACTTGATTATTTTATATGAGAGGGTAGCGGCTGGTAAGGATTTTATATACATTATGTTCATTCATTTACCAAATGACTTGATATTTTCCTCTTTCTATGCATGCATTAATTTATCAAACAAAAAGCAAGTGAGAGAAAAGAAGACAAAAACAAATTATGGCCCCGTATAACGTAAGTACCAGAAGGTTATGAGACGGAGAGAAGAAAGAGTGACCCAAATGAATTTGATTCGCCGATGGGAGAAGCAATCGCATGTTCACTGGCAGGAGATGAGTGCAATTGCCGCATCGGACAGTGACGGGATTGAACAAGCTTGTGCAAGGAACACTCACCTGAAAATTAAAGAGGAAAATATCATTGGAGAAAAGGAATTTAGTCATTAATCACGCCCTAACATTGAGATATGAGAAAGAAAGGAAAATTTATAAGGGGGCTATCTAGCCGGGTAGAATGGATGAGACCAAGATATATATTAGGTGAAGAAAAACCCTAGCTAAAGCCCCAAGGTGTGAGTGAAAGAGGTTTTGGTGAGCAAATAATATGGTTCATACAGCGAGGACAGTGTCACAAATGTTGCAGTGAACATAACAAAGCTGCTCGGAAGGAAGAAGGTGGTCCAATGATAAGTTAATCGAAGAGGATGACATCTTATGTTTCTTCTCTTGTAAAGATTTGGTTGATGATTGGTCTCTTGATTGATTGATTCACAGGTTAACTACCGCCTTGGATATGCTTTTTTTGATTGAGTTGTGAAAGAAAGGTGCAAGAGACAGAGTGAGAGGGAAAATGGGGTGACATATTTGGTCTAGGAAGATGAACAAGAGAGGAAAAGGCACAAAACCCTTCTTTCTCTGTTTATTGGTCTTGTTTATAGGGAGATATATTTGGTCTGGTAGATATGCAATGTAGTACCAATGTTGGTATAAGTAGAAGTAATTTAAGTTTCTTAAACATTATGTTTACGGTTTGATTTTTGATAGATATAAATAAAAAATGTGTTATTGGTAAGCCTCTCCGATACAAGAAGTATGATCGAAAGTCAAAAAATTAATCTTTTAACATTCAGATAAGATATATTCTAAGTGCACAAAAAAAAAAGGATATACAATATACGTATGCATGCAAGGTGTATATATTTACATTCATCATCATCGTCGTATATATAAATAATGTAGAGCGGTTTTACTTGAACATGGGGAGTTATATATCATATAAACGCATGTGGTAGGCATTCCCGATGTTTATGTGTGTATGTTGGGGAGAGGAGCCAGAAAGGGACGTGTGCATGGGGTGATATAGCTTGCACAGACTCACCTGTTGTTTTCAGTTGTTAAAGAGGGTGTTGTCTTGGTGTGCTATCAAAACCCTTTCTTTTTTAAATAAATTTTCCTCAATTTCCGATCAAAGAAAATGAAACCTAATACTTTCCAACCTGTCCTCTACTCCTACTCCGCCTCCTTATAGGACTCCTTACTCAAGCCAGATCGAAGCCACAGCTAGTGAAGTGAAGCTAGATAATATAATATATTATTATTAATGATATTTGTGAAAAAAAAATCAACAAGTTTACTTTTGGTAATTTGACAACTCCAACTCGCTGGCCTTACACAGAGATATAAGTATTTAATTCAGGAGTTCAGTAAAAAACACCTCAGCAAGCAGACTTTCCTCTTGCTGCTTGCTAACTTTGTCCTTTACTAAATTTCTATTTCTTTTGGCTTATGTTAGCTAACTGGGTTAGAATCTTTTCGTATGCTTCCCTCTCCTCTTCGACCACAGGTTTCCATTTCAAAATTTGGGTGAAATTGATGTTGCCAACCCCTTTTTTAATCCATTGGTACGAGAGAGATCCGATCTCGGAACAATCGCCATCCTTGCCCATGTAAGCCTATAGGATTCTCTCTTCCCAAAAAAGACAATTGTATCATCATTCATATACAAATGGGATGGCAGTGCAACTTCATCATGGAAGATTATTAATGTGCTCCCAATTAGGGAAGTTACAAAGTTTGTTGGCACTTTATTAAATTTTTATGAATATTTAATTATTATATATATATATATATATATATATATTTTTTTTTTTTTTTCTGTATTTAGATGATGGTAAGTCATCTCTGACAAAGTATAACTCATGTCATACAGTGAAAATCTATTGTAATCGTAGACTATTTCTCTAAATCACGTAAATGTGTTGTGTGCCTTTCGTTCTCTTTTTTATTTTTCATTCTTTTCATTGATTTTACCGTAGGTTTGGTATCAAATTTCGTTAGATAGGATAGAATAGTGGGAACGGAAGAAGGAAAAGTAAAGATAAACAAATTCTATGATAATAATAATTTGGTTTACGGAAGATGCATATTGAAGAAGTTAAATCAACCACTTTTGAGAAAGAAATTTAGATAAGATGTCAGAGGCAGATTAGGAGTTAGTACATAGATAAGCTCTATTTTCGATTGACATTGGCTCGAAACGTTGCATTTAGTATTCGGAATGAGAAGACTATCACGAATCTGGTAAAGGCATTGTCAAATACCTACGAGAAGTGACAAGAACCAACACTAGAATAATGATTTTGCGAAAGCGACAACTGAAGAGATTGCATACTTTTTGATTCTTAGTGTTGACAACCTGTTTGAATCTTGGGTCTGTTATATAGTGCATCCTTTCATGCAACATCACATAAAGAATGCTTAAGAAATTATGTGTCTAGTAACATGAGGAATGTTTATCTTGCTAATGATGATGAGCCTCCTAACATTGTGGGAAATGATGAAGTTCATATAACAACTAATTATTGGACTGTGTGAAAACTGAAAAATGTCAAACATGTTCTTGGGTTTAGAATAAATATGTTTTCTATAAGACAGCTTGATGGTGATGGGCATTCAACAACTTTTCTTAGCAGCTCATGAAAAACCGCCAAAGATTCTATGGTTATAGTATGTGGAAATAAGTCCATCAAGTACCAGGAGAGGAGTTAGATTTTTTTTTTTTTTTGGTAGACGAGGAGTTATATTATTTTCATTGAGAGGCTAAAGAGAAAAATACGAGGTCAAATTAATTTTTTTTAAAATTACATTAAAAAAAATAAAAGTTGGTGGGTCAAGGCCCTCAAAGACAAGAAGGAGCCGCGCCTGTCTGGTACTCTACATCACCTTGAACACGAGGGATGTTGTCATAGAAATTGATTCTAAAATTAACTCAAAATGTCTTTATGAGGAGTGTATCTTTGGAAGCGGAAAAATGTTAGTTTCTTCAAGGCTGAAAGATTCCCAAGTCAAAAAAAAAAAAAGAACTTGTTCATACATCTGTGTGATTCTTTATTAATATATTTTTTTGTGGATCACATTATAATGTCATATTTATTGATGATTTTGAATTTAACAAGCAAGGTGATAATTCACATTGCTCCAATTAACCTTGGTTTTAAAGTGTTCTTGATGATGTGGGTTTCATCCCTATCTCCACTTCTGTTTTCCCCGGGCGCCTTTATAAACTCTTCTGTTAGTATTCGCAGTGATATGTGGTAACTGATAAAAACGATGACAATAGCCAGTCAATTTCAATTTGCACTTGTTTGTTTTGTCAACTTTTGGGTTGTTCCCATAAAATAAAGAAGTCATTCTTGTTGCCTCGTCACCAAACGACATCAATAAAGCAACAGGGAGAAGAACCAAAAATGGGCGCATTATATTATATAATTATATTGCAATGATTTGTAAGGAGTAAAGTATGTTTGGTTAATTTGTGTAAAATAATTTTTACGTAGGATATATTTTAATAGGCTTAATTTGTAAAGAGTAAAGTATTTAAACTTTTTTTACCAAAAGTAATTTTATAAATAGCGTTTGGTAATATTACTTTTTGAATGTAAAATTATTTTAAAATATAATAATGATAATACATGATTAAATAATAGTATAAAAAAAAATATTTTAATGAACACTAAATTAAGAAAAAAAATTAATCTATTTATAAGCATGCATGAATTTAAAATTAAAACTAAATAATGCTATTGTTGGATTATACATGCTTATATAATAATTGATTGTTTTATTTGAATATATAATTGAAATGTTATAATCCATTTCTGCTATATTTGTACAAGAACAAGCACCTCTTTATATAAAGATTTCAACACCTTGTCATTATAGTCATGCAATGTTTCGGAAGACTTTCAGTTGAAAATAACATTTAAATTTTATTTTTTAAATATAAAAATCGAACCTGAAACTATTACCCTGACCTTATCTCACTTTTCATTGTTTGAGTTATGCACAAGTGACCAGAACATTTAAATTCGAATGCATCAAGTTGATCTCTGCTTGCTTTTGTACCAATTAATAATGAGTAATTTGGGCACAGGTTATATTCAATATCGACTGTCTGAAAAGCAAAAAGAAAAGGCTTAATTTAGATTCCATTTCTTTATTGGAAATGGAAAGTGCCACGAAAGCTATAGTCAAGCTTGAATGAATAACTAGTCAGGTAGACAAACATTAGGGCCTTCACTAATTAAACCTGAATACGAGTACACATGTTGAGAGGCACTGGCAGCGTCTGCAGGAGGAGTTGGGTCAAACTGATTAGGGCAGACGCTAGCCTCTGTTAATTTGTGCACCACTCTCCATGAAGCACGAAGCTCGAGTCTTCACATCTCCTTAGCCAGCTAGCTACTGTACTTCAGGGTAAGCTCCAAATTGTAATCCCACTTTTGTGATTCAAAGGTCACGAGCGAGATTGCCAACTAGTACTTCATTTTTGGATCCTTAGTTCTTCTACCTCTATCGCTTTGTCAACCATAGCAATAGCTACGGGGTTAAAAACGCGTTTCAGGTCTCAAAAAATTGGCACTAAAAGTCACCTTAGCTTATGACTCGAGGCTACTAAGTTATGGCTTCTTGTTTGACCGTAAACTTTATCAATCTCTCACAGCTCCATGATTCCATCAACCAAGGGTTATATAGCAATGCAAATGTGTATAACTTGGAAATAATTAAGGGGATGGGCTTGAACTCTACGTATACCATTAAGCAAAAAAAGTCAATATATTGTCGTCTAATTATGTACTACTACTATGCATGTTCTTCGAATCCAATGTGGACAGCATAGCCATGGATACGTATCTAACATTTTAACCAGTATTTATGCGAACTAATTGTTAAATAGTATATAATTAGTAAAATAAGACAAGTGCGAATAAGGAAAAGCCAGTCTCTGTAAAAAGCCTGCTAGGCTTGTTGCTGTTTACGGGGATATGAGAATCTTTCAAATCTCTGGCATGGACAGAGAAATTATTACATATTTTTTAAATATTAATAAATATATGTTTTAAAAAATATTTTTATTATAAATTTTAAAAAAATTATACATTTTTTATATTAAAAATTTAAAATTAATAATAAAAATATATTTTAAATTATATATTTATTATATTCTTAAAACATACAATAATTTTTCGCAAGAAAAGAGTTGAGATTAAAAAATAAATTATTATATATTCCTTAAATACTTATAAATATATCTTTAAAAAAATTCTATCATTAATTATAAAAAAATTTATATAAATTTTATATTAATAATTTAAAATTAATAATAAAAATATTTTTTAAAACATACCTTTATTATATTTTAAAAATACTTAATAATTTCTAAAAGTTAGGTTAAGATTGGGTAAAAACCGATAAAGTGGAACTTCAATGTGCTGTGTTAGCGTGTTATCTGATTTTTCTTTTCTTTTCTTTTGGGGCCTCTAGTGGCCTGTGGTGTCTGCTCGCCTCCCTCCTTCCCTGAGAGTCAACTTCAAGGTGGCTTAAAGGGAGGCCGGTGGGTAGTAACGGTAGCGTAGCCATAAACACATCCGATGTAAATGCCACATGTGTACGTATACTTAGATTAAATTTTATAAATTTAATTTTAAATAAATTTAATTTTATAAACTCAATTTTAATTTAAATAAATTTGAATAAAATAATTTATATTTAAAAAAAATTAAATTCAAGACAAAAATAAAATTAAATAAACTTTTAAAATTAAAATTATAAATACTAAAATAAATAAAATATAATATGAACAAAAATATATTTGAATCATGCAAACGTTTATCTATATACATCGTACACGTCCTTTCTCACCTCAGTTCAATAGCAAAGTTTGACATTCACCCCGTTAGAGTTACGAGGTTATAACCAAAGTTTTAAAAATTGAATTTGTCAAAGTACTTATTCAAAGGTTAATGATTGAAACGTGATCGAATCAGAATATAATTAAATATATATATATATATATAATTATTTAGATATTAAGAAAATAAATAAAAAATATAAAAATCAATATAAATCAATAATTATATTAAATTATATTTTTTATAATTAAAATTATTAAAGAAAAAGAATCTCAGTAATGTTCAGATACTCTAATATTTTAATTTTTTTTAATATTATAAATGTACAATTATATATGGAGGTGCTAAACAGTAAACATATCAAGATAAACCAGGACTTGGATTTTCGATTTTGTTGTCCAGCCAATATCTGCCAATGGAGCTTTAGTCTTCAGCATTGCTGCTGATTTTCCTAACAACCCTACTCTGGTTCTTAGCCACAAAGTTATCCCCAAGACCCACTGACACACACCACCCTCTTCCACCACCACCACCACTGTTTCCAGAGTTACCCCATAATTTGTTTCCAGAGTTACCCCATAATTGGTTCTGTCTTCTCCATCTCTGCCAACAAGCATTGTCGTATCCACTAGATCTCTGACATACTCCGCAACTACCCTTCCTCCACCTTCGTGCTCCACCGCTCCTTCGGCTCCCGCCAAGTCTTCACCGCCAACCCCGCCGTTGTATAGCATATTCTCAAGACCCACTGACCCACTTCCCCGTCTACCACAAAGGTTACACTTTACACCGAGCGCTCGGCGATTTCCTTGGCAACGGCATCTTCAACGCCGACAGCGATTCCTGTAAGTTCCAGAGACAAGTTTCCAGTCACGAATTTAACACCCGCTCTCTTCCTGCGGTGCGGAACGAAAGCTGTTGCTGAGGGTTTTCAACCGCCTCCAGTACCACGCCGTCGCAATTTTTTTTAAAAAAAATACGAAACAAAACGACGTCGTTTCAATTAAGTGATTCAAAAAAAAAAGATAAGAATCGGAAACCATGCGGACCGGTACTGGGTTGACCGGTTCAACCAGTTTAAAACTGGTTCACCGGTTTTTGACCCCATTGACTCTGGAAGGTCACCCGAACCGGTGAGAAAATTAGTTTACGGTTCGATCAATTGAATCGGCTGGTCCGGTCTGATTTTCAAAACATTGGTTATTATGACTTAGAAACAGCATGCTGATTGCAGAGATATTGTGTCTGTGCATTAAAATGTCAGTCAATTCAGTTGTTAAAATTTTTTAATAATAATTTAATATTAAATTCTTTAATAAAAAATTTTAGAAAAATAAAATATTATATTTTGTTATAACTATAATTAGTGAGTGAAAAAATAAAGGAAAATGTTGCCCTACATAAAGCTATGTTCCATTAACCAGCTGCTTTGTTAAACTTGGTATAAGTCAAACTTCAGCTAGAACATACAGAGCAGGACCCACCTTGTTTCGGCTAATCTCTGATGTGCTTTAATCGTCATACCCTGTCATAACTCATAAGAATTCCAATTAAGTTTCATGCCACACTTTTCAAGACGCATGCAGATGCAGTGGAAATAATTACAGTCTTTTTATTAAAAAAAATAAAATTACATGTCTGATTTTTTTAAATGTCTACGTAGACGTATCTACCTAAAAAAATTTTCTTACATAATGAATCTATAATTGTTGACTTTGTCATAACTCATAAGATTTAATGAAAGATAATTCTGTGGTATCGGTACAAATATACTTAAATATGTTACCGGAACAATTGAGGAATATTAAATATAGTGTAAATAAAAATGATCCTAAACTGTGAACTTTGAGCAGCCGTAGTGACATGAGTTATTTTTTTGTTGATTACAACAAATCACATAAGTTATGTACTTTGACCCATGTATGTTCATAATTTTGTTCATTCCGTTAGTACAGACCTTACTCATTAAGCGATTGGAGCCGCCAGTCACACAATTTTCCCAGTCTTGGCTGCATTTTCTTCTCTGATCTGTGGCACTCGTCGCAGAAGAAAAGAGCAAGCCTTAGCAAGGGCATATAATAGAAAAACCATTAAGTGTTGGCTTAGACCTGTTTTTCAAAAAAAAAGAAAAAGAAAAACACTACGAACATTCAAAATTTTTTTATTTTTGATTAAAATATTTTCATAAATATTATTATAAAATTAACTCTTCAGACACTATCGTAATTAAAAAATTCTCTTAATAAATATTTTTTTTAAGTTTGAGTGTTCAAAATTATTTACATAAAAAAAAAATCTCTTTTTACTCGTAATTAGTTGATCATAATAGTTAACATATCGTAATTTTACAAGTATAAATAAAATTTAAATTTTAAAATTATTATTTGAGAAAAAAAGTTTAACTATTACGCTCCTAAAATAGGAGTTTGGGGAAGAGGGTAGGGATGGATCTCAAGTGGACATCAAGGCATCCAACATTCGCCATGTCACTGACCTGACCACTGTTACTTTCCTCTCCGTAGGAGAGTACCTAACAGAGAAAATGGGGTAATGGGCTCTTGATCTTTATTAGGTTATTATAGATCCTTGCAAGCCCTAACCAGTAACCAGCAATAGGGGAAGACATGATCCCCATGTAGAAGTTAAATAAAGCCAGTCTACTCCATTCACTGGTCCACTGAAAAAGGGCTTTTCTGATTTATTCGTTCAGGTCCATCTTGGGCCATCCCTACAGCGACATTATAATTTGGGTCAAGAGACCAATCTTTGAGAACGGAAACATTGGCGGACCCAAAAACAAAGAACCGAAACATTGAAGACCCAAAAAAAAAATTTAAAGTAGTAGTTTTGAAAGTGACTAATAAAGAACTAGTAGTGGTGAGGATCGTAAGTTCATATTTCTATATTGTCATTATAAAGAAAAAAAGAGTAATTTTGTTTCATTCCTAATTTTTTTTATTAAAGTTTCTTCATATACAAGAGTCAAATTAACTAAAAAAATTACAGTATAAAATATCTCCTTAATTTTTTTTCACTCCATAAATAGGGAATACTAAACACTAAAGGAAACGGCATATATGAAAAAAAAAGACAAACAAATATTTTGCTTATTACTCACATAGATATAAGACCATACATGTTATAATATGTGATGACATAAATATATTTATTTTTTTATATATAATGATGAAACAGAAATTTAAATCTATAATCTTTTACAAATTACCTAAATATATTTGATTTAATTACATGAATTATCATACATTTTAATGTTTAACCATTCAAATAAATTATTTTATGAAAAATACCATTGCAACGGATGGTTGGACGATGGAATGACAACAGGAAAAAAATATTAACTGTAAAAAGAGTCTATTATAAAAATAATCGAGAGTGGATTAATTTAGACTAAAATTACTAAAAGTGACAATTTTTTTTTAAAGCCAAGTATAATTGACCATACAAATGTAAATACTTTGCATGTTTAATTGAACATTTGTACTATTGAAATGAGTTTTTAAGCTCAAATGATTTTTTATTTTATTTGTTTTAATATTAGGTTATTTTTAAAATATGATTTTAATTTTAAAAAACTTATTTAATTTAAAATAATTATTTTTTATTTTTAAGTTAAATACAAAATTTTAAAATTAAATTATTTTATGTAAATTTAAAATTCAAGAACAATGTGATATTCTTTTAAAAAATTTTCAATAATTTTCTTAATATTTAATAAAATAAATATTAAATAAAATAATAAAATATTTTATATCTTAAAAATATATTTAATAATTAAAAAATTATTAAAAAATGAATTTGAACGTATAAAATTATTCAATGTTCAAAGTTAATCCAAACATATCCACTCGGAGTTTGGAGCCGAGTCCAAAGCTGTGACGAGACGGACGCACGTATGAGCAGAGGACGTGGCATCCCAAAAGCCAGATAACGCTGGAACACGTGTATTACTTAGCACCAGTCCCCTCCACTGGGAAGATGAATCGCTGAACTGCAAGCTAGCTCTCTCCAACCTGCTTCTCCTTCCTGATTCCTTCTCGTTTCCTTTTGTAGAGAATCAAAACTAGCTTCTCAATATCTTCTGATCGATGGCTCTCAATTCAGTGTTCCCACTTTCCGTTAATTCTCTCCACGTATCTTCAACTTCCAAGATTTCAAATCTATTGCACTTTCGTTCAAAACCCTTTCCCGTTGTTTGCCAAATCAACTCAAACACAGATCATCTTCGCGGTGGGTACTTTTTTTTTAAAAAAATTTTTGTTAAACAGTTTGACTCTGTCCAGCTTATTAATTTTCATTGAAGAAAGAAAGAGTGCTCTAATACTATGACTGAGACTGGGTTGCCATCTGCCCATGCAGAATCCAAGAGATGGGGAAAAGTGGTTTCGGCCACATTGGCAGCCGCAGTTATTGCCTTCAGCTCTGACATGGCTGCGCTTGCTGATCTTAACAAATATGAGGCAGAATTGAGGGGTGAATTTGGGATAGGATCGGCTGCCCAATTTGGTTCTGCAGACCTCAGGTTGATTGTATAGATTGCTAATTCTTTAGGAACCTTGGGTTTATGGGGAAGAACGAAAAATTGACGTCACATATTTTTTTTTTTGGGGGTTTTTATGCAGGAAAGCAGTGCATGTGAATGAAAATTTCAGGTAATGTCTCAACTAGGCTTTATTGTTATTTAAATTTAGATATGCGGTACTTTTATTCTCCTTCCTTTAACTTGATGAGAATGATAACCAAAAAAAAAAAAAAAGGAAAAAAAAAAGTTTAAGAGTATGCTTTGCAGTGGAGGTGGAAAATAAGATGATAGAAAAAGAGAGGAGAGCCAATTAAAAAGTAAGTATATTCATTATTAACTGCTGACTTCTTTTAGCACCAAACAAATGTAGAATGAGATTGTGTATCCCAAACTTTATTTATACCAAGTAGATGTAAGCATGTTCATTTTTTATTGTTCCAATTTTAGTTATACCAAGTAGACGTAAGCATTTGCCCTACACTATAGTTTTCATTTCTTATTCAACCTTTACTTGTCAAAAAAATAAAAGAAAAACTATTTCACCAGGTCACACATTCCAAACTGAGGATTACTTAGATTTGTTTGTTAAAGTCCCACATCACCTGCCTCAATTTTCAGGGTGTGGTTGATATACCAGTTAGACAATTCCACTTAACACTAGTTTGTTTTGAGTTGGAATCTATCATTGTTGTTGATGTTTTACTTGGACACTGAATTACACACGTCATTGCTGAGATGTGTTGGTGGGTCATGTTGTCGGGCAGAACAGAAGCGCAAAAACACAAATGTATTGTCAATTAAAAGCACATAAGCATAGTAGGAAATTGAGCTACTTCACTTGGAATTATCCATGTCATTGCTGGGATGTTTGGAGGTATTAGTTGTCGGGCAGAACAGAAGTGCTAAAACACAAGTGTATTGTCAATTAAAAGCACATAAGCATGGTAGGAAATTGAGCTACTTCACTTTGTTCTACACACTTGACTTATATAAATTTATTTGGAATCTAATTATGAAGGATTTAATACTGTCCTCTGTTTTTTTAATATATATGAGCATAGTAGGGAAGTGCTACTTCAATTTATTCTAAATTGTCACTTCACAGCAAATTATTTGTAGTCTAATAACGTAGAAATTTAGTAAAGTCCTCTATTTATGATCATTCTAAATGACTGATACAGAAGAGCCAATTTCACAGCTGCTGACATGAGAGAATCTGATTTTAGTGGTTCAACTTTCAATGGTGGATACCTTGAGAAAGCTGTTGCATACAAGGCAAATTTTACAGGTATAAGCTTGTTGCAAGTTGGATACGTGTGGAGTCCAAAGGTGAATAATATCATTAAATATATTTGGATAAATTTATAAGAAATGTATCTTTAGATTGAAAAAATGTAATTCATTCATTTAATAGATTCTATTAAACCCTCAGTTGACTTTATTTTAAAATTAAAAAAATTGATTTGTTTTTTGAAATTGAAAAGGTTATTTATGTAAATTTCAAAACCTCAGGGAAGTAGTGCTTTATTGTTCTTACGTGGTCTTTGGTTTCTCTGCAGAAACATTTGTATGTGTTTCTTGTTGTGTGTAATTTCCGACAGTCAATGGTTGTCTTACTTTTGGCATTTTTCAGGTGCCGATTTAAGTGATACATTGATGGATCGCATGGTAACTACATCAGATTAATTTTATCTTCAAGTTTGCGATTTTTTTCTTTTATTTCGCTTATCTGTGATTTTCTTGTTTGGGCTCTACAGGTTCTTAATGAAGCCAATCTCACAAATGCCATTCTAGTTAGAACAGTCCTCACACGTAGTGACCTTGGAGGTGCCATCATCGAAGGTGCCGACTTTAGTGATGCTGTGTTGGACCTTCCCCAAAAGCAGGTACGACCATTGATTTGCTTAGAGTTTCACTTATATATTTTTTTAAGAGGGGGAGAGGGCTATATAGATTTGGTAATTGGCACATAAATTTCAGTCCCTTCATAATTTTAGTTGCCATATTCAAAGTCTGGTAATTAAAACATGAAATATCAGACTGCTTTTCTTTTAAGTTATTAAGAGGTGAGAATTTTGAGTAATTTGTAAAAGGTGATAGATTCAAACTTTCTTATTATCATTGTACAATACAGAACAAGTCCTAAATGTTTTACACTTTTTTGTATAAACAACGACAACAGCCAAAGTCTTATCCCACTAAAGGCTGAAAGAAAATCTTCATTTCCCCCTTTTATTTCCTTCCATCCAAACTTTAAAGAATATGTATCAATGTGGTTGAAATGCTTTCCAGAGCATAATTTATTCAGCGTGTGCCTGATGATGCTTGGTATTTATTAAATTGCACTGTCACTTCACTTGCTTGTGTAGGCTCTCTGCAAGTATGCCAGTGGCACAAATCCTGTAACAGGAGTAAGCACAAGAACAAGCTTAGGTTGTGGGAACAAACGACGAAATGCTTATGGCACGCCATCATCTCCCCTGTTAAGTGCTCCACCGGAGAGACTGCTTGACCGAGATGGTTTCTGTGATGAAGCAACAGGTCTTTGTGATGCACAATAGTTACTTGGTGTATTCATTGTTACAGGGCCATATTCGTGTGCATATATCAGACTACAAATGAAGCATCTGTTTACTTTTTGGACTTCTGAGAGCATATCCGCGTTAAACAAATGAAAGCCCTTTCTTGAATTACCCTGTTTGTTCTATGTGGGGTATTTCAGGTCTCAGTTTAGTAAGCCAGAACTTAATTGTACAGCCACTTTTTCTGCCATGTAAGATCTACTTCCTAATTTGCTAAATATAAAATAATCCTACCTGTTTTGGTCATGATTTCTCATCCATATGACAGAATACTTTTATGAACCTTGAAATTCAATTTCTGGTTTAAATTTATCTTAAAAGTCCATACGTACATTAGGTAAAAGAAATAATTAAAGTGATGAGATTTCCTCATAGTTGTTAAATGTTAGTATTCCGTGGAGTTCTGCAATCGGATTTCTGGTAGGAAATTGGCATTTTATGTGTCATTTACGTTATTTAATTCTTTTACCAAATCACGATTGGCTTGACGAATATCAACACAAAAATGAAACACCATACAAAGATAACTTCATTGACTTTCTATAATCACTGGTGTGTGCCTCTGCATCTTTGCTCACTTGAACAAGGTTGTCGCCTAATTAATCTAGGATGAGCTTGCATTATCCTGTCAGTTGGTAGTTACAGATGATTGCATTAGTTAAAATTATGAATTGCACAGGCTTGCATTATCCTCTAGTGACTTCTAATTGTAAGCTAGGTGACGACAGGAAGTCCACAAGCATTTTTGAGGAAAAGGAAAGCCTGCGCAGTTCACAATGTTAAATAATTCAATCATATGTAGAACTGAATGGATAAAGGCTTGCCAACAGATGCATGCATAGACAATATACATATCCCATTTTCACATCGGCAGGGACCAGGTTTGGAACTTTTATGGACTTGCTGTTGTTTACTGCTTATACATGCATGCATATACGTTTTTGTGAGGTTTAGTAGTGAAATTATATATGCTTACTTATAGCTTCTCTGTCTCGAGACAGGAGATTGAAAGTTGTTCAGGAACCAACAGACTTTATCCGTTACCCCATTAATGTCCCTCACCCCCACTCCCCGGCCCAGCTAATTTGCATTCCTCCTATAAATTACTGCAGAATTTGTTGACAACAGGAATCCGTTATATTCTGGAAAAGATCTCCCAGTGCTAAAGGCATACTTAAAGCAAGATCAAAAAAACACCATCCGTAGATTCTGAACAACTCAAGGTTGACAGTGCATGTGAGCATTGCATTTATACAAATTAGGAACAATCTGGCTTGCAATATATGTAGTCATATATACTATTGGCAATGTAGAGCATGCAGCCAAATGTAGTAGTGATAACAGTGTCTCGTCACTAGATTTTTTAATATGCCATTAATTGAGACGTATCTCTAGAAAAACAGAATTTTGTAACTTTATTTAATTCTGTATCTCATCTCATAGCAAGTCTCCACTGGGAGAATAAGGTCTTGGGACAATTAAAAGAAGATAAAGAAAACAATAAATATATAATCATAATGTAAATTTATGTAAACAAAAATTAATATGATATTATAGAAATAAAAAAAATTAATGTAATAATATGAGTAAAGTTTTTTTTTTGTTATGTGTATAGTGTTTAAGATTATTCTTAACCCTGATTTTCTGCAATGATGAGGGAGGCCTTAGAAGCCAAGGTCAACTTACGGGGAAAGTAGCTTTTGCAAAAGTTGAATCATCCAATGTGAGGCCACAATGACACAAACTAGTTGAGTAGCGGTGAAGACCAAGTCACCGAAGACCCAAGTCACCCAACACCTACTCGCAAGCCGCAAGCCAAGATATGAACCACCTACTTGAGAAATCAATCATGTTGCTTGCTATTTACTTTTCCTGTTTTATTTTTCTTTTCTTCTGCTTTTCCCGAGGGATGGGATTCATGGCTTTCCTTTCTTTCAAATGGGTTCACAAACTAACAAAAACAAGTGAGACATCAATAATAAACAGAGAATTGCCTGTCTCCTTTATGGCTGTTTCCCACTTTCCCCCAACAAATCGTCCAGGGATTGTACCCTGTTGGCATTACAGCTCCTTGCTCGTGGTTTTCGTGTTTCATCTTTTTTTATATTTTGGAGAGTGGACCACCTGATCTACGCCTCAAATTTTACCACTTGATGGTGCTTTCGTCACCTCAAAGTTTTCCTATTATCATTTGGTGTGCATGTAACGTATAATTGTGTTTCAGATTTAGAGGATACTTATACTGTCTATCAGTCTATGCACTGCGCATGACATCTGATGTATACATGTACGTATAGCCTAGTTCTTTTTAGGCCCTTCTGCGTTGTCTATCATTTGTGGAAGTGGCTTTCTATGTTTACGGCCTCATTGATAGGAAAATGATGGAAGGACAATATAAGGCTAAAGTCAGAACACCTTATCAGAAGAACTTTGTCCGTGGACGATCCTTTAAACTCCTGAGCCTGGGCACGACCTTACCAGCCAAACGCGGGACTTGGAGTACTGTATATATAGATGCCTCAATTAGTTCCAGATTCTTCTGCAGAATCTTGCACTATTTGGTCGCAAAATTATTGATCAAACATATATGGATCTGAAAAATTACTGTGCGGAGTAGGATATTCCTTCCATTTCTAATTGCGTAGAAAGAATTTGTTCAATTAACCAGACATCGTGGCATTAGATTAATTCTCCCGCTTCCTGCATAATCTGTCAACAGTTAGTTACTGCATGTTTGATCTACGGATCGATATTGATAGCCCCTACGTCTACCGAAAACGACAATGATCAAAAAGCAAAAAGTGGAAGAGACTAACAATGTGTCACTCATCTAATTGAGAACAGAAGAAGACTGTCTTTTTATTACTTTTTCGTTTTTGGTTAAGAAATTAATATAAAGTTATAAGGAGAAGAGTTTGTGACTTAGGAAACTGTGAAGGTTTGCAATTTGGGGAACTAAACAAGCTTAGGGATGATGTTATTGTTACCTTCACATGAAGCTGTATCACAAAGTTAGTAATGTTAGAAATATATATATATATATATATATATATATATATATATATTATATATATATATATATATATATAATATTGGGAGCTAGCACATTGCTAGCTGGGGAGTCAGGCTACGAGTCAGGTTACTATCGAGCCGTTGCTCAAGTGTCAATAATGCTAGTATGCTACCTTAGGATGTAAACAATACTTTTAATAATCCCAAATTATTCAGTCACACCGCATCAATGCGCATGGCCTTCTTGCTTTGGGTTTGCAGGGCGTCAGTATTATGTCGAAGTAAACAAGTGACGCAAAATATTATTATGAAGAAAAATCCAATGAAGTCAAAGGAGCTGAGAAAGAAACACTTACTTGATAAAGTCCTTTTCCCTAATTCTTCTGGCAAGCATGCCGATCTCTCTAACACTCCCTCTCTTTCTGTGCAAGTGATGAGTCTGACTATAGTTGAAACATGCATTATGATCAAGTTGACGAGAGCACGCCTAATCATTGTGTCGTGCCATTGCTTGAAAGGAATTTTCATTCTTAACTCCGCACGAGAATTTCATCGGTGGTCTAATATTGAATGACAGCCACACAGTAACTTCTTGTCGCTCTTAAATCGCATCCATGATGAGGTGCTTAGGATTTGCTTTGCTATGGTTATATAAACCATCAACTTTTGGAAACACACTTCAGTGGTGGCACTTTCGAACACATATATGGCTCTATTTGGGACCATGTTATATTTGAAGCAGTTTCAGGCTCTGTCCGAGACCATGCACGCTTTGAGTTAGCTCTGGCAACTGCTGAACCACCAAGTGGTTCTACCAAGAAGACGCCCGTGGTAGGTAGAGGAATCTTTTAGCAGGAGAAACCATCTTCACACACAGGTATGCATTGAGAATGGAGTGGAAAGACTCATAATTATGGTATTAGTTTGATAGGCAGTTTGAAAAACGGGAGATTTAGTATCTCCCAGATTTTTATAAAAATATATGCCTTGTGTACTGAACTATAAGTTAAAACTTTTATATGATGGACGCCGCAGCAGTTTTGGTGTCCTTAACACCCTGGCATGCATCCACGATTTGTTGGGTCTTTGCTCTTGGCTAGCTATAGCTGTAAAAGTATAGCACTTAGAAGTACTCCTTCCAATTCAAAATAATTGTCATTTTGGTGAAAAGTATAAAGATTAAGAAAGATAAGATTTAGTTATAAAAATTTTCTTTCTAAACTACCCTTACTCAATTTATAACAATTAATTATTTCTCAACACTATCTCACACTATCTTATTAATCTCTTACTTATTCCATTATTTATTATACACTATCATCACAAGAGTAGAGTTGAAAAATAAATAATTAACGTTACTTTCGTCTTTGAAAAACACACTTAATACGGATTAAGAAATTTTCATAAAAAAACACTTATTTTGAGTAGGAGGGAGTAGGCTTTTAGCCATTTCTGTTACGTTGCTTTTGAATACGGTACCTCAAGTTTAACAACGCAAACTCTTATTAGCTAGGTTACACGCATCAAGGCACACTATTGGGATGTCCCTTTGGTTTGTGCTGTAGCTTCGTATAGATAAATATAGAAAAACTTGACCACTGATCCTATCTATTTAAAATAATTACTCCAATGTCATGAAGAATTCATCTCGGAAATCATTTATGCAACAATTCTGTATGGATCTTTTATCATCTTATTAATGACTTGAGATGCTCCACCGACTACATTATCCTGAAAAAAATAAATGAATAAATAATATACTGCTGGGATGAATGCTCCTATTTGCGAGTGACTAAACTTCTGTTACGAGCTAGTCTCACCACCTTACAAACATTAGTCTAAAGGACGGAAATTTTCGTCATTTTAACAGATTTCAGGTACAGTATACGAAGAATGTTGATTGCAAGAGAGGAGCCACATTTCAGATGCTGCCAACCCATTTCAAAATAACTGTTAGAATATATTTAAAATATCTTTACGATATTTATAATATCTTTATAATATTTTAAAAAATCTTAAAATATATTATGGAGTCAATTATCCTATAATTGAGGACTCCTAATTTTATTATATTTCATGTATTTCCTTATTTGATTAGGATTGTATTTTTCTATTTGATTAAGATTATTAGAATATAAATAGAGGTTAGTATTTTATCTTTTATAATATATCTAACACATCTATCAAATACTATTGATTAATTTTTATTCTACTTTCTTCCTTTTCTATATATAAACCTTATAATTTCAACATGGTATCAGAGCGGTATCATCCGCCTTAAGGGTGTCTATACTTTTCGTTGTGTATAGTTCTATAGAACTCCTTTATAAATTATCCTTTATTATTTTCTCAATCTATTCCTCTCATCTATTTTATCTGTTTTTTTTTTATTTGACTATTTTCCAATATTAACATAGCATTGAGGGAGAGTGATAATAATAGTGGTGACTTTTCATGACTAATGTTTATGATGTTATCTTTCCATCGACGATCATTCCGATGGTAATTTTTTTTCCACTGATGAATCATACCAGTGGTGACATCTTTTCAATGCTAGTGTTTGTCATGTTATTCTCTTCCCATCGACGATCATTCCGATGGTGATTTTTTTTTTCACTGATGAGTCATATTAATGGTGAATTTTCAATACTAGTGTTCGTGATGTTATTCTTTCTATCGACGATCATTCTGATAGTGGCTTCTTTTCTACTGATGAGTCATACCAGTGGTGACATCTCTTCAATACTAACGTTTGTCATATTATTATCTTCCCATCGACGATCATTTCGATGATTACTTCTTTTTCACTTATGATTCATATCAGTGGTGACATATCTTCAATACTTGTGTTTGTGATGTTATTATTTTCCTATTGACGATCATTCCGATGATAACTTCTTTCCCACTAATGAATCATACTAGTAGCATTTTTACTCAAGTTGTCTGAATCTGCCATCTGATCAAGCAAATCCCTAGAATTTTCAAGTTTCTAATGTTTGCCATCTGGTCAAGCAGAACCCTAGAATCTTTTCTTCTCACGTAGGCTGATGATCATTCCTTACTGAGTTATCTTTCCAGCAATGTTCATCTCTCCAACGTCTTCAACATCCTGAATTGTCTTTCAGCCATGAAATTCACTTTATATTTATATTATTTATTTAAAATATTTATTTGTAACAAGCTTAAAGCTTAGTAAGCTTTAGCTTGAGGGAGAGTGTTAGAATATATCTAGAATATCTTTAGGATATTTATAAAATCTTTAGATTATTTTAGAAGATTTTACAATATATTATAGAGTTAATTAACCCTCTAATTGAGAACTCCTAATTTCATTATATTTCATGTATTTCCTTATTTGATTATGATTACTAGAATATAAATAAGGATTAGTACTTTGCCTTTTGTAATATATCAAAGATATCTATCAAATACTATTGATTAATTTTCATTCTACTTTCTTCCTTCTCTCTATCTAAATCCTATATTTTTAACAAGAACAAAACAATCGAAATAAGAACACGTGTAATTATACTTTTCAATTAATTTCAGTTATGAATATGTTTAACTGAAATTCAAAATTTCACATTTCTTATATATGCTATATGGAAATTGTACACTTGCAAAACCAGCTACAAAAATTTGACAAAGGCGTAGAGTCTAAGTACAAAGTAAAATAATGACTTATAAATCGTGGGGAGGAAAACTATACGTATTTATACTTGTTCAAGTGCATGATTGTTCTAGAATCTCAGGCCTTTACAATCCATCTTACACTTCACAGCAAAGGTAGAATCAATTAATGGGATATTTCAGGTACAATTAACTAAGTACATGTGTATATAACTTTAATTTGTAATATGCAATTAGCTGTAATGAAGAAATCACTTTTAACATTCACAGATAACTCCTTACAGGCTTAAACCAAATCAGCCATACAGTTCATCTTGAAGTACTAATTTATTTGCTATACGCGTATATGGTGCACCTGATCGATTGCTTAGCGTTAGTGGATACTGGCACCAGAGGTCCAACAGCTAAGGATATATAATACTTTTGGGTTTATTATGTACAGCGACTCGGAGAAATACTCTTTTGTTTTGTTTTTTTTTTGTCATTTTCCAGCGTTAAAATGTACTTCCTGTAATTAGTATGCATCTTCTAGTTACTATATAAACTTTCACTTCCACAGGTCAATCTGGCAACTGGAGGCGGATGTTGAAGCATATTCCTGGGCAATTTCCGGCTTTTTGGATCCATTTGCCAGCATGGTAAGTTGTCCAGCCACATTGGAATAACTGGTTTCCTTGGAAACATCTTGATCGTGACTGAGCTGAGAAGCAACAAATTTGTCAAGTACACGCCAATCCGTCACTTGGTCCACTGCTTGATCATTGCTACCATAAAGCGAGTGCGGACTTTGTTGATGGCAATGTTGAATGTGTTCTTCTTGAGTGAGCGATGAGGACTGCAAGGCACTTCCATTGTTAATGCTATCATAGCCATAAGGGACAACTGAGCTGCAACTCAAACTGGCGGATGATTGAGGAACTTTGGGGCTTTCTAGTTGTGGAAGTTGGAGGAAAGCATCATGGGGCATGTTGTATTGCAATTCCAACTCCTGCTTGCAGGGGTAGTGCTGGTGGTATGGTGCATAAGGGCGAGAAATTCGCCTTGGGGATTCAAGCTCTTGCATGAAGGAGACTTGGTCATCATACCAACAGGGTGAGTCATACTCCCCCACTTTCCGCATAGTTGTCATTCGTTTCTTGAACACTCTACAAACAACCCAGCCTTCTTCCTGGAGCAGTTACAAAAATTAGTCCCAAACTTGATTATTTCAACTAGTCCCACATAAAAAGCACTGCAGTGTGCAGTACAGAAAATAAGATTGGCTACATGTGCTTGTACCCGAAAAGAAAAAAAAAAAAAACTATTGGCTGCATGTACAGATGGTATACATATTTGGAACACCCCCCCCCCCCCCAAAAAAAAACTCTTACAAAAATCCAATATACGGCGGTTACTAGTTTATAATAATATTTTCTACATATAGTCATATACGCTGATATTATGCTAAAGTAGTTCTTTTTATCGAGAACAAGGGGTCTGTATTTCAGAATTGTATACTGGTATATAGAAGAGGACAGTCAAGAGAAATCGTACCAAAAAACGAATTTATATATAGTTATGAATTTTTCTTGACTGGACGTGTACAAAAGAACGTGGGTGCCTTATTAGGCAATTGAAGGAATACTTGTTATGAAATAATATATGTTTCAATCAGTAAGAGATGAAATTATAGGACATGACACTTGACAGCGTGCACTGAAGGACCAAGACCAGAAAATGAAAGAGGAGAAAAAAAAATGTAAAAATAAGGTAATCAGCAACTAATTACCTGAGGAGTTCCATTTTCATTAGTTTCTAACCGGTACTCATGCATGATCCAGTCAGATTTCTGTCCATTCGGAGCTCGTCCTTTGTAAAACACCAGAGTCTTTCTCATGCCAATCAGGCAATGCCCAGAGTAAATTGCCTTGTCTCTTCCTGTAGCTTTCCAGAATCCTGCCTTTGTAGCTCTATTGGTGCGAGTGCCAGTTGGGTACTTCTTATCTTTATGACTAAAGAAATACCATTCATTTTGATCATCGGTTCCTATTTTGCATAATTCTGTTAACAGAAGTAACAAATGTGAGTGTGTAATATGATATGTTCATATATATATGTATTTAAAGTCTCTGCTAATTAATCTAGTTGGGGCCTTATAAAAAGGCTGCTACCTTGAAGATCCCATGGCTCAATTTTATAGAGATCGACATCTTTGATGACATCTGGATCAATCCTTTTAGATGCTACCTTTTTCCTAAGGTAGTAATCGACAAGTTCTTCATCAGTCGGATGGAACCGAAAGCCAGGAGGAACATGTGAAAATGTGTTCATTTCCGCTCCCAAAGATTTAAAACCTGCATGTGAAAAAAGAACAAAAATCAATATATGATCACCTTTCTTGCAATATAACAAAAAATTTGGCATTTTTTTTCCTTGTAAATTTAATGAATAATGTGGCTACCCCTTATATTAGAAGATATTCACAGCCACTACAGAAATAATGTTACATATGCATACTGTAAAATTTAAATAACGTTTGAAGCAAAATTGCAACAACAGGTAGGCATATCAGCATATATTAGACATTAATTATTCAATGGATGGAGTACATACTTGACCAAGAATAGAGAGAGCACAAAATGATCCAAACCCATTATTTTCTTCTCATCCTCCAAACATAATATGAGTTGGGTTCGGGGATCAGAACAAAGGAGAAAATTGAAAAATGATGGTGCTGAACGAAGAGTCTAAGTTTAACAGGTCCGACTAACTAAAACAAAAGAGAAAAAGAAAAAGAATTAACGGACAGAAAAGCGAAAGAAAAGAAAAGAAGAGAAAAACATAATTCCTGTCTCGGATACTACACAAATACAGTTGCTAGTGTTTGATTGTCTATCGTAAATGAACCTTGTATAAAGCAACGTCGCTTGTGCAACTGTAAATGACAGAGAGGGAACATTAAAAAAAAAAAATCACGATGAACAATGTTAGAAAGTCGATATTGAGTTAACTGGATAATTGTACCACCAAACATTCATGTTAAAGTCGTCATATATCAACTGAATTGTAGTGGAATACGTATTTATATTTGACGACATTATATTCCTCTTACTAAGTTACCGAAAAAGCAAATAATGAAAACATGTATGGTATCAACAAAGATATCTATGATAAAGGCGAACATGTCGTTCTGCAACAATAGCTATACATATTGAAATTGAAAATTTTGCAATAGGTAATTGCAATCGCATATCATTGTCCAACAATAGGGGCTAGCTGAACTTAGATATGTTGAGCCATTGAAATTTTTAAATACGCATGATGTTTCTCTTCTATCTCCTTAGAGTTCACATGTTCAACATTGAAGATGATGCCTCCAGTTGAGTTAGATTAGATCCACGGAATGATTACAAGGGCCAAATAATTAAAACGAGAAGAAGAATGAAATCAAGAAGAAATGAAGCGCAAATGAAGAAAAATCTACCTATTTACAACATAAAAATCAACTTAAGTTATAATTAAATAAAAAAATATGATCATAAAAACGAAATAAAACAATAAAAATAGTTAAAGTACAAGTTTCACATATAGGCATGGGAAATACTCGAGAACTTCATCTTGTGACTCTCTTTTCCCGTAAAAAAGAAAAATTAAACTAAGTAGTTGTAAATTGTGATACACGATAGAGAAGGCACACTTTGTACAATGCAATCATGCGGAGATATTAAGCTGTAAATGATGTCGTAGGATATAGGCATATAGCATTATATCAAACATTTATCATTTCCAACCTACAAATTAAGAAGTTGGTAGAGCACTCGAAGTGATTCACGTTTTTACTTATTTGGCGTACAGCTCAGATATATAAAACAAAGGCAAACATGACTTAGGAACTGATTATTCAAACGATTTGAGGAAACATCATCACATGCGGAAAAACGATATGGTCAGTTCAGGTCGGATATGCAAAGAGATTAATATTGTTGGGTGTGAAACCAAAAGGACGAAAAAGGAAGGGGGGGGGGGGGGTGAAAGCATGATGCAGAAGTTGGTGTCGATGAGATATAAACTCCGACCGAAAATCAGATCAAAGTCATGTCAAAGATTTTGTGCAAGTGACATTTAGCTTTTGACTATTGCTTCTGTCTGTCTTTTAGTTGTCTTTCATCTTTTTCTTTTTGGATTTATGCTAGTTGACTTGAATTATATAAAATCATCCACAATTTTCATGCTTTAATAATTTAGAGAAATTCACATAATAATGCAGTAAAGAAGATGAATCAGGAAGCCAAACCCCAGATGATATAATAAATCGAACAACAGAAATTTAAATCAGTAGATGAAGAACAATTTTAAGAGCTGACGGTGAAAGAACAACCTTGATATATTGCTCTCCTAAGAAGGGTAAGAACTCCAAGTACAATTCCCGTGTAGATCTGATGAAACCAACCTCGTTTGCAGCACTAATACATCGGATGAATATGCTAGATAAGAATGTTTTTTCAAGCTGCCTTTCATCAACAATCTTTATTTATAATAACTTCGTCAAACCAACCGAAAAGACAAAAAAAAAAGGCAAGGAAAGAAAGGCAGGGAAACCCGAGCGGACAAAGGAGATAGAAAGAGCAGTTAATAGTGATCCTCGGGAATTGAACTGAATCCCCTCCTTGTCCAATCTGCTTTGCTCTCAGGAACTGTCTAGTAGTTCTTGTCTACAGAAAGAGAGAGGTCAGATCCCGAGGATATTAATGAAAAAGAGAAGAGGGGAAAGTGAAGGAAAAGGAAAAAGAAAGGTTCAGGAATGGAAAAATGGAGATGAGATAGGGTTAAATAGGAAGCAAAAGCAAAAAGAAGAAGAAACGATGTAAATACGAGAACCCTAATAAACCGTCCCACTCAATAGTTTCTCTCTCCTTATCTTTTGAGTTGGAGCTAGATTGCTGGAAAAGCTTTGAGCTCAGAAAAGGGTGGCGCTAAAACGCCTCGAGATAGAGAGAGATAGAGAGAGAGATGTCACCCTCTAGCTCCACCCACCAGCCACTGATGGAGACGAGAAAAGAATGATTTGGTGTTAACGTCTGAAGTGGCCGGGGCCGGAGAAAGAAAGAGAGATAAAGAATGAGAGAGAATGTAACAAATTAAACATCAAACGCAGAGGAAGAATGGGCATTCTTTAAAGTTCATATTGAAATTATATGAATGAATAAAATTTATGATGATGGTAGGCAATCGATGAAGTGCATTTTTTTTTTCTTCTGGTGGTGACCTTAATGGTTAGATCATTCTCCCTCCCGCCAAAAGTTACACCCCCCTCATTCCCATCGTCCCCCCCCCCCACCCTCTCTCTCTCTCTCTCTCTCACTGTTTCTTTTGTATATAATTTACTGTTGCCGTAGTGTTGCCAGTTGAAACCACACCGCGTGGTTTACACGATCAGATTTAATTAACTACTACAGTGTACAGTAATAATGATGATTATAACTCAGGGATAAATGATACGTTTCTTCTAGATGGATCATATCTATCCTTAAAGAATTTAATTGTATTATATATAACCATTTATTATTATAGTAATAACAAACAGAATTGTAATAGGGAAGCCAAGGTTCATCAATTGAAGGTAAAGGTGTGCTAAATTTCAAATACACTCATTTGCATTCAATTATCTGAGGTGTTGAAAACTTTTTGTTTTGAGTTTTTGGTTTCTTTCGGTTGGTAATTTCATGTAATTAACGAAAATATATATGTACACAAAAGTAACGTTATATTTTCTTAAATTTTTTTAATATTTTTTTCTAAATTTAATAAAATAAATATTAAATGAAAAAAATAAAGTATTTAATTTTTTAAAAATATAAAAAATATTTAATACTTATTTTATTTAATTATTAAAAGAATAAATTAAAATATATAAAATTATACATATGTACGTAAAGTCGAATGGCCTTATATATTTTTTCTTAATTAACGAATGGCCTTATATTCTGCTCCTTGTCCTCAGGTATGATATATGAACCTTTTATAGCATAATGCTCTCGTAATGAAGGTTTACGTTCCATTTATATATAACAGCGTTGTTGATCTGACTATTTTTAAAGTTTGATTCCGAATTAAAATTTTATGTGTGACCTACTGTCATTAGATTGATTGGATTTAATTAAAAATTACATAAATACATAATGCATTTTCTATAAACCCTCTGTTTAATTCAGAAAGTTAGGGAAACAAGCCAACTGTTCCTAGGGTTGGATCCTTTAGAACTTAGCAATAAGTATGCGTCGGTATAAATAAAAAAAATTTAAATCTTTTAAATATTATCTTTACTATTTAATTTTTAATAAATATAAATAAAACATATATTATTAATAAATTTCTTTTAAAAGAGACATGATTAAAAATTAAAAAATTAATATTTTATTTTTCAAATAAAAAATCTTCTAAGTGCAAAAATAAAAATAAAAACTTAGCAGCCCTTGTGTCTTGAAAAAGTGCAAATAAATTATAGTAACAGACAAGACAACTTCTGTATCATTTTAAGGTTTTAGAAAATAATAATAATTATTTTTTCAGTTGCAGCAACCGCACGCGGGCTGCGGTTGGTTGGTCCGCAATATATTTGAATTTAATAATAAAAATTATTAAATTTGTATATTTGCATTATTAAATCTGATCGTAAAAGCTTGAAGGAGAGGGCCCCCCACCAACCGACCCAGACAAAGGCAATACGAAAGTGACACCACTCCAAATACATGTGTCCACTTGTCCTCTACAAAATATCCTTTTTGCTTTTCAACACTATCGGCGGCTCCCTCGGCTGAGCCGAACCCTTTCTTTTTTTTTTTGGGGTCATGAGCCGAACCCCGTTTGTGTGCGTCTGTTACGTGGCGCCTCATACATACCGGCGTGGGCTAGCCCACGATCATTAGGCTCGCGGTTTCTGTGCAGGCCGGTTCCGTTCGTGGGCCCCACGCTGTTATCCCATTTAAAGGTCCCACACGTTTTTATTTTAAAAAACGTTTCCGTGGACTCATCTTGATTCCTGGGTCCGTTGTTTTAACTGTGCGTGTGCGCCAGTGACAGCGGCACAGGCAGAGGAAGAGATGGTGAACCATCTAAGGAGTGACACGTGGTGCAAAGTGTTTGTGCGTGCCGGTACGTCAAGGCACAGTCTCCAGTTGAAGATGGCTCCATCCCCTGTATCGGGCCGGTTCTCCGCCTAGACTCTGAGTAGAGGTATTTTGTTTTTTTTTTAATTGTTTTTTCCAAAATAAAGCCCAAACCCAAGGGTAACATAAAAGCTAAACTAAATGGTTTCCGTGTGGCTTGTTTGTAACTAGCAAAGAAGTGAAGCAAAAGTTTCACACGTGATCCAATTGTCATCTTGGCCCCACCATTCTACCGTGCTTCGGCCCTCAAACCTTCCATCAACCTCGAGCTCAATCTCAAGTTCTCCCATGGCCATATATGCCAGCTGAACCCACGGTTACTACTCTCAAGTCTTTTAATTTGTTCCCCTATGCAATGTTAAAGTAATAAATTACTGGTTGAATTAAATTTATTTCCGTGATTTTTGAGTCGATATTATTATTTTATTTCACAAATTAAATGATAAGAAATCACCCGAACGTAACGGAAGTAGAGGCTGTAGAGCAAGTGGAAAAGCCACCAGAGGGAGAGAGTGGGGGGTCGCTGATAATGATTGCTGATATAGACACATTATTATTTCGGTTCCCCACGTTCAACTGAGGATGGGCAACTCCTCAAAAAGTGCTCTATTAAATTTGGGGAAAGCTACTCTCTCTTTGCTATCCCTGGCTTATCCTATACACTCTTCCTTATCAGTAATATTTTTTTATCTTATTTCTTAACTACTATTTTACATACATAAATATAATAATGGAAGAAGCCATGAGGGTGTTATCCTCTTGCTAAGATTCCACGTTTGAAAAGCCTGTTATTTTTATATCCGATACTTTTCCATTCTTATATTAAATTTCTTATATTGTGGATATTCTCTAATCTCTACTTTTCCATTCTATGTTCAGATAGTGCTTTATTCTGGTATTCACAGACTATTTGCGCTATGTTATGAATTATTCATATATTTAAGTTTGAGCTGAATTTTGATGTGGGATTGATGTAGAGGCCTAGAGGGCATGAAGTAAAGGTTGAGCAATATGATTACAAGTAGGCCGGCCATACGCCAAAGACCTAAAGTATACATAAATATATTTATATGTATTAACAACTGAGCTGGTATACATCAAGAGAAGGAGTGAAGAGACGACTCCTTGCCAGCCTTACATTGAAAGCATTCCACCCTAAGTTTTCCTGCTCTGTGAAAGATTGTGCAATCCAGCAACTCAAAGTTTCTAGGTCTCATGCCCCTGTCTAGCTTCAATTTTTTTCTTTTTTTTTTTTCATCGTTAAGTATATGCACATTTTTTTCGGTGAGAAACTAATTATATTAAGATTATATTTAGATTCGAAAGAATAAAAAGAAGAAAAAAACTTATTTTTAATATTTTAAACTTAAAATTTTAAAATAAACATTTTATTTCTCTCCTTTTTCTTTCATTCTCTTTCAATGTAAACATATCTTAGAATACTTAAACTGCCTCTTTCCCGCAATGCATTTTTGTGGGGATTAGTAATTCAATTGTTGATTAGTAATTCTTAAAGTTCATTTCAACATAAACTGTATGCCAGCATTCACATTGCATGTATAGTTGTGTTCATAAAGTAAAATATCATCCAAAAAAAAAAACAAAGAAAAAATCACCATTTTTCCACTACGCTATGCCTGAAATCGTATCCAGGTTGAAAAAATTGCAAATCATTTGGATTAATTATGGAAATCACAAGTGTAATATTAAGTTTACATAACTAGATACTAGTTTATTATCTGATTTAATTAGACATATACATGTAATCAATACTATTATTTAGTTTGAAAATCTTGATATAGCAGTTAAGAAAATAAATTATGATAATTTATACTACATTTCATCTTCTTGGAAATTTTCAATAGAAAAAAAAAAGTAACCCTGTTAATTTCACCGAAAAAACAATATTATAGGAGTTTTAAGTTTCATTATATTTGCGTTAAATTTGTTGCAAAATTTTTCAAAATGGAAATTTATGTACCTAAAGAATGACTTATTAATTGAAATAATTTTAATTGTCATCAAGTTTCCTACCTGATAATAAATGGGTGTTCCCCCTTCACTGATTCAAATATACAAACAAAAAAAATAATTATATTAATTTATTAATTAATTAGTACGCTCCCTTATGCATATTGATATTAGAAAGACCTCATATGCTTGAAGTATGGGCAAACAAGTTCGGCAGCTTATTTTCAGATTTTATAGTATTATATCTAACGAAATAAACACCAATGATCGTAGGGGATAGATTTTATTTTATTTTTTTAGTACACAGGGGATAGATTTTAAATATTTCTAGCTAGCAATAATTTTTGTATCATAATAACAAGCAACAGATGGTGTATACGTCAGAACGTAGTGATCATATGTATATATGAAAACATACTATCGATAGCTAGGCAGTTATTTAGTATTTGTGGATTTGTTCTCCCTCTATTATCATTTTCCCTCTATAGGTTTTTGCGTCCATGCTTTTCCCTCAGCAAGACACTGAATTGGATATCAAAAGGTAGACACTAAATTGGAAATCAAAGCAGTGGGATGCTTCGATTTATTTATCACTCTTTTTCTATATCTACATTTTGGGCAGGTTGTATCAGAGGAGAGTGTTAGAGTTACGCTTGCAATCTAATTGGAATATAAAAGTTAGTACCTTTATTCTAAACAATGAGGCTCGTGATGATAAAGAAGCATGAGAGGTCAGGAGACAAAGAAGTTGTTATGTATTTCTAGAGTATTATATTTAATTTATTAAAATTATAATAGTTAAATAGTATAACTATTTAAATGATTAGATTGAATATAAAAAATTAAATAATAAATTTTAATTTTTAAATATAATATTCTAACAGTACATTAAAATTTTTCTAAAAGAAGAGAGAGAGAAGTGTTTCAGTTGGTTTCGGTTTGTTTCAGTTGAGAAAGTACATGCACGTTAACACGCGCGGAACACAAACTTTAATCAAACTGTCAGTTTCTCTCAAAAAAATGATTTGAGGAGAGAACAGCGGCACTCCTATATACTATACCTCACCAGTCACCACCTGACACCTTTCCTTGACTCATCACTCTCCTCCTGCCCTGTATTTTTTGTCTTTCATTCCCCTTGCTCTATGACTCTATGCTACATGCTGATTCCCTCTATTTTTCCTGAATATTTATGTTATTTGAAGAAAATTTAAACTCAGCAATATATATTAATATCGAGTTTCCAACTTCAGAGAGTTCTAACTTCCAACTCCAAACGTTCTTTCATTCGCTACGGTATAAAGCCACTTTGTGCATAATAAATGTTTCATAACAGATTTATCATCATTATTCACAAAGCACACGTAATATATATCCCACTGAATATAATGTCACCAAATGTAAATGGAATGTCTTTACGTTGCACCTCAAAATACTTTGCACTCATTGCTACTATTTCTTCCACTAACCGAGAGAGGTTTATCTAGAATTGTTGCAATCAATGCATTCTATTAGGGATCAATACCCTCTAGTAAACAAACTTGTATGACAGTCATAATTAAAATCAAACAATCATCCCAATGCATGGCATTAGCGATTTTAATTAAAGAATGCCCACTAACTGCATCATGCACTGAATTCGATGACTTTTATTACGAGTATTTATTCCATGATTAATTTCATGGCCCAACAAGGGCACGAGAAAAACCTACCTGCAAACTGCAGAGTGCAGGTTGCTGCTTGGCTACTATAATAAACAAGATGTGCACATTTGATACTAAAAATTCCCTCCACAGTCCAAAAGCCCTTTTTTTTATGTAGTGATCTGAATGAACTTTGTTCTGATATGAACGAATAATATTATTTTTTAGTAATTACTTGTGGGGTAACAATTCGATCTTCAGAATAGGTTGATATAATTAGTCCTAATCCACCCCTTTGATTAATCGTAACAGTCAATACAAGACATCGAGAAAAGTTAGTGTATTGAAAATGGGTATATATATGACTATTGACTTCTTAGTCAACTACTGTTCTGGCACGGAAACACATGCACCGTTTGTTGGCTAAATGCGTGATGACTAATTATTACTAATTAATTTCAGCGACCCTTTTTTTTCTTTTAAATATATGTCTTGTGGCTCTTTCTGGAGTTTCGATTGCCAGGTTAGCAGTGACAAAGGCAGTGGAAAACGAAATAAAAAACAATAATGGGAATAGCGATACAGACTCTACACATGATGGCATTTGGTTTATGTGTCCCCTTCAAATTAATACTGCCAATTATAGCAACAATAATAAGACTAAGAAATCAGAACAAACAAAGTTTGGGACAGTGGAGTCTGGAATGATTACCCTCTTACTCCATTTTATCCTGTCAAATTAAAATTTACAATCATGTGCCAGGCACCATCTCCCAAAATTTTAATTGAATCTGGATTATATATAAGAGCACCATTTAAGTGGTCCAGGAGAGAAACTTAGGGCTAAGCAAGATATTTATTGTTATTATTATTTACTATTACATGCATTAATTTGATGCTTACAGTATTGTTTCCATATCCCATAGGTTTAGTCTTAATTATATACTCGTTTATGATAAAACTTTAGTTTTCCTTTGCTTTTTTTAGGGTGCCGTTGAAACAATAATTAATCAGAAGGACTTAGATTGACATCAAGGTCTAAAAATTTACATACAAATTTTAATTTAAGCGCCGATGACCTCATAGTAATACTTATCACATGTGAATCGTGTAACTAAAAAATAATGCGCAAATATACTAACGTCGAAGTTAAATTTTTTAGTGTTATGTAATATGAAAGGAAGCCAAAGGCACTATAATTGCTTTTCTTTTTTCTTTTAAAAATTAAAAAGCTAGTATGATATATAACATAGACCATAAGAAAATATGAATAACTGACATAAAAAACAAAAGAGAGAGGAAATAGTTTAGAAGATTTTGGGCCCCTTGTAATCTTTGAATTGATGAAATTACATTGAAGGTTTGTTATCCCTAGAACAGGATCCAGGTTGGTGCCGAAAGAGAAAGTTCTCATCATAGTTTGGTTAACAATGGGAGACAAATCGCTTTGAATTCAAACCCAAGTTATGTAATTATTATGAGTAAAAATTCGACCAAATGAATTAATCTCTATTGGCATGTACTCATAATAGTTGGAACTACATTTTTTTTATATTGATAATAAATTGTTATCATGATTTAAATTCAAAATATATTATCTATTATTTATACAAAACAACACTTAATTTTTTTTAAGGAGATAATATTTGTTAATTAGGAGAGGAAAAATTTATATTTGATTTTCCACCTTTGACAAAAAATTAAGATATTACTTAAATTATTGCTCAAGTGACACCTAACATTTTTGATAATTGTACACTAAACTATTACATATTTAATAGCGTGTTGAATTATTTATTATATTTTTATTTGTGGATAAGACATCATTTTTACTTTATTTTTAACATTGCTAATGTATGTTAATGAAATTTGGCCCTCCTCTACTGACCAAGGTCCCGTTTCAGCCAATTACTTTTTTATTCATGTTCTTATAGCGCAAAAATTAAAAAAACTCATCATGTAGTTAAAGCTAATCAAAGGTTTGGTACAGTAATTAAAAAGTGTATTTATTGTTGGGATTTGAATCTTAATAAATCGTTTAGACTTAATATCGGTTGCAAAAATTAACTCGATAGTATTCTTACTGTTTACAAAACAATCATATAAGGGAAGGGTTGTAGAAAATTTAATTCGAATGGGGCCATGGCTTCAACGGCCACAATTCATTCCACTGGACTTGGAATTCTGTGGGACTATATATATGTTTGAACTTTGAATCACCGTGTCTTACAAAAATTATATACCAAAAATTACATTATATGGCACACTCCCTCCATAAATCATAAACCTAGCCAATAACAAAAATTACATTCACTGACATGAAATTTAGTGAATTGGAATCATATTCATTTATATATCAAATGATATAAGTATTGTTAATATTGTTAGTTGAAGAATATCACCAACATCGCGCACAATATATCAATTATGTTATATGGATTTGTATTTTAACAAGCTGTTTTTTTTTTAATGTCAAAAATAAATATATCAATGATAAAATCCTCTCGAAGCCCTTAACGAGCAATCAGCAATGGTGGTGGATACCATTGGCCTAATGAGCTAATTAATGCCAGCCACGCTTCGTGACAAAGAGAAAGGAGTGATATAAAGTTGTTCTTGTCCACAGCCATAAAGCAGTTGTGCATGATGCCCAAGCAATCCGGCTTCAGATAAAAGTGCACCTTTGTTCCAATAAGATTTCATCTCCATCAATTGTTTGATTTGAATGTTAGCAATTTAGCGTCATTAACACCGTATAAAAAGGAGAATTGTTAGACAAGTTAAATAATGGGTTTGTATCATGAACCAACTATTTTAAAAATTTAAGTCTTTGAGTTTAGCAAGTATAATGTACAAACTTATCTTACTTTATACTGAAATTCAAATAAAGGTTAATATTATATTAGAAACTAATTATCTCAAAAGTTTAAATTGTTAAATAAATTTTAAAAATAATTTTTTTTTTGTTAAAAACAAATGTTAAGGGAAATGGAAGCTTATCCTATTTCAAAGTTCTTATAGTGGTACTTATTGCCTAAAGAACCCTAGCAAGAATCAAACAATAACATTTTTTTTGTGTACCCAAAATATTCTCACCCAAAAAGTGAAGAACTAATTTATTAGCCTTTGATCGTGTTCCTTACGAGAAGAGACGTACTAACAGCGTATGCTTTATTTACAATCACCAAAAATTAAATAAGACCTTTGAGAATATGTAATTTAATTCTACTAATTGAATTAACTCTGATTAGTTGATTTTTAATAACTTTAATTCTAATATGAAATCATATGTCTATCACTATTCTATGTTAAAGCTATGGTAATACTAGATGGTCACGTTATATATAAAGCTTGTTATATACCAATTTCGTCATTATGGAAGAATGATTTTCTTTCTTTTTTTTCTTTTGTCAAACGGTCACTTTATATATAAAGCTTAATACCAATTTCTTTCTTATGGAAGAATGATTTTGCCTTTTTTTTTCTTTATTTTTTCAAAGGACTGTAATCATTAATTAAGACAAATCTTTATATTAACAGTTATAACATAACAATAATACTCGTTTTTCATCAAAGAATAAAAATAAGTAACATAATTTGGACTTTGTCCTGTTGTTTTTAAAAAAACAAGTAATACATTTTCTGCATCAAACACTATTAAATGAAAAATAAATAATAATTTTATAAAAAATATATATATCTTACGAAACAAGAGGTCGCTAACAAATAAAGGCATATCTTCAAGATCCATAATATCAGCCAATTTTCCACGAACAAGGGAATCAAATTATACATCAAACAACGTTGAAGGTGATTTTTTTTTAACCAAAAAAAGATAAGTATTTATTTCTTTTAATTTTTTTACTGAACACAATAAAGACTGAAATTGACCAATAGTTCACATGATACTGATCATGCTCTTTATCATGGTGTGCTTGGTTTCATGGGTTGATTCCATCCCATCTTTCACGTCTCAAAGACCTCCTGTTTTTTTTGGTCTTCGTCTCAAACACCTCCTATGGGGAAAAAAGATACAATGAAGACGGATTTTGAAGACCCATTAGTCCTGCCCACGTATTACTTATGGGCTAAGCCTGGTAAATAAATTGGGCCAGAAAATTCTTGGAATGGTTGAAGTAAAATTGCAGGCCCAAGGAGGTTTAGTCTCCTTGTCCTCACCTCAAGACTTGAGGCTCCTTTTAGCCGAAAACGTCGTCGGACCTGTAGTTCACTTAGCAAAAAGTTGTGTGCCTTGAGTAACAACAGCAGGTTCGATCTCACCCCTCCCCTAAAACCTACCATCCCATGACAAAAAAAAAAAAAAAGTCGAAAACAAAACTAGAAGACCCAAAAAAAAAGCGGAAAACAAAACTAATCATCTGTCTTCAAGACACAAAAATAAGTCTTCTACTATAGAGCTCAAAGAATCATTATTTAAATATCTTAGTTGAATGTTTAAATTTAATGTCAATATATTTCAATTTGGTCAAAAGAACCGTGATTTTTTTGTCCTTTTTTTTTTAACTGTCTTTTTCTTTTTATGAAGATAGAAAAAAACGCAGGTGAGAAATAATGGAGGAGGAAGTAAGCCAAATAACCCGACTATCCTTGGAACCGTGGGAAGGTGGTTAATGCAAAACTGATCCCAAGTATTAAAGAGGGAAAATATGTCCACAACTTTTTGCAATTCTATAAGTTGGAGTAAGCTTTCTGGATGGTCTCCGCAAGGCTCCCAAAGCTTTTGGCCAGGTTCTGGCCTTTCTTATAGGAGATACAAGTACCACAATCTCTGACCCGAAATTGTTTTTGGACAAGATTTTTATAACTAATCAACAATCGTTATGGTCATTTTTATTTTTTCCCTCACAAGGTTGAGGACAATCGTTATGACCATCTCTAATGATCAATTTCATCAAAGGAAAGAGTCGGGCTACCTGCGTACACTATAAAAATGAACCGTGTGGAGAAAGGAGAAACCAAGAAAGCTAATCTATATACAGACATTATACGACAAAATTAAAGGAGTCACAATCACAAATCTCGCCACATCTAGCTACGACTTATGTTGCCTAAAGTCACAATCATTAAAGCATTACATCTGCTGCCTGGCTATTAAGGCTTTGTGTAAAACCCAAAATCAAGTACTGTAACCTCTCTTTGATGGATGTAACTGCCCAGCGTCATAGCCCCCACAGGCTGCCATACAAGCCTCCTCCATGGAGGCCTCAGAAACTCCGCTGTTGCAAATGTTGGCGAACGCCCGCATGTGTTTCATACCGTATTGAGTCAGCGATCCACAGTGAGTTTCAAACACCCGGACCTGCAATCCCAAGTTGAATATCAATTAAATCCATCTCACAAACCCTTTCTCGTATAAATTTACTGCCAATAGGTGTTAAAAAGAGAGGGGAATTTTGGCCCTTTCTGTTTACCATTGATTTTAAACATTTCCAGTCATCAACAAGTGGCAGACCAGGTGCCCTCACGGACTCTAGAACTGAAGAACGTTTTCCTGGTCCATACAGGAATGTCCCAATCATTTCCACGCTACCATCTAAATGATTCCTGTGCTTCACTGTCTCTGTAATCTGCTTGAGGATTTTTGTCTTCTTTTCTGGTATGTGTTCCGATCTTTTATACTGTAAGAAAGACACAATTTTTTTATACACGTTAATTGAGTAAGGATTTGTCTTGAAAACGAGAATAGATGACTTGATGGTTAAACTGGCATACCATTTGCCACATGAAGAAAAGCTCTGCATCTCTTTGGTTAACAACTTCCATTTGCGTTTCTAGCTTGCCGTTGTTTGGAGGAAAGTTCACGGTGGCAGGATCAAAACCTTGGTACAAATAAAGCTTTTCGGCTTTAATGTTCGTATCCCCATATTCCATCACATGGGAACCGGCTGCATAGTTGTTATAATTGGAAGTCCGTTTCTTTACCTGCACAAGAAAAACATTTCATTGTTTTTGTTCTTCTCTCTAATTCCAATATTGAACGCAACATTGTGATATGTGCAAAAGTATCTTACCGACTGATATTGTTGTTTTACCGTTTCCCTTTTTAGATTGTGAGTCTCGCTGCAGAAGATTCAAGTTCCAGAGTTCAGTTTCGACATTCAAAACAGAGATAGTTAACTCAACATAAGCAACCTAGTCAAGTTCATTTTGAAGTTCAGTCAAGAGAGGGCAAAAGAGGGAAGCATGATCATAGAGTAAGCTACTCTCAACTGAAAACAATTTTTGTTGATAAAAGTAGACACATTCCAAATGCAGGTTTCATACGTGTTCACATTGGAACTATACCCAATTGTATGTCTCAATAATCAAGTAAGAAGAGTAAGTTTAGTATGACCTTAAAATTGGGGTGACAAATTCAGATCTATATTTTTCACCTCATTTTTAAGTATATATAATACATCAAACTAACCCATGGTGTTATTTCTTTCGCCCCTAATGTAAATCTAAAGGGTGCATTTCTAACAGTTTGGATTAGAATAGTGTACATAGTGTATGGGTCCAACTTGAAAGCACAGTCTGTTAGTTCCAAGGAGCAAAGTTGAGTACCTGTCTTCCAACCAAGCAACGCTGTACAAATCCCCAAGGCAAGTGATGTACTCTGGAGGTGGAGAAGGATCCGTCCCCGGACAGTAAGTTCCCCAACTACTCTCTTGTGCATTGGATGCAGTTGTGACATAAACATTCAGATCCTTGGGCATTACACCCTCAAAAAAGCTCCCACTTTCACAAGCTTCCACATATATAACCTACACATCCACAGGATAACACCCTTTGTTACCATGAAATGGCATCATTTTCAGTCACGATCCAATGGAGAAATGAAATCTTTATACCATCTCCTTGTAACCCCTCATTGCATGCTTCTTCTTCAAAACATCAATAAAATCCATAGCATAAAGATATGGCATGTTTGGCATCCCTACAATCAAATAGGAAATGAGTGAGCTTTAATTGGTTTCTCTAATATAAACCCTGTTTAGGGTTGATTAGTTTTACATCCTGGAATAAATTTTTATAGGATGAACTATATTCATAAAATCTACCTTCAGACTGAAGTTGTCAAGAACCAAATTAAGCCAACAATTTGAGTTGTTGAGTAAACACTCATGAATAATTTTAGATTTTTAATACAATGCTCCATCATTCAAGAATTCTTTGGACTTAAAACGTGAACAATTATGCCCACACTTAACCATAAAAGTTTTGATACCTTGTAAAAAAAAACAAATTAATCTAATTGCTAAAGATCAAACACATTAATTTTGGCATTGATAATCAAGATTTGGGTGTACAATCCATTAATTAGTGTACCATAAGATCAATGTGTAAAAATCAATTTTCAAAATAGTATATGCAGGTCTTATTGCTTGTTCCTAACCCTACAAAGTACTCACAGGGTAAAAAGCTTGCAGTTTGTCCATGATATTATAAAATCCATCTATTTAAAGCAAAGTTAAGAGGACATGCTTCACTCACCAAGAACTCCAGGGCCTCCATGATCAGAGTAATATATGAATATCCTGTCTTTTGGTTTGCTATTGATTACCTTGCCACTTCCACCCTTCAGCTTACTCTTATCCCCAAGAATTACAGCATATAGGTTTTCAGATGTAACGTTCTCACCAGTGTAATCCTACAAAGAATCACATATCCCACTGGTGCGATCAATCATATTATCTGAATAAAGCAACACGACAGTCCACAATCAATCATATTAGACTGTAAGTCACTCCACTATGCTAAATACAGTAAGATACGCTGTTCCTCTGATTTGACCACCACCACGGAACAAAAGAAGAGTAGTGATTGGCGAATCCATTATGAATCAACATAACTTTCCACAAAAAACAAATCAAATTACCCGAGGTTCCAGGGCCGACCATGACCTAAAGCAGAATGCCCATTTCCATCCGCCTCTTTTTTTCCGGTAATTTAATTGGGTTTTTAACCACCAATAATTTGAGACTCTAGTTATGCCTTTTTATTTTTAGAAAAACAGCTCAGTTATCTTGTTAGGAGTCATAATGAAATGCCTTTTAATGATATGTTACTCTGGAATTAAATTATAATTTTTATATTTAAAAATATAATTTATTTTTTATATATATAATTTACTTCAGTTATATCAATACATATAATTCACTTCAGTTACAACAATTCTTTGTAATTAGAACCTTTCAGTTTCTAATAATATGCAAACCTTTCACGCATGTGAAGATAGTGAAAGCTATTTTTTTTAAATAATAATAATAATAAGAAGAAGAAGAAGAAGAGCATAAACGTTGGTTTAGACATAGGCTGTACCTACACAGAAAAAGATAAAGGCTGGACCTCTCTTTTCTCTAAATTTTGAATTTAAAAAAGAAAAGAAAAGAAAAAGATAGTACCTTTGAACTGACTATATGATCAAGTTACCCCACCTGGAGTACTCATTTTTTTTAGCTTAATTACGAGGTATTAATTTCTTACCTTAGGGACGCCAGCATACACATCTTGTCCCCGTGGATGGTTGATGATGACACCAGGCCTGGGATTCAACTCGTCCGTAGCTATGTCATCATACATAAACACCACTATGTTTTTTTCTTTCACCCCACCTCTTCTCAGCAGCTGGTACGCATGGCACACATCCGCCTGCTCTTATTTAATTCATCATCAAAATCAAAACCAACAATAATCAATAAATTTTTTTTTAAAAAAAGAAAAGATAGTCATAACGGACAATTCTGACAAATTCATTCTATTCATAAAAAATAGGAACTCAACATGGACTCGTATATAAAACACTAAAATTAATTAGAGAGTTTTAAGAAAGTAAACAAAAGGAAATTAATGAAGAAGGGAAAAGAAAACGCACTTGATGCCTGTAATTGCCAAAGCCGGATGAACCGGCCACGAGAACCGCCCATCGGGTGCCCACTTCTCGTTTGTCAACATCATGTTCCGGCTCGCTAGGCAATCGAATCGCCGACTCGCGGCGGTGCAGCCCGAGGGTGGCTTGTCCGAGTCCCACCGCACTGTGCAAGATCAGCATCAACAGCATCCACGACCACGAAGACCTTGACCACGATAGCAAGGCATGCCTTTTGCTGAGAACAGAGAGACAAACAACCATGGCTGGCAGCTGTTCACGGTGTTTCAGTCGGTAGAGAGAGGGTGGCAGAAGCGGAGAGATGGGAAGCGGCTTTAAGAAATATTTTGGGGTTGGGATTAAAGAAAAGATTGCCATGCAGAACAAGAGGTTGACACGCGTGAAATTGTGGGTCCTTTCAGTCCTACGCGAGCTACAGGGGTGGGTGCCGGTATGGGAAAGTGGGACAGCAAGTGCTGTGGTGGCGACTTTAATTAAGGTTTTTTCGGCTTTATACATCGCCGCTGTTTTAACTCGTTTTGCCGTTTCCTCGCTTCTCTTTCCCGGAAAATATTCACTCCTATGTTTTGCTTTTCAACTTTGATGCTCTGCTATTCAACAACCAACAAAGAAAAAAAAAATTTTTGAAGCTCTGCCCACTCTGCTGCCGTTAGTTTAATATATTTTTTAATGAATTTTTTAAATATTTATTTTAAATAATAAAAATAATATTGATTACTTTTTATTAAATTATCTTAATTATTTAAAAAATATTAAATATATTTTAAATTTTCATAATATTAAATTTTTTATTTTTATTTAATAATTTATTTTTAATTTATAATTTATGCTATTAAAACACACGTTAATGTAATCATTTATTTATTAATAATTAAGTCAACAAGTTCGGTACTTTGGTTAATAGATTTGGTAAAAATAGATAAACATATATGTATGGGACAAATATGTATGATGTAAGAAAGTGGGATATTGACCTTGCCATTAACTTAGGTTTTCCTTTGTTTTGACATTTTGCCCCCTAGCATTGTGATGTGAGTACTTTAGGTGCGTTAATGTCATAGTTGTGCTTATGACTTATAATCATTATATTTCCTCCTTAATTAATCTTACACAAAAATTAATTGTATTATGTAATTTCTACGTTAAACTACTTCTCCTACTAAAACTAAATAATTATATAAATAAACGGGGAATCGAGACTCGCCTTCTAATTATATATTAATAGCAGGCAAAATGGGACTTTCGAAGGATAGCTAAATTTCATAAATGTGTTCCAACTTGGATAGTTTGATTTCACCATATACAAATATAAAATCATTACTAGTTTAAAGCATCTGTTATAGCTACAGAATACAGAAAAAGCAACTCGAAAGTTAATTAAATATTCTTAAAATGATATTTTATATTACTATTTTTTTTATGAGTGGAAGTTTAGGGTGAAGAGTTTTTCTCGTTTTAAAATTAACACAAACTATCAACTTTAACAAGAATTTATAATAAAATTATATATTATTTACCCATAAAAACTTTTTGAATTCAAACTTAAATTATGTAATTATCATGAATAAAAGATATCAATTCTTATTAATATATTATATTATTATATATAATATGTTGTATTTGTTGACTTCGGCATAAGAGAAATATTTTACAAAACTCATCATTAAATTATAAATATTCATCATACATGTTATGCTAATAAAATTTTATATCAATATAAATTATTTTTTATTTCATTAATTTTTATTTAAATTAATTTTAATTATATTTTTTAAGAAAATAAAAATGTCTACTAATTATTACTTCTAAATAAAAAAAAGAAAATTTATTAATAAACGTTTTATTTTTATTCATTTCTATTCTCTTCATTTTTTTTTCTTCTCATTGTCTTTAAACTTCCAAATATAACTTTAGTGATCAATTTTGATGCAATTTCTGCCTCACTTTTCACAAGGAACGTCTCTTTATTAAGACCAAAGCAATAGAAAAGCTTTCTCTAATTTTCTACGCAAAGAAAACATTGAAAAAAAAAATCCCAACCCAAACTGTTGAGAAAGGGCAGATAAATTGTCAATATTTCCCTCTCCATGAAGTCCACTTGAGTTTAAGGTGGTGCCACAGAGGCTGTATTCCCAACTTCCGAGCCTTCTGTAAGTGCGCATTGGCTACTGATGCAATTTCAAATATTGCATCACAAAGGCCCCCGCGAGAATCCAACCTCATCTCTTCTCGACCTCCCTGTTTAACTATTAGCCCATGCTTGAATGCCTGTTTTAGTCGGTATATACAAAAAATGGTGGTTGCGGCTACCACGTTACGGCAGCGATTTAAGGAATGCCACTACCACTAGCCTTGCCAACATGCGAGGCTGCATGGTCAGCTGCCGTAGACATGGTAAAGCCAGCTTGAAGTGAAGCGTTGAGTGATTAGTCATCCTACGAGTAAGTGTACTGGGCAGACTCAAGGGCGACTCCATAGGTATGTAGGCCTAAAGCTCAATATTTAAATGAGGCCTTTTTTATTAAAATTTATGAAGAACACCTTTAATGAAATTTTATTCTTCTAATTATATTTTTGAGTTATAAAATTGCTAATTAAAATTTTACAATCGATTTCTCGTGACATTTTTTCTTCAATTGATAATATGGTCAATTTATTTAATTTTTTTGAAATATTATTGATCTTAAATAAGATTTTATTAATTTTAATTTTAAAAAACCTTTTCCTACTAAAATTACACTCATTAGAATTGTTAAACTAAAAGCAATATATGCATTTGTAAAAAAATAAGTATTTTTTACATGATTGAGTAGTCGATTCATGGATTGTTATCTTTCATTTGTATAATTCTTTTTTAGCTCTAAAAATATATCTAATTATATTTTAAAAAACAATGAACACTAGGACAATATTCTTTTAAACTATTATTATCTACTGACTTTAACTTTTTACTACTAAATAGCAAACAATATAAGCTCATATATATGTTGGATTGTGAAAAATGAGAAAAAAAATTAGAGATTTTCATAAGAAAAAAAAATAGAGATTTACTAAAGGATATGCAGGTATTTTATTAATTATTTTCAATTTTGCATATTTTAAATATAAATTTTGAAAATGAGGAAATTAATTAATAGGAATGTAAAAAGTAAAAATAAAAATAAAATAATTTACCAGGCACAATAAAATATGTGAACATATATTAATTATCTTAATTTTTATACATTTTTACTATAACTTATAATTAATATATTATTATAAAATTATGAAGCCTATAAAATAATGGGGCCTAAAGAAGGGCTTGAGGAGAGCGAGCGAGGGAGAGAGTGACTGCATAGTGATGCCATAATATTATTTATATATTATTTTTATTACATTATTTTTATATTATTTTTTAAAATAATAAAATAAAAAATATACATTTTAATATTTTTTAAATAAGTAAGTATAAATAATGATGTGATAAAATGGTGCGCATAAAAAATTCTTTAACACTATGCACAAATTCTTTCACACTTTGCACAAGTCACGTTATCTTATGTCTAGCATGCACTTATCAATTATATAATGATTATTAGTTATATTTTATGAATTTCAAGTATATTGATAATTAATAAATATTTAATAAATTTTAAAAATATTAATATCTTAATAAAAATCAAAATATCATAGCGACTTCCTCAATAAAATAAGTCTCTTGTTAAATATTTGGGAATATACCTTCAACAGCACTTCAGCACAAAGCACAAATTATTTCACACTTTGCACAAGTCAAATTGTCTTCTGTATAGCATGACCTTGCTCATATCATCTTTGTCATACTATTTTGATCAATTTGCTTGCTTTTTTAGCCTAGTTTCTATCTTCTTAGTTTACCTCAAAGGAGAATGAAAATAATGATTCTTATGCTATGATAAAATATTTAAAGAGTAAATATTTATTTTAATTCTTAAAAAATATAAGTGATATTAAGTTAATTATTTTAAAAGAATTAATATTAATTTAATTTCTAATTAATAAAAAGTAACATGAAATTGGTTATTCAAATAAATTTAATATTATTTTAGTCATCCAATCATAAAAAAAGATATCAAATTACTCCCTTAATCATACAAAATTATATTAATTTGGTCCATTCTGTTAAAAGCTTTATTTATTGTGTTATCATGGATCGTAATATAAAAATTATTTTGTAATTATTTTTTATGATTGAATAACTAAATTAATATTAACTTCTTTTAAAAGATCAAATTAATGTCACTTAAATTTTGAGAGGAATTAAAATGAGTGTTTATTCATATTTAAAATAATTTTTTTTCTATTTTTCTCCATCTAAATATATTATAAATGTAAGGGAAAAAAAAAAAGACAATTTGATGCAAGAGGTGTCAATGGCCACCAAGAGTATAACACACACAAAGATCAACGAACATCATAAAGAAAGTACTCCTAAAGTCCCCAGGGTGGTGCTCAGCAAACCAGAAATCCGGTTCATAACTAGTATTCTTAAAATTAGTTATATAAAATTATTTTTAATTTAAATATTCTTAAAATGCTTAGTTTGTTCAAAATTTGATTTTGAACCAGCGTAAAATCAAATAATGTTTGTTAAATCTCGGTGTATTTATTTTGTAATTTAAACAAAATAAAATAGAAAAGGAGAAGTGATAAATAAGAAAATATTGTATTCAAATATAAATTGACTAGTTTAAAACTAACATTTTTATTGAATTTTTGTTAAACTAGTTTTGACTCAAAAGTTAATCAACCTTTTCAAATTTTAATTAATTTATAAATATATTAAATTTTAAAACTAGCCTAATTATTTTATTTTTGAAGTGGACAAACATCTCCTACAAAAGCAAAATAAAAAAACATACGGATGTTGGTAGAATTTCTTCTAACAAAAAATCAGTTCATTCCCTTTATAAATTATAAGGGTAAAATGAACAAAACTCCATTAATTTTGAGTGAATTATATATATATATTCTCTTAATAAAAATATAATTATTAAATATTTAAATTATGTAATTTATAGTAATTAATTTTTTTCATTTAATATTTTAACAATTTTAACTGATGACCTATTAATATTATTTTAATTTTTTAAATAATATATAAACCTGATAGCAAAATACACAATTATTTTATTTTATGAATTATTTTTTAAAAAATAAAAATTTATAATTCACATGTATATCAATTGTGATTAAAATTATTAATAAAATTTAACAAAATATTAAATAAAAAATTTAACTATTATAAATTATATAATTTAAATATTTAATAACTTTTTTTATTAAGAGAGTGTATGAATTTAATTTTGATCTACTATTATTATAAATTTTTTTATATTATCATTAAATTAATCTTATATAGTATTTAATTTTTTAAATAATTTTTATCTTAATTAAATTTTTTTAATAATTTAATAATTTATAATTAAATGATAATGTAAAATATTTATACTAATAATAAATTAAAATTAAACTTATATATATAAAAAGAGCAAAATGTTCTTGTCCAAAAAAAATGAGCAAAATTTTATCCAAATTATAAGGATACATGCTAACATGATAATTAATTGTTAATAGTTCTTTTAGTGTGCCATGAATGCCTTAATGGTAGGGTTAAAGTTTAAATTTAAAAAGTAAAAAAGAAAAGAAATTTTAAGTTAAAAAAATATTAATATACAATTATGATGATCATTCATGACCCAAAAATAGGGAAGGAGTAGAGAGAGAACCATCAGCCGCTTACCAAACAACTGCTGAACCTGGCAGAACCTTCCAGAATCGCACCCGAGAACTCTCCAGGACTTTTCCTTTAAGTTTCTGTCTTCTGCTAATCTTTCCACTCCTTCAAATCCCTTCGTTCCTCTCGTAACCCGAAACCACCTCAAAATCTCAATTCTGATCTATAACCCTCGTCCTCGCCTCTCTCAATGGCCGACGAAGCCAAAGCCAAAGGTAACGCCGCTTTCTCTTCCGGCAATTTCGCCGCCGCCATCCGCCACTTTTCCGACGCAATCGCTTTATCCCCCGGTAACCATGTCCTCTATTCAAATCGATCCGCCGCTTACGCTTCCCTTAAAAAATACACTGAAGCCTTGGCCGACGCCAAGAAGACCGTCGAGCTCAAGCCCGATTGGTCCAAGGGCTATAGCCGTCTTGGTGCCGCTCATCTTGGGCTCGGCCAACACGATGACGCTATTGTCGCTTACAAAAAGGGGCTTGAAATCGACCCCAACAATGAACCGCTCAAATCCGGCTTAGCTGATGCCCAGTCGGCGGCGGCCGCCGCGTCCTCGAGTTCCCGTTCGGCGCCACCGCCGACTAATCCCTTCGGAGACGCTTTCTCTGGCCCCGAGATGTGGGCCAGGCTCACTGCTGACCCGACCACTAGGGCGTATCTTCAACAACCTGATTTCGTGAAGATGATGCAGGATATTCAGAAAGATCCCAACAATCTCAACATGCATTTGAAGGATCAAAGAGTCATGCAAGCCATTGGGGTTTTGCTCAACGTGAAGATTCGAACCCCAGCAGAGGACACTGATATGCCCGAGTCTTCACCTTCGCCGTGGCCGTCGCCGTCGGAGAGGAAGAGAGCTGCTGAAGCTGAACCTGCGAAGCAGCCAGAGCCGGAGCCTATGGAATTCGCGGAGGAGGAGAGGGAAGCAAAGGAGAGGAAGGCTCAGGCTCAGAAGGAAAAGGAGGCGGGCAATGCAGCGTACAAGAAGAAGGATTTCGAAACTGCAATTCAACATTACTCAAAGGCTATGGAGTTGGATGATGAGGATATATCATACCTCACAAACCGCGCTGCTGTTTACTTGGAGATGGGAAAGGTATGCTTCTTGGCTTATAGATTAATCGAGTTTCAGTTATTCCAGTTTAACGATCGGTATACATTGCTCTGGCTCAATGTACAGAAGTGATTGGTTTTCTAATGTAACTGTTTAGAAGTATTAGCGCATTAAGTTGAATGTTAACTCGCATTTCATGGGAAGAATGTGAATTGTGAAGAAGAGTAGGGTGAGGGTCTATGTCTGGGTAGACTATCTCATCAAGCAATGTACGGTATCTTTCTATATAGGACATATTTAACACTAGCATCCAAGATCCCAGGGAATATGATCACACCAAATTATAGGCATAATACCTTCAAAAAATTGTGAATCTAACAATTCCTGAATGAAAGGCTTTGCCAACTTTCATAAATTATCAGTCGTACCCTTTTTATGATAACTTTCAATTCTTACTCCAAGCATTGGGAATCTGATATTGTTTACGGACCCATGTATGCAAGATACTTTGGGGTACCAAACAGTCAAACACCTCCATAGTGTTTGTGACTACTGACTAATGATCTTCAAGATTGTTGTTAGTCTATGTTTGGCATAAGGGATTTGCTGGAAAAAGAAGGAAAAGGATTGATGTATCTAGATTGAACTCCATCTAGACACATCAATCATTTCCCTTCTTTTCCACTCAAATCATTCACACTGAACATGCCATCAATGTAACAACAGTTTTGTTGCTGAAGCCTGTTCACTGGCTAAGTAACTTGCTCGATCTGACCATGGTTGTCTCTAGTGCGCCAGAGTGTTTAAATAGGGGTCTGTTTGATTTTTATAGCGTGTTTATATATCAGCTAGGAAGTAGTATGAAAAAAAATTCTAGAGAATAATTTTTTTTTAGGGTTAAACAAGAGAAAATTTTCCCTGCATCTTACATTCTTACAACTCTTTCTCAATTGGATGAGTATTTTTCCAGTATGAGGAATGCATAAAAGATTGTGACAAGGCTGTTGAAAGAGGAAGAGAACTAAGATCAGACTTCAAGATGATTGCAAGAGCTTTGACAAGGAAAGGAACTGCCTTGGTCAAAATGGCAAAATGCGCAAAGGATTATGAACCTGCCATTGAGACTTTCCAAAAAGCACTTACTGAGCACCGCAACCCAGACACTTTGAAGAAATTGAATGAAGCTGAAAAAGATAAGAAAGAACTAGAACAACAAGAGTATTTTGATCCAAAATTGGCTGATGAGGAGCGAGAAAAAGGTATCATCTCTTTGAGTCTGCTATCCTGGTTTCTTCATTTCCTGCAAGCAACTTTACTCTTTTGAAAGAACTGCCCGTTAACTATGTATCCTGTGGACTCTATCTGTTTCCTGTTTATCTGTCAAAAATAACTTTGTATTTACTGAAAAACATTGACATGCAGGAAACGAATTCTTCAGGCAGCAAAAGTATCCTGAGGCTGTGAAGCATTACACAGAATCTATAAGAAGGGACCCAAAAGATCCTAGGGTAATAATACGTTGAATAGATGTGATAATCCTTGTGTTTAATGCAAATGCAGATCCTGATCTGTTTAAATTCTCCATTTCTTTCAGGCTTACAGTAACAGAGCAGCATGCTACACAAAACTGGGGGCAATGCCTGAAGGTTTGAAGGATGCAGAGAAATGCATTGAGCTTGATCCAACCTTCTCCAAGGGTTATACCAGGAAAGGTGCGGTTCAGTTTTTTCATGAAAGAGTATGAAAAAGCTTTGGAAACATATAAGGAGGGGTTGAAACATGATGCTAACAACCAGGAGTTGCTTGATGGCATCAGAAGGTATGGTATTGTTCTACATTCCTGCAGTTTGTGTGTTTGATATTTAAACTTTACATATACGCTGCGATCGAGTGTGTATAATTATCTAATATCCATTTCAGATGTGTAGAACAAATTAATAAGGCCAGCCGTGGTGATTTAAGTCCTGAAGAATTGAAGGAGAGACAGGTGTGGCTTACTTGCTGCTATACTTAATCCTTTGTCGCCAAAATCATTTCAGTGGGCAATTTTATATTTTTATTTTTGTATTTATTCTATATATATATTTTTAAATTTTGTGTTCTTGCAGGCCAAGGCAATGCAGGACCCAGAGATACAGAACATCCTTCAAGACCCTGTTATGAGACAGGTATGCTACCCTCTTGATTGAATGTTCCTGTGTATTGCGTTGGTGTAATAATAATGAGATGTGCTAATGAGAGTTGGGCGTGTATGCAGGTATTGATTGATTTCCAGGAAAATCCCAAGGCTGCACAGGAACATACAAAGAATCCTATGGTGATGAACAAGATCCAAAAGCTGATCAGTGCTGGAATTGTCCAGACGAGGTAAATTTGATGGAAGGTGACAGTTCACGCTGAGGAGCTATTGACAATTATGTTTCCCAGTTTGACTTTGATATTTAAATAGATTGGATTAAAAAAAAAATGTTGGGAAATTTTGAGTTGCTTTCTACTTTCGCTTTGTTTTAGTGAATTCATATAATTTATGAGTAACTCCAACGCATTCCATTTTTTGCCCTTAACTGGTTACTGGTGCGTGCTGTGACTTCTCTATTAATCTAATCTAAATCGTGGGTTGTGAGCATGATGTCGCGGTTTAGTTTCTAGGATTTTTGGGAATCGTCTGAGGTTGTACTTGCTTGGCTGCTGGTGTTCTTTTTCCTTCGGACAATGTGGGCCTTAGGAAGTCGTGGTTAGGCTTACAGGTTCGAGTAAGAAGCCTACGACCCCTGTGTGTTCTCAGTTATAGTTCATAGGGACATGAACCTCGTGAATTCTGGCTCTGGCTTAGGGTCCCAAAACGTTCACAATTTAGGTTGAGTAATTGAAACTCGTGTGAAGTGTTTACGTTTGTCATTCTGTTTATCTCGAGTAACTCAAGATTATCGTTCCTTGGTTTGGAGATGGATGGATGTTTGCTTTAGTTTGCGACCATTCAATTTCAAATTATTGTTGATGTTGGTTTGTGACAACTTTCTGTTTTTGCTGAGATAGTTTGTGTGTTTTTGGGCCATAGGTAAGATCACGGCTGCATTATTTGAGTATCTTAGATAAAAGAAAAGATTAACCAATAGAAGAACGATAATTATAGAGATAACATTTAAGCAGGGAAAAAAAGTACTGCTACAATGAATACGAAATGACATTGCTACTCTGTTGATTAGTGCATCAAATGTGAATAATGACACCAGAAATCGGAGCATAATTTAGGTAATATCATTCAGAATGTGCATAACTGCTCCGCTTTAAAAACTTGTGAGGGCAAACCCAATTTAGCATTAAAAAAATTATGATGTGTAATACCTTTTGGGTCCTCCGTATGGTTTTGCAAACCCGAGTTTCCATGCCTTGTTTCCGCAAAGAATGTAGGACGCTTGCTCAGTGACGGTTCATTCGCTCCATGTTGGGAAGAAAAATCGTTTCTTCTCTTCTTTGCTTTTGCAATTTTTTGGCTAACCTCATATTGGTAAAAGGAAAACTACCCAAAAAAAACAGAGAAAGCCTCAACTACTGGACAATGGGCATAATACAGCTATCAAAGGAAAAATGTTCCTTGTTAGGAGACCGAGGACATACATTAAGCGGCAACTTCTTGCTCCTTTGAGGCAAGTTGATTCTGAATATGCTGGGGCACCACATCAAACTTGGCTAATTGCATTGTGTATGATGCACGGCCCTTCGTCATCCCCCTGAGGGTACTGACATACTGAAACATTTCAGCAAGAGGAACTAGGGCATCAACCACCTGCATGGACCACCACCAAGAGGAAGAAAGGTTGTCTAAGTACAGCTACAAAAAAAAGTATAGATATCCAACGTAAAAAAAATGAAGGAAAGGCACCATTGCCTTCAATCATCCCAGTCACTCATTTCTCCAAACTATGAATTTTAATAAATAAACATAATTTACCTACTCTCATCACCCCCTTTGTTACTTCTGCCTCCTCTCGTCAGGGAAGGTTCAAAGGAGGCCTCGCTAAGAGTATGTGGGATGATGTTCGGAGGTCTTTCACTACTACTTTCTTGTATTTTCAAGTGTTGCCTCAGAAATTAGAATTGTGTATAAAATATGAATTTGGAAACATGGTGGATTTTTGAGGCAGGGTATGAATGTTATATCCTAGTATTGTGATCATAGCTACAATTATTGCATAAAACCCCAACCCCAGGTATTTCCCTGTAAACATAACTACTATGGTAACACCAAGCAGCGAACATTTAGCAAAAGCTAAATAGACGTGCCAACAGACAGCCAAACTGAATATTACTCATCAAATATACCCTGCACACTCAGCTAGAGCTAACAGATGAACAATACAGCACAAGCACTTACTAGTTATCCCCTCAAATTTAATAGAATGATCTAACAGAACCAGGTTATTGTACATACCTTAAGGCCACCAGGTTTGTCATCAAAGCTGTTGATCTGACCTCTTCTTGAGTTGAGATCGCCAATTACATCTCCTAGATGTTTTTCAGGAGTAACAACTTCTACTTCTACCTTCATTATAGGTTCAAGCATCCTTGGTCCTGCTTTTCTCATTCCTTCCCGAAAAGCTCCTCTTGCTGCCAATTGGAATGCCAGGACACTTGAATCTACATCATGGTAAGAACCATCTACAAGTACTGCACGTACATCAACAACAGGATAGCCAGCAAGCACACCATTGCCCATACACTCTTCTAATCCTTTCATCACCCCTGGAATGTATTCTTTTGGTACAGCACCTCCTTTAATTTCGCTTTTGAACTGCGATATCCATTACCACTCCCTTGATGTCTCAATGTGGAGATTACAATAACTCGGTGACAGTTTTGATATGATATCTCGACGACATATGCATGCGGTACCTTGGGTTCACTGACTGTTTCGACTGTTCGAAAGAGCTGAGAGATCACCGCTGTCGATCCTGTTCAGTGTAGGATTGTGTGAGGAGAAAAACTTGTTCACTGTTAGTGAGTTCTAGCTGTATGGGGGTGCTGCAACAAACGTATAGACATTCCCTTATACACGGCAGGATTACTACGATATATGAGTTATAGTAATCCAAAAACGTGATCGCGTCAAGAAATTTTATTATATAGCCAGAAAATTATATATCAAAAAAGAAAAAGGAGAGCACGTGATAGTAAGGACATAAGCAGCTGCTTAACTACCTCACACATATTTTAACAGAAAACAGCCAGAGGAAAGGCTTACGTACTCGTATAGCAACACAACAGTAAATAAAGTTACGCACTAAAAAGAACAAAGATAGGCCCCATAGTCCGAAGATGAAATAATTAATAGAATGTAAATGGCAAGGATGAAACTCGCCAATTAGTCAGCACGAACTCTAAAACATAGTAAGTAAATGCCTAACGCTCAAATTCTAGATGACAACAGTCAATCATTGGATACCGAAGTAGCATGCAGTACCGAATGCATTAGTTGTCTCTATCTTTAGCAGCATCAATCAATTCTTTCAACGGCCATTTTATCATAATTTTTTATCTATGGTCTACGTGTCTTTTATCCATCTAGCTTTTGTTGCGCGTCGTATTCTTAACTTGTTTAATTGGGAAACTCAGATCTAAGTTTAAGTCTTGTATCATATATGTCACAGATAGGTTACTGAGAAAAGCACTGGAATTCCAATCGACTCACTCGAGAATAATTCAAATAATGAGTATCTCATGGTTCTATTGAGTTTACAGGGCCCTTCTCTGATATTCACATCAATTTGATCAATATGCGTAAACATTAGATGCAAGAGACACGTAATGCATATCTCAGAAAGTTGAGTGGGCAATTTTTTATACTAGATTAATTGTTCGATGAGGAAACCCAATATGGCACTATAAGCGTTGAGTATTTCACATCACAAGTTTGGGAAGCAGAAATAAACTTCCAATAAAGAATCACAGCAATGGTTATATCTGATAAATCTAAATATCCTAGAATACATTGAAGTATGTAGATAACCTAACCTTAAATTCTCTCTTGAGTGGCTCACACTTTCTAATAGTAGACCTTCTAATGAATGTGCCACGTATTATCGGTCTAGCACAAACACTCATTCCAAGAGGCATACTGTATCAGCTGAGACTGCGGTATCAGGATCTGTTTCACTCAATTAATTGGGCCTTAGCGCGGGAGAAAGATATGGGGAACAAGTGAACATTCTGGGTTCGTAACCTGTGCACCAGAAACAACCATATACGTAATTACGTGACAACGCCAGACTTTTGTTGCTGATACGTTTGAGTGTCGACTATGCAGCATTTTAGATTTTTGCTTTAGTTGCATCATGAGTTGAGCAACACATATACATATCATCATGATCATAGTTATTGGAATGCTCCCGAGTAGTTAACGCGACTGACAAAAGCGACTGAGCATGAAATTGAATTTAGCAGCAAGTGGCCGAGATAGTCAAGTGTGTCTTCAGTTCCGTCAGAGTTATACAAAGTATCTTTTAAACAGTCTCTAGTGCGCAATGATGATCAATAATAAGTAACGCTGCCTCTACAGAGCTCTACTTAACGTCCTCGTCCTGCTCTAGCTAATGTGCCGCATGTAATTTATTCTAAAAGTATACCCAAATTTCTGACGCAAATACTCGGTTCTTTGTCTCCTGTATTAATTGTACAATCTTTAATTAACACTATATCCGCCTAAAAGCTACCATCGTAGAAGACGTTTTTTGGCTACATCGAGCAAACCCTATGTTTCACTAATGTATGATAGAGGAGACTTGACAACAAGGCAGACAATTTCGTATAAAAGATTTCTTGAATGACAGCTATGTATGGTGCCTACTATAGTTGAATGAGAATGGTTACACAGTCCATCGAGCACTGAAAACTGATTTTAAGAATTCACAAATTATCATACTTCTATTTGTCACTGTTAAGTCAGAGTTTTGTCAATGAGCAGTGATCATCTGTGTTCTAGTATGGTTAATGTGCTAATTTAGTTCAGATGCTGTCCTGTGACGTGAGTTGAGAAGTGTATCCAACTACACCCAACGAAACTAAAACTGGAAATTGAACGAACGAAGTGAGAAGCAAGGAGTGGGTCGGATCGTGTCCATACTTAAAATTGTAGTGAAAGCGCTAGAGCGCTAAATCACACAATATACATTAAGGGACAAATATAAGAACTGTCCTAGATTACTGGTTCCCACTTCCTTATAATCTTAACTTCTTATTACTAGGTTTTCTCAATCATGTGTTTCTACACTTCCATTCGTAGGAGCTAGAAGCTATCTCACTTAGTTAGAATACATTGACACCAAATCTCACAACTAATTGGTATTATATCTAGACTCATCTGGGGAGTCCTGAGAGAGTAATCCGATCCTGGCTTGTTTATGGAAGAGTATGCCGATATGGAGACACTTTCATAAACACACAACCTTTGGCGACACTACAGGTAGGAGATAATATGCAAAACGGAAACTGTTGAATACATCATAATCTATGACCTCTAATCTCACAGAACGAAAAGATAATGAAATTAGAGCGTGCGCTATACTTGTCAATAGATCAACACAAACATACTCCTGAAATAATTCTTTTACATTTTCAGAATGACGTCAAAACCGAAGTTTGGATGTAAACATTAGAAATCTATAGTGGTTTAATAAAAAACATTGTATATAAATTATGTATATATATTAACTTTATCTATGTAGTTATTATGTTAAAGAGCAAAACTGTATGGTGCTCAGCACTATAATTAAGAATAAGGTCTTCATGAGTTGCTTGCAGCTCCAGTGTTTTTTTACTTAACACTAATAAATAGAAACTTAAAACTACAGAAATCGTTGTGTGTATCCGTTTTTAAGTATATATAATATTTTCTTTTATTTTAATTTTCGCATATCTTCTGAGCATGCATTCGTCTTCTCCACCAATCGTTGTTATATCTGAGACTCATGCGGCTTCCAGATCGAATTGAGAGCCCGAATCCACTGCAATAACACTAGCGAAAAGTTGAAGGTCTGCAGATTCCAGACATCCTCTCACTAATTAGATGTCGTCCGGGTTCTCAACAACCTTTCTATGAGGAGTGCGAAACCTGTCAAAAGAGTCTGTAACCAGGAAGAAAAAACATGGTCATCTAATATAATTAGGCTATTAATATATGCCAGGCCTGCATTAGTCTCTCGTTATCGCCAAAAAATGTTAGGTGGTTGCAGCTATGGATCGCTTATAATATAGAAGCGATAACTCGGATTTTTGGCGAGCCTCATCTTGTATCTTGGTGTGCTTGAGTGCCTCCAAATATTCGATGTCCAGTGGTCTTTGTACCAAGGAGTTATACGTCAGCACCATTTATACATTATTTGCACCCTACTCCATAAACTCTTGTTGCCTAGTTTTACGATCGCCAGTATCTATATTCGCGAGTAGTTTACAATTCATCTTAATACCTTCCATTGATGAATATTCGTAAGTTTACCAGCATCATAAAGTATTGGAAGTCGTCGATATTGGTGCAGTCTTTCCAGCATCTATGCAGCCCACTTGTAGTACTCGACAGATTAAGTCTATCTTCTACCTTGCTTTGTCCAGATCAATATCAGCGACTCTTCATGCAAAATGAAACACCAAAAGCGCCTTTATGGGACAGTCTGGGAAGAAAGTTATAAAAGGATCATCTCATCTATGCGTGTTGACTCGTGGTCATTTTCAAGAGGGTGAAAGCAAACTTCTTCATAATTTTGATAGAATAAAGTTGCAACATAGGAATTTGAAGATGAAAACCATTATTTTGTGAGACATCACAAAAGAGCCAATATAAAGCGTTTTTTAAGCACAACTATGTTCATTCCAGACAATGTGTGACAAATGGTGTTTTTTCCTCTTTATAAAACTCCAAACACCATCCTCCAAGAGAAAAACTTCAACAATAGATATGCAAATTCAAGTATATATACAAAATTTAAGACTGATAAACAAATTAAACAAGAAATATGACCAGTCCAGGCTCATACACATAATACTCCATGCATCAGATAGAGACTTATAAAACTTATCCAATTGCCCGCGTTAGGCTAGTAATGAACTCTGAGGATTCGAGAGAACAGAACGAGATCAAGCAAGTCAACGACGATACTAAGTCTGACTGTGCTTCACCAATTTTATGATATAGCATTACGTACAGAATTATAAAAAGGAAGATCTTAAGTATCACAATATTAATTTTAAATTATTAACATCACCAAGAGATATATTGATAAGGAGATAAAGACGAGAAGACGAAGAGAGACCTTTCACATCGCAATCAATAGACAATTGGGGATATATCATTGACAAATATTCTCATACTACTATTTATATATTTCAACATATGGACAGAATAATAAGTTAGATTGAATGTTCTGAGAGATAAAGAGAGAATTTTCGATGATATACTAAACTAGAGTTGGTTTTGAGCTCGACACATATCACCTAAACGCAATAAAAGGAGGAGAAAGAGAAAAGGGATTATCGAGGGACCGGGACCTATAAGAAGTGTGGGATACGCGGTGAGCATTGGAAGCTTACCTGAAGTTGCAGACAGTTAAAAATAAGGATGTTGAGAGAAGTTCATGGGATAGAACACGTTCTTGAGCTCATCCATCTTTGAGAGTAGCAAATGGCAGTCAAGAGCACGTATCGGAGGACTTCTCGTCAACGCTTTGCACTCACTACCCGACTCCCTGAACTTGTCATTCTTCCAACGGCCGGCACGCAAATAGCCGCAAAATAGTTCGAACAGAGACATTATGTTGCGCCATCACAAATTCTCTATACTCTGAGCAAAACAAGGAAATTTTTTGCATTCACTAAGTCTTTCAGTGTTGCAATGGGGGGCAGCCACCTCTGCTATTCCCTTCTCCGTGTTCTTGTTGGTGTCTTCAGTTCTCTATGCGTGAGTATAGAGTCTCATCGGGGTACGGACGCAATGCGGAGATACACGCCGAGCACGGTTGTGAAACCGACAACTTAGCCCATGACTTGCCTTTGTATCGGGCAGTGTGTCTCAATGAGTCCGCGAGATCTTCGCGGTCATATCCGAGAATCCCACTTCTTAATTTGTAAGATAATTTGAGTGGGCTCCAAAGCAGTGAGGAGAGTATTGTATTTTGTTTTTGAGTTTTTGTTCTTCTATAGTTGTAGATAGAAATGGCATGAAACATAGCCACAGTACTAAGAGAAACTATTGAATAGTGTCGAATAGTGTGTGGAGAAAAAGTCTATAGCTTACAGTTTCGGCTTGTCAAGTTATCAATGTGAGCCATGGGAGCAGTAATGACATCACGGGTCAGGCGTTTAGGGTTGGTGTGAAGGACGATAATATATTCGAGTTGTGAGAACATCTACTAAGCTAAAAAAGCAGATGCGATACTATGTGGTGTGTAACAGAAAGCATGAACTGAAATGAAATGAAACTGTAATAAAGAATGAAGATTATATCAACATTGTTCTTAATTGACTTGTGCTATATAAAGCTGGATACCCTAATAATTTTTTAAAAGTTCCAAGATGGATGGAAAAAGTGAAAGTAAGCATTGACACATGATAAAATAAATTAAAAGTTATTGACAAGGATGTTACTGCACATTGTTGTTTGTCTTTTAAAATAAAAGCAGAAAAAAGTTAGTAATTTTTTTAGATTCATACTCAGTTTATAATATTAGTCATCATTGCATCTGTTTAATACGACTTTAGAGCTCACCTTACATTTCATGTGAGACAGTAACTCAGTATTCTGACTGTTCAATTAACCTGATTTAACACTTAATTTTAAACATTATAATAAATAAAATATCATCTAAGTCAGTATACTACAAAAAAATAAAGTATATATCATATGATTTGTCATGCTAAGTTTTGCGTCCTCCTTCTCCTCAAACTGTTGGAAAAGTATTCATAATGAGAAATACTAGACTGAGTAAATCAATTAGATTATATACATTATTGGTACTACAATATATAATCATATATGACAATGATGCTTGTTGCTGTAATATAATATATTATTAATTCATTTTATAATATTAATGTAGCATATTTGAAGTACTCTTTTGTAAAATTCTGTGTTTATGTTAATAAAAGATTACGTGTGTAGGAGGCCTTTAGTATGTGTATCAATTTCTCTCATAAGAACGTTTAAGTACATTCACACACTGTTTCAAAAAAAAGTAGATTCTATTTATTTTGATTATGTATAAAAAAATAATTATAAACATAATCATATCCATTCTACACATATCTTAAAACATGAGAATATCCACTATACGTTTTACATCACATAAATGGTTACCTATACCTTTTTTAGTCTCTCTATTTTATATATGTCATTATGTGTGCAATATACTTCTCATAGAAATTCGTTCTCTATTTGTTTTGTTTTTACTGTCATCTACATAGTATTCTTTTTTATTATGCATTTATACTCGAAATAAATTCTCTAATTATGAATGCAAGGGTTAAAAATTTTAATGATCAGTATCTCTAACAATACGCTTTATTAAGCATGATGCTTCTTGACGTCGAGAAACAAATCAATGAAAAAGATACTCTATTTACATGAATAGATTCGTTATTTAAACCTCCTCAATAATAGAATAAAAAAGCACATATGTAATATAAAAAATCACGACGTTCATCAAATCACAATACTGAATTTTTTACTATACTCTGAGATTATGTTAAATTAAAAGGTAGAAGTATATAATATACCTAATACATTAGTAATCTCTATATATTTAGACTTATTAAAAAATTTAATTTCTCATTTATACACTCGATGATCATCATTTTATTAAATATTCAACACATCATCCTATCACCTGTCTTAAAATTTTAAATATTTAAGTTTTTCGTATGTTAATGTTTTTTTAAGGTAAAACGTATTCTGGTGTTTATTATATTTTTGTTTTTGTTTTTAAAACTGCCAAATCTTAGTATTTAATAAATATATTTTGTTTCTTCTCTTTTAATATATACTATAATATAATAAGAATGAGCATATATAGAGTTATAATTATTTTATTTATAGGATGATCTACTGTTTACGGAAAAATTAATTATTAACAATATTCATCACTTAAGAAAAGTGAAGTTGGGTGGAAGCACCGCTGTGGTTGTTTCTTAATGGTCGAAGAAGAGTTAATTCGAGAGCTCCGATCGAAGGTTTCATCTTTTTTGTTTTTTTATTAATAGCTAACCATTTTTTATTTTACATATACTTACCGATTCGGTTTGTGGATGGTGTGTCCAATTAAATTCTAGATGCTTTGAGCAGGCTTTGTTTAAGACTGTACTATACGCCTTTTGCCAATTTATCCACGGCGAGTCTTAAACTTCATGCGTGTACGGACACTTTTGAAGTTTTCATAGTGATATACAAATATTTCATTGATTATAACTATCTGGAAATTTAGAGTAGTGATAGTAGGATTTTGTGTAGATTTCAATCAATTTATATCCAAACACGTGTTAGATTCGAAACACCTAATTAGATTTCAATCCATCTCAACATTCACTACTCACGAGTTCTGTTTTTGATCTTTTCAAAATATTTAATTGGCTTTTTACTTGCATGAGAAAAAAAATTTATTTAATTTTTACTTCTGTTGGGATACACAAAAACCAAAAAAAGTATCCACATGCTAGTTTCTAAGAAGCCTATTTGTATATAATTTTATTCTATACTTGTGCAAATTAATAAATATACGCTTAAAAAAAAAAAACATTAGCCAACAACGTAATAGTCAATACATATTTTAGATAATATTTTAATACCAAAGGGCAGTTTTAGTCAAAAAATAAATTTTTTTTTATAAAAAATAAAAAACAAATGTCATTTATAATGAGATCGTTCTAATTGTCATTACAAATTTCTTTTTATTTATACAGCAATAAAGATATTATTTATTTCCTTTAACATAAATGGAAACAAGTAAAAAAAGAAATAGAAGAAATATCTGTAAGAGTTTCCAAAAGATAAGCTAATTTGCCAATGATCAATATAAACCGATAAAAGGGTAGCTCTACTAAGTTGTTAATGGATCCAATTTAAATGCAGTTTCTGAAATCATTACTGGAATCATAATTGTTTACTTTTCAACTATTCTAAAAATACCACTAATTTACCATTCAAATAATTTAAAAATACGAGAAAGATTACTATTTTTGAATATAATTTGGTTGTTTTTTTTACGATTCTGTTTAATGAGAATGGAATGCACATATTAAGTAAACAATTTATTATTTATGTCCAAAGACAAAACTCACATTCTTATTGTTCGCTTATCCCCTCGCTTCTGTTTATTTTGCAGAAAAAGAAAAATTGTTAAAAAAAAAAAAAACAATAAGAAATATATAAATAACAATTAAAAAATTTTAATATCGCTTTAAGTGCAAATCTGAAGCACTAAATAACATTTATTTCTATGTTATTACATTAACTGAAAATTATCTCATAATAAGTAACTCATATACAAAATTTTTCTTCATTACGATGGTTAAAAAATACACCATACACATTTTCAGTTTATGGTTTATTACGCAGCAAAGATTGCGTTGTAAGATAGATGTCTACCAGTCCTAAATGCTTTTGGCACGCGCGTTATAATGCATGTAAAACGTTTAAACTTTTTCTTAATATTTCATTATTAATTCAATAAAAAATATTATTTTTATTTTGAGGATTTTTTTATATAGGTTGGTCAAAGGGTATAGATTTTTGGTATCCTCTTATGTCATCTTTTTTATACCCCTGAATTTTATATATTTATTTAATGGAAATTATATACCATGTCTAAATCATAATTAATTAAGTTAAAAGTCATATTGGTATGGTAAATTTATTCACAAAATAGTATCATTAATTAATTATCAAAATAATTTTATTATTTATATATATACAACAATTAATAGTGTTATTAATTGTTTTTTAAAATAATTTTACACTTTTTAAAGAATAAAATAAATAATTAATAATGTCATTTGTCAATATGTATATAAAATAAATAATCAATAATGTTACTAATTACTTCTCAATCAAATTTATTCATAAAAGAGTATCATCAATTACTTATTAAAATAATTTTATCATATATATATATATATAATTAATAGTGTTATTAATTTTTTACAAAATAATTCTACACTTTTTAGAGAATAAAATAAATAGATTAATAATGTCATTTCTCAATATGTATTTTAAATATATAATTAATAATGTTATTAGTTACTTCTCAATGAAATTTTACTTATATAATATTATAGATACACATTAATTACGTCTTTTAGCTTTTAAATAGATATTCATATCTATTTTTTCTTCTTTTTATTATGATTTAAATATCTCAATATATCTCGACTAATTAATTGTATCGATCAAAGGATAAACTATTAATATCAAATTAAGTAACTTGAATTTCCTTCATTTTTCTTAGCTCTAACTAATTTTTTATTATTTTAGTTATAAAAAAATAAATAAAAGGAGGAAAAGGTTAGTACTGAAAAGCATAATGTAAAACAGATTGACTCTTTTAAAATGTAAGTATATTTGAAAAATAAAATATAAATGAGTAATTGTTGATGAAAAATTAATCAAATAAAATATCATAAATTCATAGATTGTAATTCATATTTTATAAAAAAATTAATTAATACTTACCTATTTCATATTTTATTATTTTTTGGTACATTTTATTGTTTAAGATATATATTACATTTTAGAAGAGCTAAATTAGGAATGAATTTCCATTAAAAATATCAGGGTATAAAAAAAGAAGAGGATACCAAAATCCATGACACTATAAAATCCAAAATAATATTTTATGAAAATGAAAGGATGACTTGGATAGCTTCACACGCATCAATGCTCTTTAGAACCAACGAGTGTATGGATACCACGTAAGAGATAGTAACTTTATTTTAATTGAGGAATTAGTAATATAATAATGTTATTTATATATTATTTTTTTAACAATTTTTTCTTTTCAAAATAAGAAGCGAGAAAGAAAAAAGAAATGTGAGTTTCTTTTTTATTTTCTAAAAAAAGAAGGTATAAAAAAAATACAACAATACAGTGAATGAATAATATTATTGCTAGATTTGTTGCCGCATAATTTTTTTTTGGGCTAAATGATGGTTGTTAAGCGATGCTTGAATATACAATAGGCTTCTTGAGGCCATGGCCCAAAGATGAAGAAGCATATTTGGATCCTAGTGGATGGTCTAAGTTCAAACGGAGAGAATCACTATCACCAGAGTTACACAAACAAGTAGTCAGGCGCGTGGATAAATTGGCAAAGGCGTAAAGCTTTGATGAACTCCACAAGGATTCGGTTCTCGATGGAGACGAAACCAACCCTTCCCCCCACTTCCCAAACCAAAAAAAATAAATCAAAATAAAAAAGACAAAAAAAAGAGTTAAACAAACAAAACACCGACGACAAAAAAAGAAAAAACAAAATAGCGTTGGGTATATCGGATTGAGAAAGTAAAGTCAATTTAGAGTAGGTTTACTACCCATTTAAAATCGAGTAAAAAATTCAGTGATTGGTTTTTTATACAGGTTTTTTTTTTTGGTATAAAATTTATCATTAAGGTTTTCACTTGATTTTTGAAAGGACACTGAATAATTTTACCTGAATTTATGGAATTTTGGCTAAAGAATCAAAGTTTTTTAAGAGTAAAAAACAAAAACAAAAGAACGTTTCTTAGGTTATTTGACCCTTGACTTAAATGGCTAAGATATAAGACATTTGGACGAAGGATTCAAGTTTAAATTTTAGAAAGTTGTAATAACTTCTATCAAAAAAGAATTGAACGGAGTGATACTAGTCATACAAAACCCATATATTACAAACACGATACAAGAGCACTCAAAATGCTCATTTATATTGTATATATATACAGCAACAGCATGCATTGCAGAGAATGAGTACCAAATCTAGACTCAGCAGAACAGAGACTTTTCCAACAGTTTTGAGGAGAAGGAGGACGGCAAACCTTGAAGACACAGTTGAACAACTATTGACTGCTTAGGTTATGATTTAAGGTGTTTCGGTGGGCACAGCAGATCGGTGCCTTGAGGCAAAGCGATTAACCAATGCAAGTGCATTACTGGTGACCTGAGCAACATTGGCGACCCTGTCCTTGATGGCAGCCTTCACTTTTCCATCCATGGCAGGACCAGCAAAGCCGTCAAGACAAGTGTTCTCGTCGGTGAGAGCAGCACTCACCCAAGTCTGCACGTTGCTCATGTGCCACACGAAGTCCTCCCCCACGGCCTGACCCGTACGCCCTAGCTCCCTAACCGACTGGCTAAGACGGTCCACGCCATCGCCCATGTTCTCTATACAGTCTTGTACAGCCCTGTACTCCCTTGGCTTAATCCCCCTCACTTTGGCCATCTTCTTCACGAACGATGCACATGACCGAGTCCTGGATATGCTCACCGACAAGGCAGTCATGGCTAGTTGTCGTTCACTGTGGCGAATCACGCTTGCGTACCCCGAGAGACATTGAACGCATAGAACAGGGTAGCGAGTGGCCTTGCATGAAGACTTGATGAAATCTGTTGCGTTAGAGTTGGATCGTCTGGCTGTGGCGTATTCTGCGGTGCCGGCCGTGAAAATGACAAGGTTCAGGAACAGTAGAGAAAGCCCAAGTCTTGCTGCCATTGCTACCAAGGATACAAACTTTACTGTATTCTATTATAATGTGAAGAAGCTCACATACAGCGACCAATTAAGGAGTCGAAAACCTTTCTTTTTCTTTGTATATTACTACTCAAACCAAACTCTGTTTACTGTTTATTTACGGAAAAATTATTACATATTTTTGAAATATAATAAATGTATGGTGTAAGAAACATTTCTATTATTGATGATGAAGCGTATCCATAAATTTTATGTTAATAATTTAAAATTAATATGATACTTAAGAATCTCCTTTTTATATATTCTAAATAAATGGAGCAGAGACTATGTGTGCTTTTCTGTCCGTCTGCCGAATCTCGATCAACGCCCTGTCCATGGCGTAGATTATTTCTGAATCCTGATTGGATTTGGGACGAAAGCAAGGTAGAAAGTGACATTTGGTACACAAGCATGCGCTGCCAATATGAGCTTTATTTATATTGTAACAGAAGATTCATCAATGGAAGGTATTAAGATGGAATTGTAACTGAATAAGAAGGCATTCATATGGCAGGTATGTGGAATATGATAAATTACTTGTATAACTCCTTAAAAGCACACGAATTTTGACCTATCAAAATACATACTCGCAAAATCCGCTTGTTTTATGAGCACGTAACGAGAGCTGGGTCATATATTATGAGTAATAATGACCATGTTTTCTCGATAAGCTTAAGGACGATCCACACAGTTGAACCACGAAAATAGGTTAAAGATCTAACTCAACTCACTTTGCATGATAGGTGACGGTTCAATCGACTGGGCCGGGCTGTGTTAAAACATTGGAAAAGTAACAGAGACAAATAAAATAAAAGAAAATATTATATAATACTTAATAACATTTAGTTTTAAGTTTCTATTTATAATTTAGAAAACACGTGAACACAATGAAGACTTAATAATAATCTGGCCTAGTTCTGTTTTTAATTAACTATAAAATATATTATTTAACATTATTTTTATTATATTATTTTCATACCACTTCTTTCTGACGTCATAAAATAAGAAAAATATTTTAACATACCCTCATTCTATCTTTCTTTAATATAAAATTATGATGTATAATCAACATTTTCCGTTTGCATATTATCTCCTACCTGTATTCCAAGTGGGGTTCAAATAAATCTACACACTTAGGCTCCAGAGTCATTATAAATTTATACTGTTCATATAAGAGGGTGCTTGCTACGAGTGAAAATGATAGTGATGGAAGAAATAGAAATTGACGATGTATCTAATTTTAATGTAAATTATACGTTGCTAATGTTCACTCATTTTTATTGACACCAAGCACTCCATTATAGACTTCGTTCGTTCATCCATTAAGCTTGTGTAGGGAACATTAAACCACGAAGGAGACAAAATAAAATTACTCAAACACATAATCAAACTAAACAATTCTTAACAGGAAGTATATATTTGTGATTTTAAAATCAGTTTTCATCGGCTTTCCAACTATAGACCCATAAGTTGCATTTCAAAATTTACAATTCGCTTGTCATGATATCATAGTGGAAAAATCTGCGACCAAAACTTCTCAGTTCTTTAGCATATAGTTTATTTGATACAATTATCGACAGCACCATTTTGCTAAAATGTTAATAATAAATCCTTGTAAAGGACGAGGAAGCGTACTATATACAAGGCACTAAACTGTAATGTACTTGACAACAGCCACACGGAGCTTCTGCATGAATTCTGCAGCCTTTTTCTGCAACTCGGAAAATAACATGCAAACATGTCTTGTTACAATGCAAAATACAAGCAATAATCTCAACATCACTCACAAAAGTATGCGTGCCGATAGTTTGTGTTATGGTTCAACAAGAAGTCATGTTCCTATAATCCTAAGCCAATTAATGAACACCTGTCGGTTCTTCAGAGCTTTGATTTTTCTAGACCTATGGCATGAAAGGGTTCTAAGAAGGGTACTGAGTTATTAGTTATTACTGAGTGATGCTGGGATTATTCTGCCCCAAACTTGAGAATACCACGCATGTGGATTGGTTTCAGCTAATCAGATGAAAAAAAGCATTCTCAATTGATATTACCTGGTTGCCCCTATGTGCATTTGCAATGTTTTCATCGAGAAGGGCCAACAACGATCTATTGATTTCATTGCGTTCAACCATCTCCAGTAACTGCATTGAAGATAAACTAGACTGAGTTAAACTTGAATACCACCCAAAAAAACAAAATTGAAAGAAAAGGGAAGCCTTTAAAATTAAAATGCCGTTGAAAGAATGAGTTAACATGACATACGGTAGCTGTCACGTCCTTTGATGTCAAGATTTTGGTTAGGCTTGCCTTGGCTCTGATGAGTTCACCTTGCATCTTATCATAGGCTTCTGTTTTAGAAGATAGGAGCAAAGAGTAAGCTTATAGTAGTTAAGCAGCTGCTTAAGTCCTACACCGCCTTTCTTTTCTATAATTTTCTTTTACTTCCTTTGGATTCTAACAAACCTGTTCCTTCCTGTAAGGCTTTCTCTAGAGCCTCCAGCTCAATCAGTCTATCCTCCACGTCCTGCAGACACCGTCAGTGTTTGCGTCACAAAAAGGCCAAGTGCTAGCATGATTCATCCAACCAATATATAACTAACATAAGGTAGGAACCTGGGCTTTTGAAACAGCAAAACGAAGCTGTCCTAACTCGAATTTTAGGTGTGAGAAGAATTCCTCATTCAATCTGCAGAGATATTAGTTACAGCAGCATTTTTGGGTAGCAGATCGAACAGAAGTCAATCACAGCGGAGTATAAAGAAAGGTGAGAAAACAGAACACTAGGAATTCTCTTGTCCCCAGAACAGTGACTTCTCTAATCAATTAAGGTCTTATTGAGTTAAACTAAGTGGAAGACTGTAAGCTCAAGACGATGGATTATAGAAGCTTGATTATATGAAATTATCATGGTAATAATTATAAAATCAACTTAATAATATATGCATTTATCACACAAATGAAACAAGCATATATTTACAGGAACTAGGAAGCAAAGCTTCAAAAGGGACTAAAAAAAATACTAACCGCGGTCTCAGTCTAGCAATCTCAAATTCAATTTCTTGAGCTTCAGTGTCAAGGAAGTACTCAATAAGCTCTTGTGGACTATCCGGAACAACACGAGACTAAAAGGAATAAAAGAAGGAAAGGAAAAAAAACACGAATCATAAAAAATAAATAAGTATGTGAGAAAGAGAAACCATTGAATCAGAAGAATTACTTGTCGAAGAGCTTGACGGCGCTCTTTCTCTTCACGGACTTGACGCTCGAAGGCTTCGCGGGCTTCTGCATCTCTCTCAAGCCGTCTGCGAAACTCGAGCCTGGCGAGGTGGCCGGTTTGTGGTCGGCCAAAGACGCCTTCGGGGTCCTTCCTTCGCACAACAAAATTACCCCAAGTTAGCTTGTTTCAAAAATGATAAGGTTGGGACTTGGGAGCTGCAATAGAAGAGAAGAGAGTGAAGAGTTAGTACCCATCCAATACAAAAAATTGCGGGTCTGTAACTGTAACTGTAACGGGTGGAGTTCGTTCTTGCACGAGAACGAGCAGCAGTCAGACTCGCACTCAGACTAGTGGAAGCGATGCCAACGCTAAGCGCGGCCATTGAGATTGAGGCACTGTGAATAAATTCTCAACCTTGCAATTTTGTTCAGATTTTGCATTATCCGTTCGAACTTAGAATAGCGCAAAGGGAAACTATTCAATTTGTTGCTGGAAGCCCGGACCTCCCTCTTCCCTTGTTCCCGGATCTTCTATTTGATCGGTTTTTTCACAATGGGCCGGGCCATTTAGTCTTCATGCTCACGTGCTCCAGCCACACGTGCATTTAGTCCACTATGCTGAATGTAATTGCAGATTTATAGCCAAGAAAGAAAAAAAAAGTAGGTAGCAGTTTATGTGCGGACTTAGCAGTATTATATTTTTTAGGAGTATTGTGATTAACAGAGTTTTTTCTCATGAATGATTTTATATTTTTTTAATTTATTTTTTAATAAATTTTAATTATTAAATAAAATATTTTTTTAAATATTTTTTATATTTTTAAAATATTAAATATTAAATATTAAAAAAATTTAAAAGAATACAGCAAAACTCCCTTTGAATTCTTTCAGTTCTACACAATCTACTCATATAGTTGTCCAATAATCATTTGATCGGGCATGGATGCTGAGCCTATTTGTGATGGTCTGTTCAGGTACAGGCCCTCGTGCCCCTTTTAGTATCATTCAAGTGAAAAATAATAATTTAGGGTTTAGGCCATTGACCTATTGGTAAGTTGGAATGTCTTGTAATAGCTCGAGATCAATTTTTGATGAGAATGAATCCCATTATCCCATCCTCCCTTCCCCTCATTCCCACGACAAAAAAAAAAAAAAGTAAAAAAAAAATCCAATGACTTCCAAAAAAAGAATCAATATGAGTCAAAAAAAGAGAGTAAAAAGATAATGTACTAGCTTCAAAATCAGTATGAGTATTTAAAATTATAAATTTTAAACATTGATTTAATTTATAAATAATTTTTTATTTAAAAAATTATAAAAAAATAATTAATTTTATTTTATGATGAGTTATAATCATGAGAATTAATTTCTAACTCAAATTAAATTAATTCAATTTAATTAAATAAAAAAATTAATTTTATTATTTTATCATTCTTAACTAAGTGCTTTAGGCGACCCCGCCATTGACCTTTTTCTTAAATTTCTTAGTCAAACCGAATTTTTCATTATTTACAGCTTTTGTTTAACTCTTTCTCTATTTTAATACATTGATTGAAATTCTAATTTAAAAGTAATGTTTTAAATACCGATTAGTGTAGGTTGCATTAATAAAATTTCATTATTCGTCAAACTGATTGTATCAAACTTTGAAATTGTTCTAATAATCTAATGGTTGGATTGCTCAAAAATTAATTAATGTCCAAAATCGAAAAAGCAGATCAATTTTTTTTAAAAATAGTAATGCTGTATAGCACAAACAATTTCAACAAAAAAAATAGCACGAAACAATTCTCGTGAAAAGTTTTATGAAGCTATTATTCTGAATTTTGAGCTGGAATTGAATACAAGAATTTTAAAAAAAAAAAACATAAGGTATAACGATTCCTCCTTCGCATGTGATGTAAAAAGTACTTTGTTGAGTTTGACAATCATCATTTCTCTAAAAAATTTATAAAAAGAAAAGGTTAAGTTTAATTTGATCAAACATAAATTAATTTGTCAACTTTTTTGTGACTCAGATTATAACTTAAAATTATAAAATAGTTACAATAAATTTAAAAAAATACTCTAAAATCTCTCATACTTATTCTCTCTTGTTGTCTTTTATTTAGTCAATAAATTTGCAATGTTAGTTTAAGATAAATAAGAGTGCTTTGTTAAAACTCATAAAGTATTAATTTAGTGAAAATAAATTATATCTTTAAATATAAAAATTATTATTTAATTTTTAAGAACTATATTTTATGTGATTAAATTTTTTAAAAATATTTTTAATTCACATAAAAGAAAACTTTATTAACAACTTTCAATTTTGTTATCTATTGAAGTGTATTTTGCCGTGAAATTTATTTTCAAAATTATAGTCAAAGTGTTTTAGAATAAGTGTTTTTTTTTAATTCGTGTAAATAAATGTATTATATTAAATTTAACATCATTTTTATGTACTTATCTTATATCTACTAATATAAAATAAAATAAAATTATTACAAAAACATATAAAACTCCATGACATACATACATATATACGATCACTCGGTCCAAAATTTAATCTCTCCATTGAGTCCGTTCATCAACAGCATTTCTGCAGTAATGGCTGGCAGTATGTTGCATCAGACTTCCTTTACCTTCCCGAAACATCATGAAGATAATGAGGGGACTAATACCGTGACAGTAATAAATACCCAATAATCTGACAAAGTAAAATTTTGATTTTGTGTCAATAACTTGGGGGACATAAAACATAAAGAATCTACCATTTTCTTCCGTAAAAGATTCTATTAATAATTTTTATCGAGTAATGTTATATTTTTTAAAATAATTTTTCAATACATAATAAAAAATATTTAATAAAAAAGTATAAGTATTTAATATATTAAAATTTTAAAATATATTTAGTATTTTTATTTAATAATTTTAAAAAATATTAGATTGATTTTTTAAGAAAATATATAATTATTTATTTTTATTACTTACAATTTATGTTTATATATTTTTTATTAATAATATTTATACCTTTTTTTTCATGATTTACATTTTCCACATGTATAATATATATTTTTTTTCTTATTCGAAGGAGGACACTTGACATCTCTACCAACTTTTGTGATTTTGCTTCTGCCTTGGGGACAATTTTGAAAAATACCCAATCATTATAGTTAATTTTGAGTTAAAAAGTAAATTATTATCATTTTTTTATTTTATATTTATTAACCTTTTTAATTATGAAAATTTATACAACATTTTTTTAGTATTTATAAAAAAAATGTTACAAGTAATTTAAAATTTTTTTATGCCTAATAAATTTATTTACTAAGTTATTACTTCATGAATATTTTATGATTGAATTTCAATTTTTAATTTTATTTAATCTTGTGTATTTATAAAAAAAAATGACACATTCATTTAGCACTGTTAAAATTAACTTGTTCTGCTTAGTCTCAATGCATCATAGCAACAAAAAAATTAACAACAATAAGAGAAGTAATCAAATAGGAATATATGTTCAATTTTTGAAAAATATAAATGAAACATACATTATTAATAGTCTTTTTTTATAAAAGAAATAATTGAAGATAGAGAGATTAATTTTTTATTATCCAAGTGAAATATTCTGAGTATGTAAAAAAAAAAAATAGAGGCATATGTTTTCATATTATCATACACAAGAATCATTATGGGCTGAGTCTTTGAAAGTGCACACAGAAGTACACATCTATGATCTATCAAAACTCATAAAACTACAATTTACCCCTTGCAGCAACACCTGAAGTGACGGTGGAGGTGCAGGCAAAGTCGCATTCACCGGGCTCTCTTTCCAACTGTTATCTTGGGCTTCTTTAATGTTCTATTAGGAAGTTGTCAGTTTTCGCTTCGGAAACCCTCACCTATATTGGAGTTAAATCATTTTTATGTATTTCTATCCACTGGGGAGTCTGTTATTTAATTACATTTACTTTTTCTTTCAATTATGAAATCATCTGATTCGTTTGAGTAAAAGTTTATTTCTTTAGCAAAAGATCCTTGTTATTGTCAAAATTCAGTTGATACACGTATTCGTGGTGCTTGTGGTTGCACCATATTTGAAAGTGTTTTCTGGTTTGTTTTTCTTATGAATAAGTTATTTTTCACAAACTCTTTTCCATCATATTTTCTCTTTTCAAAATTTTGACAATTGCGCCACATTATGCCATTGTTGGGTTTGGGTGCGATTGAGAAAGAATTTGGAAGCTGTGTGAGTTGAACCATCGCTGACGGCTTTTCCGTTCGGACTTCTCCGATTGTTCTGCTAGCTAAGAGTGCAAAGAGATTTGTTAAACCCACAAGGGTTTGTGAGCAGAGTAGTTTGATATTCCAGGCCAGAATTAATCTTATATAATTATATTTAATAGAGATTAATTTTTGTATCAATTAAGATTAAGTTTTTTCTTTGGACAATTTTATTTGGTTTTTGATGGGGTATCTGTGAGATTATTCCAAGCACAGTAGTAGTTAGTTACTAGTTAGAAGTCCTTTCAATAAATATCTGTTGCAAGATTTGAAGTTTGATGCTTTTTTTTAAAGTGTAACTCCCTCTCATATTGACATTATGTATTAAAAAAATTAATTTTTTAAACTTTAGTTTAATATTTAAATTCAAGTAATTAAAAGTATGAACACTTGCTTACATAAGCACTAGTCTAATATCTTGAGTAAAACAAATGATTACATTGAAAAAAAAAAACTACTGAGTATGATATAACAAAAGTGAATAAAGACACATAAAAATTATAATTTGATTATTAAAAATTTAATTTTATTAAAATAATTATATTATTATTATTTTTATTTAAAAAAATTAAATTTATAAAATAGTTTAAAAATAAAATAAAATTTTATGAAATTATTTTAAGTTTATATAAAAAAATAAAAAAATTATAAAAAAAAAAAAAGACTAAGAAGGACGAACAAAGTGTCGCGCTTCAAGCCGAGGGATGTTGCAGTGACAAAGCTGATGTGCCCACACGTACGAGTGACTCAGCATGCGACCATAAAGAAAGTTGAGATTTTGTTTTATACGTGTAGCATAAAGCCGTAAACATAAACTTCTGTCGGAGGCAAAAAAAAAAAAGCACTTATAGAAACAGAATAAATAATTAGTTTGAAGTATTATTTAGTTACATCATCCATATAATTAGCCATTTTTAAAACACTATAAAATGTATGTTAAAACAATGAAGTAAGATAAGAATGTACAACTATACAAACATATAATAATATAAAAAAATTTATTCAAATAAAATAATTAATCTTTTGAGAAGTAAATTTTTATTTAAATTATTATTTAAAAATTTTAAAAATTAAATCAAAATACGCTTAATCAAGTAATAATAATGATAATAATAAAAAATAATAATAACATGTTAGTAAAGAAGTGGACATTGAAAAAAATGGCCACTGTTTCAAACTTACACGTAATTTTAAAATTTTGAATATTAAAATAATTATTTTAAAAAAAATTTACCATATCATTTTATGCTAACACAATTTTTATGTAAAAGAAAAAAAAAAGTGGCCCTAACATAGTGAAGTGTGAAATAAAGTTATTTTGCGCTTCATTTTGTATGGGATGGGAAGTGAGGGTGACGGTAACTCCTACGCAGTGGAAGCTACTAGAAGAGCGCTGTCATAGCTGTCGCCACTGTTAGCATAGAAACCGAAGAAAACGCTCTGCTTCGCCAGCATCTCAATTCTATTCTCAGCGTGAATGGACGCGTCGAAGCTGAACCAATTAAAGCATTTCATCGAGCAGTGCCAGTCCCACCCTTCCATGCTCAGCGATCCTTCCCTCTCCTTCTTCCGCAACTACCTCGAAAGGTAAACGGAATCCTCTATTTAATTTGTGTTTATTCATTATCATGAAATCACAGTTCCATATTAGTATTACCAGCCTGAATTTGCATATTTGTTTCAGTCTCGGTGCCAAGCTACCCAAATCTGCTTACTCCAAATCGGTACTCTCTTGCTCCCAAATTCTAGTTTCTTTAGTTATTGAGTTTCTGCGTATGTGAATATATGTGTATATTTTCTTTACGAAAGAGCCGTGTGGAGAGCGATGAGGACATTGGGGACGAACAAGAGAAGGTGGATGAAGCGGAGGAAGACGAGATAATGGAATCCGATATTGAGCTGGATGGTGAAACCCTAGAGCTTGACGATGATCCTCCACAAAAGGTATTTCTTTGAGTCTCTCTTTCTTTCTTTCTTTTTTTTTTGGGTCTATTTTTTATTCTCATTAATCTATAATTACATTTAGGCTTTCCCTTAAGGCGAATACGTTTCACGTTTCAGAGGGAAACCCCTCTGTCGAGGTCACTGAAGAGAGTCGTGATGCTTCGCAGTTAGCCAAAATGAAGGCCATGGAAGCGATTTCTGACGGTAATATTAATTGTAAAGTGACTAATATGGTGCTTATGCATATATGTGCTATACTGCTATCTTTCTTTTTTCTTTTGGGGTGTAATTTGAAACCATGTGACCTTGTAATGCAGGTAAGTTGGAGGAGGCAATTGGGAATTTGACACAGGCAATTTTGCTTAACCCTACCTCTGCCATAATGTATGCGACCAGAGGTCTGGTTTGCTTTTTACATTCTCTAGTTGTTTGTTATTTCTTATCAGTTATCACCTAGGATTTATGTTCATTGGTTATTTTTTTTATAACCATTTACAGCCAGTGTTTACATCAAAATGAAGAAACCCAACGCTGCCATCCGCGATGCTAATGCAGCTTTGGAGGTTAGCTCACCTCTCTGTATCTTATTGAAATGATAATTATATCCTTGATTAAATTAAAATAGGTCTATGAATGTGCTCTTGTGTTTATTTCATGTTTTCATTGCATATGCTGTGAAATGCTTTTTTTTTTTTTAAAATAAAATTGCATTTTCCAGATTAATCCTGATTCTGCTAAAGGTTACAAGTCTCGTGGCATAGCACAATCAATGCTTGGTCAGTGGGAAGAGGCTGCGAAGGATCTTCATGTGGCTTCAAAGTTAGATTATGATGAGGAAATAAATGCTGTACTTAAGAAGGTTTGCTCTCTTGTCCCTCTCTATTATTTGAATGAGATATTTGCAAAGCTATTGTGGATTGAGGTAAAACAAAATAAAATAAAATAATATGCTTATACGGGTTTAACAAAAGCCCTCCTCAATGCATGTAAGGGCAAGTTTGATAAAATTGAAAATTAGCACTGAATTTATTTTGTTTAAAATGATTTTAATTTTAACTGCTGAAGATACATTAAAGGAAACTATTAGCATTTAATGTAATAAATAAGGTTACCCTAAAGGAAATTATTGTCATTTGAATGATTTAAATAAGGAAATAGTTGTTTTTGAATATGTTCAGTGACTACAGATGTGCTGAATGTATTCAACATTTTTTCACTTAAATCTATTTTGAGTTTATACTAAACACTGTTAACTCATTCTCAATGCTGAATCTTTTCAATCTTGTGCCAAACCCAAGTTATCAAAGAGGCCTAAAGACTTAATATGGTTGTACACATCCTTAAAAATTGAAATATGGCATTGTTGGGTCATGTAAATTAAATAACAAAGTTGAATACCAATAAAGTATGCTTGCAATGGATGCCAACTAAAGTAATGAAAAATGAGGGAAAAGAATATGACATGCTATAGTTTGAAAAGGATAAGGTGCATAATAAATAAGATCGTGCGAAGTGCATCAAGGAGGGAACAAGAGGGTTACAAAGGGATGAAGCTTTGGGAATTTGGTTTATTGAGGAATGAGCAAAAATATGTACAGGAGTAGTGAAAATATTTTGTGAAAACAAGACCAGTTGAAAGAAAGAGATATTGGCTTAATGATTATATTAACTTGTTGATGTACATATACTGATCACTTATTGTTGAAAGAGAGACAGAAAGATTGTGCATGGGGAAGGCGAAGGCAGTGAGTTTTTCAAATCAATATTGTTTATGCTGCATTATGTCTAAGACTTTCTCAAGATATCCATATCACACTCCCCTGCCCCCCAAAAGAACTTGTAGCAATAATTTTAATGTTTTTGTTGAAACCCCTTAGCCTTTTAAGATATGCCCAAAAATAATAACTTCCTTTTCTTAGTTTGAAAAATTGCATGTCTTCCCATTAAATTATAGTTGTACCGTGCCAACTCTGTGTTGTGTAATCAGAAATACCAGAATAATGTGAATTGAAAAGTTGTGTGTAGACTGTAGAGGTACAAGTGCACCACAGCTTGTGTGCTTATTGATTTTTACCTGAATATTGGTTGCCTTATTTGGCACTTACAAGTTACAACCTTCTTTACTGGCAGCTTTGTATGGCTGATAATTGAGTTGGCACTTTAACTGTGGGCCAACACTCCAATCTATTGTTTATTCATAGTATGTGATGTTTCCTAGTAAAATTAGTTTAGCGTGGATGCATACCTTGAAACGTTTCAATCTTCTTGTGATATGCCTACATATCTACGTTACTGAAAAGCCAAGTCAGGAAGTTGGATTGTGTTACATGGTTGAATTTATCTGGCATGTTACTGCAAATCTGGATTGTGTAGGTGGAACCAAATGCTCACAAGATTGAGGAACATCGTCGGAAGTATGAAAGGCTGCGGAAGGAAAAAGAGGAGAGGAAAATTGAACGTGAGAGGCAACGGCGCCGCACTGAAGCTCATGTTCTCAATTTGAATATAAAATGCTCAAATTTTGGCATGCCATTTAATATCCATGTCACTGAGTTGTTGCAATGTATATTGTTCCAGGCTGCATATGAGAAGGCTAAGAAGCAAGAACAGTCATCTTCCAGTAGAAATCCTGGGCCTGGCTGGATGCCTGGTGGGTTTCCAGGTGGCATGCCAGGAGGCTTCCCTGGGGCCATGCCAGGAGGGTTTCCTGGAAATGTTGATTTTAGCAAAATCTTGAATGTAAGCAGTCTTTTGTTTTTTCTTGCTGGATAAGATTTTAATTAATTTGCATATCCTGCATGTGTTTCAGTAACTCTCTCTCTCTCATGTTTATTCTAGTCTTAATATCAGTTGTTCCTTTTCATGTCTCTCAGGACCCTGAACTGATGGCGGCATTTAGTGATCCAGAGGTCATGGCTGCTCTTCAAGATGGTATCAGTTCTGATATCTAGTTCCATTTCTTTTTCATTTTGTAGTCATAAGCTGCTGACTAAATTGAAACCTCGATGCCATGTTCTATTATCTTTGCGTGGTTAAATATTTGCATTTTGCTCGGGTATTTTGGATTTTATCTCTCATTGTCTACTGGTTGCATGAGAAACAAAGAACTTTTTCATTCATTGCATTTGAACTCATAAGAATCTGCTGAAAAATCCTGGTTTCTCTCTTTTTGCATCAGTGAACCTTTTTTACATTCACTAGTCCCTACCCTGGCTGTTCATTAGATTATGTGATGACCTGGTTTGCATTGTTTTCACGAGTTATTTTGTGTAGCTTGAGGAAACTCTTCACTTGCTTCACATGTCAAGTTGTTCATACAGATGATGAAGATGAATGATAGAATCTATACGTAGACTTGTTATAAGATTCATAGAATTGTATATTAGATTATTAGTACATTTGAGAAACATCAAATTTAACTTTCTATGATGAAGAGATCTTTTATGAGATTTATAAGATTGGATATTACCACATTTAAGAAACACCAAGTTTAACTTTTTATGATGATAAGACATAGGATACATATTAAACTTCCGCATTATAGGAAGTTGGATGATGGCCCTGTTACCGTAGACATTTTGCTACAATCTTAATAATTCCTTTAACAGTGGTTCTAGAATTCTACTTATGCTCTATGAATAATTTACCATGTGAATTTTTCAATATTTGAGAACCTATTGTGATTTTATCTCTCTATGATGGTTTGGATTGCTTCAACAAAATATTTGATTTGATTATTAATTGCATTTTTTTTTCCTTTTTCCGTTTTGTGTTGGTTGCAGTTATGAAGAACCCTGCTAATTTGGCAAAGCATCAGGCAAATCCTAAGGTGGCTCCTGTAATTGCGAAAATGATGAGCAAATTTGGAGGCCCTAAGTAAACAATTGTCAACATGTTTGTTTGAGATTTCAGTATTCCAGGGCTCGGGGGTATGGAATGTTAATTGATATTTCATTTTCATTTTTATTTTAATAGAACCTTTTACAGTTGTTTTTTTACCGTTTGTAAGGCATGTTTCTTAGGTGCTTATAGCTTCTCTTGATAGCCATGTTAATTTATCATCAACGTAGTTTTGTTGTCTTTGAGTAAATTTGAAATATAAAAGCTGAAATCTTAAAATAAAAAAAATGAAGAAGAGATTTTTGGCTTGTTGACAGAAAAGCGATTGCTGCGGTGTTGTATTATCACTTTTATGTCCGGAGAGATTCGATGAGTTGATCGGGTAAGATGGTTTCATGTATGTTGTCCAGACGATTATAAGTACTAGCGAGAGTTATGCTGGCACTTTGTTGATACAATCGGCTTTGGAAAATGTTGCATGGTTCAGTATTTTGTGTATTGCATTAGTTGTTTTATACTTAGGTTGAAGGATCCGGCCCGCCCACTATGATGCTGTTAGTTTTTTATTGTGTAAAACATTTATTAGGGTTATCCTTATATATCATTAAAATTTGTTTGAAGTGGTAACTTCTCATTTGTCGTCAGCTGACTCCACCTCTGTACATACAGATAAACGAGAAGTTTTCAGCACTAATGAGAGTGATACCAGTATATTTACTCTCAGTTTGTTAATATAGATAGTGTTTGCTTAATACAAACTGAAAAGTCAATTAATTTCATTTTCTTTTCTTTTAAGTAATTGTCTTTTTATGGTTTAATATCCTGGTATTGATGTAATTATGATTTCGTGTTAATTTGACTCACAGCAAGAAAGAAGTAAAGGATATTCCGATATTAGCACCATACACTGTTTAAGGTGAATATTGTACTGTTATGTTACTAATATAATAGTGTTATGAATTATCTTTGAATGCTTAATTTAGTGTTCTTTTAAATGTAGGATAAGTCACAATTTTGGTACAAGGAATGCGGACTACTTAATATTGAGATAGCATGTCGCTGATGTTTTGTCAAATATTGAATCGTAAAATTGCTTATTACATTTAGCATAAAAATAGATACTAAAAATAATTTAATATGAATAGTGTTTGAATACTTTCAGTTACAAGCAAAATTAGCATCCTCGTAGATTATGAAGAAGATAGCGACACGTTTGCTTTATAATCTGGATAGGTCTGGTATTGATGTAATTATGATTTCGTTTTAATTTGACTCACAGCAAGAAAGAAGTAAAGGATATACCGATATTAGCACCATACACTGTTTAAGGTGAATATTGAACTGTTATGTTACTAGTATAATAGTTTTATGAATTATCTATGAATGCTTAATTTAGTGTTCTTTTAAATGTAGGATAAGTCACAATTTTGGTACAAGGAATGCGGACTACTTAATATTGAGATAGCATGTCGTTGATGTTTTGTCAAATATTGAATCGTAAAATTGCTTATTACATTTAGCATAAAAATAGATCCTAAAAATAATTTAATATGAATAGTGTTTGAATACTTTCAGTTACAAGCAAAATTAGCATCCTCGTAGATTATGAAGAAGATAGCGACACGTTTGCTTTATAATTTGGATAGGTCTGGTCTGGTCTGGACCATTTCGGACTGACATTCATGTCTTAATTTTGAAACCTTCCAACTCCCAACTTGGATTTAGAGGGAAATTGATTCGTCACGTCGGCCATTGGGTGTTGCAGACAAAACAAAGACCAGGCTGCTTTGCGTAGAAAGGAATTTTCACATATGGACCATAAGTTTTGAGACTCCCATTTCAATATATCATGTTAGTCCATAGAATATCTAGTTCTAGGTAAGCCGTCTAACCCAAACACACAGGCTTTGGCAATGTCACCCTTTTCTCCAAGTCCACCAAGAAAATTGGATTTCAGGGATTCAACTCTGAACTCAGCAATAGATGTGCGTGAAAGGGTGACGGGTGACGTATGTTAGTGTTCACTGTGAACGACTTCATTTATTGGATTCAACTTGGGTTTGAACTTTGAAAGAATTAAACGGGATTTACCTCTTGTCTACGGCAGGAAATTAAGTCCAATGAGTACACAAAAATTACTCTCACAGCTCATACTTATATTACCTTATTTAATAAGGGACCACAGAAAGGTTAAACTAGAGCTCAAAAATTTCCTAACAAGTCATCATCCCAATTCCCAAGTAAAAAAATGTAGCCATGCTTGAGCCACAAAATTCCTTGTGTCATGAATGCTATCTCTTGGAACTGCCCTCGTCGTCACACCAAAGATTACGCTGTTGAAATTTTGGACCTTTCGGTCCGAACCATAATCGAATGCTCTACTACTCTTTCAATGCGTTGAAAAAATTAAAACCTTTCTCAAGCGTGCACAGGACTTCACGAGGTTGCACTAACACACTAAAAAGCTAATAGTAGCACTTAAAGTTCAACTTTTGGTTTGATTAGTCTCGTCAGTCTTCCATGATAATGAGTCCGTGTGGTTAGTATATATATTGCGTAATGTTTGTCTCGGTGACGACTGCATTACTCTCTGGTTGCGCAATTACTTTCTCATTTAATGTGATAATTCTTTGATAAGATAGTAACTTTAATCATTATTCTCTCATTATCAAAATGCTACGCCTGAATTAATGACCATACAGTGCTTTAGTAGGTTTTGAGCCACCACCAAACACTATTGTTCCTTGAAATGCTCCTCATTTATTAAACTAGGCTTTTATTCAAATATATATGAGATTTTATTGAGGGTATGGTGGCTTGGAAATATAAATGTTTATAACCATTGCACTTCTTGTCATGTTGCGCCCGGAGGCCAAAATGATACTCCATGTATCTTCGGATGATTTCTCGAGACACACGGTCACTTGGATAGTAAAAGTACACTGAATACTAAAAGATTTATTAGAAGAAAGTAGATTAAAAAAAAAGATTATATGACTTATTTTTTTTTGGTTTCAATTCCATATATTGATCATTAATGGACTGTAACATAAAAAATATCAACTAAATTAATTAAAAAAATTAAACTTGTTGGGCCTATATATTTTTGTAGAGTATAAATAACACAAAATCTGAATACATAACTGGTACGTGCTTGCTAATTGATTCTACTGCATTATTCTTGAATTAGTTCTTACAGATGTCATGGCGGCATACGACAGGACACCTATATTCAAAACTTCCTAATATTCGGTTGACTATACTTTAAGAAATACTAATTAAAGATTGTTTAATGCCTGAATTCTGGGCCACGTAATTGAAGCTTATCGTATCTTTTCTTACATCTTTTGGAATTTTGGACCAACTCTGTATGCATTGAACATCTGATGCCTGTTAAAGTCAACAGAAAGAAAATCCGGTAACTACAACGGTGACAAAAACGTTTCTTTCGTTGCAACCGCAACCCCTCTTCAACTTGTTCATACGATTCTGCGATCTGTCTGTTGCACTGACAAAGTACGTTGTAACAGGTAGTCATCTCTGGTGGCTGGTGCGTGTCTTTAATAAGAAATCAAACGTATCAATGCCATAGTCGTGTGAAGACAAAATGATGTGAATTTGTTTCATAAACTTTAGTTTGTGATTTTATTTAGAGCGTGCCAATGTGCCATATTCATTTTAATTTAGTTAATTAGTAACAATAATTCAACATGATATATTATAGGAAAAACTACGTTGAACTTCGACGATATTAACGCTTATCACACCCGATACTACTTTTGTTGGAAAAATTACATTTACCTCCTTTATTTTATTATTTACAAAAAGAATTAGTGTAAGAACTGTATAAAATAAAGAGAAGTTAGATGTAATTTATATAAAAAAAAGATATCTAATATAATAACAGTATATAAAGTAAAGAAGGATGTCTGATGTAATAAATACTAATTTTAAAGAAGTTAATGTAATTTCTCTATATTATATTATTCTGTTTCTTCTAAATTTGCATTACTTTATACTCTCGTATATAAATTCCACACATCTCACTTCATTAATTTATTGTTTGCCATTCGTTTTAAATGATATTGTTTATAATAAATAAAAAAAGCTTTATACTGCGCAACAAAAAGATAATTAAAGTGTGCCAAAGAACTGTGAAACGTAAGGGTGTTTGGGCAACCGTCGTGGTGGTGAATCTGATAATGAACTCACAACTGCTACAGTGAGGGTGCAGACAGCTCCAACTTACAAGCAATGCCACCCTTAATTAGCTTATACATCATTGCAGCATATCACCCTACGTCTTTGTACCTACCTTCATTTCATAATGAGTACTCAGTGACAAATCCGTGTAATTGAATATTGTCTTACTTTGCTGGCTTTTGCTAATACTAAGGTTAAAGTGCAAATAACTTTATTCAATTTTGATTTTTTTTTTTATATATAGTTTCTTGTCATTTAAATTTTAACATGATTTTTTTTTATATATAGTTTCTTGTCATTTAAATTTTAACAACTAACTCCTCAAACTGTCAACGCACAACAAATAATCTCTTCTTAATCTATTGAAAAATTATGAGTACATGTGTTGGCCCTTGGCCGATTCCCGATTATGAGGGCAACGCACTGCGCTGTGAAGTATGAATATAGCTTAGCCCCACAACATAGTGCAAATACAGCAAGTGATTGAAGTTTACCCATCCTATTTGGTATTTACCTCGTTCCTTATGGGAAAAGTGTAAGTAAGTATATGGTATGTACAAAATCACAGATCACGATGCAAGTAAATATCTCACGTATAGTGCCTTGCAAGTCAATAAAGTATTTGAATACGATGTGTTGGACACGTAGCACTTTGGATAGTTCGATTTAAGGTAAGACTGGATTACTCAACTTGCTTTTAATGATTAAATTATGCAGTACAATGAGTAATTGTTTTTTTTTTTTATATGCAATTATAGTTATGTGGTACCTGAATTACTCAACTAATTATCTTTCTTGTTCTGGTTAAAGATAAACTATCCATATTAGAAATAAAGGAATCGCAAACAAATAGTCTTTGTTTCTGGTCCAATTCCTACAAAGACGTATGTGATTGATAAGAGTGAGACCATTTTTCTTCTGGATAGTACTAAGTAATGAAGTGTGAAGCTTAGATACGGTTGGGAGAATCGGTTTCACACCAAACGATTCACACAAAAACCAAGGGACCTAAGTCAAAAGACCGAAAATTGGGGTCCCCCAACCTAAGCTGTAGGTGTAGTGACATGTAATAAAATGCTATATTAAAGAGTCGCATGATAGATCCATCCCGAAGGAAATGTACAAATCAGGTCAAGTTGTTTGATATAAGATTTGACTTGGATATGATCTCCTTCGCACGGAATGAAGACATTGGCCTTTGCTTTTTTTTTTTTTCCCCTTGGTGTACATAGTAGGTGCTGCTGGCCTTGTTGATAACCATGCCATTTTTTTTTATTTGTGAGGAACTATACTATTCTATTCTTATTCTTTGATGGTTAAGGAAAAGGTCAGAAAGCAGTAGCACTCTGTACTTGTACCAAAGAAATCGTATGTGAATGCCTATTAGTTTCTATCAATCTGCATGCAAACCAAGCTGATACGAGAATGGAACAGTCCAGAATATTAATTAGGCATAGGTGAACGAAACACAACCTGCTTCATGGTTCGTCTTATTATCACCAAGTTGTCAAAGATACTAAACCAAGTTTGTGGTTTAATTTTACCCAGACATGCACGAATCCTTACGATACTGGTCGAACTTTAAAGTGACTGACATAGCATATGTAACACAGGAAGAAAAGGTTTAACAATTAGCACGTCTCCTTTGTTTTTTTCGGATATTAAACATTAGATATCCAGCTGTATATCATGTCTGTCTAGTTAAAATAATATATTGATTATAAAGAAAATGTAATCAAGAGTTAATAATGATCGACCTCAGCTATTAATTGAAATTTGTAGCAGGGCTTTAGAGGATTCTCTGTGAAGATTTTCTTGGCCGAGGCTTTAGTGGAAAGTGGACCACGTCATTTCCCAAAGCACTGAACATATTTGCTTCCTTCTAAATTTGTATTTGTTCGCATTTGGTGTTTTCCCTAATATAGCTTAAGTTGCTGGTATCTGTTCCGTGATCTGATAAGCAAAAAGAGGGTAATCGAGACACATGCAAGTTGACTCGTATAGTATGGAATGCCATTATTTGAAAGAAAATGAGTTCTAATACCCCTGAAAATCTTGCAATGCGTTTTCTTGTTATTTGGTATGTCCGTACGTAGAATACGTTAGAATAAGGAAAATGACCAATAGAAGATTTTAACTGTGATAAATGCATTATAATTTGCATTTTGCTTCAATTAGCACAGTGCTGCCAGTGAACAGTATGTAAACACATCAGTGCTTTCTCACTGGGAAATCTATAGCAACTCCTTTTACGAAAGCTGATCTCATTTTCTTTGTAACTCTGACTAGTAAAATTAATCTTAACCATTTAATTTTGAACCCTTTAGTCATCTTTCTATATATGCCGATGTCGTGGTTTGTTGAAATGCTTCCAAAAATATGGTTAGGCATATTCGTTTTTCCCTGTAACTTAATTTACATTAACGAGGATAGCCAGTGTCACTGACAAAAGTGAGTTGGAAATTATAATTTTTGTGGTGGGAAAGAGAGGAAAAACAAATTGTGGCTTTGGAAGTTCAAGAGATCGTTGTCCATTCCTGAATAACAGGAATGTCAAATAGATAAAAGATCTGAGTATGTCGCAACTCTTTGTTTAAACTAAGCGCAGCTAGTTGCCCCAAACACAGTATAGATGACGATTTTGCAGCGTTAGATGAGTCTTCTTCGAGTACATCTAACAGCTATACTTTCATCACATCAAACGGTTACCTTGCTCGTCCTGACCAAAGACTTCTAGCAATCGCACACACTGTATAATAATCTACTGCCAATAAGGACACGTAAACGTGGCGATGACGAAATGGTTGAGTAAGAGTGCAACCAGAGCAGTGGATTTGTAAAGGAAAATTGAAAAAGATTAATCATTTTACACATTATTTTTTCTTATCTTTTTGGGATGCTTGCATGTAGCTCTGCCCTTGGGTCACCCATCTCTCAGCATCACCCATTTTATGCAGCTAGAAACACCAGAACACCCATATTAGTTCCCACGTACCTTTCACAACCCATTGGTGGACCCCCAACCTCCCCCTGTGTTTCTCGCTGCCTCCTGTTAGAGTGTTGTTTGGGATGCATATTTGTAATGCATATAATAATTAGGCTGGAAAAGGAGAGGGCTTTATATAAAGGTGGGTGTGGGGCTTTTGGGTCATTACTAGCTAGTGTTGGTGAGACTTTTGCATTAGTTTGAAAGTTTGCATTGGTTTAGCTAGCTAGTGGTGTTGTGTTAGTGCTATGGGGAGGCAACCCTGCTGTGACAAACTTGGGGTGAAGAAAGGTCCATGGACTGCGGAGGAAGACAAGAAGCTCATCAACTTCATTCTCACCAATGGCCAGTGCTGTTGGCGAGCTGTGCCCAAGCTTGCTGGGCTTCGGCGTTGTGGCAAGAGTTGCCGGCTTCGATGGACCAATTATCTTCGGCCTGACTTGAAGAGAGGGCTCCTCACAGAAGCAGAGGAGCAGCTGGTTATCGATCTCCATGCCCGTCTTGGCAACAGGTTATTTATTTTTCACAAGCTGAGCTTCGTGCATTGCCTTGTGTTTGGAGCTTGTTCAACAATGAACCATGTTCTTTAGTTTGGTTTTTCCTTCGAACGTGTTTAAAACTACGTTGGAACTCTAACTTATTAACCCTGGCTTACAAGTTTAAACCATATATAATGTTGAAGAAGGTCGTGCATTTGAAATCATGTTCTAGACAAGGCAACTTAAGGCAGAAGCTAGCAATTGAGTGCTTGCTTGGCTTACTAAGTATATATATATATATATATATATCATCTACTTCTCATCCATTTACTTTGCGAGTTGTGGATGAAATGTTCAGACATGCATGGGTATGCCCACTAAATGGTATTTGATAATAAATTTGAAAAGCAGAAATATAGGCATAAAACTAAAAATTGATGACCATATAAGAGTATGGTCATGAAAGTCTTTTCATGTATGTTATACAGTTATTACTTAGAAAATACTTTATCGGCGTGCATAATTGCCCTTTTCTTGTATAATGCAAAAAATGTTATTAAATTGGAGCAGATCGTTGGTGAAGAAGAATAATCACTCATTCTCATTAATTACAAGATAAATAATACTAACTCAGTTGAAAATCTTACTTAAAGCAATCTACACGTTTAATCTGATATCAGTACATATCTTTGCGACCAAGAAAGACCCGCACATCAAGCTTATGCGATTTAACTTACGGTCATGGGTTTTGATATATGGTTGATTGCTGTAGTTGCTCTGTCTCAGGTGGTCCAAGATAGCTGCCAGGTTACCAGGAAGGACAGACAATGAGATTAAAAATCACTGGAACACCCACATCAAGAAAAAGCTCCTTAAGATGGGCATTGATCCCGTTACTCATGAACCTCTCAATAAAGAAGCTGCACCCCATGATAGTTCATCCCCTGCAGAGCATTTGCCACAACCTGGCAATAACCATCAGGTTAAGGAAATTGATGGGGTTCTCAACTCAGAGGAGAATTCAAGCTCATCACCAGCTGAAAATTCTTCTGGGGAAGAATCCCTTTTGCTAGATAGCATTTGCAGCGATGAATCTCTAATGAACAGCTTGTGGCTGGATGAAACTCCACTGGTGGATGCATTATGGGACAGTACTCCTAAAGCCGAGAATACAAATAATGATATGGGCCTGCCATCTTGGGAGGATAATTGTGCTTGGTTATTGGACTGTCAGGACTTTGGTATTCATGACTTTGGTTATAACTGTTTCAGCGAGATTGAGTCAAATGCACTGCAAACTATAGGAATGGAGGAAAAAGGGCATTAGGATGCAGTACATCTGGTGAAGTGAGTTGTCATCAAAAAGCAGAGTAAGCTATCAAATCTGTACATGTGAAAAAATACCATGGGCTCAAATTTAGGTTCTTGGTGTTGAATTTTATCTAGCTAGTAAGTTACAGAATATTCTTGGAAGGTGGAAGGTGAACCTTTCCCCTTATGAGGTTCCTCACCAACCAAATCAGAAAAATGATGGCAAACCAAATCATCAAATTGCCACATTACTTGTATTCTTATAAATGCTGTAATCTTTTGTGTATGTTAGGGACACAACAAATGGGAAATGTCAAAGTGCTAGTGGGTTTTGTGATTAAAACCTATTGTACATAGATGCTTACTTTGAAAATAATGATAAAATCTTGTTTTATTGTGGTTATAAATTCTGCTGTATTCTTGTCATTTCCTGGTTTATGTCACATAGAGATGGATAGACAGAGAAAGAGAGAGCAGAGAGATGAAGATAATTAATTACCATGAACATTGAATCTGCAGGTGAAGGTGGGGTGCATTTTCTCATGGCAGAATAAAATTTTGATATTCTAATGAAGCACTAGAGTGCTTTACTCTTTTTTTTTAATTATTTTCTCCCATATTCGTAGTGCTTGACTGTTATCATATGCACAACAGCTATCCCTCTCGCGCTGTGTCCCCCACTCCTCAGTTCCTCACCTTTTGTTAGTTCAGCTCCATTATCACTTTCTTTATAATCATGTAACAAAGCTATTACGGTTTCCTTAAGGAGTTATCTCAAGTTTATTGAAAGCGGATGAGGTGGGATCTTTAAAATGGAATAGACTGCGCAACTTCATGGACCAAGAGAAAAAGCTATCGCAATTTTAGTGAAAAAACAAGTCTCGTACTTAATCTAATCGAATCCATCCGGTAGAAGATGAACCAAACTCCTGTCTTCACCAAATCAAATTAGATTGCAATGAATTAAGGAGTAGAGTTTGGATGCTACAGTTTATAAGCGAATTTACTGAACAAACTTCACATCAACTATCCCGAGTCACTTTACATTTATTCAAGACATTTGATACAAATGTATTTCAACAGTAGGAAGTCAGATGTGCAAAAGCTGTCATGACCCAACTATTATAAAAACTTAAGTTGTTAGATGAAAACATATGAATGGTCGAACTCTTGATTATTTGATCATAGAAATTCTGATATTATGTCATAAACTATCTATTGTAAAAGATTAAGTTGCAAGGTAAAGACATATGAATGTTTTTATATCTTTAACAGAAGCCACAAATTTTGAATTATACCGAAACTTACCTAGCTAGCCACTAGCTAAGTGGCTTGATCATAATATATTCCGAGCATGGTGGTGAGATTCTCTTTGCTTCTCCTTGTGCTACAATGTACGTGGCAAGAAAAGAGTGCTATAGCTAGCTGGCTTTCGACAAATTAAACTCAAAAGAAAACTCAATGGAGACCGCATTGTCCATGGAAAAGTTTGTTCTAAATATTATTTATGCACTTTATCATCATTTTGGCAATTGGCATGAACTGAATAAAAGTACACTTAAGCAGTGTGTCAGCACTGGATAAACAAATTGCGCTTTCAGGAACTTTCTGAATCATTGTGTATCTCTGGACTTGAAATGCCCCCATTGGCTCGAGTACTTAGTGGTGTTCATGATGACATTATAAAAAGTAAACAACACGATTGCCAACTCACACGATAACCTAACCCCACAAGGATTGTATTTTTCATTCCACTCGTAATCTGCGAGGAATGTTGCAAAGCTTTGGAAAATTGAGTAGCCCTTTCTTCTGCTGCAGTGTTATGCACTTCAGTTTGTTACCTCTATTGAGCAAACGTTAACATTTTTCCCGTGTCATTTATCTCAAATGATGTCTCTCTCTCACATAAATAAGTCTCTTTCTAAGGATTAAAAGCACAGCACAGACATTAGTTGATAGCAGGAGAAACCACTCCTTACATTCAGTTTGTTTACTTGCTTTTCTGCGTTGTTTTTGCATCAAGCTAAGCGTTTGTACAGGTTTTACAAAGTGGATACTTAATTTTGTTGAGAAAAACCATGTCTTTGATAGTGGTCTGTTGTGAATATTTGCTATGCTGATTCTCTTCTTGCTTTTAACTTCCCGTAGGTTTGTTTACTTGTTTCTTGCTTCTGTTTAGACTAATTTGTTGCCTGCGCGTTTTCTCCGGCATATTACATGATCATTGTTTCTGAAACACTCATTTAGTTGAAACTAAGGTGAATGCGTGTTTCTCATTGCCTTCCTTTTCGCATAATCACAACCACCCTCTGTTACACATTTTTATCACAATTGTACTCTAAATTCAATCCTAAAAGAAAAAAAAAAGAAAAAGGAATTTATTTCAATTCATATTAAGTTTCGATATAGACCTGGTGTGTAGTTTCACCACAAGCTCGCTATTTGATTGCATGATTATAATATAGGCTTATGTCAGGTTGGATTTTCTTACGGTACAAGTTGTTTGGCATAAATTGCAAAATGATGATTGTTAATCAAGTTAAACAAGTAGTACAACACTAATTAATGTCTTGATACTGATACATAAATAAATCATTGAAAGAAAGACATTTATTACTGGGTATGCATTTTATATAGTTATTGCCTTGGTGATTTAGTGATATAATTCTTTACTTAAGCTATGGACAATTACACGTATGCCGCCAGAAGAGGAGCGGAATCAGATGATTAAAGGGAAGGAAAAGTGAGCAAGAGCGAGTGACCATCCAAATTTTAAGTGGCAATTAGAATTTCATTATCAAAAGAAAAACAGGTTTAAGGAACTTCTCTTAATTAATACGCAGGTCCAGATGACCTAATTTGGCCTCGCCAAGCATTGATTGCGAAGTGGAATGTTGGATCACATTATTCTTGTAGTTAGTAAAATGGAAATATACAATTTATCTAATGTTTGGGAATAACCCTGCTTTGCATTTGCTGCCATTGGAATTTTAATGAATTTTATACTAGATAAATTTTGAATAAAAAGTGCCCCTTTTTGTTTTTGATGGGAACATAACATCTAACGATGATGTAATGGGTCTCCAAATTTAAGACTTCAATAATTACTCATCTTTCTCGTGTTGCTCCCCCTTGAAATTATTTAATTACTATATCATCAATTGATCATGTGCATTTGTTTGGGTGGGCTTAAATGATATTTATTATAAAGTGATTTGATTTCTTAAGAGAGGTGAGTTAAAGTTCTTTTGTAAAAAATAAATATTTACAAATTTGTATTAGCTCGATGTGGAATGAATAGAGCTTGGTTTTAAAAGGTTTTTAAAATATAAATTTAAAAATGTTAAGCAATTATACAAAAATTCAAGGAGTAGGAAGGAGATATTTCGCATTTTAATTCTAACTTTAATGCGAGATGTATGGCCATTTTCATAAGATTTTAAGAGCTCTAAAGAATTTAAAGGTATTTTCAAGTCTACATCTTCTAGTATTTTAAGTCTAAAGCATTTTCATAATATTTAAAGGATTTAATGAAATATGTTTAACAATATTTTAAAATTTTAATAAACTAAAGTTTACAAATTTATATCTTGCAATTTTAATTTAGACTATAACGTTATCCTTTGCCATGTATTAATTTGTTTGGAGTTTGGACAATTTCCCACATCAGGAACACATTAGTTCCTTGCATGGATCCATAACATAATTTGTATATGTTGTTATTTGGCCTGAACATTAAAGGTGTTATTCTTTTTAACTCACTATGAACCAGAAATCTCACAATCTAGTAGAGAAAAATGACTAACAATTTAGTGTTGAAAATTGTTGGAAAAAAAATACATAAACACTTTTTTGAACTTTATTTCATTTTGAAGTAACTAATCTAGATGAAAGTTCTTCAAATTTTTCAAACCTTACAATCAAATCCTTTTATACATAAAATAAACATAAATAATTTATAATGTAATTTGCATGTGTTTATTAATATACCTCAGAATATATAATTTGTTCATTTTAATTTTAAAAGATTTTTCTTTTTAATTTTTATTTTTAAAATATATATAATACAGACAAATGAGTGATTATTATATATATTAATCAACACATATAAATATGGACATGAACGAAGCATACGTTGTTAGTAAGCTTTCCTCGCAAAGGATACAATCAAAGGCCGAAAGATTAGTCATTCACCATCCGAATGAAAATACTCTGGGTGCACTCAAAAAGAAAAATATGAAATTCAAATTTTCTATCCCATTTTTTTTTAATCTTATTTTTTTAATTAAATACTACTTAAATTAAAAATATTTATATTTAAAAAAATAATGTTAATTAATAAATAAATATATATATATATTTTTATACAATAATAAGAAACAGAAAATTTGAATTCAGAAGACTTTTCACTTAATTAAATAAATTGAATTGTCTGTTTGTAGGTTATTAGGTTTCAAGAACTTTAAGAGTCTCTCGCCCAAATTTTCTCAAAATTTTATGATGAAAATTTTATATTTATATACCCGATGAATTTAGCGTAATTCGTGGAAAAAAGAAATAGTACGACGACGCGTTTAAACTGCGAGCAGGAGATGTGGAGTGTGAGTGTGTGACCATAATAGTTCCGGTGTGGACCGCGTGATCTTCTTCATCCATCGCGCTAGGGTTTGAAGAGCTGCATGCAATTTGCCTTTATGTCTTCACGCTCATCAGCGCACCATTCAAAGGAGCTATAGATAAATGCGTTATTTCGATCAATAATTCACTATATCCAACGTCAACGACACAGCAGGATATCGCAATTCCTTCATAGTTTCTTTTCGGTAACTCCTGAAATCAAAAGAGATCGACACTATCGCGCGATTAGGTACGAGATTTTGTTCCTTACTTACAATCCTTTATACTGATCTTCTTTCATGTTTTCTTGCGCTCTAGTCTCTAGGTGCCTTTCCGTCTGATTATTTTTTTTTGGAAATTTTGATTTTGATTGAGTTTTCCCCCTTTGTTTGTTGATCTAGGTGTTCTAGGTTTTTCCCCCATTGAGTTTTTCACATAATGGAAGTGGGAGATTGTTTCAGTTATATCATGTATTTAATGGTTGACTAGTAATTTTCAATCTACCAAGATAGGAATGAGAAAAAAGTTTAGCGTTTGGCACTTGGCTTTAGAAGCGGAAAAGACTATGTGATTATGTGAATGGCATTTGTTCTGGAATCCCTGCCTTTTGTTACATAGACCTTGAAAACTTGGAGAAAACAACACACATACGTGCGGAGCTTGCTACTGATAATTAATTAATCATTTTATTTGGTGCCACAACTTTGTGAACTAGAGAATTCTTTCTTCGTTTAGAGGAACTTCTTTTGAAAACATATCCTGTAGTTCAATATGTATTGTGTTAGCTGACGACACATGCACATGCAAGAATTTACCGAACAGTTGGCTCAATAGCAGTCCAAGCTACTGCTTGCTCTTCATTGCAGTAGGTTTCAAAACTCTGAATGCCTAATCATGTGAAGTGTATAAAGGACTTAGAGCAGCTTCATTTGGGGTTACGTTTGCAGTTTAGACTTTGCACTGGCAATCATTACAAGTTGTTGTCATTGCTACATTGCCACTGCAAATGAGAGGTGGTTGTCTACAAATTTTTGAAGTAAATTCCTATCATTTGTTAATCAAAATGCAGGGATGTGCTTTTTTTTTTTGGGATAAAAGGTTTGCTTTAAATTGTTGTCCTGTAGTCAAAAGATTTTTTCCCATTTATACATGTGTGCTTTTATGTGCACGTCAGTCTATGTCACCATGCACCTGTATCAGTTTTTGGTCAGGAAAGGTTTGGGTTCCAATAGTTTGTTAAGATCAAGTCAATCAGGGGGATTATACATCATACCTTAATTTTAGACACATGCCAACAGGCACATTTTGCTTCTGAATATTTTGTCTAACAGATAGACACCATGTGAACCATCACCATAGCATTGATCACATCCCTTGGCCATTTAATATCGCATGCACTGTCCTAACTGATACATGATGTTTAAGTTCATAACTTGACAGGACTTGGATATTTGATTTGAAAATATTTGATTGTTTTATTTTAATCTTTGTGTATTGTTATACATTTATAGTGATTTTCCGGCTTCTTTTATGTAAGAGATTTTTCTGTTCTTCTCTGATCCATAATGTTCTTTATTGTTTGGTTTGAGTTGTTACTTATATTTTCAAGGGATGTTTCATCACTAACCTGTAGTTTCACTTGATTAATTCTGAGCAACTCACTTGCTTAATGGATTTAAGCGTCTATTTGGGTTAGATTATAAAAGAATTGATGTTGAAATAATTGATGTTACAAAAATTGATTGTTGAAGAATTGATATTAAAAATTGAGTTTGTTGGGTATTGTAAAGTATAATCACTTTTGAAGTGTAATTGTAGGGATAGTTTTGGAAAAATATTGGGCTCACTTGTTAAAATCATTGTTTGTAATGTTAATTGAGGGATATTACTGAAAAAACAGTAGGGTCCATGATTCAAAATTGATTCTTGACCGCAAAAGCAAGGGTTGAGACACTTTCAAAAAATTGTTGTTTGAGACCAACGGGATTCTAACTTTCTAAGGTTGGTAGAAGCAAAACCAAACACACAGTAAATCTGGGTTACTAGGGATTTTATTATAAATTTTAGGGGGTATTTGCCAAGATTCAAAAACCAGATAACTAGGTACAATAGGGCCAATTTTAAAATATTATGTGTTTGGTAATCACTTAAATTTTGAAAAAGTATTCTTATTTTTTTATAGGTTGAGTATTGGTTCAATGGTAAGGCTGTTGCCTACTTGCCTTGCAACCTAGTGGTGATGAGCTCTAGTTGCAGAAACAACTTCTTTGTTCATGGATGTAAGGTTGTATATATCATACCCTCGCAGATCCTACAATGGCTTGAGCCTTGTGCACTGGTTTTAAACCAAGCTGGTTTTAAACCAAGTGAGCCTTGTGCACTGGGTGTCCTTGTTAGTTTTTGTTTTATTATTTTTAAGTCAAAACTAGTTCAAAAGAAATCCTATACAAAGCTGGTTTTAAACCAAGTGATTTGTAGTTGTATAAAAAGTTTCCTTATTTTTCTCCACTTTGCTCACTCTTACTTTATAAAATATTTTAAAAAAGATACGCTGAGACATGACAAATGATAGTTGATATTAAAATAGTTCAAAACCAAACCTCAGACAAACTAAACATATTTCGGAACTAGTTCAAATTTATATACAATTACATAACATTTTAATTTGAACAGTGAAAAACTAGTTTTGTAGTTTACCGGAGGCCCCCTTTAAAGTATCTTTGAGGGCTGAGAAGACTTGCTGGACCTGAAATGGTGGGCACATAGCATGTTATTATTGTGTATTCCCCCTTTCCAGGGTAAGTCCCTCGACAGTGGTAAGCTTTGTTATTTTCCATTAAGGAACTCACAACTTGTGAAATATATGTGTTTGTTATTCACTTTTAATTTAATGCTCTTTATTTAGTAAATGAAGAAATTTAGTTGCTAATTTCCATGGTGAAAAGATAGTTTGTATCTTTTTCCACTTTGATCACTTTAATGATGTCTTTCAGGTACATCGTCTCCAAGAGTTACCATATCATGGGTGAATTTACAATTCAGATTAGCAACGACCTTGTTAATCGGCTTGTTGAGGATGTGGAGTCAAAGAAGAAAAGTAGAAGAACTAAACGTAAGGTGCTGAGAGAGCCTGAAAAGCCCCAATCTAATGTAAGTCAAAAGCAAATTTTGGATGGATCTGGAAAGCCCGAGAGTGCAGCTGCTCCAGGATTGCCAATGCAGTCCCCTTTGTTTCTACCAGCAACCTTACCTGTACAATCTGCCCATTCAGAGTTACAGGCCATTCAGTCCGTGCTTCAGGAAAGTGAGAAGGTTGTGAAGGGATTGCAGAAGCAAGAGGAGAACATGCTGCAGGAAGTAACCCAGAAGGCAAAGGATCTCCGTGATAAAGAATATAAGCTTCCAAACCCAAAGCCTGAACCTTGCATTGCTGAGAGGGTTGCTTCCTTGGCATGCTACAAGGAGCATGTCAAGGACCCTTTGAAATGTGCTAGTCTGGTTGCAAATTTTGCAGAATGCGTGCGTAGGTTTGGCCCTTTAGGCGACAAGTTATACTGACAAATGGTTGAGAAAGAAAATGGTATGACGAATGCAAATAAACTGCGAGTGACAAAATACTCGTTGTGTTTACCAATTTTGTTTAATCTTTCGTTCCAAATACCAATATTAAACTTTGTTTTTTTAGCTCAGAAGAGGTGACATGTTCGGTTATGTGTATGCTGCGTATCATGGTGGTTCGTGTGTGCGCTTCTATAGTATGAGAAATTTTTATCTACTTTTAAAGTATGGATTTAATTTTAATTTATTGTTATTGTAAAATTTATTTATATTATTATTTAATAATATATTATTAAATATTTAATATTTTATTTAATTATTATTTTAGTTAATTTTTTTTAATAATTTAATAATTTATGATTAAATAATATTACAAAGAGAAGTACTATTTGATATGAAATAGTTTTCATAGTACTATTTACGAAGGTTGCTGACCCAGTTTTGTTTTCATTAGTTACACAGAAAATTAAAAAAAAGCAGCAGATAGATGAAACAAAATTGAATAACATTTTTTTGTCAATTCGTATGTTATTTCACGAATTTGGTTTCATGAAAAATAGTGTTTTTTTTATTATAAATTTTTATACTGAAATGAATTAAAATTAAAATTAAATATTAAATATTATATAATAAAATTTTAATTAAATTTCAATTACCCTATCTTTTTCTATAATTTCACCTTCCCATTTTTAATTTCTAGTTTTGTTGGCAGGTGAGGTAATTTAAGGAATTATATTAATTCTCAGGAAGTATTGTAAATTTTGTTAAATTCAGATAAAAAGTACAATTAAATTAATACATCAAGGAGGAAAAATGTAATTCATTCCCTAAACTAAAATGATAAAAAAATGGCAATATTTGGGATTCCTTTCGTAAATGAAAAAAAAATTAGATAGTTAGGAGAATTTGCTTGTTCCTTGCCTATTATGATATTTATCTTTTTTAAATATTAGTATCTAAATTGATTTGTTATATATTTATTAGTCGTTGTTTTTATTTTTAAAACTTCAAATATTTATTAAAAAATAATAATCACTAAATTTGACAAATTATGTTAAAAATTCATGCCCTAAAAGAATGAAAGACCCAGTTGACATATCTGAAAAAAAAAATGATTTTTCTCTATTCGTTCGGACTAGAAACTACATGTGCTTCACGTTCTTCTTCTCCATCGCATCTCTCTTGTTCCTTTATCGTGTCTTTCTTTTCCCTTTCATCTCAATTCTCACATACAATACACCTGATTATAGCCTCCATCCCTATGCTGTCTGAAGCCATCACCCATCAGAGCCATAGCTTAGGCCGTTGCTCAAGCTCCAACGCAGGTGAAATCAAGGGAAGCCGTAACTGGGTTTCTCAAGCTTCAACTGGTTAATCTGCTCTAATTTGGGTTTTACTTGACCTTCATCGAAAGAGGAAATCTGATCTGAATCAGATGTTCGACAGTATTTGCAACAGACGATGTATCGAAACACTGGGATTTTTTCGACTGCTACTATACTCAGCTGTATTTACCCACAAAGAAGAATATCACAACTCTTCAATGATTTCGTTTCTTTAACTCACGAAACCTAAAAGTTTCGAACGTATCGGTTTTGAGCTGCCAGTGCCCGGCATCAACAAGTGCTCTTGTTTTTCGATCCTCTCACTCTCACTCCAGGTACCTTCTCTCATGCGCTACAATTTTTTTTTTCTTTTTTTCCTTTTTCTGTTTTCACACAATTCTCTTGGAGATGCCAATTCTTGTTTTCTTTCCGTTTTTTTTTTTTTTCAATTTAGGATATGAATGTATTCTCAATTTAGGCCAAGATATTGTGCTTTTCTCCCTGTCATGAAATGAAGTGCCTTCTAGTGATATGATTGGTGACTAAGAGATTATGTTGTTGTTTTAATTTAACTCTGATCTTATAGTTATTATGCAACTGAACGATTAGCAGAGAAACCCGTTGGTGGTGAGTCTTTACAAACTGATGCCCATTTACATTGCCCTTTTTTATTATTATTATTATTATTATGAAGCTGAAACCCACTTTTAGTTTGCTAGGTTTGTGTGATCCATGATCATATATGATCGGATATTTGTATACAATGTAATGGCTAAGCTTTCACATTTGACTCCTGGTATATGAATTTTAAGGGTGGCAAATGGATGGATTGGATGGATTTTGGACTGGATTATAATGGATGGGTCAAAAATAAACCACTAATCCATTTAAGATCTGTTAAAAATTTAATAAAAAAAATCCAATCCATTCATGACCCATTGAATAGATAATTATCCAACCCATCCATTAATCTATTTTAATGGATAGATATCGCACCCATCCATTTAAAATTATTTTTGTTTAAACTGTTTCTTTTTTCTCTCTCTTCCTCTCTCCTTCTCACTCTCCTTTCGTCCTTTCCCCTCGCTCTCTCTATCTATCTCTCTCTCTCTATCTCGCTCTCTATATATATGTATATATATATGGAAAAGTCCTAATGTGGCTAAATGAACAGCATTGTAACCTTCATCTCTCCGCAATGGCATTGCACACGTGGCAACCAAGATGATCCATTCACCAAGAAATGCAAATATTACACTGACAGTAGCTTAGGCATGGTTCATTGTGTAAGTTAAGAAATAGATTCGGTGGATTTATTTAGATCCATTGGATCATGAGGAAGTTAAAAAAATTAGATATCCAATGGATATGTTTTGCTCACTAACCATCCACTAACCATCCATTAATTAAAATTAATCCAATCCAACCCATCCATTAACTTTATTATTATAATTGGATGGATTGGATTGGATTTAACTTTGGATGGGTTGGATGGTTAGTGGGTTCATGGATCATTTTGCCACTCCTAATGAATTTAAGGAAAATGATGATACATTACTCAAGTTACGAAGTAGCTTGGTGTTGACATTCTCATTTACTCCAACTATCTATTCCGCCTCACTAGGAAGGATATTGCTCACCCTGATAAGAATAAGCTTATAAGGTTGGGACTATCTCATTCTGATGAAATGTTCCTTCCTTTGTAATTTGTATCTCTCAAGATGGCAGAGACATCTCATCATTACTTGCGATGAGTATGGTTAGGGTATGATTCTTTTTGGAAAGATCACATGTGCATGGAGAACAAGAACCAAAATTATCAGACAGGTTGTTTGGTTGATAGAGCAAGCTGGAGCCTGGAACTGAAATCAGATGTGATACATTAACAATTCCATGGATCACTTGCTTCAAACAATTTTTTTTCTAAACAATAACACAATAAACATATGGTACATGCTTTAGAATTTATGGTTTGTTCAAAGTTGATCCACTATATTTGAGCCACTTTAATAGGCATGCATTTCGTTTTTTGAAACACAATCAGATGCCTTTTGATGTTCTTGCTATCTGCTTTCTATGAAATATTTTTCTCTCTCTATTGCTCTCTCACTCTTTCACTCCACTCCTTGTTTTTCTTTGGTGAATGACAAAGCAAACTCAAGCCTGCCTATCTTTTCCTGTGCTTATTTGTTTTGATTATTGTAATTTTGGTTTCATAGTGAAATGAATTTGATTGTATAACACAAATGTTTTTGTAATTGTAATGTTGGTTTCATTATAAAATGAATCTATATATGTATATTGTCTTCTTTGTTTTGTAATGTGTTCAAAGCCTCTCAGCCTCAATTAGATTGCATATTGATCTTATTCTATATGTTAAACTTAATTCTACCCAATTTTTTTAATTCTAACGGTAAATGTCATTGGTTTGTTGGCCTTAGCGGTAGCTCATCTTCAGTTATTATTCAGTTCCTTCACTTATCTATATTTTAAACTTATTTTAACATCTTAAACTTTTTATTTTTATAAGAATCTTACTGAGTTCAATTCATGTTTTAAGATAATGGTTCGTGGAAGAGATGCCTGTTGGGAACATTGTGTCCTTGTTGATGCTACGAGGCAGAAGGTCAGATGTAATTATTGTCAACGGGAATTCAGTGGAGGAGTATACAGGATGAAATTTCACTTGGCTCAAATTAAAAACAAAGATATTGTTCCCTGCACTGAAGTTCCAACTGATGTACGGAACCATATTCAAAATATATTAAGCACTCCCAAGAAACCAAAAACTCCCAAGAAACAGAAGGCGGATCAAGCTGCTGCTGCAAATGGTCAACAGAATAGCTCTTCTGCTAGTGGTGGCTTCCATCCTAACCATGGATCTAGTGGGCAGAATGGCAGTGCATGTCCATCTTTACTATTTCCATGTCCTTCACCAAGTGCCCAGCCAATAGTGGAAGATGCCCAAAATCAAAAGCAGGATGATGCTGATAGAAAACTTGCCATATTTTTCTTCCACAATTCCATTCCTTTTAGTGCTGCTAAATCCATGTATTATCAGGAGATGGTGGATGCTGTAGCTCTGTGTGGGGTAGGCTACAAAGCACCAAGTTATGAGAAATTAAGGTCTACTCTTTTGGAAAAAGTAAAAACTGATATTCACAATCAATACAAGAAATACAGAGATGAGTGGCAAGAAACAGGATGCACAGTCTTATGTGATAACTGGTCTGATGGTAGGACCAGATCACTTGCTGTATTTTCTGTTGCATGCCCGAAAGGAACACTGTTTCTGAAGTCAGTTGATGTTTCAGGTCAAGAAGAAGATGGTACTCACTTCTTTGGGCTGCTGGAATCAGTTGTGCTGGAGGTTGGTGTGGAAAATGTTGTTCAGGTTATAACAGATACCAGCGCTAGTTATGTTTATGCTGGAAGGCTTCTCATGGCAAGGTATAGTTCTTTGTTTTGGTCTCCTTGTGCTGCATATTGTATTGGTAAGATGTTAGAGGATATTGGTAGAAAAGATTGGGTAAGTACAGTCCTGGAAGAGGCAAAGACCATCACACGGTACATTTATAGTCATGCATGGATTCTAAATATCATGAGAAAGTTCACTGGTGGGAGGGAATTAATCAGGCCAAAAATTACTAGATTTGTAACTAATTTCCTTTCCTTGAGGTCTATAGTGATACAGGAGGATAATTTAAAGCATATGTTCTCTCATTCAGAGTGGCTATCTTCCATATATAGCAGACGTCCGGATGCACAAGCCATTAAGTCACTGCTGTATTCAGATAGATTTTGGAAGTATGCGCATGAAGCTGTGAGTGTTTCTGAACCACTGGTTAAATTCCTAAGGATGGTTGATGGTGACATGCCTGCTATGGGTTATATATATGAAGGAATAGAGAGGGCAAAGGTTGTGATCAAGGCCTATTATAAGGGAATCGAAGAGAAATACATGCCAATCTGGGATATAATTGATCGGAGATGGAATATGCAACTTCATTCATCGTTACATGCTGCAGCTGCATTTCTTAATCCTTCAATTTCTTACAATTCAAACTTCAAGAAAGATTTGAGATTGAGGAATGGGTTTCTAGAAGCTATGCTCAAGATGGCTACTACAGATAAAGACAAAATGGAAATCACCAAAGAACATCCTATTTACATCAATGCACAAGGTGCACTTGGGACTGACTTTGCTGTCTTGGGAAGAACACTGAACGCCCCAGGTATGTCTCTGCTTCAACGGTCGAATAACTTGCACTGAGTTGTAAAGTGAGTCATTGGGTCGTACTTCTCCTTGAACTCCCTTCTTATTGCTTGTTGCATCCCATCAATTGGTGTGTGCCAAAATAGTTGCAACCTGTTGCATTCATTCAGTCAACAGTTCTAGTACATTTTACTGATATGTAACAAAAATGGTTGCAGCCCTTATACTGGATAAAGAGAAATTTTAAGTATCAAGGAGATTATGAACAAGTAACACGCCAAATGGGTTTGGTGCATTAGCTTTAGATGTTTGACAAGATTGTGTTCTTGGACAGTCCAGCTGACTGTCTTTTTCTCTCAATTGAACATGCATCTTGTGTTTTTGTTGTTCTGAAATATTCGTACTCATTTAATTTTATGGATCTCTAGGTGACTGGTGGGCCGGTTATGGTTATGAAATCCCCACGCTCCAGAAAGCTGCAATACGGATACTAAGCCAACCTTGTAGTTCCCATTGGTGCAGATGGAACTGGAGCACATTCGAGAGTATACATAACAAGAAACGTAACAGAGTGGAACTGGAAAAATTCAGCGATTTGGTTTTTGTGCATTGCAATCTTTGGTTACAAGCCATTTCCCAACGTAGGGAAGCAAAATGTAGACCCGTTATCTATGATGAAATAGATGTTAGTTGCGAATGGCCCACTGAAATGGAATCTTCAGCCCCACTTTTGGATGATTCCTGGTTGGACGATTTGCCCCTTGAATGCAGAGGAAGCCCTTAACACAGTGAGGTAAGGACAAATTTAATTAAATTGTGTTGTGTAATTTTTTATCATGTTTAGGTAGTGGTTGAAATTCATATAGAAAACATATAGTTAGTGATCAAATTGATTAATGATACCCATAATTCTAACTTTTTGCTTTCTTTGTATAATATTATTACCGCAGCCGTTTATTTCGCATACAGGCTCAAAGTTGTATCACTTTTTTCTTAATCCTTTTTCTCATAAAGGCTTTTTTTTTTTAACCTAACTCTCTGAAAGAGTAAAGTTATATTTAGTTAAGTCGAGAAAAATGAAAATACGTTTAAATACAAATAAATTTTGATAGAAAAATGTTATGACCTTCAAGCAGGAAGAAAGAAGGAAAGTATTAACAGGTCCCCAGTATTCAGGCCCTCCACCACTTAAGGTGCTTACCTAAATTAATTAGCAGCGTCAGCATAAAGCTCAGCTACTATACATGTTACATGTAAGAAGCCAGAATAACTCATTAGCTAAAATAACAAGTCCACCTAATTGTCAATTCGATCTAAAGAATATTTTTAATTTAGTATAATTAATGTCATGTAATGCTTGGGTCTTTGACCCCGTTGTTAATTTAAAAAAAAAGAAGATGATGTGATGTTTTATAATGTGTTAATATTAAGTAGATAATTTTTATTAAAGAGTCGCTCCGTGAAGCCACAAAATCTTAGAGTGGGGATTGATTTGTGGATTTGTGACATTGAGAAGACCGGTTCATGCTTAAGCACCAGCACTGCAGCATGCCCAAGAATGATTCATATCATTCATTGAATTGAAGGTCATGAGAGGTCTTTAAAAATTAGAAAAACTTAGTATAACTTCAATTATGATTTTTAATTTTTTATTTTTTTAGTGTAGTTTTGATTTAGTTTTAATATAAGATTTTACAATATTATCTTAGTATGAGTTATTGGTGTTGCTGTAATACTTTAATTTCTTTTCTTAGCTATTAATATCTTATACAATTTATTAAATATTTATTGATTGTTAAATTGATTGTATAAAAACTTATGAAATTATTTATAAAATATTAAATTATTTTAAACAATTAACTGAGTAATTTTTTATTATTTAATTAAAAAGAATTAAATATTTTTTATTTTATTTATTTAATAACTAAAAAATTATTAAAGTTATTGTTTAGAAATATTTAATATTATTCTTTATGCTAACGCGGTTATTAAATTACCTTCCCACATGCAGAAGGCAAAAAAGAGAAGAGAAGGAGTCAATGAAAGTAAAAAGTCAAAAGCCCCAAGCGGATTCTGAAAATACCGGCCAACTCCCTCTCCTTCTGAATCCAACTTATTTCGGAACCCTCTTTTTATCATCTTCTTCGTTCTGATTCTCCCAAACCAAAGAGAGAGCAGAGCGAGTTCTGGAATTAGGGTTTTACCGTTTCAATCTCTCTCTGCTTCTGTTTCTGTTTCTGTTTGTGTGTTGGGATTTCAATTGGGAAATGACACATGTAAAGACAGTATCCGTCTCACACATGGACAACATACCCATACCCTCCACGCCAGGGAAGCTGAAGACAGAAAAGTCTCTTCCCTACGTTCATCGCCTCAGATTCTCCAAACTCACTCTCTGGTCCTCCTTCTTCCTCGCCTTCTTCCTTTTCTTCTTCATCCTCTCCCCCGCCCTCCGCTTCCCCCCGCCGCTGCCCCCCCGTCCGAACCCTCGGCGACTCCTGGGGTGGCCCCGTTTGGGAAAAGCGCGTCAGCAAATCCGCGCGTAGGAATTCTGCTTCCGGCTTCACTGTCCTCGTCACTGGCGCCGCTGGCTTTGTCGGCACCCACGTGTCCCTGGCCTTGAAGCGGCGCGGCGATGGTGTCCTCGGCCTCGATAACTTCAACAATTACTATGATCCCAACCTCAAACGCGCTCGCCAGAAGCTTCTCCAACGCGCCGGGGTTTTCGTTGTTGAGGGAGATATCAACGATTCCGCACTCCTCCAGAAGCTTTTCGATGTTGTGCCATTCACCCATGTAATGCACCTCGCCGCACAGGCCGGCGTTCGGTATGCTATGCAGAATCCTGGATCCTATGTTCACAGCAATATCGCCGGCTTTGTCAATCTTCTTGAAGTGTGTAAATCGGCCAACCCGCAACCTGCCATTGTGTGGGCGTCTTCGAGTTCCGTTTATGGGCTCAATTCTAAGGTACCCTTCTCGGAGAAACACAGAACGGATCGACCAGCTAGTCTTTATGCTGCGACTAAGAAGGCTGGTGAAGAAATCGCCCATACTTACAGTCATATATATGGCCTTTCAATCACTGGCTTGAGATTCTTCACGGTATATGGTCCGTGGGGTCGCCCTGATATGGCCTATTTCTTCTTCACAAAAGATATTCTCAAGGGAAAGCAGATTACGATCTTCGAAGCCCCTGATCATGGAACCGTTGCAAGAGATTTTACCTACATTGACGACATTGTTAAAGGCTGTTTAGGGGCTTTGGATACAGCCAAGAAGAGTACTGGTAGTGGCGGCAAGAAGAAGGGACCAGCACAGTTGAGGATTTTTAATTTGGGTAATACGTCGCCAGTGCCAGTGAGTGAGCTTGTCACAATATTGGAGAAGCTTCTGAAGAGGAAGGCCAAGAAGAAGGTGCTGCCCATGCCAAGAAATGGAGATGTTACGTTTACACATGCCAATATTAGCAGAGCGCATAGCGAACTTGGCTATATGCCTACCACTGATTTGGAGACAGGACTCAGGAAGTTTGTACGGTGGTACCTCGACTTTTACTCTGGGTCTAAGAAGAAGAGTGCTTGGTGATTGATTATTTTGCATGATACTTTTGCTGCAAGTCATTGTTCCACCTATTTCCTGCCTATACTTGATCATCCTTGCATATGCACTATCTTACTCCCTTTGACAAAGGTGATTTTCGCCCTGCAGGCTGCATGGCATTGGTTTGCCGTTGAAAAGCATATAATTTCAGGCTTACAATTGTATAAGGGAACAACTAGCATCATGGTCCTTTTTCTTGTTTGCTTCATTTTCATCTTCTATTGTATGCCATTTTAGGTTAGCCATTGTATATACAGTCTTTGACTGAGACTTGATAGATGAAATTGATATTCCTTATTTTTGCACCCCCGCTCTTTTCTAATCAAACCATTTGCATTCAAAGAGCGCTAAATTATTATGCCTTAAGTGACAGTGTATATTCCAGATTAATCAGAAATTATGCTGACGGACTTGTTTTGCTATGTTTTCTGGTTTAAACTAGTTTGTCATATGGTGATGAATTGCCTGTTTGCTAGCATATAATGCTAGTACTTTTGCTAAGATGCTCTCTTCTGGTAGATCAGTCTTGTTACATTGGAATCCTCGTAGGCATGGAGATGTTTGGTCCGCATGTTTTGTTGAGAGTGCTTGCATAATGTGCAGGTATAGACTCACTTTTAGCTATACCTGACTCTGTATTTAAGCCAGTGGTGACGTGAGTGGAACTTACATTGTAAAATGTCAGTAGTAAATAAGTTTCTACCATTCTCAATGCTGTTTGGTGGCAGTAACTTCTGGTTAGTGAGTAATTAACAATTGATCATGAAGAGAGCCAGAATGGTAAATATGTACGAGTTCATGTATGACCCTGTTGTCATGGGGTGCGGTGATATTGAAGGAGATTTGCTGGTAAATAGTTCGAGACAAAAACTTTCTATGAATTGTTTGGATGTTTCTTTCGGAGGTGACAGCATACAGCTTACTTTAGGGGCGTTTGGTCTTGTTCTGAACAACCATGAGGAGGCTTAGGTCAGTTGTTGGTTCCCTGTTGGAATAAGTTACTATTTTAGGAGTCATCAAGTACTGTGTGAAGTAGACTCTCTACTCTCCACCTTATCATTGAAACAGATATCTGTACTCTTGTCAGCGTGCAGCTACTATCCTTCCAAATTCTACTTCAAGACAGCTTTACTGTCATCCAAAGATTTTGTCAAGAGCTTGTGCTAGCACAGGAAGCAGGGAAGTTCCAATAATTGACTTAGACATCCGGAATGGCCGTATCAGGAAGGCAATACTATAGGGGTTAGAATCCTTAGAAGTTCAAAACTCATGCGCTCTAAGTGATTTTATGAAGCTTTTAATTAAATCTTATCTTTCATTCCAATTTCTTTAAAATCATTTCATTAGCTCAAAGTAAGTACAATATCATTTGTCAGCCACGGATTGATCGGTGACAGGCTATCTTACAATTACTCTTTATGGTTATGCAAGTGATTGAAGAAGCTTCATGTTAGCTGAAGTTGAATTGTTCGGTCTGGGCGTACCAGTCTGACTATAAAGAGTATAAAACCAGCAAAAAGCTTGGCTCATTATAGACAAGTTCAGTTCACAAGTATTCAAACTCCTTTCAATGGCGTGGTTATGTTGATACTTGATACAATTTTATTTTGGACTATAATTCTCCAGGGGAAGAATTTTGGGTTTTGATAAGCTTTCTTCTCTATAAAATTTTTATATTAGCCAAACGTGCATACCTGCATGAAGTACCAAATACTTTAGCTTGCTGCTTCTTTGAATATGGCAATGACTGCTTATATCAAACTTGTACTTCACTGACTCCAAGTAGAGTCCGAACTTCCACTGTCGAGGCCTTGATTATACACTCCAAAGTGAAACTGTCAGGAAGATAGAAGTGGAAGTGAGTTAAGAGCATGCTTAGATTATAGATAATGCATTTACTTAAGTTCCAAGCACATTTTGTATGCTTTGGCAAACTATAGAAGAAATCAATTTTCTTCAGATGCTCGACTAGTGAACTGTTGGACAGTTAAAATGGAAAATAGGATGTTCATCGTAACTAAAAGATGGAATCGAGTCTTTTTCTTTTCTTTTTTTGGCTACAGGAACCGAGTTTTTTAGTGTTTAATGAGTAATGACAATGATGTATTAGTAAAGCCAAGGGAAGAAAAAAAAATTGTCGAAGGGAAAGTAGATTCGCTGGGTAACCTCTGCTTGTAAGCATGATATTAATATGATAATTTTTTTTTGTCAAATGATAATAATGAACAAGTCCAAAAAGCACACATCCATGATTTTTTATTTTTTTAGTTAAAGAAGAACATACATGATTTGAATATATTCTCCCCAATACATTATATCTAAGTTATCTTCTTTGAAAGTCAACTATGCCATGTGTTTTCATGATAAGTGAGCCACATCACGTATTTTTCTTATACATTTGTTTTCTAAAAAAGATGATAATGAATATTATAGATAGAATAAGATTATACTTTTAATATTTAATAGTAAAACAAATTAAATATAATAAACAAAAAGATAAAATTGAAAAATAAGATTTTTTAATATTAATATAATATATTTATTTTTCACTTTCATTTTTATTTTCTTCAAAATTATTTCATTTAACTAAATATTACATTATAATATGTACAGAATATTTGTGCATTATAATTAAAATTATTTGAAATGCCAGTACAAGGACAAAGTATTGATTACTCACTAATTATTAATACACGTATATTTTAAAAAAAATTATTAAAAATTTAATTTTAATTTATTGTTATTTTAAAATTATTATTTAATTATATATTAACACATTATAGTTACTTAAAAAATAAAATTGTTAATAATTTATCGAAATATTATTGCATGCTAGTATAAAGTTTGAGTAAATTAAAATTAAACTTTAAAAGAAAAACAAAAATTTCTGTGACTGCGTTGACAACGAAAGGAGGGAGCATGCTAGCAGAGCAATCACGTGGCGTGAGGACACGAGGTAGAACCGTAGAAGGAGAGGAGAAATAATTGAGGGAAGAGAGCAAGTGCCGAGTGACGCATCGTACATGGCTCCATGATATGGGCATTGGGGGGCCAGGAATCAGCGATGAAAGGGATCTCTTCGGTGCCCGGAGATTACATCTACTTCAAGTCTCAAGTCCCACTTCACAAAATCCCAGTATGCTCTAAATCATCTTACCGCTTTTCCTCGCCATGATTTCTTCACAAAGTTACCAATTTTGATATCGCTTACCTTTTTAGTTGATGATGATCTTCTTGCTTCGTTTATTAGTATTTCTTGTCCATTCATAAACATCTCCGCATGATGCCAATTGCCTTTTGTTTTTGGTTCTAGGTTTTAAACCTTTGCATTCCTTCCTTTCTTTTTTAAGGTATTCTGCAGTAGAATGAATTGTTCGTCAGGTTATGAATCCTGTTATCCTTCATATTACAATGCATAATGGATATTCCTCGTGATGGGTTCCATTTTCATATGGTAGCTTTGCCAAGTCGCCAGAATGCATTCTATTCTGCGTGCTTCATACTCTCCTGAACTTAATTAGTTGAGGATCTCGCGGATACAATTGAAAATTAAGTGATCCAATTTTCTTTTTCTTTTGGAATTAAAGAGTACAATATTTCCAAAGTACAAATTTTTCTGATTTTTGAGTGAGAATCTCATTCTTTTTATTTTATTTTGTTTCCCCCCTCTTGTATTAGTGTATTACAATTGCACTTCGTTCCCTTTACCCTTATGATGTGAATACATAAATCAAAACTATGAACAGAGTGCCTTATGCAGTCAATAGATTAGAACACATGATACATATGTTTAATTAAATGGTTTCCTTCTAGAACCATCTTTTGTTGTTGATGTGATCAAATGCAGTCATGCAATGGGTTGGTCATTTGTTCATCTGAGATGAATAATACGTTTATGGAAGGAAGAAATGACGGGTTTGTGCAACATATTAGTACCAATACATAAATTTTTTACAGATAAAGAAAAATACAAAAAGTGAGTTGTTGATTGATATGCTGCTGCTTTCACTTCCAACTCGGTCATTTTGCATGAAAGGTATATATTCAGATATGTCTAGCTATTGTATTTAACCAGGCAAAGTTACCTTAGTTCATGCTATCTCCTGGTTTGGCTTAGGCAGAGCAGAAATATCGCAAGTTGAATTTATGATTTCTCTTGCTGAGGACCTTTTATCTTCTGGCTCCTCCTCATTCTTGATGGCATGACTGTTTCTATATTCATAATATGTAGAATCATTTAATTGGTTTGGTGGCTTTTGCATTGTTGATACCTAATTTTATGAGGCAAATATTCATCAGGCATCATTTATGATACGCTTTTCAGCCTTTTACTTCAACTCTTGCAGATTGGCACTAAGCAGTGGCGATATTATGATTTTGGCCCGAAAGTTGTACCTCCACTCATTTGTCTTCCTGGAAAAGCTGGAACAGCTGATGTATACTATAAACAGATCATGTCACTGTCCATGAAGGTACTGCATATTGTAATAGCTTAAGTATTAACACAATCAGTGTATTTCCGCTAATCACCATCACCATCACCCTTCCCCCTTCTTTTTTTTCATGTCATTAGTGGTCTGTAGGAGTGAAATATATATACTACAAAACAAGCTTCATGTAACCCTTTGAATATATAAGCAACACATGGTTAACTTGAGAGCAATAACATAGAAACTCAGCAAACTGCATGAGGAAGTATAGTTAATGGTTAAACTTGTGTTGGCTAATTAGATGGTCTACTAACTATCTCTTTACATTATAAATTTTCAACAAAGAGAGTGCCAACTAACAGGAGTTTACTAGAAAGTTTTAGTATATTTCTTGGTTGTATATACCGTCAATATCCTCATATATTGCAATTCTAGGAGGAGTAACCAAAGTCTTCATTTTCTGCAGGGTTACTGTGTCATATCTGTCGATATACCTCATGTATGGAGTCATACTGAGTGGATTCGAGCATTTGAAAAGTTCTTGGATGCTATTGATGTGCACGATGTATGATCTCCTCAAACTGTCGCCTTGCTTTCCACCACCAAATTTCTACTTATCAAATTGATGTTCAGCATTATCCTTGTGCTGCTGTTTTACATCTATAAATTTTTATGAAATGTCTGCTCATATAGATGCTAAATATAGAAATTGTTTGCTTTAGAGATATAAAACCATTCATGTGCTTTCACCTAACAGCTTAAGCTTTTAGGATAGTTAGTACATGACATGGTATCATTCTAAACAATCAGTTCATTGAAATCGTCAATGTTAAGTGATAAGGTTCAAAGAGGCTCTTAAAAGTTAAAACTACAGTATATCTTGGACTGCCGCAACAAGATTGTCGCTAGATTTGGGTTAGGCTTCAGCTTGGGCTTGAATTGTTTGGTCCATTCAAATCCTATTGCATGTCCCAAAATTTGAAAAGGTCTAGTAACCATCCCTTCCATAAGGTAAAGGAATATAGGTTTCTTACACATTAACATGCATAACATAATGGCACAAAACAAAGGTAAAAAATTTTGCTGCTATAAGAACATTTAAGGATGTATAAAACTGAAAAATTATAAGAAACTCAAGAAATGATAAAATAACTCTCTCTTTTGTAACTAGTCACACACTGTCATGAACCAACTATCCTAAAAGTTTAAGCTATTAGGTAAAAGCACATAAATGGTTTTATATATCTAAGATGCCTCTCATGTAAGAGCCCTTTAGGCTTGAAGCGTAGACAATGCACAGGCCTACCTTACCTTATGATGAAAATTCTACTTAATTATGAAGAATAGGAGGCGACAAGGATCGAACTCTTGGCCACTTGGTTATAGAGGACTTCCAGAAGAGATTAATATTCCAAGATAAGATATAAGCCGTGAAAAATGAATTAATTGTGTCCACTATCAATCAAAAGATCACTGTATAGAAGACCAAAACTTAAGTAGTAACCAAACAAAACATGTTTCCAGTAGCAAACTACATTCTGCCTGTCACATCCTTACTGAAATGCTTGTGGCAGGAGCATCAGAACTTTATCAAAACAGACCTAAAATTTTTTAACTATAGAAATTATTCAAGACATTATTACTAACAAGTATCTTTTTTGTTTTTTTCACATGAAAGAAACAAGTATCTAAATAACCATGAATAGTTTAAAAGCTGGGCAGCCTGCAATTTAGGCAGGATTCAATTATATTTAGGCTCACTAGCAGGATCTTCAAATTCAGGCCTTGTAAAAGGACTTGGCTTCAAAAACCTGGGAAGGGAGAACATATCTTATTAATTTAATTCTGTCAATGGTAAGAAAATTGGTTAGAGAATGAGAGCTAACCATTCATCTGAATCTAGTATCTATATGGTTGTTGAGTGCGAAATGTGGTCTTCATGATTCATGTTTTGAGTAGTTTGTGCAACAAATCTCTCCTATAACTTCATGCATATTTGTCCAAACATCTATCTGTGTAATTTCAACTTAAGTTGGAAACTATTATTTTGGTGGCATAGCTTTCAACAACTAGAAGAAATATTTTGTAGACTAAATTTATCTATGTGACGGATACATCTCTATGGCACATCACTTGGTGGCTTCTTGGCACAAATTTTTGTTCAGCATCGTCCAAGACGAGTTCGGTCATTGGTTTTATCAAATTCATTTTTGGAGACACGAAGTTTCTCTGCTGCAATGCCATGGCCTCCCATGTACTTTTCTCAAATTCTATTGTAAAGAGTAATAGATATAGGTTAGAAATAAGCAAAATGCTTGTGGTTTTGTGTCCTTTTAATTTATGAAAGATAAACTACAATATATGCTGATCTAGTGAGATTTCTAGCAAACAAAAGCATCAATGTCTCTTTGCCTATACAATAGTTATACATGTGCACTGTCAAGAAATTGTTATACATATAATCACATTAATCAAAAGGAAACTGCTTGTTGGATTTCCTTGTGGAGAAAACTATCTAGTCATTTTCATTTTCAGAGTACATTGGAGATGTTATTGTTAATATTTTTTCTTCAACAATTGGACCTCCAAGTTCAGTATGTCTTACATTAATGCTGATGAGTTGTGTCTAACTCATAAAAGACTGGGTTGTTAGGCATTGATTCTCATGTAATAGAACATTTGGCTCTTTTTTTTTACCTTCTTTTTTGGGATGCTGGATAGAGTTCTATTATATTTTTTCACTTGCTTTTCTTTTGGGTTGGTTCTATTTGTTGCAATCATTTAGTTTTGGATACTGCAAAGGTGCTAATCACCTATATACTTGTGGGGCCAGACAGATACAAGATGTTAACTTTTGCAACCAATAAAGTTAAAGGCAAGGAGGATGAGAGGTGGGGTTACTGAATTTATGTGTTGGAGTTATTGAGTTTATAGTTTTACATCTGATCTAGAAATTTGTGCAACTACCATAAACTTCCTATCAAAAGAAAAAACAAAGGGAAAATTACCAAAAAGGAACTCATGATAACCAAAAAGGGAAAATAACCACATTTTTACATAGAACATTTTTACATAGAATAATTTTGTTCCTTCATTGTCCATATTTTATCATGATTTTTTTTTTTTGGTAATTCTCCCAAAAAACCACCACAAACTATTCATGTTTATTGGCAGATTGTGTCTTGTTTTTACATTAAAAATACATTACATCTGTAATTTTATGGTACTAACTTTACAATAAATTATAGTTCATGCATCTTAGTGAGTAGAGTACTTTTGTATGACATGGTCCTTTTTGTTTCTCATTTTCTTTCCATTCCCTGCATTCTGAATTGTGGCTGAATTTCAGCTGCAAAGAACAAGTAGTAGTTTTTATTCACCTTTTTTCAGATCTATTATTAATTGATTTATGAATCATTTATGACTGTGGTTACCTAGAGTGATATTTCTAAAATGATATATTTGTTTGCGGTCAGACGCCAAATTACCCTTTAATATTCCATAGGCCAAATTACCCTTTAATATTCCATAGGCACAGACTGTGTGTTTTCCTTCTAACGTGGGAATTTCTTGTTATATTTCCTGATAGTTCTTCACTAGATCTAATCTGTTCTCAATCTATTAACTGATCAAGTTTTACTATTGCATTTATGCAGTGTTAGTTGGACCCCTTCTTTTTTGCTGAAGCAGTATGTCTTAATGGGAGTTCGTGATGGTCCCCATGAACCATTTATTGCAGATTCAGTGGACTTTGTTGTTTCTCAGGTAGTCTTTGTCTTTCATAATCTGTGCTTATTAGCAACTTACCACCATGGCCTTCTAGTACGCTAGAAGTTTTCTTGTTGAGACAACAAGACTTTATATTTTACTTCAGATTCTAGGGATTGGTCAACTTTTCTCAGGCACTCTACCTTCTTAAAAGTGCAAATCTGTATCGCTTTTATACCAAACTTATTTTTGTATTAATTGTGCTAAATAACCTGTTTGATTTACTAGATTCTGTAATATGTGCCTTGATTCAGGTGGAGAGACTCTCAAGAGGAGACTTGGTCTCCAGGTTGACTTTGACGACTGATGATGGTTCAGTGGGACCCCTTCTTCTTTCAGATTCATTTATCACTATAATGGATGTATGTCATTTGACTCTTGTCTTAATTTGTGTATTTTTGTATCATCTAGATCATGCCTTTCTGAAAAAGAATTGCCTTTTCTACATGGTATTCTTTGGTTTTAACTACTCAGTTTCTAGAGTAGCAGCCATTCTTATTGTCTTCTTGTGCCTTGTTCAAGCTCTGGTTTTCTGTAATACCTCTTCCCTCTAGTTGATATGTTAAATTCTTCTAGCATTTATTTCTGAAATCCACCAGAAACGTATATACATTTTGCTTGTGACTTGTGATGGAAATATCTAATGGTACAAATAATAAATTTTTCAAGCTAATGGTACGAATTGCTTTTTCTTTGGTTTTAGCTATTCAGTTTCCAGAGTAATAGCTAACCTTATTGTCTTCTTGTGCCTTGTACAAGCTCTGGCTTTCTGTAATACCACTTCCCTCTAGTTGATATGCTAAATTCTGCTAGCATTTATTTTTGAAATCAACCAGAAGCGTCTATACAGTTTGCGTGTGACTTGTGATGAAATATATAATGGTACAAATAATAAATTTTTCAAGCTAAGGTTGATGCAGAGGACGATATTATGTTTTGGGGGAGGGATTGTGTTTTCTAAAAAATTAATGGCAATAAAATTCTATTTTTGTTTCCATGAGCTACCTGTCTTGCTTTCTAAGAAAACCACAGAGATATAATCTTCCAATATTTCAACAGCTTTTTGAACATACGTTTACCACTTGTTAGCAGCTTCCACTTGTTAGCAGCTTCCAACAATCTTGCTGGATGATGGAGGCTTTATTGGAGTTCCTTCCAAATCTTTTTCGATGAGAGAAAGCAGCATATTGTGATGCAAGCCATTTTAAGACTTAAATTCTTTGTGGATGTAAATTAAGCTTTTGTTCATAAAAAAAAAAATTAACCAAGTAGCTATTAGCCATGCAACCTGCAAATAAATGGTAAAAAATGCGTAAGTCCTAGTTACTAGTACTTAACAGTAATAGTCTTCCTTAAGCCTGCTATACCTTATAGCACTCAAATGTCTTACTTAAGCCAAAGATCAGTTGGGTAACAGTGTCTAATTATTATCTGTAGCTCTATAAGAAATTATAATAAATTGATTTTGTCAAGTTTCTTTAATTATCTGGGTGTCATCTTTTTTACAAGGTTCAGATGTACACATACACACACACAGAGACGTACATACATTTCACTATATTCATGTTTGCCATTCAGCTATGATACATAAAGAATAGTATAAGTTTAGTTATAACATCATTTTCATCTGTTTTACCTGGTCGTGCACTTTTCTTAAAGACAAATGATTACTGTGCAATTCCTCAACAACTTAAAGATCGATTGAGTGGAAGGTATCCTGGGGCAAGACTAGGATATTTGAAAACAGGTGGAGATTTTCCTTTCCTTTCACGACCAGATGAAGTCAACTTACATCTTCAGGTATATGTGGTACCCAATTTTTTTTTGGGACTTGTTCTGGTAGTCTTGTCCTCATGGATCTTTGTTTTAACTTCTATCTATATGATGGCAGTTGCACCTTAGATGTGTTGGTGTGGATGCTCGGCCAGACTTGGTTCACAGTGTTCCAAAGGGAGGTCTTGGAGGAAGTCCTAGCAAAGAATATGATGGAGAAGACTTTGACAAGTCACCCAAGGATGATGAAGGAGGCTCAGAAAACCCATCTGCTGAAAGTCAGATACCTACTACCCCAGAAAGCTCGGAATCCCATAATTTAGACAACCAACCACTCAAAAGTTTGGATAGTTGCCACTTGGGTCATGAAGTTACGTTACATGTCTTTCTTGGGGGATTTACAAAGAAAAAGCACATTGTGCCTCCTGAAATTCCTGTACATTTCATGTGGGAATATTTTGTTGTTTTTTCTCTTCTTTGTCGCATCAGTTCACTGTACATTATCTTGAACTATTCTTTGGAATGTAGGCAAGTTGTGTAAGATGGAAATTTTTAGATATACGATGGATCATGAGAACGGAAAGCGTGAAATAAAAGTTGCTGAGGTCGACTTATGGTGGACTGGATTTCTGAGTTCCTTTGGTTAGTTAACCTGAGATAAGATATGTCCTTTGATAAGACATGTACGATTTTCCAAGAAAAGCCCACTCTTTGCTCACTTTCTTGAGAAAATTATAATCTTGGACTGTTGGATAGCTTAACGCTAGAAGAGCTGTTGATCAAGGTTCAAAAAAGCATGAATCTTGGTGATGGGTCAGAGTCGAGTAGAAACCCTTCAAACCTCTCGAGCAAATCTGGATGATAAAACAAGAACCACCGTGTGGACCAGTTTTCGCGTCCTCTAAAACGTCGAAATAGATCGTAATCAAGTCTCACATGTTGAAACCTCAAATTGACCTGGTTAGTGAAATCGATGGCTTCCTGCAGACAATCTGAAAATCATTGATAGTTGGCGCCTTGGAGGAGGTGATGGAAGAAATAGCAGAGTTTCAATTCATTGTTTCAATAGGAGCCTTCTACAATGCACCTGAAAAGGTTTGGAGCGTCAGATGCTCCAATTTTCTAACCTGTCATCACCGGTCACTGAAGAAAAGACCATTTTTTTTTTGTCACCTTAACGTAGCATTATTGCAATTTAATCCTTGAGTAGAAAGCTGACCTCATTTTAAAAAAAAAAAAAAACATGTACGAAACATGTACAAAAGATAATGATACATGAACAGTAATTATTTTAATAAAAACAATAACAGTAAATTACGAAAAAATCTGTATCTAGATACAATAAAAAATAACATTTGTAAAATAACTAATATTTTAAATAAATTATTTGGATACACGTATTTTTTAGAAAAATTACTTTTATATATTTTTAAATGTATTTGAATATAATTTTAAAAAATTAAAAATTTAAAAAGTTCATTTACCATTTTTTTAAAAAATTAATTATCTATAACTTTTGAAAAAAAAATGAAAGAAGAAATTTTTTTTAATATAATTAGTAAAATCACCCATACAATATAAGGAAAAATTAAAAAATTATGAAAATAAAAAGTATAAAAAATTAAAAAATTAAAAAATGAGAAGAAAGCTATTGTTAAATAAAAATAATAAATAAAAGAACAAAAAAAAAAGAAGGTAAGAAGAATTTTATAAGAATAATTAAAATGTTGACTTATAAACTTCTTCTCCTAAGAGATTTAAAATCATGGCCAATCAATTACTTGAGACAATAAATACATTACAACACTTAAGATTTATATCATCATTATTTAGTACATAAGCATTATTTAACGAGCTAAATGTCAAAATAAATTTTTAAATAGCATAGTCAAATTTCATATGATAAAGTCAAATTATTCTTCTCCTTTTAAATATTATAATATATTTTTTGACAAAAATATTATTCATCTTCGTTAAAAAATTATTTTCAAATTGATATTTCATATAATTTATATAATCATTAATGAAACAAATTAAATTTCTTCATAAATAATTAGTATAAAAAATTGGATAAGGTTGATTTGAACTTTGGTCATTTTCTAAGGAATGAACTCATTTACTACTACATCCAATACTTATTGGTTATATATATAATTATTGATGTAATAAATTAAAATTTTTCATAAATAATTAATACATTAGAAAAAAAATTCTAAATTTTTTCTCTTTTTTTGTGTCATAATTAATATTTTATTTAAAAATATTTTTAAAATTTTTTGTGTAATATTTTATTATGCTAAATATTTATTTTAGACTATTTTTTATTATTTGGTATTCTTGACAATTTTCTAAAAATAATTTTGAACAAAAAAATTGTCTTAAAAGTAAAGTATGCTTGGATGAGAATAGTATTAGAACTAAGAAGTCATTGTATTACACTTCTTTAAAAATGTATCATTTTGGAGAGGACTTTACTAAATTACTACTTTCAACTCGAAGGATTAATCTTGCAATAATGACTGTAAGGATACCCTAATCAAAGACAAAAAAAAATTCTCCAAGTGATATTTCATATAATTTATATAATCATTGATTAAATAAATTAAATTTTTTTAAAAATATTTAACATAAGAAAAATTATATTCTAATTTTTTTTCTTTTTTCTGTGTCATAATTATTATTTTGTCATATCATATAATTTATAATTTATATAATTTATATAATTATATATTAAAACAAACTAAAATTTCTCATAAATAATTAAAATAAGAACAATTATATTCTAAATGTTTTTCTTTTTTGTCATAATTATTATTTTATTTAAAATTAATTTTCTTATTTTTTGTGTTATATTTTCGTTGTGTGGAATATTTATTTTAGAATATTCTTGATTATTTCATATTTTTTGATAATTTTTTGAAAATAAATTTGAATGAAAAATTATATAAAATTAATAAAACGTACTTAGACGAGAGTAGTATTAAAACTGATAACTTCTTGAGAAATCATTATATTACACTTATTTAAAAATGTATTATATTAAAAAAAATTTATCTAACTATTATCTTGACTCAAAAAATTAATATTACAGTAATACTTGTTGGGATATCTTGATTAAAAAAAAATATTCACCATGTAAAACTGTATTATACGTAGGAACCATCTTTGCTATTCTTCATCTTTATAATTATTACGTTTCGATCCATCACATGTGTAATTACAAATGTCTCCTTTTCACCAATTTACCAGATTCCAAGTAATACATTATAACCGTTGATTTTTTTTCTACTCTATCAACGGGTCAGATTAGACCGTGCACCGATGCACCGAAACAATTCAGGAGCATTGAAGACGTCGCCGATTCGATAATCGCAAGTAGCATATATGAAAAATATACTTCGACGAGGAAAAGGAATTATTGGGTAACAAGTAATAAGCAATTTCTGCCTGGTCCTAGTATTACTAGAATCAAATTATGAGGCTCTATGTAGAATAATGTTTTTAAATTTTATTATTTGAATAATATTATTTACACACCACATAATTCACTTTTTACTTTTAATTTCTTTCATAAAATAAATAATATTAAATATTATTTATACCAATTAATTTTTCATATATGTGCAAGAGTGCTATACACAAATTAATTAGTAAATATCATGTCTGCTTTGAGGATAAAGCATAAATTTCTCCGTTTAGTATATTGTATAAGTAATTATTTTGTTTAATATTAATTTTATAATAAATAAAAATTAAATTATTTTATTTTATACAGTTTTATACAGTTAAAATTAGATCATATTATTTTAATTAAATAAATGATTATATAATATTTTATTTAAATTTAAATAATATTAATTATACTATATTATTAATTCTTTATACGGTATACTAAACAAAATGTAATGTTTATACCAGTTGAAATATTTTTTTAATAATAATAAATAAAGTAATATATCACTAACATATTTTTAAAAAAAATTTATTAACCCAATTTTTTTAATACAATTTGACCCAGCGGAGCGGACCAGCCAGGTCTAGTTCTGACTCTCCGAGTAGAAAATAATCCCGCTACCCATAATATAGTGCAATAAAACTATAAAAGAAAAATGAAGCTTCTTCACAGCCGATGTTGCTTTTCAAATAGCTTAATCTAAATTAATGTTTTCACTCTTTATAGTGAATCATTTCTAATTTGTTATTTATTTTACTTGTACGCTTTTTGATAGTATACTAATTTATTTTCAAATGATTAATTTAAAAAAAGGAGTCATACCAAATCGTATTATTGTAACATAGAATTGTGTCGTGTCGAAAAAATTTGTAAGTTAAGAGTATCGCATCATATCAAAATTTCACATTTGTGTAGACGCACAAATAGCATGGAAAAAACAACTCACAAGTCACATTACATCAGGCATCAGCTAAATGTAACGTGTTCAACCAAACACACACCGATGGGGTTAGCATTCTTTAAAACAAATAAATTTTAGTGGGTATTTGAGTTATTTTATTTGATGAGTTTTAGACGGTCTAACGAGTAAGTTATATGAAGTGAAGCAATAAGAAATACATTATATATGTGAAGACCAGAAACAAAACACACTATATCTGCGATATGAAAATGAGATAAACAATACAACACAAATAATTAAGCTATATGAAGTGAACCAATAAGAAGTATATGTGTTATATGAAAATGAAATAGAAATCCCCGAAAAAAAAAAACATGCTTGTGATTGACAGGCTTGGCAGAGATGTCACTACTGTTAAAAGTTACCAAAGTCAAATCTAATGAAGTTACTCAAGTCTCAAGGAAAACAGAATAACTATCAAGTTTCCTTTATTTACTTGACTCCGAGCAACCAAAAAGCTTGATGTTCAAATGATCAAATCTAACACCAGAAGAAAGTCGATTTCCATAATTTTCACGATGTAAACTCAACATGAATCCTCTCAACTGGGGTAATATAATGTAGTATCTTCAGGAGGAGAATGATTAAAATCATTAGATTTGACCTGTAATTGCACCTTTTACACAAATTCACACATCTAAATAAACATATAATAGGATTTAAAATTTTAAATTATAGTGCAAGTTCAGCCATGGCTTCGGAACAAAAGGCAAAAGACAAAACTAATATATCCCTATTTTCAAACAGTAATCATACAATGCCAGTCAAAAAAGGCCGAAGAGTTCCAAAAGGTGTTCTCAAAACAGCATCTAAAGGTTTCAACAACTCATTGAAATCAGCATAACAATAAAGGGGCCTTCTGCCAGAGCCAAATTGAACTCAACTAGTAAATATTTATAAAGCGCAGTGTCCGCAGACAGAGACAAGAAACACAGGACATAACATGACACAGCAACACCCAAAATGTAAGGCTACAACGCTAGATAAGAAATTTATTATTAAGAAAAAACACAAGCACACAGACAGACACACACACACATGCAAGGATGAAAGATCAATCAACAAGTGAGAGCTCATCTCCTTGCCTGTTCAATGAATAATAGAGTCATCAACAAATGTTTGAGAAGCGTCCAAGATGGGTTTAAGTGTTCAAAGTTAAAACGTAGTATTGAATAAGTGTCTAGTTTTGACATTCAATATTTTCCATTATGGCATTAGAAGTTGAAAAGTATAATTTTGAAGTTTACCTTGACATGGACAATACTATTATATTGATGTTCAAAGTTTCAGAGGTAATTATGACTACAAAATATACAAGACCTAATATTCCATAGTTTACAAACATGGCATCAACTTAGAGTATCATATCCAATGAATAATGATGCAGAAGCATGAGTCCCACATTGGATACGTGAGAGACACAAACCTCCCATTTACAGTAAAGGCTCTACTTCTTATCAGTCTGGGTTTTAGGAGTGGGTTCTCCTCTACATCCCCTAATAGTTCATGCCCCAGTAGCAACTGACATTGAGATCACATTCACAATTCAACATGCAAATGGCCAAATGCTTATTTATATTAGAACAAATTCACTACCCCAAGTCCCAATGCTATTTTCAAAAAGGCCGCATTCCAGTCTGACTCAACCATCTGATGGAATGTATCAATCCTCATTGATATATGATACAAATGTCACATTTACTGCTCACTACCTCAGCCATAGTCCTTATTCTGCAGGTGCAGTTTTGGCTGATATTATCTTTCACCCTATTTTTTTTCTTTACATCATTGGAATCGTGTATGCCATTTTATCACTAGGTTAAAGAGATTGCAATAAACATTATAAATATGGGAATAGTTTATTTACATTAAACCAAGTGATTAACCATCCATAGATCATCTCCTTTAAGCCTGTTACAGGACAGAATGACTTTTGCCTTCCTAGCCTGAATTGAAATAGTTGTTTAGAAATAGTTCTCCACAAAGCCACATTGACAGGGTAACAGCAAACAGACAAAGGTCATGAATTGTATAACTATCTCCTTACCAAGGAAAAAAGTTTTTCTATATTGAATTATTTCTTCCTTCCTTCAACAAGAAAAGTCAGTTGCAACCAGATAACATGTAGCAAAAGGGGGAAAATGCCGTACAAAGCATTATTGAAATTTGAAGTTAAGACTTAAAGATGACATTAACGCATCAAGAGGAATCCACAAGCATGCGGAAAATTGCATTACCATCCTTTACTTTCTCATTCCACTTTACTCGAAATTGGAACACAAATTTGATAGAAAAAGGAATAAGGGATTAGATTGGATACACATATTTGCGCAACCATCACTTGGTCCACTTTAGCTAAGAAACAATTACAGAATATATAGACTACCTTAGATCTCATCATACAAATCAACCCAAGCAAATTGAAAACAAAGAGGGTAAATTGAAGAGCCACCGTTTCCTAAAACCATCCAGGGTTAGCTACATAACATAAATCTTGGAGCCCCAAATGTTTAAGACAAAAATAAAATACGTGGTTAATTGATTCGTCCACTAAAGGAAACGGAATGAAGAAAAGCAAACATCACAAATTGACGACATAGAGCCAAGAAAAAGAAGCAATACACAAATACCAGAGAAAACATTTAAACAGAAGCAAACCGATTCCATTTGCACGAATGATTACCATGATCTCATCTAAGTCATCTTACTTAGCGACCATTCTGGCGATGAAATCCTCGTAACGGATCTTGCCATCGGAACCGACATCGACTTCCCTGATCCACTCGTCAAACTCGGCGGGCTCGAGCTTCTCCCCAATGCTGGTGAGGATGTGACGGAGCTCAGAGACGGAGACGAAGCCGGTGGAGTCCTTGTCGAGAACCTTGAAGGCGTCGCGAAGCTGGCGATCGAAGGGCTCGGGCTTCATGTGCTTGGCCATGAGATCCAGAAAGCGGGGGAAATCGAAGGGGGCGGTGAGGTTCTCCTCGGCGATGATGGCTTTGAGTTGGGCCTGGGTCGGGTTGCCGCCGAGAGAGCGCATAAGGATCCCAAGCTCCGAAGGAGCGATCCGGCCGTCACCGTCGGTGTCGAAGAGAGTGAAAGCTTCCTTCATGGAAGAAACTTGGTCGTCGCTCAGATCCTTACCCATTTTTTTTGGGGGTTTTCGGGTTTGGACGTTCTCTTCTCTTTTCTTCTCTGCCCTACCAAATGAAATCGAAAATCCTCCTCCTCCTCCCTCCTCACACGACCATTAATGATAATGAATGGAGGTGCTCCGCTCGGAACTCGCCGCGTTTTTACTTGTTTAATTGACGACGTCGTTTCGGGTCAAGTAGTTAGCGTAGAGATAATACAATGCATGAAGATATACGACGTCGCATCGTACAGCAAAGCCCATCAAGTTGTTTTGGGCCCCCTAAGCCCATGAAGATTGAAGATGATACGGGGGTGGGACCTGCAAGGGGAGAGTTGCAGGGTGCACGCTCATCATCAATCATTTCTGCGTCCGAGGGAAATGTCGGAACATCGGGAATTGGAATAAAGATCAATCCTTGCATTAAAATAAGAAAAAGAGTAATTTCTTTTTTTTTTTTACTGAAGAAAAAGAGTAATTTCACCCAAACAACTTTTTTACTTTATTTAAACTTTATTTTGCACTATTATGTAGGCGAGCTTTGGTTGGCACTGGCAAAATATTTTACGATTCCCGAAGAATCATGCTTTGGAATCTTAAACTTCCATTTTGACTCCTTTTTTTTTCATATTTTTCATTGCTATTATACCAAAAAAATTGTTTTTATTGCTAAACAACGATATTTTTGTATCACTTTTTCTTGTATTACTTATTTTTTAGAATACGATTTTAAATTTTTTTGTAATTTACTTTTATCTATCAATTTTTTATATTAAATCATGCTCATATATTTGATGTGAGAAAATTACAGATTTTGATGTTTAACTATAATTACCTTTCGTATTTTGGAGAAATTTTTCATTCTCATTTGATGGAAATATTTTTGCCAATGTCAAAAATATATTATTCTTAAAAAAATTTGGAGCAAAACAAGCACACTTGACAGAACTTCTAGGAATATGATTTTCATGAATCATATTTTCTATAATAAAAAATAATTTCATCAATTAAACGCTATTTTAAAACTTTATTCATAAGTTTATGCCAGATTATTTTAAAATTTTTTGTACAAATTCATACAAAATCTAAAAATTCTGTAAACTAATTGTTTGATTTTGTTTCTTTACATCAAATTTATCACTAGAAAAATAATGAAACTGTCACCATTATTTTTTTACCAAAAATAAAAGAAATGGTGCGCTTTTTTCTCATTGAGTGTGGATTGTGGAATGTGCCATTATGCACTGGCCTTTCTCTAACAGCAATGACGCTGCTACGACGAAAAGAAATCCAATAAAACTGCTTAGCCTTTGTTGGGCCATAATTGAAGCCATCTCATGGGCTAGGTTGACAGGCTCATTTTATGGGTTTCGGTAAGCCTGGCCTCATCATGTTGTTGGACAAAGTTATCCTCAATCCATTCATGAACTTGATCAGCATTCCGCACTCATTTTTTGAATTCTTCCATGACTGAAATAAATCTGCCATCGTTTTGGCAAAGTAGCATAATTGAAGTTCATTACCAACTTCCTTTTAGATTTTCCTTTTTACTCGAGTTACAAGGCATTTCTACTTAATATTTTAGTGTTTTAGAATGAACTCTTGTCCTACTTAAGTCGTAAAAATTAGTGAATTTTTTTTTTCTCAAAAAAGGTAACTATATCCCACTTCAAGAGAAAAAGAAATATTTACATTTAAAAAAAGAAAAAAGATAAATAACGGTATGACCATGAGTTAATCCTCCTTATTTGCTCGCTGAATAATAACAAGCTGCAAGTTGGCTTTTCTTAGTTTGTTTTGTTTTCTTTTTTGGAAGGCAACAATTTAAAACAAAAAAGTCGCAATCAAAATCAAATTTGAAGAGAACGACTTATTTCACAACCCTTGACTAAAACGGTTAGTTAGAAAACCGTCGTAATCAAATAATGGAAGGATTTAATTTTGATGTAGAAATAGATTTGAAAATTGCATGCGATTAGTGAATTATTATTTATTTAAACAATTATTAAAAAAGTTCATGTAAGTGCAAAATTTTAGTTACTATAATAACGTGATACTTTATTGATAATATAAAAAATTTTATACTGATACTAAATTAGGTTGAATTCATAATAAAATGCACAATTAATAAATATTTAATTTTAATATATTGAAGTATTATAATATTTAGAATCTTGTTAAATCATGTGGCGTCATAAATTTAAAGAATTAGAGAAAATTACTCTCCCTTTGGCCGCTATAATATTTTTTAGCAGAACAAAGAAAAAAAAATTCTTTTTTGTGGGTCAAATTGAATTATTGTTATTAAAAAAAAACACATACAAAAATACAAATTTTGAATTGAGAGGGTTATGGCCCTTCAATCATATTTAGTGCATATATCTCATCTAGTATGATAAGAGCTTACTACTGTATTTGGATGACAGGTAATGAAGGAAATATAAAGGGAATGAGGAGAAAGGAAATAAGTTCCATTATTTGAAGGTTTAAAAATAAATAAGAAAAAAAAATGAACTCAAAGGGATTTATTCCCCCTCTATTCCTTTTAAAGATTTAATTTTTATTTTTTTCAAAATTAAGGTGGAATGGAGAAAACTAAAAAATTTTCATAGATAAAAAATAATTTACCCCTTGTCTTATTTATCAAAATTTTTATCTCTTTCATATTCTTCATCTAAAATATTTTTTCGCAAAGCAACTGTACATTCTTGCATCTGGTATTTTTCTTAGAGTCTCTTTTCTCTCCGAGTATATATAGTAAACTCTATAAAAACATGATATGCCATTTTTACAAATAGTAATGCTTAAGTTTACAACAAATGTGCTGAATATATTTTCATTTTCATTAAATAATAAGTATTTTTTTACATTAATTGCAAAATATTTAAATTTTAGGCATTCTACAAAATTTTCAAAAATTAGATCTTTTGGCACTATTATGGTGCCACAAATTTATCTTTTCATGACAAACACAAAAATCATGTTACTTGTAATATTCTTTTCTAAAAAATCTTTATTTATTTTGTGAAGAGGTTGTAAAAATTTAATTTTTTGAAAATATGTGTAACAATAACAAGAAAAAGAAATATTGTCTTTCTTTATTTTTGAATAAATTAAAAAGACTATTTAGAAAGTTAAAAATTCTAATAATTTTGTTTCATTCTATTATAATTTAACTCCCAAACAAATGTAATAGAGTTCTATTCTATTCTTTTATTGATCTTTCAAATAAGAAAAAATGTAATTTTATTTCATTCTTTCCCTTCCCTTTCCGATCCATCTTCATTATTCTATTCCGTTCAATTAATAAAGAAACACCCTAACACAATGTACATCAAACTCTTATTTATTTATATATAAACAAAAAAACACTATAACTAACTTCATTGTACCGTTAGACCTATCAAATGCACTAATTGAAGTATTAGTTCATAAATGTTTTATAATCAAATGTCAATTTATTTGTACTCAATCTTATATTTTAGGAAACTTGGAGTACTATATACATTTAATATAACTCAAATTAACATTAAAATAGTTAGACACTGAAATAAACATTTAATTTAACCGCACTGAATGAATATATTTTTTTTTCAGAATTTATCACATTTAAAGTGAGGAGTTCACTTTAGAACTTAAAATAAGGAACATAACCGTTGATAAAAAAATTAAAAATTGAGATCATGGTAAATACATGTATAACAAATTATAAGGTTATTAAAATTCACTCTCATTAATAATTAATATTATTCACTCTATCCTCTAAAATAAATTTTTCACTTTAGATGAGTCAAATCTTTTTTTCATATGAATTTATTTCTTTTAAAGTGAGGAATTCACTTTAAAAAGTTAAGTGAAATTATTAATTATTGATAAAAAAATGAAGAAAATAAATTTTAACAACTTTATAGTTTATTATAAATATATATGTATTTTATCATAATCTCCACCATTAATTTTTTTTAACTGCTCACTTTATTTTCTAAAATAAGCATCTCACTTTAGATAAATTAAATCATTTTCATATACAAGACTGAGTAAAAGTATAATTATATTATGATTAACAAATATTCATGAGCTAATAGCTCCATTAACGAGTATGTTAGTTCTAACAATATTTTGGAGTTACTGTGGCACTTTTCACAAATAAAGAGGACTTTTGTATTATTTTTCATAATAGATGAGGTGTATCATGTATGCTTAGAAAATACAAAATACGGATGAAGTGGGAGTAATTTACAGAAAAATTATTAAGAGTTTTAATTATAAGTAAAAGTCTTTAGTTATTGCGAAAATGCGATATATTCTTCTCTATTGATAGAATAAATCACGTTTAAACTTAATGAACAAATGCCAAGTACATTAATTTTTTTAAAAAAACCCATCGGAATTATATTGTAATTTTTTAATATATGCGAGGATCCCCATGTTATAATGTTTACATTTTTCATATGATAGGATCCCCATATTATAAAGTTCACCTAGATGGGTTCCAGAGTTTCTCTCTATGAAAACAAATGAATTTGAATTTTCAAAGTGTATTTTTTGTTGAAGAATTTTCTATGAGTACGCGTTTGTTATATGTTCTTTCAATCATCATATCGATAATGGTGGCGAGACTATGAGGGGTGCCATCGTGCTTCAATTAGAGACATCATTTTCATAGTCTTCATGACAACTGTATCTTTCAGCAGAAATAGACAAAAGAAAAAAAAATCGAAGGACCGCTAATACTTTTTCTTCTTACCACAAGCAGAGTTTCTCTTATAAACAAGTATTAGCTAGATAACTATAAAAAATAAAATAAAATAAAATAAAAAATGAGAGAAAATATTATTAAATAAAAAATTAAGAAAAAAGAAAAAAATTATTAAAGATTAATTAAAAAATTTGATCCATAAACTTTCTCTTTTATAATATTTAAGATTCACATAATTATTTATATAAATATTATTTATTTAAATTAAATATCAAAATATATTTTTAAATAATATAATTAAATTTCACATATAAAAGTTAAGTCATTACTTTTTCTTTAATATCATAATAGATTTGTTAGATAATGCAGAAAAGGAGTTTGGTAAAGTGAAGATCATTGAAAAGATGATCACCCATGACAATACCGGGTCCCCTTGGCTTTCCCCGGCTTAAAAGTATGTAGAGAGGCTAACCTACTCTCTAAAATTAAAATAAAAGGCCATTATTTAAGTTGTGGTTCAATTATCCATAGTGCATGCCATTCTCATTCGCATTTCACACACATCATCTCTACGCTTCTCTTGCGTAATAATGATAAGGGAATTAAGTAATTTTATTATTTTTTTAAAAAAGCTTACTTGTTTTATAACCACATTTATATTTTTTAATAATACTATATTTATTAAATTTTCCTATTCATACAATAAATAAACAAATTGTGCATAGTAAAATATGCAAGAAGATAATTCTTTCCTAATATTGTCCTCCTTTGAAAGCCAACTGTCAGACCTCGTTTGGGTGCCGAAAATAATTATATTTAAGAAGAGAATCCAAGAGCAAGAACCAGTAATCTTTTTGTCCCTTTGCAGAAGTTTTTTCAAAGTAGAAGTCAAAGACCATTTTGAAAAGGCTGGAACGTAGTTAAGATTTAACCAAACCGTAACATATGCGGAATTGATTTGAAGTTTTTTTTTTTTTTTTACAATTACTGCATATAAGAATCCGCCTTTTTTTTTATTGGAGGGCTTTTGGGCATGATGTAGCAGGATCATTGTCTAAAGTATTGAAATTCTTATTCACTTTTTTCATATTAAAAAGTTGTTATCATCACTTCAAATTATAATTTTTATTTCAAATTTCATTTACCCTAACTTAATTTTTTTTTATTAGTTCAGAGTTTTCCTATTCATAATTCCTTCATCTTTGGCTGTAATAGAAGGATAGCTAGCCCGTAGGGGGGGTCATGTTTTAGGTGCCGAAGTTAGGTTCATGGGTAGGTAAAGACTAATCAAATTTGAAGTTTCAAATATGAATTATTCCGGAAGGTCACCTTTTTTTTTGTCTTTTGCTTTAATCCCGAAGCCACATATCTGCCACATGTGCTAGAAATCGGGAGATGCTCTTGCAAACCCGTATTTTTTTTTTCGTACAGAGGAGAAGAAAAACCAAAATACACTCCATTTGATACATTATATCATAAATATATAATATAATATAATTAATATTATTTATTTTTATATAATATTTAATAAGATATTAAATAATATAATATATAATTAAAATAATTTTACTTATAATAAATAAAGATTAAATTATTTTATTTTATATAATTTTATATAATTAAAATAAATAAAATTATTTTAAATAAATAATTTATTCTCTAATATTTTGTTTAAATATTATATAATAACAATAAATATTAATTATATTATATTATTTATTTTTTATATAATTATAATTATCCTTTTCATAGAATTTGATTTATTTAAACAGTAAAACTAATTTTTTTAGATTAGAAATGATAATTATATATTTTTTTATAAAAAAATAATTTTTTAAAATTGAATCATAATTTTTATATTTAAAAATATAATTTATTTTTCCTATGCAAACATATTGTGGGAAGTCAAAAGTTAATTGATTTAATTAATATTTTTAGCCTCAAAATCGTAATTCAAGCGATACTAAATCATTTTGATTTTTAAATTGAATCACACATAAGTTATTTTGCTTATATTTTAACTTATCGTTTCCCTTGCTACACTGGGGGTTAGACATATGTTATAACAAAAACAATTAAAAGTCATTTTTAAAAAGTAATTATTTGTAAAGTCAATTATTTTAAAAAAAATACTAAACTTAAATACACCTTATGAATCTTAACAAAAAGAAAAAAAAAACCTTATGAAAAATAATTTGGGTGCGATACTTTTCAAGTGGCTGCACTTCAAACCCCGAATTGTTTGGTTAAATTTTTTTATGACTCAGTGCATGATTAGTTTTGATTAATTGTTTTAAAAAAATTTTAAATAAAATTTTAATTATAAATTATTAAATTAATTATAAAAAACTTGTAAATAATTGAGAAAACTTAATTTTTAATTTTTTAAAGATATAAATATTATTATTTTAATTTTTTAAAAAATTTTGATATTAAATATGTGTTTGAATTAATTTATTTATATTTAAAATAATTTATAATTAAAATTTTATTGAGATAACTTTTAAAAAAATATGTTTTTAAAAAAATAAGATGTTACAGAACATACTATAATTTAATTCTTAAATTATAAAAATAATATCAAAATTATTTTTTTAAATATAAATAAAAATTAAATTAATAATATATTTTAATAATTAAAAAATTAAATTAATATTAAATGTTTTAAAAAATAAATAAATATCCCTTTTCATAAATAAGAAAGTAAATTTATGTTAAAATAATTTAAAAAAATAAAAATAATAAACGATCTTTAGAGAATTTAATTGAAATTTGCTATATATAATTTTATCAAGAGAAAGGTAGTAAGTACTATAGCCTTAAAATATTCATTTCAGATGTCAAGAAACGAATAGTCAAACGGGGTGGGTCCACAGTGCCCACATAATTATTCTGCCTTTAATTCTACGATGGAAAGTGTTTTCCGAACCCGTGGCAGTGGCAGCCATCCCCGTCGACTATCAGAGTGCATTAGTGACAGTGCAATGGTAAAATCCTTTTTCCCTCGAAAACCTGCTGTCAGAGATGCAAACGAACCAATCCAACCCTGCCTCAGTGCCCCTGCCTGTCACCAACTCATAAAGTTACTAATTAATTGTGTCCCCTCTTTTAAAATGCTTCTTCTTCTTCTTCTTCCCTTCTTCTCTGTCCAGAAACTAACAATATATTAAACAATGAAACACAAACAAGACGACCAACAACTTGTTCCTACAGAACACGTAACTAAAATCGAAGTTTTAGGAGCACTTAAGATAAAAACTCACATGGGTGTCTCTCTTTCAGCTTCTGTTTGAGAATTTTTACTCCAAAATCAGACATGAATTCTGTTCGTTTCCTCCTTGCTCTGTTTCTACTGGTTGCATTTCCCAGTGCGCAGCCGGTTCGTGGAAATGCTGAGCTCAGAGCTCTCATGGGCTTGAAATCCTCTCTGGACCCAGAGGGCAAGCTCCTTAGGTCGTGGACCAGTGATGGCGACCCATGCAGTGGTTCGTTCGAAGGGATTGCGTGCAACGAGCACCGGAAAGTGGCCAACATCTCCTTGCAGGGAAAGGGCCTTTCGGGGTGGGTCTCGCCGGCGGTGGCTGAACTCAGATGCTTGTCAGGTTTATACCTGCATTACAACAATCTGTCTGGGGAGATTCCCAGAGAGATTTCAAATCTCACTGACTTGGTCGATCTCTATCTCAACGTGAATAGTCTATCTGGAAGCATTCCTCCTGAGGTCGGCAACATGGCTAGTCTCCAAGGTTAGTATATACCATAGCCTATAGCATTTCGGCAAGTTAATCTATCAGTTTGGCCTCCCCTCTTCCCCTGGGGGTTCACTGTTTTGGATCAAGTTATCCATACTTGTTTAATTTTACCAAATAAGCTGTTGTGAGTTTAAACTTCAAAATTCAAATTCATGTAGATGTATGGGGAAAAAATACTGACCAAACTGTAAATGTACTTCTGCATTCAAGGGCATGTAGAATGTTGCTATGACATGTTAGGTGTTTTGACATACTTGAGAGTCTGTATTACTATGTTCGCTTGTGTTAGATAGGAATGATACTTGGAAATCTCACTTGTCTTCATCTTGTTCTTTATACTTTTTAGTGCTGCAGTTAGGCGATAACCAGTTGGTGGGGAATATACCTACGCAGATGGGTTTCTTGAAGCAGCTTAATGCTCTTGCTCTGCAATATAACAAATTAACAGGTCAAATTCCTCTAAGCTTGGGAAACTTGGAGATGCTTAGAAGGCTAAATTTGAGCTTTAACAACTTCAGTGGTACGATTCCCGCAACACTAGCTGGTATTCCACATTTGGAAGTTCTAGATATTCAAAACAACTCTCTATCAGGAATTGTTCCTTCTGGTATGCCTCCATCCTTCTTTCCTTATAGCTAAGTTCACCTGATCAGATACCTTCTGCCTTCCCCCATCCCCAAATTTGTCTTCGTATTGCTCTCTGTGCAGTTTAGTGTATACTGATTAACGTTTTGAAAATGAAAATGAAAATGAAGCATTGAAGAGATTGAGGGAAGGATTCCAAGGTGCAAACAACCCAGGATTATGTGGATTTGGGTTTTCTACTTTGAGAGCTTGCAACAAAGATCAAGATTTAAACGTTAGCCAGATTGATGCCCCAAGTCAATCCATAAAAAGTAATCCTGCAAAGGCTCTCCCGGAGCCTGCAAATATCCAGTCGCATTGTAACCAGGCCCATTGCTCAAAATCAAGAAGGTTCTCTCAAAGTGTCATTGCAGCAAGTGTTATAACTATCATTGTCACATTCATAGTTGCTGGATTTTTGACATTTGTCAGATTCCGCCGCCAAAAGCAGAGGATTGGGAATACATCCGATTCTTCTGAAGGCAAACATAGTCCTGACCAGCCTAAAGAGTTCTACAGAAGAAGTCCATCTCCACTTGTTAATCTTGAGTATTATAATGGATGGGATCCATTGGCTGATGGTCAAAATGCCGGTGGATTATCCCATGAATATCTAAATTATTTTAGGTTTAATGTGGATGAGATTGAATCTGCAACACATTACCTTTCCGAGGCCAATTTATTGAGTAAGAGCAAATTCTCAGCAGTTTATAAAGGAGTTCTCAGAGATGGCTCTCTTGTGGCTATTAGAAGCATTAACGTGACATGCTGCAAAACCGAGGAAGCTGATTTTGTGAAGGGGTTGAGCTTATTAACCTCATTGAGACATGAAAACCTTGTTCGGCTGAGAGGTTTCTGTTGCTCAAGGAGTAGAGGTGAACGTTTCCTCATCTATGACCTTGCCACCAAGGGTAACCTTTCTCAATATCTTGACATGGAAGATGGAAGTGGCCATGTGCTTGAGTGGTCCAAGAGGGTTTCTATCATCAAGGGCATTGCAAAGGGTTAGTTCTTCCTAATTGTCAATATTCTCCAAGCAACGTATGGTACAACAGAAAATTTTCCAGCAACGTCCTTTCCGCAAATGAATTATGACAGAAGAAAAAAAAAAAAGTTCCAGCAATAATCATTTTGCAGACAGGACATTGGAGGAAATTAAGAATTATGATGCAGTCATTTCAACAATTAAGACTGCCTTATAATTCTTAAGTTCAGGAAAACTGAATGGCTGTCATGCTGCATCAGATGCTACTTTAGATAATATCTATTTCTTCTTTCTATTTGATATTGGCTATTCCTTTATGACCAGGTATTGGATATCTGCACAGCAATGAAGCAAGCAAACCTACAATAGTACACCAAAATATTTCAGTTGAAAATGTTCTCCTTGATCATCATTTTAACCCATTGATCATGGATGCTGGACTCCCTAAGCTTCTTGCAGATGATGTTGTTTTCTCAGCTCTGAAAGTAAGTGCTGCCATGGGATACCTAGCTCCTGAATATATTACTACCGGACGCTTTACTGAGAAGAGTGACATATACGCATTTGGGGTTATTGTTCTTCAAGTTCTATCTGGGAAGAGAACAATAGGTGGTTCAATCCGGATGGCAGTTGAGTCTTTGAGATTTGAAGATTTTGTCGACACAAATCTGAGGGAAAGATATTCTAAATCTGAAGCAGCAGTGCTTTCAAAGCTTGCAATGCTGTGCACCCATGAGCTTCCTGACCAAAGACCAACCATGGTGGTGGTGATTCAGGAGCTGAGCGAGTTACCTGCACATTCTTCATGATCAACTACTTTCTATGGGTATTAGGAGACATTGAAAACATCTCCCAAGTGCCAGGCTTCATACATGGCCTATTATTACCATGAGCATAGTAGCTATATTAGTCATTGCCAAATAATTTGTGAATTTATATGGTACCGACTCCTGTTTATTACGAACAACTGGGATTGTTGAAGCATATTCTTTTACTGTAAATCGAAGAGCTTACAAAGGTAATTTTAAAGAATGAATACCTTGTAATAATCTCAACACAACTCTCATGGTTTATTGTTGAATACCTAGAACTATATATTCTTCTGTTGTTCTGCATGGAACCTAATTTGCAGTGAGGCATGTTTACAACTGGCAAATATTGATTAGTTATACCTAAAGAGAGACGTGGTAGGTATTGGCCACACAAAAATTTCTCAGAAATTACTGTTGGTTAGTTATGACTTGTTGATCAGAATTTGGTTGCAATCGCAGTCAGTCAATGACACCGCTTAACCAAAACTCAAGAACATTTCTATCTTAAGAATCAGTATAGTATTTTTTAAAATTGGAATAAAAAATTTACAAAATAGTTTTAAAAAAGATACATCAAACTGTCACTCAACCCAGTACTACATACAACCATTAGGACCATGATTTCAACATGGTAATCTTTCAAGTGAATGACATAAAATGACCCAAAAGAAAAGAAAAAGTGAGTAGATAAGAATGCTTTAGTTGAGTTGAGTGTCAAGTTCATCAACATCTTCAATGCTATATCATTTTCTGCTGCATTATTCGTTATAACCCGAGTCATTTTATCGCTAAAAATGCATTATAATTGAAATAATCAGCAAAAAGATAGTTTTGCACAGGTACAAAGATATCTTAATATTATTTCTTTCAAATTTGCCGGCACAAAATTGTTATGCGTCAAGGTTCCGGGAGGAAACAATGGCAAACTACCATTACCATAATGAAACATTCCGCAAGAATCCACAACTGCCATCTTCATAGTTCCCCTTTTACAAGCTATTTATCCACTGAATACCTAAAGCATTAGGATCACATTAACTCCCCGTTCACGAGCTATTCACCCACAAAATTGTTCGTGTTATGAATACTTGCACTTTAAACGGCATTGGGCATCCTAGGCAAAAGCAGTGTGCTGTTGATGATCTTGAAGCCATTCAGGAGGCCACCAATCTGGTCTAATAGGCACAACCTTCACATCCTCTTGTCCTTGTATGGATAAGGCACCGGACCCCTTGAAAGCTTCCTCTAGTCGCAAGAGCCCGAACCCACGACTTCCTAGGGCAGTAGTCACCATACCTGCTTTTTTGCCAGACGCTGTGTTCATTACGTCCGAGCCTGGAATGACTTTGTTTGCTAATTCTGTAATAGCAGAAAAGGAATGGCTTACATAATTGTAATAGATAATACTAAAGAAGCCAAATAGTCCTTGTAACATTACCCTTCCCATCATTTTTGAGAAACTTCAGGGGAAGTAAACGCTTGCGAATCACCCCTCGATGGTGTGTACGAGCTATGAGTTCTTGGCCCACATAGCAACCTTTGTCAAAGCTAATTGCATTAAGGCCCGCAAGATTATACTCAAGCGGTACTGCCTCACCTGGACATAATCATGACATTTGAGACACAGAAAGCATCAAAATAATTCTTCTGGGATGAAATTTTTACAAAGGAAACAAATATGCACCTTTTGGAATCTCAGTTGATCCTTCAGCTACTCCCTTCTCTATTCTCCACAAAATGTAATTCTCTTCATCTGTTTCTTTGTCAACCTCAATCAGAGGTGCTGAAACAGGTAGAGATGAGGGGGAATCTTTTCAGCTAAATAGCTGGATTTGTCACATTGTAAAAGATTGCAGCCATAAGAAGACAGAAATCTTTTTAGCAGCAAAGGAAGAGATAACTCACGAATTATATTTGATGGGAAGATCCCTCTGAAACCAAGACAGACCAATCTGGGATCCTTAAACCATTGCCACCCAAGATTACTGCCACGTGAAGCTGACACTGCAGAACGATTCACATCAGCACCCCAGCCAACAGAGGCTGCTTCTGGTTCTTCTAAATGTAAGGACTTCTCAGGAAGGCCAGCACCATAGCGTTGCCAGCATGAGAAATCTTTTGTGACATTATCAATCTCAACCTTTGACCTCAACCGGTATCTGCAGCACTAAGATGTTAAGGTCTCTGCAAGCAAATCTCGAATTCTCATTCCAAATAACAAAGAAAACAGGAACCGAAAAACAAAAAACAACAATTAAGAAGCACAAATGTGCAAACTGGCTTGCTCTGACAACGTTGAAAATAATATGCTTAGGAAAGCCAAAAGATTTGAGCAGGCTAACATTTCATCACGCTTTATGACATGCATAAGCGGTATAGCGTAACCATGGATATCACCCCAAAAGTGGCTAAATGGAAGTTATGGAACTATTTTCACATCAGCGATGTAATGTTTAATGATCTCTAACTAAATTCCCAAAAGCTAGTAGAAATGAATTGCAACCCTAAAAAATCCTCAGTCTTGCAAATATAATCGCAGATAGACTTGTGTCTTTAGAGTAGCCGCATCACACAGCTGAATTTACCAACTATAACAATGCAAGAAATAATTGGAAAAATTATATTCCCAATAATGGCCATCTCATGAAGCTTTAACTTCATGTTGTACATGTAACATGTTATATTACGGTTCAAACCAACTCCGAGTGAGGGTTACAACGCCATGGTTTTCCTAGCTGAGAACAATTTTAAACAAAAATACTATAAAGAAGACGTATGTGTAAAAATACAAAGCAGCATTTGCAGTAGAAGTCTTCTGCTTTGAACACATCATTCTTAAAGCAACAACTAAGCACAAACCACTTCCCCAAAAAATTCAAGAGAAATTCGATCAAATAGCAAGAATAACTGATAATAAATCAAACTCCATAACAAGAATCACTAAACCCAGGGTGACAGGAAACTCACTTCTTGAAGGTTTCCAATAGTTCATCCAGTACAGAGGCATCCACATCAGCAAATAAAACAAATGGTTCGTCAGGATCGGACCCAGGTCCAGTCCCGGTCTTATCAAGCTTCGTCTCGGACCTCGGCGGCTTATAGAGAAACAGGTCGTAGAGGAATCTCCCTTGAGGGGTCAATAGCGCAGCATATGTAGGTGGAATCGACGCAGCTGGCACATTGGTTGTGGGCAAATTTGCGGTTTTTTCACCAATGGGTTCACCAAACTTTCGTACATCGTTGGTCAACAGCCCCTGAAGGAACTTGAGGGTGTCAGGCCCTCGGAATCGTATAATGGACCGGGACTTGAGGAGAGAGGCCACGGGACCAGCATTCTGGAACTGGGTTTGACGATTGTCAGAGAACTGTTTCCAGGTGGTGTGGTGGATGGCTCTGCTGCGGTGTGCAAAAGATTTGGGAAATGCTAGAAAGGTTTTGAGACGATTCATGGCTACCATGCTGTGTTTTTTCGGTTGTGGGAGCGAAGAAGAAGCTGATAAGCAGAAGTCGACCAAGCGCGGAGGTTTCGATTTCGAATGGCTGCGTGGTTAGTGGCTCGCTTGACACGTTCGGTTAGAGATCGACAGGTGTTCGATGAAAGTCGCGTGAAGTAATTAGGCTCGAGTCCTTATCCAACCCTGCAAGCCACTTTCGTTTTTCTTTTTTTTTTTCCTTAAAAATTATGGCTCTGGGAAATTCTCCTAATGAACTATTCTTGCGAAGGAGGCAAGGTGGAGGCAGAGAGAGGGAAGAGGAAAAGAGATACCTTGGCGTTGGTGGCAAAAGAAGCAGAGAGAGAGAGAGAGAATAACAAGCGGATAGTGCGTATTACATTACACACTATTACACTAGCGTTTTTTTCTTTTTTTGACGTGATTATACACTGGCGTTTGAAGGAGAAGAAAGAGATAAAATACACTACATAGTCGAATATTGCCATGTTGGTTTTGTTGAAATTACAGCTTTAACTATAACAAGGGATTATACATGCAAGACTGTAGTGGGAATATTGTTGGACTGCTCAATGATCGTCATGCTCTCATGCATAATTTAACACTTATTTTACATACTAATATAAATGTTTAGCAATTTTTTTTTAAGAATTCGAATCCAAACATTATAAGTGAAGTTAGTTGAGACACAATTTACTTTCAGTATATTAATTACTTTTGAATTAAAAAGAGCACTTGTTTTTGGATTGGATATGAAAGTATCAGTACTTGCACTTAACTTTCATCTTCACGAGTCTTAGAACCTCTTTAATTTGTCTAATTGAACTCAGCAACCTTAGACATGTAACGTTAATGTTTCAAAAATGCCCTTTTTTTTATGGTTTTGTATAAGTAATAATGTTTATATCAATTTATCATACCAGAAACATTATGAATTTTATAATAGATCAAGATTCTCTCTTGTTCTTAAAATAATAGAAGAGTATAATTTTAAAATGATAAAGATATAAAAAGTTTTAAATATAATTAATGAATTTTATAATTCATCATTCTGAGTATTTGTATAATAAAATTTATATCTATTTTTTTTTCAATAAAATGATCCTATGACTGGAAAGATCCAGATCCTTTTATAACTTAATAATAATAAACATTATATAATTGTTTGATAAAAGTAACATATCAATGATTTAAAAAACTATTGATATCTTTTATATTCTATAAAATTTATTTTTAACATTTTACAAATTAATTAGACTCGGTAAGTTTAAATATATATTTACAAAACATAAAGAAAATTAACGAGAGAGTAATATTTGTAATTAAACGTAGTTAAATATCATAAACGTCTAAAATTGGCATAGATTTAAAAAAGGTATCACACGGTCAGTCACAAGGAACATTTTGGATGTTTAGTGAGCATGCCAAAGGATTATGTTTATTCCATGCCCACAGTTATAAGCGTTAGATTATAATAGTATAATATTAATAGTATAATATAATTACTATTATTAATTTTTATACAATGCGTTAGATTTTAGTTTATAATTAATTAGTTTTAAATTAAAATCTAATATGGTATCAAAGACAAAACCTATCTGTGCTGCTTGTTCTGCTAGGCTTTAATTTTAAGGGTACGATTCATATATTTGTTAAGCAACTTTATTTAACACTAATTGGTTATAAGCTAAAGTTTAACACAATGTTTGCACAGGATATTAAATAGTATAACATCTGATCAAAATAATTTTATTTAGCCTTGACTCTATAACAGATATGATCAAATTATTTTATTTTATACAGTCTTATATAGTTAAAACTGTATAAAATTATTTTAACTAGATAAAATGTTATCTAATATCTCATCAAAATATATATAATGTTAATTATATTATATTATTAATACCTTATACAATGTATAAAACAGGCGAGTTTTTTGTCTAAACATGAGATCTTGAGTATTCAAATGGAGTCGGTTAGTTAGTCAAAAAACTGCACTAACAGCATATTCAAGTTCAACATCTCACCCCCAAACAATAAAATTTGTCACGGTCAAAGATATTGGTCTCCCTTAAAAATTAGGTGAATCTCAATCAATTTTGTCTTGGTCAAATCTTTGTAAAACCAGGACTTGAATGTTTGCTAAGAGATATGATATATTTTTTCTTTTTACTCTTTTGGAGTTGTTTATATTATCTAGTTTAATTTCTTTGTTGTTCCTGCCTGTTTCTAGCAGGATGGTGTTCGCTTTGATCTTGACACGCTGGAGACCTTCACGTCGGCCGGAATGGAGGTGGGGTATTTGTAAAGATATTCTGATATTCAAGTTAGTATAAAAGTGAGACAGTGACTAAGGGTTTAGGCAAAGAGAGAGCACACCTAGAGGTGGACTCCATAGTGAATATATATAAAGGGTTGAGGCTCTTAGGGTTTGTAAAGATAGGTTGGATGCAGGTTATTAGGCTTAGACCTAGTAGAGACTGTACGGTCCATAAACCCCGCAGTTCGGTAGTCGATAAGTCGAGTGTAGAGATGTATAAGTTGTAATAAATGTTAAGTGCTTAATAACTTAACCATATCTGGCTTTGTTGTTGTGGTAATTGGGATCAAGTTAAGATAATATGATCAGTTGTCTGAGTATGGCTTTAGGCTTGATGAAAAGACTCTTGACTCGGAGGTTAAGGCCTTTGTTTATGAAAAAATTTATGAACATCAGGTTACATAGAGTATTGAATCCTTTGAGACTTAAATACGAGCTGATTTGAATTTGTATCAGCCAGGTCGAGTCAACACAAATGATCTCAATAATGAAATATTAGTATAGTCCATAGTCCCTCAACTTGGAAGTCGTTGAGCAACGAGTGATCGAGCTTAAAGCAACAAAGATGAGGTTGACCGAAGGTAACCAAAAGTTGATTTATAGTTTTGTTAAAAATTTCGTGGCGAAAAAGATCTTCATGTAACTTCAGCTAAAAAGAGCAAACTGCCCAAGTAAATGACATGGTGGCCCAGTTTGAGACCGAGTTCGAGAAAGCTTTTGATCAAGTGCGGTGTTTGTATGAAAATCTAGACTTAATTGTAATCGGGGTACCCTTGAACGGGATTTTCTTTTGCTTGTAGCTCTGAAGTGTCAGGGCGGGCACTATGACAGCGACCTTGAACAAGATTTTCTTTCACCCTTAACTCGAAAGCATCAGGTCTAGCACCATTGCGGTAACCTTGAACAGGATTTTCTTTCACCTGTAACTCAGAAGCGTCGAGGTAAGTACCATTGCGGTGACCTCACTCGGGGGTTAAGATTTTGGTATTCACTCCTCCCTTAGCTCGGAAGTGTCGGGATGAGCACCATTATGGTGACCTAACTCGGGGTTAGGATTTTGGTCTTTACTCCTCATTTAGCTCGGAGTTATAAAAGTGAGCACCATTGCGGTGACCTAACTCGGGGTTAGGATTTTAGTTTTCACTCTACCTTTACCTCGGAAGCGTCAGGTTGAGCACCATTGCGGTGACCTAACTCGGGGTTAGGATATTGGTCGTCACTTTACCTTTAGCTTGAAAGCGTAAGGTAAACCATTGCAGTGCTTAATTGATCCTTAGCTCGGAAACGTAAGGTAAGCCATTATGGCATTTTGTTTGGACCTTAGCTCAGAAGTATAAGGTAAGCCATTACAGCACTTGTTTGTTGGAAGCGTAAGGTAAATCATTACGATACTTGTTTGGACCTTAACTCAGAAACGTAAAGTAAATCATTGCAGTGTTTAATTGATCATTAACTCAAAAGCATAAGGTAAACCATTGCAGTGTTTAATTGATCATTAGCTCAAAAGCATAAGGTAAGCTATTGCGGCATTTTGTTTGGACCTTAGTTCAGAAGCATAAGGTAAGTCATTGAGGCACTTGTTTGGACCTTAACTCGGAAGTATAAGGCAAGTCATTACGGCATTTACTTGAAACAATCTTCCTCTTTAGTGACAGTGTATAGATTTTTTCATAAATTATTTTAACTTGACTTCAGATGCCCGTTGTTACTTTAAAGGAAGTAGCTTCTTGTCTTTTGCTTTTTCCTTTTATTTTTGTTTTCTAAAACCATGCCAATTAGGATGACTTTTATGTCCTCCTTGCTATGAGAAATTTATATATAACCTTGTGGTTGAAAGAATGGCAATTATATTAAATGTGTTGACTGTTATTATATGCAATCATTATAATTAACAACAAATCAAGGTAATTACTATCGTGTATGTAGTGCTAATGGTAATTAGTTACTAGTAATCAATGTCATTGTAAATGATAAATACTATGCAAGAAATTAATGCCAGAAAAGTAATGCGTTGATCAAAATTAAATAAGAAAATTTGCTAAATGTGATTTAATTGACAGCCTAAAATGAGTAAATGATAATAAATTGCTACCACGTAATTTGATTTAAAGATAAACAATCAATGCCATGACATAATTTGTTCAGGAATCTTGCCTATGAAAAAATAAAGATGATAGTCACAAAAAAAAACACGATAATTGAAATAATCAATAATAATACCATATATTAAAATAAGAATTAAATTATATTAACGTTATTTACACAATGGGTATTAATGCCATGATGGTAGGAGAATAGATATGAGATCTTCAACATTGACTATGATTGTTAAATTCGTCCAAGGACCAATTAATGGTATAATAGGCAAAATAGAAAAGTAAACCAAGACCTCATTATATAAATATATGTTAAAAGTATCTCCGTTTTCTTCCTTCAATTAATTTTCTATATACGTATGTACCAATTCAAAGAAATAGTGTTACCAACGTAATACAGTTTTCCTATCAAAACTAATCACATGATAAAGGCCTTTCTCCATTTTGAAATTCATGCATGGCATATGACAATAGTAAGCAATTAATAAATATGAATAAATGACAATTAAAGATACCAATGAATAATTTGGTCAATGTTTTTCTTCTGCATATCCGATATGTTCTTGCACGTACAACTGTATACAAGATCCCAACTAGAAAGGTAATTTGATAGACATCCTCTGCTATCGTGGATTACTACTTGTTCTAGTAGGCCTGAATATAGATGCCTTTATGTTTAATTGAAAAAGGTATCACCTTTTCATCTCCTGTCGCAGCCGAGCGTGCTATAATTGATTAGAATTCGATTTTGCTGATCTGTGATTTTCTATCTTCTTCGTCCTCGAATGGCAATTTAAAGGACCAAGAAATGTGTCGTTGATTTCCTTTTCTTCTTTCCGGTAATGTGAGAGGGTCTAGCATGGTTGCCAACAAGTATAAATTGTAGATTATCTACGAACGTAGAGTGGGAGACTTTTACCTCTTTTCACATACGACGCCTGATGTTTCTACCTGCTTATAGTGAAATGGTGTTCGCCTCATTTGTTTTATTGGGTCTTTGACCCCATACACTTACCCAAGAAAAAAGATATGATCTTTTTTGTCATAAATATTATTTATATCACATTAATTTTTTAAATATTTATGAGTCATTAAATAAATAAAACAAAAAAAACTCCCAACAAATTAGTTACGAAGTAACGGCTCACTCAAAAACATTATTGCTCCCGCATGCTTTCAAAAATGGGTACTTTTGGTAAAATGAATAACACACCGCAACAAGTAACAACTCATTAATTTGGTTTTAAAAAAAATGAAAATTATGGCCCATCAGGGAAGAGAGGGCGGACGAGATAAGGAGGTAAGTCCAAGATTCTTTCATGTTATGACCAAGTCATTTCTATTAATTTTAATTTGTTGGGTCAAATCATCTCGATGTTGTTTTTTAGTAGATTTTTTTTTTTTTTGCTTTTGTTACTGCTTATTTTTAGCAAAAACGTAAGAGAGTTTCGTGTAAGTTGAGCATGGTATATATTCTAACACTCAAGTAGCAAAATAAAAGTTAAGATACAAGCAAATAGAATAAACATATTCACAGGTAAATTCTATAATACATATAAATAAAAAAATGAGCCCTAAAATTTGAGTGAAAGTATTCAATGTAAGCCATACGACTCGGGCTTAATAAGAACCTACGCCAGTGTAAAATTTATTTTCAGCTAAATCTTGACCGACTCATTAATTAGGTTGTTTGTGTTGTTGGTCTAGCTCTAGTTTCACGAAATGGAGAAAAGTAGGATGTTGCTGTATTCTCTTAGCAACGCAGTGACGTCTGCTATTATTCTTTCTGTTTCAATTGAACACCATCTTCTTATTCTTCGCAATTATGTCAGGAGCCGAGCCACGGCACACAAAATGGATTCATCGTCAAAGAATGAAAAGGACACAAATACATCATTGGTTTGACCCACTTTTGCACGTACCTACATACTTTTCATCAAGAATTTTCGGGCTATGCAGCCATCATAAACTAACAGCATTAATTTCCACCCACAAACACCACACCTACATCTAATAGCATTGGTTTTTTTTTTAATTTAATTTATTTAAACTGTTTTATAAATTTAATTTTTTAAAATTAATAATAATAATAATATACTTCTTTTTATAAAATTTATTCTTATAAATTAAACTGTAATATTTACCCAAGTTGTTTTGACTTTCTTCCGCCGTGTCTCCAAAGGAGTTCTTATTCTCCTGGATCAGGAGTGGCAGTGGCAGACAAGGGGAAGCTGTTCATATATAGGGTTATCATCACGTTTTTTTTGGTTAATTTGTTTTGGTATTCATAGTATATATAGATTATAAAGAGAACTTGATCTAACCAAATGATGACGTCTTCCAGTTGCTGTGTTGATTCCATACACCGCATGCCCCATGTTTTGAGAGTTTGTTTGAATTTTACATGCCGAATTGTCAAGGCTTCTCAATTTGCATTGTTTGGTTAATTTAATTTCAATTTCGGCGTCGTTTTTTGCTCGTTTGTCGGGAGACAAACACAAGCCAGCCCCAAAAGTAACATAAATCTATATATGAATGTAAGCCCACTATCGTGATTGCGCTGCGCTTCTAATTGGGTTGGCTTAAGGTCGGAAAGTAGGCCACCATATTTTGTTTCCACCCTTAGGTCAACAAAGTCTGTTTGTTTCTATCAAAGATCCTGTAATATAATCCTGACCCATTATTTAGTCATCGTTGTTATGTTCATTGATTGAAAATTGATTTTTGCACAAATTAAGTACCGTGGTGCATAGCAAAATTTAAACCAAATAATTTAAATTTAGATGTTATCATATAATTAGTGTGCATAAAATAATGTATAGACAAAACAAAACTCGAGTCTTAACTGATAAAGAAATAGGAAGTTGACGAAATAATAATAGATAACAAGGTGGTTGTATAAAAGATAGGGAAAAATGTATGCAAACTCCTTAATTTTATAGGTTTGAAAATAGACATCATAAATTTTAAAGTTTTTTTATTGGATATCTAAATTTAATAATTTGTTATAATATATTTTTCTATTTAATTTTAATTAAATTTTTAATGATAATTTCTTTCACGTGACTAACATGTGTCATTAATTCTATATTAATAATGTTAGAATCATTTTAATTTTAAATTTTAAATTTTAAATATTTCAATAAAATTAAAGATTATGTCTAAAGATAAAAATAAACAAATAAAAAATAATTTTAAAATTATTAATTTGAGTTAATAAATATGTACTAGTCACATAAAAAATTACAGTCAAAAATTTAATTAATATTAAATAAAATAATTTATTATAATAAAATATTAAATTTAAACATTTAATCAAAAAAATTTATAATTTATAATAATTATTTACAAATCCAAAATCTGTAAGTATTTTTCTGTAAAAGATATAAGATGATAAGCGGTCCACGTACGATGGACTCGGCAGATGGCCGACCAGTCAACAAAAAAATCAAGTGGTGACGTTAATTAACATCTGGACTCTGAAGGTGGCTGATGTCGCTGGCTTTGTGGAGTGACTGTGACGGTGGGCGTGGCAATCAAGCAATCGTTGACGTCTCTTGTTAATTTTGAAATGACCAGAGTGTCAAGTTTGCGTGGGGAGCTAAGCTAGCTACCTATTAAGTAACCAAGCAAATCACCAAATAACTATACTCTCAACTCTGCTGCATGCACCTTTTGAAGATTGGATGGGACTCGGATCCTATTCATCGTTCATACAATGTCATTACGGAAGCTGTTACCTACTTACCTCACAGTCAGAATCCTCCCAGCACAAACGTTTTTTTTTTTTTTTCGAACTAATCTTGAACCGTCTCTGTTTGACCATTTTCCCTTCTGGATTTTTCCTTTTTTTCATGCCATGCATCCTCCACTCCTTGTCCTTCCTTTTTCTTTTATTCTAATAAAAGCATGAAACGTTTAAGTTTGCACCGGTTTCCCCAACTCAATTACATCCCACCCATTCCCTAAAGTATAATCCCCAGTTCCCTTTACGCGAATGAACCCACAGAATAAAATATCCGTTCACATTAGATTTGATAATAAAAAATTGATTGTAACAAATTTTTATGAATAGATATTTAAAACGTTGGATCCATTTAAATCTTTAAAAATAAAATTACTTTTGAAATAGTCATTGTAATATTAATATAAGTATGTATAAAATTATAAGTCCATATGTGGCAAATTAAAAAAAATAAAATATACAAAAATTTTAAAATCAAAACATTAAAAAAAATTTCATTTTCATTTAATTCTTTTCTTTTCTCAACAGAGTATAGACACGAGAGGCATGGATACTTTTTGACACAAGCGAATCAGCAAAGGGCCCGTGGGCCACAGGGCTACGACTGCAGCTACAACAAGCACTACCACTAAAATCCAAGACCAGCGACAGAGACGGAAAGAGAAAGGGGGGTACTCTGCCATTCTTGTAATTGCCATATCCGAGAGGGGCATTTAATTCGGCCGTTGACGAAGAAAGAAAATGAGGTACAACCGTATAACAAGGCCGTTAGTCGAGATTCCTCCTTCCTACAAACAGACTCTCTAGATCGTAATCCAACACGTCGGAGTGGCGTAGGATGAAATGTCAACGGTCCTTGTCTCTAGAGTCCTAGACTCTGACCCCTCCTTCCTTCCTGTTGCGTTCCTCCTTTGCTCCCCATAAATTACTCACACAATCCCAATTCCTCTCCAGCATCCACATTCATTCCACAACCACGACGCAAAGCATCATCGTCACAAGAGATGAAACTAGTTTGGTCCCCAGAGACAGCATTAAATGCATACATCGACACAGTTCAATCTGTAGGCACTCACTGTTTAAATTAAGCACTTCAATTTTGCCACAAAACTGTTTCACTATTCATCCATCCATGCATCTCTAACCTTTTTCTTTCCTTCCCCTGTTCGATCTGCAGTGCCAGCTTTTCCGTGAATCGGGTGTGGCGGAGCTTGTTTCCGCCATGGCTGCAGGCTGGAACGCACAACTCATCGTGGAGACATGGTCGCAGGGCGGAGTTATCCCCACCAGCGTCGGTTTAGCCATAGCGAGCCGCCACACTGGCGGACGGCACGTGTGCATAGTCCCTGATGAGCGGTCGAGGTCAGAGTACGCTCAAAGCATGGGCGAGGCAGGCATGTCGCCGGAAATCATGGTGGGGGAACCGGAGGAGGTGATGGAGAGTTTGGTGGGCATAGACTTCTTGGTGGTGGATTCTCGGCGCAAGGACTTCCCCAGAGTGCTGAGGCTAGCCAAGTTGAGCGGCAAGGGTGCGGTGCTGCTGTGCAAGAACGCGAACTCGAGGACGGCTTCCAGCTTCAAATGGCGGAGCGTCATAGGCCAAGGATCACGCCGTCTTGTTCGTTCGGTGTTTCTGCCGGTGGGGAAGGGACTTGACATGGCACACGTCTCGGCCACCGGCGGTAATTCAGCTTCGGCACTCAAGGATGGTCATGGAAGTGGCAAGAGATGGATTAAGCATGTTGATCAACGATCAGGGGACGTGCACGTTATTAGAAGATGAATTCATGTGTCAAGTTCATCGCCAAACCCATTTTTCCCATTTGTAAATACAGTATGAATCTCTTTGGTACAGAAATACAGTATGAATCTAGTATATCACAATTCATTCTATTTGCTTTATTTATTTATTTGTTTATTTATTTTCAATAATCCTCTTCCTCTATATTTGGAATAACCTATGATGGTTTTTTTTAGATTTTTTTTTTCAAATTTTTTATAACAATAGAGGTTTCAACCTATAATCTCTTGCAAATTCTTTACTACTAGCCTAGTTTTAATGGCTTAGAGTAAATTTCCACTTTCAATGGTTGATCCATAAATCAATAATCGAAACATATTTAATCTAGTTTCAACGTTCTGACTCTTCATTCCTAGTAGCACCATGAGATTTGATGCACAGTAATGATAAGAAACTAACATGATATCCCTTCAAATGAAATATATGAGAGCATTTCAGAGAAATGTGCCCTGTATGTTAAATTTAAACAAATAAATGGGGTCTAATAGACAGAGCATTGTTCGCCTACTCTACTAACCAAACAGCCTTCCAATTTCCAACCTCCTAAATACAGCAAGGATGCATTCTTGTACATTAGACCAATAGGAGCTTTCTGTTAGTTTGGCAATCAATTTGATGGAACTCAAATTTAAAAGTGTTAAACTAACTGTCACTTTCTATTGGTCCACTACACAAATTGCTAGCAACATAATTACCCAAAAATTTTCTAACGCGCATGCCCCTGCAGTCGAGAGGGAAACAATTATACATCAACATATTTTTAAGTTGAAGCAAGTTTCCCAGAGTTGCTAACATTCAATGACAATATTTGGTATTTCTATTTGGAAATATCATATCAATTTAAACCCTAGCTACATCACAATTTTGCTCACCACCAGTTTTGAGATCCCTCCAGCTGGCGGGTTGTGGGGCTATGCTTCTCGAATTCCCGATTACATTCGACCATTCGTCTAATGTGTATGTGTTCAATTATTGTAGTATCAGAGTATTGTGCTTCTGTGCCCTGCAGCCTAGAGAGAACACGACAAATGAGAATAGACATAACAAAATCGACAATAGCATGTTTGATAAATGAAGCTCAAGTAGCCAAAAATGGTGAACTTACTAAAATAATCAAAATTTTAAAGATTCCGGAAAACTATGTATTAGTCCCAACTATTTTTACTTCTTCTAAATGCTTTCTCGTCTGACAGCACCTTCTTGCTTTTAAGGCATTTCTGCTCCCCTATAGCAGCCCTTCAAAAATGCACATTTGATTACAGATGTCAGTTACATGCCCTTCGCCATCAAGTAACTCTAATGTAACAGAAGCTAGCTACAAGCAACATGATACACAAAATAAGAAACTGTATTTAACCAAAAGAACTAGAAAATATGAAAAATGAAGGGCTCTTACAACTTTGCAATTTTCCTCTTTTGCTCTTCCAAGGGAGGAGGTGGTGGGACATAAGATAAAGCATGAATGACTGCCTATTTTTATTGCCATTAAATATACAGAGAAAAGCACCATTGCTTGCTAAGTAAAAGTCATTTTCAGGCAAAACAAGTAAAGAAGTGAATAAAATGAAATCTAGGTTATTGAACCGGAGGGAAGGAGAAGAAAGAGTAGATAACTCTAGTCTAACATTCAAGAGTACACATCATATTCTAGATGACCCTGACCAGGAGGGATGAAGGATGATAATCTGTTTTTTAAGAGAATTATCTGCATGCTTATGAGCTCTCAAATAATCTATTTCATACACACCACAATAAAGCTTAGACAATGGTCACCATGCCGTACCTCCATTTATCCTCTCATCAATCCCTAGCAAGATCCGAAAAAGTACACTATGGGTTCAATATAACCAGGACATGACTATAATGCAAACAAGGACCATAGCAATAAAGGAGCAGATATTTAATGACCGGAAAAGAAAACTGCAAGGAACGAATTTACAAACTTCCTCTCTGCATGTGAAGACTGCTTTCCTATCTCCTCAAAGAATCACAAAAAAATAGTCAGCATCAGCAATCTTAGAATTTGACTTACGATGTCTGAATACACTTCAAGAATGCAGAACAGGAGTGTGATATGTCTGCCACCAATCACTGCCCTATCCTGCATGCTTCCACCAGCTGTTTACTATCAAGACAAGGGACTATTATAAACAACCGATTTTCCACAAACTAGCCCCTCCAATCCTCATCACTACAGAAGAATAAGAAGTAATAGAATCCTCCAGAACTATAAGTTTAGACAAGTAGAGGCTTATCTTTAGCTATCTAACATTACTCTTCAGAAACTGTCTTTTGTACCTAAAACTTCCATTTTAAGGTGCCAATGAACTCCTCTTTTTTTTTTTTTAATTTTGAATAATAAATAATTTCGTGGTAGAAGAGGATATATAGAAACATGATTATTTCTAAATGTGCCACTGCCAAGCAATGATAACTGTAGAGGATCAAAGATATAAAAAACCCACTATTGGACCTCCACCAGAGCTTAAGCATTTAGGATAGTCGGTCTTTGACAGTAACACCTGATGCTAAAGCATAGCTTCAAATGATTTTAATAAAAGAATTTTTATATGCTAAATCTTCCATATTACCTGAAGTTTTGCCAACGCATCCTCAATGTTACCCCTGAGAAAAAAATGGTAGAATAACCATTTCTGATACCATATCAAATCGGCATACAGGTCGAATAAGCTAAAGGAAAACCGGACTTGAGCCTTGGAGAAAATTGAACACCTGAAATGAAGAAATCGGACAGAAAGAAAATCCGGGAAAAGGAAAAGCTTTCCCGGAGAAGAAGCAGAAAATAATCATAATTCATAAGAAATAACGCACCCAGGGTGATTTTAGGAATAGGCCCCGTGTCAGCCGAGAGAGTTCGGTCTTCGGCTTCTTGCAGGAGCTGCTGAACCTGCGAGAGCCGACCAGAAACTTTGTTCGCAGCAGCGCCAGCATCTGACGATGCACATCGAATTGAAGTGAAGGCGGGGCGCTGCCATTGAAGAGCCCGATTCCCGTAAGCTGAGGACAAAGCACTAGAAAGGCCACGAAGCGAAGAAAAGGGAAGCGTAGAAGACAGCTGCAATATCTCCTTCACGAGCATTCTACCGGTGCTACTCGTGGCAGCCATAGCCAATTCTGTGGAGTGTGAACAGCGAAGCCTTTGGCTTTTTGCTTTCCTCTCTTCCCATGCCTTTTCTTTTCTAGATGCTTTTTACCTGCTTGTTTTAGATTTCTCATTTTTCTTCAGCTGTTATTTTTTTTAGTTTAATTTTAATTGATTAATAATATAAAAAATTTTATATTATCACTTAATTATATATTATTAAATTATAAAAAAATTTAATTAAAATAATAATTATATAAATATTATATATAAAATAATATATAATCAAATAATAATACAAAAAAATTTATATTAATAATAAATTAAAATTAATTTTTATAATTATCTTATATTAACAAAATAATAAATTTTTTAATAAAAAAATAAGATATGAAAAAATTTAAATATTTATACTATATTATAATAAATTTTATTACAATAAAATTTATATCCACTTATTCAATAAAATTACTATATTTTAAGAGAAAATACAAATCCTTTTATATGGATATGGCAAGAAAAGAAACCATTTTATGGAGACGACAGTGAAAAGTTTGAGTTTTATATTAATGTTCGCATCATCTTTATATCAAATAATAAAACATGTTGCAATCTGTAGTGGACGATAATTCTTAACTCTTTAATATTCATGTTACGATGTATATATTATAAAAATATTTTTGTGACCTTGTGTCATATCAATTAATTTAAAAGAAAAAAAATTAAAATTCTAGTCATACACTTCTTAAAAATATAAAATTCTAATATATTTGGAGGTATGCTGCTTACATTTAATTTTAAATTGTGAAATTATATGTAAATATCTATAAAAATATTAATTTAATTATATATACAAATTTAAAGACAAATCCAATTATGTAAAAAACATGTGGTTAGCATTACTAAAAAAAATATACTTAAATACGAGGTATATAAAAATATGAGTTCTTTCAAACAAATTACAATGCGGCACATGATGATATTTATGGAACACATATAGTGTCTTTCGCTGTATTTTTTTTTAATGATTTAGTCGTATAATATTATGTTATTATACAGTATGAAAATTACAATTTTAAACTAAATAACTGTACTTTATAGTCATTTGATCTTGTTAATAAAACTTATTATATTAATATGAGAATTTCTGTTACTAGTAGTAGTGTAAAAGATACAGCAGTTTTTTTTTTTTTTCCACTGGAATACAGTTGATCACATTACATAGAAACATACATTTGTCCGCTTGATTCTCATGCCAAAATAATTATTTTTGCACGCTCTTCCGCTTGTTTCTTTTGGTCTTGACCAATATATTTTTATAAATATTATTGTAAGACTAATTCATTAAATACAATCGTAATTAATCTTTGATCATTAAACTTTCTCAAAAAATATTTATTTTAACATTCTAGCTTTAGTCTTCCTCTAAAAACTTGATTTGTATACTTCTTCTAATACTATATTAATATAACACCTTTGTAATGCATGAAAAAATTTAAAAAGAGAAAAGAATATTTTTTAAAAATGATATATTACTTAAAAATCAAAACATAATATTCAAGTACAAACAAAAAAAATCAATTATAACAATTTTAAAAGAGATATTTAATAAATTATTATCCTTTTAATTTTACATAATTTGAAATTGTATATTAATTGTTTATTTTAGATTTATTTTAATATTTGTTAATATTTTTAATATTATTTTAATATTTTTCTTTATTCAAAAAAATTTAATAATAATTATTGATTAATTCAGATAGGTGAAAAAAAATTAAAATTTTAAATTTAATTCATAAAAAATTAAAAATAAAAAAAGAACTTTAAAAGGTTTGAGTCATGAATTTTTTTTTAAAATTTAAAATTATAACATATCAATTATCATAATAAATACATTACAACATTTAAAATTCACATTATCATTACTTACCACATAAATATTATTTATTAAAATTAAATATCAAAATAAATTTTTAAATAATATAATTAAATTTCACATGATAAAATCTAACCATTCTTCTCTTGTAATATATATAATAGATAAAAGATTTGTTTGCCATAGAGGCGAGTCAAGTTTTGCAATGAATCAACCATTTACGACTCTAGTAGTGGTTATCAGGAGCTAAAATGAAACCCCAGTCAATTACAAAACATTACCCAACCAGAAGTTTTGTAAATTGTAAGATTGGTTTTAACATAACGCTATTTACAGAACTAGGAAGTTACTACTTTCAAATTTAAGCAGACCCATCTTACCTAAAAAAGAATTAACTCCACTTATGAAACTCAAATATATATAATCATGTTATAATTTGCACAATGGTGAATCTTGAGATTGTGCGAGCAACATTATTCACATGTTTCTAGTTTTTTTTTGTTTTTTTGGGTGCAGAAGAAAGAAGAAACAGAACTAGAAGCGGGAGAAGGAAGTACGAAGAGCGCGTCATAAAAAAGGCTCAAATGCAGCGCCGGGGCACCATCGAGAAGGCAAAGATCGGCGGAAGAATGAGTTCCAAGTTTAGCCGAAAAATCTGCACATTTGTTTCTAATTTCATTGTGAACATGGAAGTTGAGTTTCAAAGGACATGTTCTCCAATTCAGTAAGAAAACAAGACCATTCTTATCAGAGAATCCCTCATCAAGACGGAGTCTAGCATAAAAGTTGCACGGCGCATCTCCGCCGTTCACCAAGGATCAGACAGGCGCACACGACAATTAATACCTCAAGCGGCAGGAATGGCAGTAAATATAAACTAAATTTTGTTATACAATCACGTGATAAGAAAAAGTTTATAAGATTCGGACCCTAGAATCACCATAACGATTTCAATGGACAGGTCCATGTTTACCAAGGCTTTAACCTACGGCCAAAATCATCATAGACCTATAGGGGAAGGGAAGAAGAAACTAACAGAGACCTGATATCATGACGCTAAGGTTAATAGGGTTCGACACCGTGACAGGCATAATGGTGTCTTAATTTCGGTTCTGCCGCCGTGGATGATATGCACTCCTATCACTAGCATCTGTTCTTGTCCTCTCCCGTGTGGGAGAACAGCCTACTTTATCTCCAACTTCAGGCATCATTCTCATGGGACGACTATGCTCGGTAGAAGGGAGCGCCCAGCCTCCCTGTCTGGCCTGCTCAGCTTGTGCACTACTGCTAGCTCCTAAAACACCAAAGAGCACATATTGAAGATGACAAATAGCATACTCCTTTGGAGAAAAATACATTCACCCATCGGCTGTGGCAAAAATATTTGAGCAAATATATAGTCCACAAGAGTGATTATTACAATGTCATTCATAATACAATTTTGACTTCTATACTAACCTAAGAAATTTAATCTTTGATTTTGCTTCTTTTTTCTTTATGTGAAAACAGGAACAAAAATGAGACTGCAAAATTGAAAATAAAAAATGAAAAATGAAACTATATGAACACCAAGGAGCTTAAATTATATATCCTGTTTAATGATGATATTCTAGCATGTATTTTTTTTATAGAAAAATAAATATTATTAAAGAGACAAGAAGATCATATTCTAGCAAGTAACACACATTTACCCGCTAATAACAGCACACTTAAGGCATTCTCTCCATACCATTGAATGCATTATGCATTTCTGCCACCGTTACTTCTCACTAATAAAGAGCACCAGATATGAATATCATCAGGCTCATTAACTCTTGTAGTCTATACAAAACTACAGAACTTCTCAAAAGCAGAATACTTCAAATAACATGATAACAATTTCAAAACCATGTACGTTTGAATGCACCATCGTGAAAGCCATTTCTCTTATGCACGCTAAAGCGAGCACACATAAGTGTGTTAGCAAGTTAAACAAATTTTAACAACAAAAATTGTGAAATCATTTGGTTGTTGAAATCAAATAAACAAAAAGTGAGAGAAGGAGCTGGAGAAGATAAGAAGAGTGGAAAAAGGAAGTGGAGTGTAGTTATATAAAATTATTTAATTATTTTATTTCTTTGTAGTTTAATATTCAACTACATTACTAACCCATAAATTTATTAATATATTAATTTAACAAATATGCCAATAAAATAAGGACTTTTTCAAAACTTTTGGGGACAAATATGTAGATGAAAAACTGTCAATTATTCTCCATATAAATAGTAAAGATGTCAGAATATTGCAGAGATGAACCATCCACATCCTCAAGTAACAGAATGGATACTCAGTTACTCACCAATACTCTTGGTCTGTCCAGGTAAATACTTTTGAGCCTTTCCTTTCCATGCTTCTTCAAAGCCAGTAAGTTCATCTACAAAATCACAACCCAAAACCTTCAGAAATACTGATATACAAGGATATGGAACTGCTATATTGAACATCATATCACATCACAGAATACATCAATATCAAAACAATAATATACCTTCATTTAGATTGTGCAAGGTCTGCATAGTGTCCACCTTACCATTTGAATTGAGTTTTCTTGAAAGGGAATGTCCCTATAAAGTATATGAGGTATAAGTGAAAAAAAATTATTAAGGGACGGTTAAACTTAAAACCCCTAAAAAAGTAGACAGTGATACCCAGAAACCAAGGCAGCTTAATACAATATTGCTACCAAAGAGAACAATATATGAATACCTTGTTATGAAGGCCTCTAGAAACTATGTGTGTTGCTTGTCTTGTGGCACTATCAGCCTCCTTATTCTCTTCAAAGGTCACCTAACACATTCAAGATGGCATTACAAACAGTATTATTATGCAAATCCAGGATGCAGGCTAGCTTTTTATCAACATTCTAAATACTTACTCCATTACTTCCAGTCCTCCTTGTCCTTGATGAAGTATGATATGTTCCATTTGCACCACCATAGGTGACTGTTGAGCTTTGGAAGCAGAAGCTACGAGCCTGAGGCTGAGGCCCGGTATCACTGAATCTGTTGTACTCATTTTTATGCTGCAAATGCTTGCTCTTCTTTCCTGCAACATGAACATAAAAAAATTCAGCCTAAACAAATTCCAAGCTACCAATTTTGAGAGAGAGCTACAGCACCAAGTGCTAAAAGCAGAAGATACATTACCTTCAACTTCATCATCTGGATGTTCAACAGAGGGTTCATTGTTTGACCTACCATGCTTTCTTGGATTTTTTTCGTTCTCCTCCTTTGCATCTTCTTTTTCATCATCAGAGTTCAATTCCTCGATGATTGGCCCTACTGATGTGCTAGGCACTGGAGTTTGATGCTCAAGAAATCCAGATGGATGCATATCCAGGGGGAAAGGATTTCCACTTAGACCAAAGGGACTAGACTCAAACATGCTTCCAAAAGGACGGGTGAAGAAAGGGTCATCAAATGGGTCCCTTCCCCCAAAAAAGTTTGACAATAGACTCCTGGGAGGTCCAAAGGTACCAAAGCCTCCAAAACCAGCAAAAGGGTCACCAAAGTTAAAGAAAGGATCCCTTCCACCTCCGCGTCCCTGCATTCTGTTTCTCTAAGTGCAGTGTTCCCTTCCCTGGAGTTACAAAAGGCAACTAAATACTTGGTCATAAGCAATTGGAGATAATCTTGCAGGATTGTTTGACTTCATGGGATTTCTTATACTTCAGCTCCCAACTGTGGGTGATGATTAAGTGACAAGTTCTTTGAAATGTAGTGTATCTGAAGTCAGATACAAAGCTTCTATTTCCTAAAATGTTTTTTTTTTTTTTTTGGTTATAACACTTGAAATTGAATTCGTTTTATGATGCTTTTGTCCAGTTTGATATATGCATTGGCTACTTTCACAAAGACAAGTTGCATAGCAGAGCAAAGAATCAGAAGCCATGGGAAATAGAAGCTTTCACTAAAACTAACAATAAGAATTATGGGGTTTGTCAGTGGCCGTGGGGAGGCGGCAGTGATCAAAGATCCCTGTGGCGTACCAGAGTGTGGCTGGGTACATATGACACCGCAGAATATGCATGTAAACTTTCCCTAATTTTTTATAGGAAGCAAACTCTTCCTTCAAACTCGCCCTAATTTTAGATAGGTGACAATCTCTTCCTTCAAACACAAGTCCCATCGTTGTAATTCGTACAAACTTTAAAAAAGACGGACGCAATTACATAACGCCAGACTGAATTTTGTGAAATGATGGTAAAGCCCAGGCTGCCCTAATTAAAGCAAGGAAAGGAAGCTTGCCCAGAGTTATCCACACCAAATACAAAGCACAATGGCTCAAGCAAAATGCTTTCAAACACAAAATAGAATCAAATATCAATCAACCAAAACGCAAACGTGGCGAGTTGAGTTAAACACGAAAAACAAAAAAAAAAAAAGCAATGAAACCTTAGCCACAACCACAAACAAAACCTCTGTTGCATATCATATCATAGTATCAAACCCTCCTTCCGATAATAATCCAATAAAGTTATGAATGAAAAGAAAAATGAGAACAAAGCCAATTGAATTTCGAAAGACTACATGATCGCCACAAGTCAAGCAATTTAATTCTCCAGCGGAACAAGAAAACTTGGCAAAATAATCAAAATCCGCTTAAAAAAAAAAGCTTCAACAAAGAAAATTAAATCAAAGCCAAGAAAACAAATGAGAGAGAGAAGAGTACCTGGCAGGCAAAGAAAGTAAGCAATTGCAGAGTAGATGAGAGATCGAGAATACGGAGACGATCCCTAAAACCTGATCGCGTCGGGAACAAATTGTTGGAAACAACGGAACGGAAAGAAACAGAGAGGGATGGAGAGAACCAGTGGTAAAGCAGGAAAACGTGGCTGTTATTCCTTTTCCTTCCACCTATAATTCCTTTTATTTAAGGAGTTGGAAGTTTCTAGCAGAACCAAGAGATCTCCACGCGCCGGGCCGGGGATTCATTAATTCACGCGACCCAAGCTAACAGGTATGTTTATCCAATTTCTTTTCCATTTTTTTTCTTGGTATACAAGACCATTCCTTTCCTGTTTGGGTCATTGGGTTTTGGATGTATCCAAATCCACAATGCAACATGCGATCAAATGGGCTTTGTCAGAGTTCAAATGAACGAATGCCTTCTTTGATTGTGTTTTCGTTTTATAGCTTAAAGATTTTTATAAAATAAGATTTAAAAATAGTTTAAAAAATAATAATTAAATTTTATTGAATAATTTATTTTTTATTTTATAACTCAAGGCTGTAATAATTATAAAACTGTCATGAGTGAGTGTTATTTGTGTTTTTTTATTATTTTTAAAACAAAAATCTTAAAACCGTCTTTTATTTTCTTTTTTTTTTATCAAAACATCTGAATAGTTTTGTTGTTTTTAAAAATTAAAATCAGGAAATACTCTTTCAAATAGTATTTATGTTTTTAACAGGTGGCACTGTTATATTAATTAAGATTTTTTTAGGTTCAATTGCAAAAGCAAACTGCATGCATAGAAAGGTTACGAATAAGATAAGATAAACCATCAATAAATCAATTAGAAAACTACCTTTGAAGAGCTCAACAATTGCAATAAAGGACGCTGCTGACGGTACAGAGAACTCACCATCAGTGAATAATGCCGTAAAAAACTAAAATGTGGCAATTGTGATAAAGTGACAATAGTTGCTCAAGAAATGTGTAAAACCGAGAAAAAAAAATGGTAGACTCCCTAGTCTCTTCTATTATCTATCCATAATAAATGGTCCCTTTTGGTATTCATTTTTATTTAAATTTTCTAAAGTGCAACATAACTTATTTAAATATAAATAAAAAAGGTAAAATCATATGTTAAGACATTTCATTACTTCTATTATGTAGTTACAACTGCTCCTCACTTTTATAATAAATTATTTACTTTGATGTTATAACTGCTCCTCACTCTTATAAGGAGCTATTTTATTTTCATATTTTACCTTTCACATTTAATGTGATTACATAAAATATAAAAAATGAGATTGACATACACGTTAAATTAGTTACATTATATGTAGCCACATTGCACACATTTTACAGGGACACTTAAAATGTTGAAAAATAAATCCGTATTTACTTGCATATAAATATTTAATTTTAATTTTAATTTATCGTTAGTATAAAGTTGTTTATATTATTATCTAATTATATATTGATACATTATTACAAAATGTAACTTTTTATACATTTATCATAATCAAATTCATTTAATGAGGTACAAATATTTTTTTTGAAAAAAATTAAGAGGAGGGGAGGTTATTTCATTTTAAGATTAGGACATGCCACAAGTTTTAATGAGTGCTTACAATGGTATCCCTCTCATCTATTTTTATTTATCAGGTAAGATTTTTTTTATCTAATAATATATGTCATTTGAGAAGATTAAGAAAGTATTAATTAATTTTTTTAATTTTATTCTTATCTTTTAATGAAGAGATAATTACTAAAATAAGTGAAATTAAAAAAAAATATTAATAAAGTAAGAAAAAAGATAATTTAGTCATTTTAAACTATATTTCTCTATAATTTAGACTATTTAATAATTTTTTTAATCTTTATACAAAAATCTTAAATAATAAATAAAAATATACCAAGAGAGTATTTACAGATTGCCTAAACTTTAGTAATAAATACACAATTCTATCATACCAGTTGAATCAATTCTCATTATCCAATAATATGTTAGTATCTAATTTAACGATTATGTAGATAATGAATCATTTTTTTTTTACATAATACACTTAATCAAAATTAAATCTTAAATATTTTTAAAAATATAAAATAATAGGAACAAAGTCAAAATTGCTTATCAGGAGAGTAGGAAGAATTAAACCTCCATGGTTAATTAAGGAGCTCCGCCATCGTTTCAAGAGAGTAAAAGAAAGAAGTTTTGGGGCGGGATAGATCATACACCTCTTATGTGGTGGGTGTCGGATGATAGACATTCTATTTCCGTAGGACTCCAATAAAAATTAGGACAACTGAAATTTATCAGGTAATGTTTGATGACCGAACTTCTATCATTTTGTTCATCCTAAATATTCTACTCAAATCTTAAGAAGATTTAATATTAATTTACTGTTACTATAAATATTAATATTATTATTTAAATATATATTATTAAAAAAATTTGATTTTTAAATAATTATTATAATTAAAATTTTGTAATAATATAATGATAAATTAAAAATAAACTATTATAAATATTTAAAAATATCTTAATTGATATTCTTAGGCCAGGAAAAATAGGCCGTTTTCCATATGAATAAAGTAATGTATTTAATTTTAATTTATAATATAAATTTTTTTATATTATTATTTAATTATATATTAATATATTATTTAAAAATTTAATTTTAAAATAATTATTTATAATCAATTTTTTTTAATAACGTCTAAATGGTAATATAAATTTTTTTAATATTAAATAAATTAAAATTAAAATTTAAAATAATACTAACATATTCAAGTTAAAAAAAATAATACTAATACCTTATTCATGTAGTTATTTATTATTATTTTTTTAACATTTTATACAAATTGTATAGATAATATTTAATAACTTTATATTTATTTCCTCTTTCCATAACTAGTATTTATTCTTTACTTTGACAGGGCCTGCAGCGCAATGGAAGCACAGTAGCAGAACACGTTAGCGTGAGTGGCGGGGCCCATCAGCGGTTCGGCAACTCCCGGGCTAGGACCGCAGGACGTCGTCGTCCAAAGGTCCACTACCCTTTTGGGAACTTTTCTCGCTCTAGCCCCGACCCGACCGATACCCATTTGGAGGCTGGAGCTGCTGCTTCAATCTTTGGAGTTTGGTGTTTGGACAATTCAACACGTCATGAGTCTTGATTGGTGCATTTATTGTTTAAATTAATTAAATCCGTTTATGCTTTTCTCCCGTCTCGATAATTTTCACATTTAAATTAATTAATTAAAATTAAAGAAATTAATCATCTTCTTGTTCTCTTTCCTTCTTGTGTTGGTGTTGGTGTTCCTAGTAGTTATACATACGCCTTTTCTGTCACAGACTCTGATTTCGTCGTTGGTGTTCCGATTAATTGACGATCTCCCTCTGCTTCTCGTCTCTAACTCTGAAGCGATCAATCAGAGGGCAGCACCAGCACCAACACCAACGCCATGTCTATGTCGGATTCCGATTCCTCCTCTTATGGCGGCGACTACAAAAATTTCAAGCAAATTAGCCGCGAGCGTAAGTCCCTTTCCCTTTTATTATTCCGACTTCTTTCTTCGTTTCATGTTAATTCAATTCCTGATCCATTCAATCGCCATTTGGCTTAGAGTCGTCGACTCACTCAAGTATCCATTCACTACAAACTTCTCTTATAACCGTTTCTGTTTCATTATTGGTTTTTCGTTTCTGCTTTTGGACATACACTTGCTGCCCAGGTTGCAACCCTACCCTAATTATCATTCTGTTAGTCAATAGTGATTTCTCATGGTTTCCAAATTCTACCATCTCTTCACTTTGTTTGATCTCAATCTCAGCGTCAGCGGACACGATATTTATCTTTGGTGCATTATTTTAATTTGGGACTTTTATCAGCTATATAACAAGCACGTCAAGGCAACCCCGCTAGTGCATTCAAAATGTACAGCTTTCTGGCAGTGGCAGGTGTTGGTTTTTAATGCTAAAAAAAAAAGTTATAATTGCTTCGCAAGGAAACTCTACAAAATTTTACTTAATGGGAATTGAAATCTTCAGGCAAGGAGCAAAGAAAGTTGCAATATTGAAGTCCAGCCCATAACCTTACTCTCTAGCCTCTACTTTCTTTTCACATTTTCTCTGTACTCAAGCACAAGCTGCAAGTAATCTGAGCTTAATGTAACTATGTAAGTCTGTTAGAAATGATGTTATGCCATACTCAATGGATAAGCTGATTGTCAGACACTAGTTTTTTCAAGAATTAGACTACAGTATATAACGATAGTACACCTTGTAACACTTTTCAAGGATCCCTGAAAATATGAATGACAGAAATGAAAGCACGGACACTTTAAAATGGTTGCCTTAGCAATGTCAAATACTCTTCGGACACCATTAGATACTTCTAATCAGCATCCTATAATTTTTGACTTATATTTTTGGATTTTTGTGCCAAAACGGGTGGGATATCATAAGAATTTGATAAATAATAGTCTTTTAATATCTCTACAATGACTAACACTTATAATTTGTGCTAGGAATGGCTGTGTAGTAATGCTAACATGTTAAGCACAAGTGTCCATGTAAGGATAAGAGTTGTTATGTTAATCTTTTATTAATTTTGTATGTTGTATCCTAACCGTGTCACATCCTAAATTTTTTAGAATTTGCCATATCCTCGTATTTGTGCTTCCTACCTTTAAGATTTCTGCTGTTATGATGTTATAAAGAGGGAACACCAGTTGCAGCTTCTATTCTTTGCAGAATTCTACCATTTCTTGAAACCTCCATTTTTTCCAAAACCTTAATGGCAGAGCAGTTTTGGAGCTGGTATCACTTCTTGCTTTTCTCGACTCTATACACCTCTCTTCATTGGTGGATAGTAGGATTTGAACTTTTGACTCCTCTCAGGTCACGGGTGTACTCTTGTAAATACTATTCCAGTTCCTAATTCCTTTGCCAAACATGGACAACTTTCTTTCTTCTTGCTAGTCTCCTTTGGATGTCCAAGGTTCCCCACTCTATGGTGGAGTCTTTCATTTTGACTGCACAACTTAATAGGATTAATACTAATAATTTATTGCAGGTCACAGATCACACAAAACTCTCTCCTAATTTTGGTATTATGCATTTCTCTGACTTTGAGCCTTCTGGCCATATATTTTTACAGTGTACAGCTGCTATATATTTGTGGTGTTGGCTGTTTGGTATTTTTGGTGAATCTTGGATCTGTCCATTGAGTTTGGAGTATTTTTTTGGTGGTGTATATATGCCATTATGTAGTGCTTATGGTTGGAGAGGAATGATAGGGTTCTCAAGATAATTTCTTGCCTTTGCCTCTTTTATGGGATCAACTGGCCTTCGTATGCTCCTTATGGTACTCAGCTCATGGTTATTTCAGAGGAGTCTTTCTAGCAGACATTTAGAGACTGGCAAGCGTTGCTTAGTTTATGCGTCTTTCTTGTTTGGTCAGGCTTGCGGTTTTTCTTTATTTAGTAGCTTATCTTATCCTCTGCTCATGTACTTCTCTTCTTTTCTTCTCAAATTGTATTTCTTCTTCTTTTTTTTTTCCAAAAAAAAAAGAAAGAAAAAGAAGGGGGAAATGACATGATGGATGAATTCACTCCAAGTCATTTTCATAGTTTTTTTAAGAGTTGATAGATCAATCTATTATGTTACATGCCATGTGAATTTCTTTACTATAATCACCAAACTCAATGCAGCACCATTTTGTCCTTTTTTTTCATTAGTCAATATACTGATTCAGAAAAGTCTTAAAAAATTGAAGTGCTTATTTTTGGAAAGATGCTATTTTGCCAGCTTTTGCAAGTATTGCATCCTTTTGGGTTTTCTTTTTCTTCCTTCTAACATTTTAATAGTGAATTGCTTAAAATTTAAACATGAACAATTGCTTTCTGATCTGATTATTTCATTTAATTTCTGTGTACTGAAATTGTCTTCAGGATTATTACATGAAATGCTCAGGTCAACAAAAACAGGGGATTCAAAATCAACATGGAAGGTATAAGATGCCACTATTTAATGAATTCTGCCCAAGTTGTTTAACCGTACTCTGGATACGGAAGGACTCACCCTTCTGTCTGTTTTAGCTTCAGTTTGTAGTTCCTTTCTAGGAATCGTTGAACATAATTTTCATTTCATGATGTTGATGATTGGACATAGGATGGATTTGATGAATCTTTTCAAATTGTCACCTTCACCTTGTAAGAACAGTCAATTAGCTAATTCATGTGTCTAAAGTGCTTGCTTTGTTCATTTGGATCTATGGCTTGTGTATGTCACAGGTAATGGCTCTGGTTCCCATTGGGATCATTGTGGGGTTTTTATCAGTTTCCTCTAGATATCTATACTAATATTAAGCCAGCACCAGAGTTTGTTGACTTGAACTTCTGACTTAATATTACTTAATATATATACATTCTTGAATGAGGGATAGTTGATGAAAGCTTGAGGAAACTAATGAAAATGAGAAGTTAATAAAAGAGAGAAAGAGGGAGTCATAACCATTGAATTTGGAGACACAAAGTGGCAGCCACACCAGAAGATCACTAGAGCATTATTTGCGAATACTTTACAAAAAAACATATCTAAGAAGGAGAAATGGAGAATATGGCATTGTGCAGTTTATGGGGATGAAAGCTTTCTTCGTTGCCATTGCTGTGAAATAGAATATCTTTTGGGAGCTTCTCGTTGGTGTTTTGCCTACTTAGGGTAATCTCATTGTTAGATATGTAGAGTGATTTTAGAGCTTTATTGCAATAATTTCCTTTTCATTTTTGATGTATTTCTCTTATGTGCTTTGGTTTAGGAGGATGCCTTCTCATCTTATATATATATATATATATATATCTTGCGCCGACAAATAACTATTTGTAACATGAACATTTGTATAAGTTTAAATTTTCTAAACATGTGTTTGCATGATCAACATGATAATTACATACAATTCAATGTTCAGATTACTTAAAATAATAGCTGAGTATAAACATATTATACATCTGATTGACGTGTTGAAGTAATAGTAGAATTTGTTGATTACCATCTTATATTGGTTCATGGGTTGCTTGCCTGCAGGTACTAATAATGGACAAACTGACTGTAAAGATAATGTCTCACTCATGCAAGATGGCTGATATCACTGACGAAGGTGTTTCATGTAAGAATCACAAGATTGAATTTTGAGCAGTCATTTTTCTTTACACCCATAGCCAATCAAAATTTTTTTCCATAATTTTCTCTGATTTTCGTGGTTTTAATGCCATGCTGTTTAATTTTCTTCTCTGGTATTCAAATGAAAAATTAAAGTAATTTATATTCCAAAAGTTGCAGTCTGAATGTAAGCTACTCAAGATATTAAAAGTCTGTTAAGCATGGATAATTTTGTATGTGTTCATTTATTGTGTCTGAAACTGTTAAAAAATAAAGGAAATAAATTCCATGACCTCCTTTTGCCTTCCCTTTCCCTCTACTAAAAGTTAAAAGAAAAATCTTGTTTCTTTTCTGACTTGATGTAGCTGAAGGATTTTGAGTGTAGTAGTAAGGGATGAGAATCATGAGATAGGTGGAGAAGTAGTCAATCTGGGGATTAGATGTTGGAGTGGACCTCCCGCGAGCCTATATACTATTACTTCGGATCTGATCCTATATTTGGAGGACTTCAGTTTTCTTGAATCTGTCCTGAGGAAAAAAAGGTTAAATGAAGTAAAGTGATTTCATTTATCTGTTCAATGACACATACTATCAATCCTCCTTGTGAGACCTCGGAACTCTGGGATAAATCTAATTCTTCACTAACTAATTGCCAATATTAATATTCATAATAACTTAGAAGTTTTTGACTGATAGAAAGATACTAAAAACTTGGACTGACAATTAAATTAACATTTAACAGCTTATCATCGTCTCTAAGTAACAACTAATTCAACTTATGAATTCTGGCGGACTGATCTCTGTTTGTTTTGTAGAAATATATTAGTAGTTCTAATGGACTGTTTATTTTGTGGCATTGATTTTAAGGCTATGTTTGGAAATAAAATGAAAAGGAAAGGACTGGAATGGAATGAAAAAGAGTTTTCTTCCCCTTGTTTTAATTTTGAATGATTAATTAGGGAAAAAAGGGGAAGGTAATGGTTTATAATTGTAAAATTTAAATATCAACCCTTATCAACTTTTTTAATTAACTCAATTACTTGGGTAAAATAGTAAATGGCATGTTTTAAAATAAAAAGCAAAGCTATTCCCCCAATTTGGAGGGGAACAAAAAAGGAGAGTTTGAGAGGGAATGGTTTCCCTCGCATTCCTTTCCTCTTCATAAATTTTAAACTTCCGAATAAGGGAAAATTTTCCCTTCCCATCCTCTCCTCTTCCATCCCCCTACCCTCATCCAAACAGACTCTAAGAGTATGTTCGGCTTCCTTTATTCTCTTCTAGCATTAGCTAGTAGTAAGATTTGATGCTAGTTTTGTACCTTTTAAATTTTAGTTATAACTTTGATACTTATTAAAGTGATTGTGCTTAATCACATTTCCTTGTTAAGGAAGAAGTTTTAACATGCTCTAATCGGTCCCATTTAAATTTAAATACGCTTCTTAATTATCAATACTGGATTTAATTAATATGACAATAGAATAAAATTATTCAGGAAACACATGTTATAGATTTTGCACAATTAGTTCTATTTGTTGTAAAGAGGGTGACCCTCGGTGCAACAGTAAGATTGCTGCCTTGTGACCTAGTGTTCATGGGTGCTAGTTGTGAAAACAGCCTCTTCGCTTCTAGGGGTAAGGGTGCCTACATCTGACCCTCCCAAACCTCACAATGGTGGGAGTCTCGTGCACTGGTCACCCTTTTTTAGTTCTTTTCTTGTATGGTATGAGATTTTTTTGTTCTTTTGTAGTGGTTGAAGACATATACAAGCGAAGGCAGCCATTGCCCACCATGGATGCTATATATTTCATCCAGCCAACCAAAGAAAAGTAACATATCCTCTCTCCTTTTCCCTTCCTTTTGTGGCATATTTTATGAATTATGTTGCATTAACTTGAGAATGCTCATAAACTTTAAAAACACAGTTCTTATACATAGAGTCTGATTTGCTGGCTGTCTGTCATGGTTGCTATTGAATGATTTCTGTTAATTCTACTGAAAAATTAAAGTTTGTTGCCTGAAGACAATTATTTGGATGTGTGTCAACAATAATTGCCGTGATTAAGACCAAGACTGTTAATGCTGGCCTAGAAAATAAAAAGGAGTTTGAATTGCTGATGATTTCAGTTTTAGTATTTTGCTTTTGCAACTCTTCAGGGAATTTACTTTCATTGTGCCTGACTCTTCCAATTTACTTCCCTGCTTGTTTGGTATGTATATTGTGCAGTTTGTTGTCAAGTATGCAACTAATGTCTCAATAAATATGTAGTTTACAAAGCATTTTGGGGAATATAATCCCGTCTCTCGGTTGAAAATAAAATTCAAAGGTTATTTATTGGGTTTTGAATTTTGAGAGCTATGATTTGTTCTAACTTTTTCCCTCTGTTATCTTACTTGAATTCTCTGCCAATTAGTTTCCCTTTTATTTTAATTTTATGAATCTGATTCTTTATTTAATTTTCCCCCTTATGTTTACTTCCAAATATGTCATGAATTATATCTGTACTTTTTTATTTTGTTATTTTGTTTTGGTTTTTCCCTTCTCTTCTTGACGAAATGCATTATGATGCATTCCTCTCTCTCTCTCTCTCTCTCTCTCTCTTCCTCCTAACTATGCATATACAATGTTAATTGTTGAATGATAAATATGCTGAATTCTTGTGGTTGTACGACATTTTTATTAGTTTTAATGGAGATTTTAGTTAACCTAAGCCATTAAGTTTTCGCGAATTGGTCCATATTTAGTGATTCTCTCCATTTGTGTTGGCAGTGTAATTATATTTTTGTCAGACATGTCTGGAAGGTCACCCTTATACAGGAAGTATGTGATAATCTTTATATCATCTCCTGTCTATGCAATTTCATCCTGACTTCCACGCATTTGTTTTCAAGCCTGTTTTATTCTGTGTTCTTGTAGGGCATTTGTTTTCTTCAGTTCACCTATTTCCAGAGAATTGGTTATGGACATTAAGAAAGATATGAGGGTGTTGCCTCGCATAGGTGCACTTAGAGAGGTGAAGATATTTTATTTATGTACTAGATTGTGCTTAAATTTGATATTTTTTCCCAAACAATTTCATAGTTTGCTTAATGTGATTTTTCCCCCTCATTTGGATGACACTAAACTAAGCAGATGAATTTGGAGTATTTTGCCATAGACAGCCAGGTATGTGTTTGTACTTTATTTTATTTCACTTGGCATCTGTCGTGTATATCATCTTTGTTCAATATGAATATGATTATTTTTCTTCCCTTTTAGTTGTTAGTAAATTTCAAAACTTATGACATGTAGAGGTGCACCTTGTGTTGGTCCAGTTCCACATAGCCATGAATGAGAGTCAAGTGATGAATCAGGATGTTCTTCCTGTTAAATTAATTAGAATCTGTTAGCAGTCAAAGAAAACCTTTTCCAGATACAAACAAAGGTTGTGCTTCAAAACACAGAATAAACTGAACAAACAGACTACGCTTATGGCTGAATCTGCAGAGTTAGAAGCCTGATGAGGACTAAAATGAAGTACTTTCCAAGGAGTGAAAAATGGAACAACCATGAAATATGTGGTTTTTAAAGTCCATCCGTGCAAATTGGCAATTTTAATCATTCATGTATATTTCTTTTACAATATCTCACCAACAAGTAAACAAATATGCGGAGCTACAATGTTGGAACTCAAAATTCATGAAACCTGCTTGTAGGCCCTTCCCTCATGGAATATCTGTCAACGCTTAGATGTGCTCATTAGGAATCCTTTATTAGTTTCTATTCTAATCTCAGCATCAGCCCATTATTTGGTGTCATCATTTTTGAGGTGCGTGTTTTTTGTCATGTTAATGCAGGGTTTCATCACAAATAATGAGAGAGCTTTAGAGGAGCTATTTGGGGATGAGGAGAATAATCATAAAGGTGTTGCATGTTTGAATATGATGGCTGCTCGGATTGCTACTGTTTTTGCTTCATTAAGAGTATGTAGTCAGTGCTCTTTACGATGACAAGACAAAAAATTGTAGTCAATGCTTTATAACTGTTCAAACACATGATTGAGAAGTCTTCTGAAGCATGTAAATATTTTTCTAGGAATTTCCTTCTGTTCGCTTTCATGCTGCCAAGTCCCTAGATGCAACCACAATGACTACTTTCCGTGATCTTATTCCAACAAAGCTTGCTGCTGGAGTCTGGGACTGTCTTATGAAATATAAAAAAGTATACCTAATTTTCCTCAGACAGAGACCTGCCAGTTGCTTATCATTGATAGATCTGTTGATCAGGTATCCATTTGTCGGTCATGGACTTATAATATTCTTTCAACAGACTGTCATGTTTACAATGAGGATACTATTCTGGATTTGTAGATTGCTCCTGTGATACATGAATGGACGTATGATGCCATGTGTCATGATTTGCTGAATATGGAGGGAAATAAATATGTTCATGAGGTAACTTCTACAAATTCTTTTTCTCTCTATCTGAATTTTGTGTCCACTCTCTTGTATATAAACATGAATCTACTGTATTTTTAAGGTTCCTGGCAAGACTGGTGGTCCACCTGAGAGAAAAGAGGTTCTTTTGGAGGATCATGATCCTATATGGCTTGAGCTTCGTCATGCACATATTGCAGATGTATGTCCTGCTTTTACACTTCTACTATTCTACACTTAAGCAACATGAATACCTTTTGATATTGATGGCCTTGCCAGGCTAGTGAACGGTTGCATGAGAAGATGACCAGCTTCATTTCAAAGAACAAAGCTGCACAAATCCAACATGGTTCAAGGTGAGTGATAATTTTCTGGGGATTTCACATCAATGAAATTGTTATATAAGAGGATATTGATGCTGAACTAACTGTAGTAATAATTTAGTCAATATCAGAAATGAAACATTTGCCTAATTTATAATTTTTGTTAGAGTAAATTACAGATTTACAGTTTCCCACCCTATGGTTTGACTTGAATTCACTCCCCCCTGTAATAAAAATTGACACCTTGTCACCCTGTGGTTTGCTCTGTCATCACATAATCACCCTAAATTTTTTTCAATCCATTCGGCAACAGCTAGCTACATTTGAGCTCACTTTGAACACATTGCCTTCTAGTTTGTACCACAGGGACGTGATAAAGGAGAAAACCACATGATGCCAAAGTATCAAATTTTTGCACCATGAGCTTTGGGTGAAATAATAGCTTGGGAAAGTGTAATTTAAAGTGAGCTTGCATGCTACTCGTGTAGTTTTCCATTACAAAATAGACGGAAAAAAAAATTGAGGGTGGTTATGTGACAGAAAAGTAAACCATATGGTGGCAAAGTTTCAATTTTTGTACCATAGGGGGACAAAGTGATTTCAGGTCAAACCACAGGGTGGGAAACTGCAATTTACCCTTCTTAAGGCTTTATGACTTGAGAATCTGAATTTAACATCCATCTGTGATAATTTTTTAGTTTTTGAAGCTCAACTTTGTGTGTTCAACTCTTTTTCCTTAAGATTATAGGCCTTGTTGGAAAGAAATTATTTTTTTGGGGGGATAGTTTGTCAATGATGCTCTTTATCTGTTGCCATGAAATATTTAGTCAACCCTCCACTTACCACCCGAGACTACCACAAATAGCACGGTTGGATACCGGGTCAAAATAGTTGCACTGCATGAATGCATTTTGACCAGCTTGAGCTTCTTTGGCTGCTTGGCCCAAAAGTAATTATGGGCTCCTCAAGCATCATGAACAGATGTTCCAGCAGAGCTTTGTCACTCCTTCTTGATTATGCTTTTGGACATTCAGATTTTGGGGATGATTTTACAAGAATGCCCTCACTATATTTAAATAATTTGAAAAATAATCTTTTCTTTTGGGTAATTTAATATTCAAAAGTTATTTTATCTAACATTAGGGATATGTATCATGCATGGCTGTCATGTATCATTTAAAACTCCCTGTTTTGTATTGAATTCTTTTAAACCTTTATTGTTGTGTAAAAGGATCAAGTCCTTGATTGGAAAATAATTCAGAGAGATGTGGGTTTTTTTGTTGAAATGATTTGGCCATTTCTTAGTTTAATGAAGCCTCAATTTGGAATTGATGGAAATGTTTTTTTTATTCATCTAGTTACTGTCATGGTAGACTTCATTTAAATAGTCAAATTGTACTTCATTTATAGAGGTAGTGGTGAAATGTCCACAAGGGACTTACAAAAGATGGTTCAAGCACTTCCACAATACAGTGAACAAATCGACAAGCTCTCCCTCCATGTAGAGGTTAGTTCTTTGTAATGCAATCTTTATACAACTTTTTTCCTTATAATGGTTTGTATGATATGGTTTACACAAATACATGTGCTATCTTGACTTCAGAAGAAGCCTTCTACAGTGTGTTAATGTCCTCAAGGAAAATTCTTATTGTAACCTTTTGGTAGTACTATATTTTTAGTTGCATGTAGATTAACTATTTGGGCAATCATTTAGTTTTGTTTTTCCCTTATTACAACATTCCTGTTAAAGAAAAAAAGATGGAGAGTGGCATCATAAGTTATGACTTACGAGCCTACTTTCTTTTTGGGGAGGGGGGGGCCTTCCATGAAGGCTTAGTGCAGCAGCAACTTCCTTACTTTAAAAGTTACTGTATTCCTAATTATTATATCAAGACGCACAGTGGAGAATAAGAAGAGAAATCAACACAGAATTTATTTTGGTTCAACCTATAGCGAACTGTAGACCTACGTCCATGGGCGAAACAGAGAGAAAAATTCACTATGATTGATGAAGATTACTAAGAGTAGCCACTCAACACTCAAACCTAAATCCCAATATACCTAACGCTTAATGCGAAAGATTTTATGTGATGGCCTAACTACTGAATATATATATATATATATATATATATAGGTCCATACCTTCGCTTCCTCCACATAATCTCCATGAAAATTCCTTGTCGGGTCACACTGCAGGTTTGTTGGATCGAGTCAAGCCCAAAACTAAAATACAAGCCACTTATAACACTAATTACAGATCCTAATTAACAGTTTCCCTTGTACTATTGTTTATCTGTGAGCATACTAGAAGAAAAGGTGAGCCTAGCATGATTCAACATTATGACAATTCATGTGTATTTTAGCAGTCTATGAATTACTGCCTAACTTAAATTAGAACTAGAAGTGTGAACATTTGAATATTTATAGTATTAGTTTAAAATATAGATGTCTATTCAAAATTTGAATGGCTTCTCACTACTGATAATAACACAGAACTTATAGATGTTATCTGTTACCCTTTATAATATTATTGCCTCCGTCATGATTCTTGCTGATGGATGATCAATGAATTTAATAATGATAGTGGAGCTGGTTATGATCATGGGTTCCATTGCTTTGTAAACGATGGACTTCTTTGTCCAGATTGCAGGAAAAATTAACAGAATCATTAGGGAGTCGGGACTTCGGGAACTTGGGCAGCTGGAGCAAGATCTTGTGTTCGGAGATGCAGGAATGAAAGATGTGATCAAATTTTTGACTACGAAAGAAGTAAGAAATTCTTAGAGGAGAAAATAAATGATGTTCCTTACACAGTCTGTGCACATATGAAAAAGAGAAAGCTTTTTGGTGCAAGATACAAGTTGTGGAATTATATACTACTTTTGCACCTTAGCATCAGTTCAATTTCATACAAGTACCATTTTTATGCAGGATACAACCCGTGAAAATAAGTTGCGCTTGTTAATGATTCTTGCAGCCCTTTATCCTGAGAAATTTGAGGGAGAAAAGGGTCTGAATTTGATGAAGGTGTGGTTTCTTTATTACTTGGTGCCAACTAAATTTCCACTTGCTGTTCATCTTATGTTTTAAAAAATAAATATGCTTTTAATGATGTGTTTCCTAACACCTGTAATGGTGTTGTCCAATTTTTTTACCTTTCAAATGCCTTTCAGGTAGCAAGGTTGACAGATGAGGATATGAATGCTGTGAATAATTTGAGAATGCTTGGACAACCAGATACCAAAAAAAGTTTGACTGGTGCTTTTGCACTTAAGTTTGATATCCATAAGGTAAAGATAATTGCTAGTTGAAATATGTGATTTTTCAGTGTTATATTATATCTGAATAGTGTTCTTTTAAGTTGTCAGAAAAAGCGTGCAGCAAGGAAAGACCGTTCTGGTGAAGAAGAGACATGGCAGTTATCGCGCTTTTATCCCATAATAGAGGTAGAAATTAAGTTATTATGATTTTCCCACATAAAATATGTATTAATTATAAAAATTTCACAGGGAGGATGGGTAAGACAAACTCCATTTTTCCATATCATGATTTTTGATTTATAAGAATAATATCTTTATGATGATCCAAATTTTTACTTATTTTGCTTCAAACTAAGAAGTTTGAGAGCCTCATAAGTCATGAGTGGATGATCCTTTGTTCAGGAGCTCATTGAAAAAGTCAGCAAAAATGAATTGTCAATGGAAGACTATCCATGTTTGAATGACCCAAGTCCAACTTTCCATGGTACACCTTTTGCTGGGTCTATAAATCAAAATCCTCCTGCTCATTCAATGAGGTCAAGGCGCACACCAACTTGGGCTCGACCTAGAGGCTCTGATGATGGATATTCAAGGTTTTAACCCACGTACTAGTCAGTAATCTGTTGGAATTTCCGACTAGGGCCTGCTGTTCCGAATTTTCTCACATGTAATTTTTACGTTTTCTGCTGTCATATAGCGATTCGGTGCTTAGACATGCATCCAGTGATTTCAAGATGGGGCGACGAATATTTATATTCATTGTCGGTGGAGCAACCAGATCTGAGGTTTGAATAATTTTTTGATAAAATGAGGTTGTAATATTTACTCTTCTGTTCGGATTTTCTGGTCTGATTCATTGTTATAATCCTCAGCTTAGGGTTTGTCACAAGCTTTCTGGTAAACTGAAGAGAGAAATTATTCTGGGCTCGTCAAGTCTTGATGATCCTGCACAATTTATTACGGTATTGACATTTTTACCTTTTTCAAGGCCAAATGTGTTCCTTAACCAGGAATTGCAGTTTGCCATAACTATCCTTGTATACTGTTAAAGATATAAGACCAGTCATGAATCTTTACTTAATAGTTAAAGCTTTTAGAATAGTTTGATTATAACATGGTATCATAGTCTCAATAATCAAGTGGTCATGAGTTCAATCTTTGTCATTCTCAATCTTCACAATTAAGTTGAATTAAGGTAAGAGAGGCATGTGCAAAGGATTTTTGCATGAAGGGACGTATTGGAGATATAAAATTATTTATGTGATTTCACCTAATAGTTTAAACTTTTAGGATAGTTAGTTTTTTGACACATACTATTTTTTGTGGCAGAAATTGAAGATGCTAACGGCACATGAACTTTCATTGGATGATCTCCAGATATGAAGTTATGGACTTGGAAGCTAGAAGATGAGCTTCTGCTTGCTTGTAAAATATATGTGTTGTAATCATATAGTTTAATCATCTCAATACTTGAAATTCTTTGGACATTCGAGGACTTTTTGTGGTTCAGCCGAACCACTGAATGAGACTGTGCATATGCTAGGAATTCTTCATCGGTTAGTGACCCAAATGATTTTTGGTTAACGAGACTCGTTCTGATTCAAAAGCAGCCTAAAAGATCATCAATGGAGATGGAATGGCTTCTCAGCTTGAAATGCCTCAATTTGATGTTCCGATCAAGAGAAGGCGGGATCTAATAATAGAACATGTCCCGAGCAGTTTACAGAATCATCTTACGAGCTTGAGATGCTCGGAGTTCCATGCCTTATATTCGGTTTAACCTAATTCGTGTTGTGAAGCTTTTCACCAAATGGAAAGGCTCAAACAAAATTATGATAAAATTTCTTGGCAAAGTTATTACCTGGAAATTTTAGATGACCCTTATCTAAATGTTTTTAGAGGTCCAAATTCCTCATTTGAAAGGGTTCCAAGCAAAAGAAATGCTATGTAAAAAAATTTTATTCACAAACAGTGTGTAGCTACATCTGTAATGCTCTATCTATATTCAAGGGGAAAAAAAATCAAGACCCCTTGAACTCAAATGCAATCATAAAAATTAAGTAAGCAACATTGCTCTGCTAATAAACATTTGAGCAGCCTGCAGAGACAGAATTATGAAGTATTGCGCATTTTAGACTTTACGTCGATGACATTCTTCTCGCCTTGTCCCATCTCTAACATCAACAATCACACGGAAAAATTACAAATGAAGAACAAAAAAATTGTATTAAATAAAAAGATGAGCATACCCTAAAAAATGTGGCATTCAAAACTCAAAAGGTAAAGCAGAAGACAAATAATCTGCTTCACATATCATCAGACAAATCATGGCACATTACTAGGCAACTCTACCTAAACACAAAATATGCCTAGAAACCTAAATGTATACATGCATCTTCAATCTTCAGGATCACAGCGTACTAACAGCGGAGTACTTTGTCCTTTTCAGATAGCAAGTTTTCAGCCTCTCTCTTTCTCAGCTTACCAACTAACTTACTGACATATGCAATGTATCTGTCAACATCAAATTTTCTTTTGCAGCCTGCATAGTTCATGTATCGAATTTTCCCAAAAATGGGCCGCTCTCGCCAACCCTGGAATACATAAAAACAAAAAAACCAGAATCTTTTTACCAAAAAACAAAAAGACAGAAACGGAGAATTCTAGAAGATTACAATTCTACTTGATATTTATTGGATTTCTTGCAACACCCAATTTTACAGTTCATTTGGTTCTCAAGAAATTGGGAATGCCCATATCAGTTCTGCAGAAAATACTATGGGGACCAAATGCACTGTAAACCAAAAAACCACACTTCATTCTTCCTCAACATTCAAATTACATTGCAGCAAATAAGAACAATGAAGGCAAACCTGATCATGGACCCCACATATTGACCACATGCAGCCAACATAACCATTTGGATCCCTCCCATCTATTTCATACTGCAGTCAAAACCATTAGGTAAAATTGCTATCATTTATACAAATGGCAATAATCTCCATCTCATGAAAAGAGAATTTGTTTCTCTATATTGAAAAAAGGGCACCTTATCATTTAAATATATGGATATCTCAAGGGCTTCTTCAGGTCCTCTTGTCCACTCAAGTATCTTTTTTGCCCAATACATTCTGTATATAAAATCTTATAATTCAGGAAACACATATTTATAAGGTGAAACCCTTAGAAGCTATTTTTCTATTACAAGAGATACTGTGTGTATCTGCTAAGACGTACAGAATCATGCATAATCAGAAAATACTACAATTCAGCAAATGAAGGGGAACTCCCGGAAGAGAATAAAACAAAATAAAATATTTCAGAGATCTGAAAGATTTCAGGATATATATGAAGATATTCAGCAGATATTGTAGATTCTTCTAATTTGAGAAATTCTTCATGCTATTTCTCTACCTCCCCCTCCCCAAAAAAAACAAACCTCGGCTGGTGGCACAGCATCAGTTCGTCCATGAGATTTTCATGACAGGCTTGTATCATTGCCTTAGGAAATCGTAACTTCCTTGTAGTGTGAGAAGTTCGTTTTCAATGTGAAATAAGGATGGTTGTTTTCTTGTCAATGGAGTCCTGTGGGTGATAATATATGTATTGCCTAAGGATTTTGGATACAGGAGAGCAGTCTTGTCAAAGAAGTATAGCCTAAGGTTTTCTGATTTATTTTGGAATTCCTCTTCCCATCCATGGAGATGGCAACTTGCTAAAACAACTACATCCTATATCTATGTGTGCCTTCTTTTGTCATTTTCTATTTCTTTGGTCTTTCCTCAACACTTGCTATAGCAGTAAAAATTTTCACAATGCTTCTGTTACCATCAATAGAGATTCACATTTATTGAGTCATATTTACGTCGTTGCTTATTATGTATGGCTCACTTGTTTTCTCTCTATAATGCAAGCCTTAAAAATCAAAATAAGAAAAAAAAATCTCACATCCTATCAAAATAGGACTTGAGTCAAATCCTAGCAAGGAAGAACCCAAAAAAGTTCAAGGAGAAAAAGTGATAAGTCATGAAGTATACCCCCACAAGTGATAAGCTCAAAATATCAAAGTGTAGGAGAACACCAACAATGATCAAATTTCACACAACGGAAAAAGAAGAATAAGTTGAGACCAATAGAATATGCATCCCCATTTGAATCGCAGGGGCATTAAGGGACTAGGATTGATATAATATTTGAAGGATAGATCAACTACAAAAGTCACATATTGCCACAACATTATAGATTGTCATGACAAATAATATTGTTGTCACAGGAGACACCATTCAGTCATACAAGTTATAACAACAACTGAGTCTTGTCACACTAGGTGTGGAGACACCATTCAGTCATATTAAACAATTTCATACAGATATTATATTATGTTCCTACCATATTCGTAAACTCCCATAAACGTTTATATGGTCTCTCGACAGACTCGCTCCTTTCACAAGAGAAAATTTTCTTTCAATGTTGATTGATACCCTTCATTGCATAAAGAAACACAGAATGTGCAACATAAGATACTTCAGCAAGCGGAGAAAAGAATTCATCAAGAAGTTACTTACCGCATAAAGCCATGCATTTTCCCATAGTAAACCATCTCCAGCTGAGAAGCATTCCAGAGCTGATATTTGCAAACAAAACAATATAATGCTTATCAAGGCAAATGCCAAATGATTCAGTTAAAAACCCAATGAGTTAGAAAGAGCTTTTGAGAAAATTTGAACTTGACGACCAATAAATTATAAGTAAAACAGTGAGAGAGAGTCTTTGAAAATGTCAGGTGGTTTAATTTGGAAAATTGTTATCCACAAAAGATTGGCTTACAGGATCAGCAGTTTGTGCCTTCTCCAATTGCTCCCTCCTGTAAAAACAATCTACATGAGCATGCAAGTAAACAAAAACAATGGAAAGTTAGGAAAAAAGAAAAAAACAATGTGTCTCACGAGTAAATATGTTCTCGCTTATCAGAGGCATGATCCAGTAAGGTCTTACGAGCCCACTCCCATGCTCCTTGTAATGAATCATAATGCGGCTGATAGAAGCAAAAGTTATCAGCAAGTTCTCTCCGCACAATCAACTCCTCCAAGAAAGCATCAATTGCCTTTAGACCAGCAGTCAAGTACAGGAAGGTTATGCCAAACATAAGATACACCATTACGGGAAGAAAATCAAGCAACAGGTGGGATGAACTTACTGTAAAATCAAACCTGAGGATATGAGGTTCGCAGCTTACGTGCTTCTAAAGCACAGCGCTGAGCAGATATCTGTCCAAAATGCAAATAGGGAGATAGACCAGAAAGGGCAGTGGGTTTGGATGGGTTATTCCGATCTACAGAATAATTTTTCAACCTTTTAGTCAAGAATCCACTTTCACTTCCCGTCAATACTTCCATTGCAGCAATTTCCCCAGGCTCACACCAATGAACTTCAGGAACCTCAGCTCCTCTCCTAGTTTTAGAAAATAATCATGTCAACATATCCATATGATTTTATTTGAATTTAGAAGCAAAGGAGTATCATATAACTCTAACCTTAATACATCAGCAATGAGGTCATCCCAGTCAATCGACTGGTTCTCAGGGATGACCCATTTCCTAGTTGGTGGTTCAATGCTAGGAAAATCAATCAAATACTCAGAAAGCCTTTTGTTTATCTTTCCCCTTATGGTCCTAGCACTGTGCTCCAATTTGTCGGAGGCCACCCAAAGGGGTACTATGTTGTGAGCATCCACTTCATGTATGGCAACCGAATCGCTTACCCTCTCGCAAATCTCCGCTTTGCACCTCCGCACTTCCCGCAAGGGTGAGAAGTCCGTCACCAAGAGTGAAGCTCCACATTCTGTGAGAAATTTTGGTACGGTCTCCTCTGCCTCTCCCTACAATTAAAGAAAATCTTTGAACTTGAATAGTGAAGAGACTCAAAATCAAACTACGAAATCCTAAAATTTAATTAATTAATTACAGGCAGGTTTCACGTCACTTATCGCCAATCAGTAATCACTACCTATTTATGCCTGTGATAAAAGAAAAAGGCTAAATTTAAAAAGTAAGGGAAGGAGTGCACGAAATTTGTAGTTACCTTAAACAAGAAAAAGGGGATTTGAAGAGTGTGTCGAATTTGGTGGCTCAATTGCCGCAAACCCCTCAGCATAAACCCTAAATGACGGGATTTTGCACCCAAAAACTGATCGAAGAGATTGAAAACAACAGCTACGGGAACGTTAGCTTTGTTCGCCTGATGAACGGCGTGGATGAGAGCCCAATTGTCTCTCACCCGTTGATCTCGGAACATCCAATACACAACAGGACCCACTTCTCCGTCAAAATGCCGCGACCCTTCTTTCAATGTCCTGATGCGACCCGGCTGCACTGACATTGGCGACGTTGCGGAAGCCATGGCCGTGAATCGTGAAGAAACTAGCAAGCCTGTGCGAATACGAAAGGTAAAGGTCGCGCCTTTGCCAACATACGCCTTGTGGGGTAGGAAAAGAGATCTTGGGGTGGTAGTGGTAGTGGTAGTGGTAGTGGTAGCGCAGAGAGTGAGGCTGTGCCTGAGAGAGAGCGTAAAAAGGATGGAATGGCAATGGCAATGGTAATGGGGTTTGGAGGGAACCAGCACAGACGACCTAACTTGGAGGGAACTGCAACTGTTCAATTTGTGGTTTCAAACTAACATACGCGGCTCACGTTCCTGTTTGACACGTTTACACCTCTGTTTATAGTTTGTACTTCAAAAATACTATTTTGCCCGAAAAATTGCCAGAATCACAATATGCCCGAATGAGTTGGAATGTTCATGTCATTAAATTTTTCCACCTTTGCTCCATTCTCTCCTCCCATAACCCACCTCCATCACCAGAATTTGTGCTGCCCCGTCCAAGCATCTTTGTCACCCTCCGCCTCTAAAACATAGTAAGATAAGTCTCCTCTGATGGCACTCTATTTGTCTTCAATTGTCTCCTTGAATCAAATGCCAAGGTACAACACCATCAAGCCTCGATCACTTGCTGCTGCATATCAAATTGCAGACAAAAAAGGTTAATGAGTACCCAAAAGAAAAAAAAAAGAAAAGAATGTTCAACCCAAAAAATAATAGGAAAGGAACGTAGATAGCAGATTGCTTTGCTCACAAAGCATATTTCCAGAAATCCTTGCAATTGATAGTACTTTCATCCATCCATAAATTCCCCATTTTACTCTATTTGCTCTCAAGAAAAAGTAATAGAGAGGAAAAAATGGGAAGTTCAACTGGGTTTATTCTCCATCATCTCAGAAGAAAGAGTGCGCCAATTGATACGGTATCTTCATTCAATCTCTTTAATTTATTTAAATAATTATAAATTACCCATAATGACACGTTAATTGAAATATTGGTGGACTGCCACCTCACTTAAATAACCTTTCATCTCATTCTGGATGATAAAGTTCGGGCGATTTCCTTGGGCTGAGTAGTAGTACTGTTTTTATTTAAGACTATGCTGTGCCTATACCTGAGCCTGATCTGTAACGGCCAGCGGATTTTTGGCCCAAAGTAAAGCTGGATCTCAAGAAAGAATGGGCTGCGTGGGTCAATCCTCAAGGCCCACTGACACAGACACAGGCCCTCACCAGAAATTATTTTGGAGGAATATGCATGACAAATTAACAATTACTCAATTGATTCCCAGCCAAAAAAAAAAATCTCAATTGAACTTAATTGGTTTTTTTTTCTTTTTAGGGTTTTGTTAATGTATGCTAGGGCACAGGTTGAGAAATTAAAAATAAAACTATTAATAAAAAGTATAAATATTTAATATTTTAAAAATTTTAAATGTATTTAATTTTTTTTAAATAATTAGAATGATTTAATGAAAAGTAATAAATGTTATTTTTATTCTTTAACTTATGTTTAAGGACACACGTTAAGAAAAACCCTATTTTCTATTAATGTGCCATCACAATTGACAATCTTTACGGGTTTTATCAGTTTAGCCAATAACCCGTTTTTGGGTGCTAACTGCTATGCTAAATAAACAGTGATCATTCCTCGATCATCCTGGCATGAGCTGTGACCCGTAGACTCTGGCCCTCCGTCCCCATTTCCCCTCACTCTTTTTCAAGGTTTGGTTTGCAAACAATGTCAATGCACGATTAAAGGCTTAACTATTGGAGATTCTCACATGATTTAAGTCAGGTATTCAACTAAACACACTCACACACACATATATGGACACAGACATGAGTGTATCTCTTTTGAAATCCTGTTGGTCCTAAACGTAGAAAAGGATGGATGAATATGGTGCTGCCCAGGCAACAAAAATCACCCTCATCAAGTTGATAAAGCAAATTTAAGACCTACAGAGCAATCACTTTCGGTTGGTTATGTTCTCTGGAGAGGGATGGTGGCCCTGTTGACAAGTAGCTAAATTCACAACTCTAAACAAATAGACATCCATAAGCCATAGGAGGAGAAGGAGCCATGGAAAGGGATTCACTCACTCTAACAAATGGCAGCCACAAGACAGCAACCTACTCGACGTGTGCTGCTAGACCTAGCAAATACATTATGCAACTGCTACTAGGTCCACCACTGAATATATATATATATATATATGCTCACCATTTGTCGTGACTCACTCATGCTCGTACATTTTGCACAGTTGCGCGTATTAGTCATGTTTCCCACCCATACTGTCTGACCGAGGTGACTTCCAATTGAGGCAATACGGCAAAAAAATTTTAAAAAAACAAAGTGCCTAGCCATCATATCATCTGAAAATGGTGAACTAATCCCAACCAATTTTTTCTTTTGCACTAAGCAAGCTTGCTTATGAATTGGCAATACTTATACCCACCGAATCTCGTTTAGAGATTCTGTACAGTGACATAAAGCCGAAAGCTACTTCGTTGCGGAAAAGGGCTTTCCCTCATCCCCAAACTACAGTTTCTACCTTCCCAATTGCTTTGGATTCTGAGTTTTACAAAGGGTATCTTTGTCATTTCATTAAACTCTTTCGACAGGGCCACGTCATTGAATTAAGCACCTGTAGAAATTGTAGTAGTATAATAATACGAAATGCACCATCAACGGCTTAAAATAAAGTGCTTTTAGAATAAAGTTAAATGAAGGTGCTTCATCAATTATTTTGTATTAGCCCCCACAAAATCACCAGAAAAGTATACCTGAATATAAGTGGGAGAAGTAATTTATTATAAGAGTGAAAAGATTAAATTTTAATTATTAAATTTTATATAAATAATTAAAATTAAAATATAAAATTATATAATTTTTTTAAGTGATTATATAATTTTTAAATAAAATTTAATTTTAATTATTTATGTATAATTTATAAATTAAAATTTATTCTTTTTATCTTTTATAATAATAAATATTTTTAATTAATTAATTAATATATATATATATATTAAAAATATAAAATTATTTATATATTTTTATTTAAAAAATTAAATTTTTGATATAATTAAATTATAACATAGTATTAGAATAAATGATTAAAATTTTGATTCTTACCTCTTATTTTTTTGTAATTAAATTAAATTTTAAATGAAAATTATTTTATAATATTTTGGATTAAATTTTTTAAAAGTTTTAAAGTAATTATGAACCCTCAGACTAATTACAATGGAGCAATTCATAAAAAGAAAAATAAACAAGACATAATATTTATGTAAAAAAACAATTAGAAAAAGAAAGATGGTATTCTTCTTCGTCAAAATCAGTAGAAATGTGTTGCACGTGCTTTCAATATTATTTGAGTATAATTTTAAGATTCTATTGTGATTTTTCAGAATATGATTTTTAAGAAAAATTTTAAAATTAACGGTAACATGAAAAATATTAAATAATAAATTTAATAAAAATATTTTAGTATGTAAAATTTTTTTAAAAAATAATACTTATATATCTATTACGAATTAAAATAATTAAAGATAATGATACAAATTCTAATTATTATTCATTTGAATAGTAAATTGAATATGCGGAACTGTAATTAACTGTATAATTTGATGAAGTAAACGTGATAGATGTTATCTTTCGGATAATCAAAACATTAGTTTTTTATTTCTGAAAAAATAAAATTGACACTTTAATTAAAACAAATACTGCATAAAATAAGTTATACTATATTGTAATTATGGGAAACCACTCACCACAACCATTATTATTAACCAATATGAATATTATGATAACAAACTTGATAAAACAGTAGCGTGCAATGATTATGTTTGTCGTTTGGGAAAGCAAAGTCTTAACCGAAGTTTAATAAAAGTTTAAATTTAATTAATTGTTTATGTAAAAATTTTATATTAACAGTAAATAAAAAAACATCGCATCATATAATAATGAATCAAATAAAAAAAGAAACTCCTTAAATTATTATTGTATAATAATGAAAATTAGATGCGTTAAATTAAATAAATACATGTTTCAACTTTTAAACTTCTGAGAAGAAATATTCAATGCGTGGCTGCAATTGCAAGAGTGGGCATTGCCAACACTATCATTTTTGTTGAAAGTATAAAATTTTTGCAACAATGATGATGATAAAAATTAATAAAAGAGAGATTACTGAGAGATTAGCCCGATCACTAGAGATTAAGTCCACTCATGTTGTGCTATTATGGATGTTGTTTCATAAGATGATATTAATTCAATAATGGATTTTATCATTACTCATTAGTTATTACTAATTTATCTACCTTAATTGCTTGAACTAAACTTAATAGTTTATTTTTATCACCATTCATTATTGACCATTAATTTATTATAACCACAACCAAACAAGACATTTAGTAATGGGTTTAATTTAGTTCATTAAATAAAAAAATATACAAAATTTTGCACATAAAATGAATTATTTAAACTATTCAATAATTACCTTAAAATGTTAACTAGAATTGCCAAATTGTTCCCTCTATATTCTTTTCTGCGAGTCACGACGGTTCCAAAGACCTGTGATGATGTAAAAAGTTAACAAGAAACCAAAGAATGCATTAAAAAATACTTAAAATTTACCATATTTGATATCAATAATAAGTTTAAATTGTTAAAATAGATAATATGTCTTTTTTATGAGAAAAAATATATAATAAGTCTATGTAAATGAAATCAAGCACGTATATATTTTTTTCAACGTTCTTTTAATATTCTAAGTTGAAAAAAGATAGAACATATTTAAGAATTCTATTAATGTAAATTATGACACTTGCACGAACAAACAGTAATGAAAAGTTCTTTTTTTTTTAATGTGAGATAATGACAAATGTATAATTTGTAGTTACATGATTATCGATGATTTATTGCATTAGTCAATATTTACTAACTACAGGGAGAGTTTGATGGAGAATTAAATTATTACTTGAACTGTTGCTCAAGTGACATTATTACTTGAACCTGCTTTCTTATATTTGATGGAGAATTAAATTATTACCTGAACTGTTGCTTAGGTGACGTTATTTCTCATTATTTAGTGATGTAATTGGCTGGTTCGAAAGTTTATAGAAATCTTTTATAATTGTATAAAAGTTTTAGATGTATGATTATCTTTTCTCTAATCTTTTATTGTGCTCGTTTTATGGAACAATAATTCGTGATTTCTACTTGTTATTTAGTTAAAAAAGATGTCTGATACACTCAATATCCACTATGAAGGCACACATTACCTTTTTAAAAAAACGACTAAAGTTTAAACTATTATTATTAAAATTGAATTAGATTAAATCATTTAATAAGTTTGATGATGAATTAAATACTCAATCGGTTATAAATTTAGCTTTATAACAAAATTTATAGTTAGATCAATTTAAACTAGTTAAAATTAGAAAACATTTATTAGAATCACTTGAACTGGTAATTAAATCACTTGAATATGCTAGCCATTAACTTTTTATTTTAAAAAGTTCAATATTTTTTATATTTTTTGATTTTAATTTATTCATAAATTTTATATTATTATATATGAATTATTTTGATGACATCATCTAATTCAATCATACAGTTTAAACAGAACCTAAACTGAAAATTTAGTCATTTCACTATCCAGTTTGATTTTAACCATATTAGTTTTAATTTTTAAAAAAATACTTGTTGAGAAAGTCTCGTAGCCCTAACAATGCCTAAAGATATAGTTTCATAATAATATTTATAAAAATAACTTATCAAAGAGAAAAAAAAAAAAGAGACACACATCAAGTAAAATAATGATTATTATTGTTTTATTTATTCATTCATAGTAGTATTCATCATTATTTCCTACTTCTTTTTTTTTTAGTAAAGTATTTCTTACTTGTTATTAATGTTTAGACAAAAACATACAGATTTCATCGCATAATCAAGGATTTGAATGTGCATCCCGTCAAATTAAACCGCTAGCACTGGCATTTCGGAAGGATTCAAAATCTCTCTCGCAACGTCTATTTTTAATATATAATTTTTTAACTGTACAATGTAAAATTATCACACAATTTTTTTTTCAATTCTTTAAAATAGTCACGTTGAATATATTTTTATTCCAGTGTAACATGTAAATATAAACCATTTAAGATAACATATTGAATTTAACTCTTCGTCTTATTCTCAAAAAGCCCATATAATTAACTTCACTAAATATTATTGTATATTCTTAAATTTATTATAATACAATCGGTTGTTAATCAAATATTTTGTTATCATACTTTAATTAATATTTGTATTTTTTTTAAAGAGATTTAAGGTTACAATGCATGGGTCAATAACTAATTCTAATAAATAAGAATAATATTTTTTTAAATGACAGTATTTTTCAATTGATATTGTACAGTTAGATAATGATATTTTTTAGTAATTATTAACAGTATTTTATTAAAGGATAAAATTAGAGACAGAGAGAAAAGAGACTAAATCCGGTTCGCTACGCCATCACTCACTCTACACAGTAAAATAAAAATTATTTAAATATTTGTTTAACATACCTTATTTGACTCTGACACAAAATTCACTGACTGAATTAGATATAGTTCACATTGTTGATATCGAATTCAATCTATAATAGGTATTATTAATATGTTTTTATTTGCACTCAGCATGTGAGAGGGTGAATTTATTTTTTATTAACTGTGATTATCAACTTGTATACATCTCAATATTGCACGTGAGAGAATTTTTTTTTCTCATAAACTATTAGGCTCCTTCAATTGTACTCAACAAAATTTTAGAAAGCCCTAAAGCAGTCATAGAAAAATTGGTAGATATTAAAGATTCCTAGTTCAATAAAAAAATATTCGCATGTTAAGTAATTATATTTAATTTTACCGACAAGAAATAAGAGAATCATATTTAAATTACCCTCAAATTGTAAATTACGATCAGTGTTGTAGAAAAATTAATGCCAACATAAAGAAGGAAAAAATAATAGTGGTTACTGTCATGAAAAGATACACAAAAGGAAGGAACAGAAGAAAAAGAAAAGTCAAATTGTTTCTTTAGTATTTTAAATGAGATCTGCCGAAGGAACTTTCATTTTACCACTTGCTTTGCCCTTTAGGTTCTCATAGCTCACGGAGTATTGGGAATAAAAATATTCATACTTGCACCTGTGAACCTGAAAAGGGTTAAAGGAACAATAATAGTGACTAGTGATTATAGTAGGTATCCATCGTACAATAATCTATTCTCATATACGTACATGAGTGCAAGGGTGAAATTGTGAAAGGACCACGGACAACATGCATAGATTATCAAAACAAAAACGTGTAAAGTAACCAAGTCGAGGCTAGGCTGGTGGAAAATACATAAAGAGCGAAGACTTTTTGGATTCGTGTTTAAGAGGGAATTAAATTTCTCAGGAAAAAAGGTATATAAAATAATGTACATGTACCGTGTGAAACAATAGTGAAAACAAGTACTTTAGATATGTATGTGTGCAGTTTTTGACCAGGAAAGGAAGGTACCATTGAAGGGTAATCTCTTTGGTGGTCCATACTCCATGTATTGCATTGATCTCGAAGAGGGAAGAAACATTTTCAATTCAACTTGAAATTTAATTTATTTCATCAAACTTAAATAGCTGTGAGTAAATTTTTGTATAAAGACTTTTGACTTAAAATCTTTATACATTCATGTCAATTATGTGTAGTAACACTTGCAAGATAAAAATTCAATAATAATTTTCGATATATATGACATAGAATATTTTATCTATGTGATTAAGAAAGCTTACTTGTATTTGTCATGAAAGGAATTAAATTGGGAGATAAGCCTAAGACAAGTTCCTTCCTCTATTAGTTATAATAAAACTTTTACGCGTTTTAAGAGTCACTGTTATAACAAACTTCCAGCAAATTTTAAAAACTAAAGAAACATGGACCAACCGCACCAACTCAATCCAAGGCGTGCAAAATTCAAAATAAATGGATCATTAATAATAATATTGTACGTATCATACTTATATGTAACTTAGAACATAGAATCTCATTCCGTTTTTTTTTACAAATACAATTTATAAATGAATTTTAACAGAGGCAAAATACTCTTTTCTTTTCTTTATTTCTTTGGGTAGAAATGAAATTTCATGGACAAACCATCGCGGGAAAAAAAGTATTATATGAGTCTACGCGAAGCCACTATACTCATAAAGTTTGTTCAACATATGATACAATGCATGGTATCGTCCAAATAATCTAACTTATAAAATTGACAAATAATATAACTATGCAAGCTAGTTTGAGTCGCTAATTTTAACACTCGAACCTCAAACGTCGCAATCCTTATTGCATGCAAGAACCAACTAGAGCAAACTACTGGAATCATTGAGCACTTAATTAGATCTTAATTAACTTATAAATTGGACATGTCATGATGGTTCATGAATATCACTTTCATAGTCGCGACGTCAAGCATATGCTGGTTTGCTTAATCTGTGCAATATACCAAAGCTTCAGAGTCAGCAATGAACAGGACGCATAATTTGAACTGCTTGAAGAGAAAAGGAAAAAGGGGAGAGACCAGTTTGAAACTCAGAATGTCATTTAATTTTGTGAAAACAAATGCTAGCGTGGAATGATTATCAGGACCAAACTTGGGAGGAGGGGATGGGTATTTGTGTGGGTACCCATCTTGAAGCAAAGGTCACAACGGCATTCTTCTTTCTGTCAAGCATCAATGCCTCAATGTGCTCTTCCGGGTAGAAAAGGACATACAAATAAAGTCAGCCATTAAGTAAAACCAACAATAATTAATAAAGGGGAGGGAAAGAGAAAAAAAAGGTCACATAATTAGGCCTTGGAACAGGAGAAGATTCTTGTATAAAGAGCGTGTCGTCCTATACTAATCATTATATTTCCTTTTCTTTCCCTTTAACCCACAAATGTAGAGAGGTGCACTGCATACCATACTGGTGAAAAGCTTAACATCTAGAGAGAGACAGAGACAAACAGACACAGAGAAACTGAGAGAATGAGCTTTTAGTTGGTGAGCAGTCAGCTTTGGCAAGGCTTGCCGACAATGATTTCTGTCTGTCACTAAATGAGTAATTAGAAGACCCAACGAGTGGGGGATAATAATACTATACTCGATTCTTCACTCTACTTTTCTACCTCTAAAGTTAAAGACCCACCCACTTAATTTAATCTTTTCACCTTTTTACTGTTTGGAGTGGTGGGTGTGTGAATGTGAAAACCAGCAACAAGAGCAAGAGAGATTCGTTTTACAAACAACTCCGAGGATATATATTAGGACCAGAGGTGATAAATAAATGAATTCAATAAATTTTGAGTTAAATTATTAATAGATAAATAAAAATAAATTAATAATATATTTAAAATTTATTAAAAAATTATTAAAATTATTTAATTTATTAATAATTTATTTTAATAGATAATATTTAATTTATTTATTAATTTATTTTAATAAATAGATATTTAATTCATTTATTTTTAAATAAATATATATAAACTTATTCTATATTTAAATATATTTTATTTTTTAAATTTTATATATATATATATATATATATATTAAATTTAATAAATTTTTTGACTAATCTATTATTAAATTATAGCCGCATAATATTTTAATTAGTCTATTATTAGATTATAGTCGCGTGTCATAGAATAGAGGGTGAGTCTGGTTTCTTTTTAGTTTTTACATTTATTTCTTTCTATACATTAACAATTGTTGCCTTTCTATTAAACAAAACAATAACGTTACTCATATACTTTTTTTCTTATATTTTTCCTTTCACACCTTTCATTTTTAAAAAAAAAAAAAAGAGGATAGAGCTTATTTTCCAATATCTTCTCTCTCTTTTTCCTCCAAAATGTAGAAGGTGTAAGTAAAACGTGTAAGAAAAAATGTGTATAAACAACATTATTCTAAAAAAAAGAGTGAAATATAATAGTTGTAACTTTTTATAAAATTAAATTATAAGAAATCTTTTTCGATTATGTGTCATGTGTATAAAACTTTCGTATTTTAAGACTTATCAATACAACTTTTTAAATTCACCAAAAGATATATACTAGTGCATATTGACTCATTTGTATACGTATAGAAAATCTCTTATAAAGAATCAATATATATAATTTGACAGTTCAGGTAATTATGTTAATAAATTTTAAAGTATTAAAAAATTTTCTACACATGACTAATAATTAAAAGAGATTTTTCTTGTAATTTATTCCATAATTGGGAAACTGCTTTGCTCTGGAGGGAAAATGGTCGATGACTTAAATACTCTCTCCCAAAAAGAGATGAAGTAAGAGGGTCCATCCCAGCCATTTTCAATGGCAACGTAATTGCCACATACAAGCATAATAAGCACACTATCAGTTGGCGTTTGTTTCACACTGAAAAGAAAAAATTACAAAAGCGTTATGAAGTTATTAAAAAAAAATTAATGTCATATATCCTGCTTTAGGCGCTAAGAAACCACTGACAGAATTTAAAAAAAAATTCGAGTCCAAAATAACTCTAAAGCGGTATTAATTCCCTTAGTTTATGACTTGTGAGGAAATGAGTTAGAATTAAGGTTTAAATGTTATTGGTTGTTATTGAAGATAAGTTAAATAGAACTCATAGAATGGAGGAATTTAAAAGAAAAAAAAAAGATAAATTTTGTATTTTGATTAATTTTTTTATTTAAATATTTTTGAAATTAAAAAATAAAATAAAATATTATGTAACTTTTATATCTTTTTCTTTTAATTTTTATAAATATTTCATAATTCTCTTAATTTAAAATTAAAAAAAATTAATCATCTCTTCTCTTTTCTTCCAAAACACTTCCTTCCATTTTACTGATATGTGGCCCCCACTACAGACACACTCTTTTAATTGAGTTTTGATTTCAACTCACAAGTTTTGTTGGCATTTTCAGAATCACTTAGGATTGAGCTTCTAGCTCGTGTATCACGTAGCAGACAATTCGAATCTAGCTTAGTTTCAAACTTAAAAATTTTCAATAATATAAAATTTGAGTTTAAATTTCATGTTAGAATTAAAGCTCTATTTGAACTTTGTTTTTATAAGTTGTGTATTGAAATCTACCTTATCTACGTTTTTCACTCGATTTTGCCATATTCCACCTTTTAAGCTTTCATTGCTCTGGGATTTAAGAACTGTTCTGCTTCTGCTACGATGTTATTTCAAAAGAATTCTCCCTCTGGAATGTTGGCGTTTGAATTCGGTACAAGCTATAAGAAAATGAATTTACAAGCACCTTTGCTCTGCTAGTCTGCTTCAACAAACTGTTATCAGGAGCAGTTTAAGACGTGGAACTTCCGCAGAAAAATCAATTTTAATAAATTTTCTTTCAACAACCCCCACAACCATTTGTAAAGTGGAGAAAAGCTTTAAAAAAAACGAAGAAAGAGAAAACCAAAAAGAAAGAAGTCAGTTAAAATTCGTTGTTGAAGAATCGCTCTCCAGCATCTTCTGTGCTGCTTCATGCCGACAGTCTTGCTTTGCCTTGGGTCCTCTCACGACCTTTCTCGCAATCATGGGGAGCATCATCCAGTGACTCTGCAAGAACATCACGAGCTTTGGAATGTTTAAAAGAGAAGTTACCCAAAGCTGATTTGATTGAAGAAAACTCTGATATCTATCCATGACAACCAATGCATGGAAAAAGACTTCCACTTTGTTTCATGGTGGGGTTCAGGCTTCAGAGCAGGAGATCTGGATGGGATAGATTCAGGTAGACTTGCCCCTTCACAATCAAAGACTTTGCTCTTGAGTTTGAGAACATATTTCATATTTGACGCTTGACCCGCAGTGAACTCCAGCTTGCTTTCGAGCTGTCTCTGGTCTTCACCAGCGAAGACGCCTCGGTGCCAAAATATTCAAGTCAATTCATTTCTTGAATACCTTTTGTTAACACCTCCTTGGTTATGGTCTAACAAAGTTCTACTAACAACCAACCATTTCATAGCTCCCTCTCCAGTTCAACGATATCTTTGTCCACTGCTGCCACCAGAAACATAAATTTAACGTAGTAATAATAATTGATGTCTTCAACCTCTGCTGAAAAGTTCTCAACAAGTACGGAACCATGTTTTGCTACTTATTTTAACAACTCGGCAAGCCTTCTGAGTGATATTTTTTAGCTAACCACGGAGAGTGTATGCCAGTGAGTCCATGTAAACTGAGGTTGACGAGGAGACTTTTGCCAGTGGAAAGCGAAGTTAATTTGGGACCCCATGAGTCCATGACAGCTTTAGCTAACAAACAAAGGACCCTTGTTTATATTCTGCGGACAACACTCGACACGCACAGCTGATTAAGGAATCAACAAGGTGACTGAACTTCAAATTAAGCGGCCATTGTAAAGTTAAATATTTGACGTGAGTTCAAGAAGACGTTGAGATTATTTATGCAAGACTTTGACTTTAGACAGAAAGCTGATTGCCTTTGGAGTGGAGAGACTTCATCAATCAAGGAGTGATTGAAAGCGTAGCACCTTCCCAGATTTTACAAATGCAACGGGGATGCCTTTCAAGATTCTGTATAAACAAGGTTGAAAGACAAAATAACCACATCCCACTAAGATAATTTCTAATGCCAAAGGTTACCCATGTTTGAAAATGCATTCATAAAGATCAATTGCTGCTTTTTGCGAAAGATGCAAAAGAAATCACTGTTTGCGCATACGATACTCCAAAAATTCACTCTTGCTGAGAATAACGACAATATGTCAATAACCACGCATTGCTTGCTCCCTCCTGATTTTACAAGATTATAAGGCTGATCTCTCAGTTTCCAAAACTGATGAGAAAGTTTGAAGGGGGATCCGATCTTAAAATCAAAGAAGAATTGATGAAAACTTGCCCTTCACAAATATTATTTATCTTAAATTACTAGAGGACCAGAACTTCTACAACACTCTTCCCGTTCTCTATCCGGCCATGCACTTTTCTCTAGCTTTACAAACAAGAGGATATCCTTTCCCTGCATATTTAACAACTTGAAAATCATGCTGGGGTGAAACATGGGAAGTTGCTCGAATCATGAGGCTGGGCAGCAGAAATACAAAATTCAAATCCCCTATGACTGCCCCCAAAATCCTCGAGTAAGTGAACAAATACAAAAGGAGCAGAGAAAAAAAATAAAATAGAAGGATCGAAGAAGACACAAGAAAAAGAAAGAGGATGGTGGAAAGAATTCAATAAATCCTAAAAATTAAAATTCCTAACCGATTAACCGAAAAGAGAGAGAAAAAAAAAATGTTACACTGAGGATGTATCAACAAGAACATCGTTCATCACATCGTCCTCACCATTTGCCAAGGTAAACAGCTCTGCGTCCTTATCTTCATCACTGGAAAAATCGCGCCTTTCCAGTTTGGAATGAGCTGCAATAAATATCAACTTCTGCGCCCTGTCCAGTGCGGTCCTCGAGTGGCCATAGGAAGAAACCCATCTCCACAAAGACCAATTGCATTTGAAGCCACACGAGGTTGCGTGAAGGAATATTAGCCTAACTGCAACTTTTCCTAAGGACTTGAATTCGGAGAGATAAGTTTCCCAGACAAGTCGACTACTCTGTGGGTTGGCGATTCTCATCTTCCCAGTAACGGGATCTCTCTCCTTCATCTGCACAGCTCGCGCATAAACGGGGTCAAGCCCTTCTGTTCTCCATTTCATGAGCTCCATTAAAGCAATGTGGGCTTCGCCTCTGGAAACAAGCCGGGTTATGAGCTTGTCCACGTCCTTCTCCTGCTCCGGCGTCAAGCCCTTGAACGGCGGAAGGTACTTGCCGCTGGTGTCCCTAACTAAATAAAGCGGGTCAAGAATGTAAGCAGCAGCCCAAGCAGGGTGGTAATTTTTCTTGAACCGTCTTTCAATCACCTTTTCCACTTCTCCTTCTGCAATGTGGAATTTGGAGGACCAATCCTTCACTTTTGCCCTTAACTCATCCCACAGGGGAAGGCATTGGCCAACAAGCGGTCTCTCTGCCTCGATCTCCTGAGCCATATCCTTCACCAATTTAACCAACGAGTGCACTGCGTCCAAATCATTCCAAAATCCCACATCTCGAATCATATCCCCAACTTCTCTCGCATTCGGGTCTTCAATAGATGCTATTTTGAACGATTCATCCAGCAGAACCAACTGCAAAGCACAAGCCGCATTCAATGTATCCTCCATCATTGTATATACAGGCCCAAAGTTAAAATCATCAAACTCTCGCAAGGGCATTCGCAGTAACCAGGCGTGCCCGTACTCTTGCAGTTGATACTTGTGAAAACTATTCCGAATCTGGGACTTGTAATTGACAAAATTTGCGAGTTTCAGACAATTCTCCGTCACGGCCCTAAACAACGGAAGGTCCTTGCTGAAGTCCTTGATTAAACTATTGAAGCCTTGATGCTGACAAGAAAGATTAACCATCCAATAATTTTGATTCTCCAAATTTTTCAAAGCCTTGGCCTTGAATTTGTCCGCAACTATCCCAACACACTGTTGCACAACATTCCCACAAATGCCAGTGATTGTCTCCCACAAAACCTCCTCTGCATACTTGGAAGGAGCAGAACCAGTAACAAACATCGCCCTTCTGTACAAACTGGTCCCATTAGGGAGATTTACAGTCATACTCACCAAATTTTCTTCACCGTAAACCCCATAATTCTTGGGTTTCCACCCGTCAGAGCCAATTTGAAAGAACATAGCATCACTAATCCGCGCTTCCGACTCTGCCCTGGCTTCCTCATATTTGGCATCTAATCTAGTGCCGGTGAATTCTCTACGAGATATTGTTGGCAAACCAACCTGGCTGAGGAAAGCTCTGAATTTTGGGTGCTCCAGACTTGAGAAAGACACCGACCCACAAGACTCGTACACCCAATCAGCAAGATAATCAAGGGCGCAATCAATTTGGGTCTTGCTAAGAGTTGGCCCGGGAGAAGTTTTAGGACTTTTCAGCTTCTTCACACTGTCTTCCAACATAGCCAAAGCTCCCAAATCCTCCTTTCCACCGGATAACATCAAATGCGGTTGCTGTGTCAACAATCCCGCCGCACTAGCTGTCACTGCCGTTGTAGCTGGCGCTGCCGACGTGTAGGTGAGCTCCCCACAGAATCGCAACGGATCCACTATAGCAAGCGGCGGAACATGGTACGATGAAGCGGGGCCACCACTCCCCGCAGCAGCCGAAGCCGAACTTCTCTTACGGTGGTTGTGGTGCACCGGAGAAGAAGGCGACGATGCAATAGCCCCGGTGGGCGAAACAGAGGAAATGGGTTTAGCTACAGAATTGAAATTGGGGCAAGTTCCACGCTTTAGATGCTCGGACGCGGTACGAGACGGATTGGACGCGGAGAAGACAGCATCGCATAATGAGCACCTGAGCTTCACCGCTTTGGGTAGTCCCGTGTCAGTGTTGTGAACCAACATGGGCTCCAGGTGCGCCCAATACCAAGCCCCTTTACCCTTTATAGCCTTGGTTCGAACCATGACCAGCCCTTCATAGCGCTTGTGCATAGCTTTCGCCGTCAGCTCTTCTGCCGACGCTGAGTCCACAGACGGTGTAGTAGTAGTGTTAGTGGCCGCCATTGCAAGGACCCAAATGGAAGTAGAAAAGCAAAGTTATGGGTGTGACGATGGAAACTCCGGTTTTCTTTAGGAACGGTTTGATTACATATTCTTCGTCATCATCGTCGTCATCGCCCTGGACTTGAAGGGTAGTAAAGAAACGGCATCGAATTCCGCGCATTTAGCCGGGAAAAGCAGGTGGTGGCGGCGGCCGGAATTTGAATTTCCGATGGGTTGCCATGGAGGAGAGCGGCGATCTATGAAGACCTCTGGGGAACTAAGGCGAGGAGGCTTGTATTTATTTCATCGACGTGCCATTTCTGCAAAAATTGAGATATTTTCTTTGTTAGAAGAGAGAGAAGAATGGGGCAGCGAGCCAGAAATAGCAAGGCAAATGAGGCTGAGACTGAACAAGATACAAGCTCCCTCTACTCTGAGAAAGTTAACGTGCCTTCACGCGAAGACTATCTGCGCGTGGGGGACATCTTTCGGGGATGTTGATGGGAACTGCTGCAACGAGGTAACGCAGGAAACACAGTCCCACGTACGAAACCAGAACCTGACGATGGTCGTCACTTCCCACTGTTTGGGAAGTGGAATACACGTGCCCTTAGGCCTTTAGTTTTGACATACGCTTCACGTTCTGTAGCTTTGCTTTATTTTTCGTTTTTTTCGAAATCCCTCTTTATTTTATTTATTTATATTTTTCTTTTCCTTTTCTTTTTGGGTCTTGTTGTGGGTGGGGGAGGGTCTCACTTTGTCCGTTTCTTTGCCTTTTTTTTTCTTTTGTTTTCTTATATTTCATATTTTCATTTGAATTTTGTTAACTAAATTATACGTTAAGAAATAAAAATAATATTTATTATTTTTTATTAAATTATTTTAATAATTTAAAAAATATTAAATACACTTTAAATTTTATAGAAATTAAATATTTTTATTTTTGTTTAATAATTTTTATTATTATTTTCCAATTGTTAACATAACTCTTTTTATTTTAAATGAAATGTTTTCTGTTGCATAAGGAAGAATTTTTGACGATTGGCTTTCCTTTTGTGACTTGCTGTTCGTGCGATACACTATTGAGAATGTTAACCTGGCAATGTAATCACTTCCAAACCTGTTCCCGTAGGACGGTGTTGACCTAGGTCGTCTTTGATTTTGCGTTTTAGGGAGTTGCTATTGTTTTTTTAGCAGTAATATTATTCTGATCTTATATAATAATAAATATTTAAAGTTTATAAATATAATTAATTAAAGTATCGATCTAGGGAAATAAATACCAAAATAATTTTCTGCATCCGAAAATAGAGAAGTTCGTTTGGAACTTTAAAAATAATATTACTAACATGTTTGACATCACATGTTGATTATTTTGAGTACAAACCTCATAAGTAACATTTTACTATTTCTCATATATAAAAAATTATGTTTGTGTGTATATTTTATAAATGATCTGTAATTTTTTACAATATAAATCAAACACACTCAACTGACTATTTTATTTTTTAGTAATTATACATTTAAAATTAATTTTAATATTATTCAAATAATATAAATAATTTTCTTATATTTATTTTTAATAAAATAAAATAAATACAAAATTAAAATTTTAAATTAAACACAAATTGAAACGAAACACGATGGACAATCAAAAGTTCATCGTCAACATGCCACATTTAATTAAAAATTATTTCAAAATAAATGATATTAACATTATTTAAATAAAATCTTATTATAATCATTTCTTCTGCTTTTAAATTTTCACTAAATACGTTTTCTCATTTTCTAAAGGCTTGGAAGCAGTATATACTATATAGGGCATGGGTTCATTGAATTGCCAAATACATTTTTAAGTGGATGATTAATACGAGAGTAAAAATAAAAGAAAAAAATTTTATAGATGAATTATTTATAAAATTTTATGAATGATTTATTTATAATTTTTTTTATTTTTATTTTATATCAAATTATTTTTAAATAAAATACATAAAATTCATTCATAAATATTTTTTATTTTTTATTCACTTGCTAAACTAACTTAAATTAATCCTAAGTATTCCTACGAGAGAAATAAATATAATATGAACAATTTTAAATTAATAAATAGCAAATTAAATGTTTTTGAAATTTTCAAGATATTAAATAAAACCTTATTACGGTAGTCAAGTTAAACGTGGGCAAATAGTCAATGTAATGAGTCAATAACCATATGCAACAACTGTCACCCACCTCCAATGTAAGTAATTTTTGAATGCGTAAGGGACGAAATGGACACCTCCATCTGGCACCAATTGGTCATTTTAATAAGAAATTCAAGTGCATTAATCTAACACTGAATTAGGCCTAGTTTTTTGTGTTCTTCTGGTGACGCAGTGCTTATTAAACTAGAAAAACAAGAGCATGTGAATTGATCCGGGACACAGGAACAGAAACGGGAAGGTTTTAAAAGGGTAATGTATAAAATTTCTATTTATTATTGTCGTAATATTAAATTTATTTTTTGTTTTTGTTACAAATATAATTTAAAAAATTATATTTAAATATAATAATTCTACATAATTATTATCTCTTTCTTTTTTTTTCTTATTAAGTATTAATTGTTCCCATAGCCACTGAGTTTAGTCTGGCCCGTCCACTGAACAAACTAAATTGGGCCTTAATTAATTAAACACAAAACTGTTGTGATCATTTTAACAAAGGCCTATCTTTACTTTTTAGCATGTCATTTTCCAATGTTTCATTTTTATAGAAAATTTTTCCTTGGATGTCAGATATAATTTGGTAACTCACTAGACTATTTTCATATCAACATATAAACAAGAATATGAACAACATATATCTTGTGTTTGAAATTATTAAAAATAAAATTAATTTGAATTTGTTTAATTTAATTTAATTTAAAAAATAATTTTTATACTTGAAATTTCTTATAAAAAAGAATTTAATTTGATTTGTAAAGTAAATTTTATATTTAAAACACTTTAGAGATTATTAAAATTTATTTTGTCTTAATAATTTATTTTATTATCTTTACTTAAATTAAATAAGTAAATAAATTAATAAAGATAAAATTATCAACTGAATTAAAATTAAATCAAATCTAATTAAATTTAAGTGAATTTTTAAATATACATAACTTAAATTTAATGAATTTATAAATCAAATCAATTCCAATTTTGTAACTTTATGGACCAATAGACTGAAACACTTTTCAAACATAAACTTTCATTTTCAAATTAAACCAATTCCTAAAACTTATTAATCCAAATACACTTTATTCATAAAAGTAAACCATTTTTCTTTCTCTGAACAGCTTCATTTTGAGGTCAAGGTTGGTTATTCCTTTCTTTTTGGGTTAATAGGGTTCGTTAAATATTCTTTTATCAACGTCATAGCAATCTCAACTTGTTATAGTTCAATCTAACATCACTTTTTTAAAAGAAAAAAAAACTAATACCAAATAAACAAATAGATATGATTCTAGTTATTTTGTTCACCCACCTATTAGAAAGGAAAATTGGACTTGGAAATTTTTGCATCCATATATACGTGCGGTTTAGCTTCAAACTTTAAAATGCGACAACACTAGATTGAGGAAATCTCATACAAAAAGAAAAAGGCAACATTGGCCCATAGAGATCATTACGGAGATAATAGGCTATTTCTTCTTTGTTAAAAGTCAAAGAGTCATAGATGCATCCCTGTTGCAACCCTCAGACACCTACGACAAACAACTATACCCGTAGAATAAAGTATAGAATAAAAATTTATACCACGTCGTTCGCCAGAAAAAATATATATATATATTATACCACGCCCGCAATTACCAAACCCACCGCTTTATATTTGTACATAATTATCAATTAATTATAATAATATGATATACAGTATGAAATATACATTACACAATACTATACTGGTATTAAATGGATGAGCATTGAGCAACACAGACAATTTTGATGAAAAAATTATAATTGTTGTCTTCATTTTCCTTCTTAAGGGTGTATTGGGTTTGGCGCAACACCAAATCAAAAACTTATTTAAAGCATAAAATTATTTTGAATAGTGTGTAAATATCTTTAATAACTCTTGAGACAAAATCACATTTATACTAAAGTATAAAAGTAATATTTTATTACTTTTATAATAAAAAAAATGCTTTTGAATGTATATTAATAAAAATATCTTTATTCTCAATCTAAATTAAAAATAACTTATATTCTTTTTAATATTTACATATCTAAAAAGTATTTTTGATAAATAATATTAAATTAACATTAATTTTTTATATTACTTTTTTTATAAAATTTTTAAAATATAAATAATAATTATATAAATTTATTTTTAAATAAAATAAGTTAATCTAAAATCAAATTTATAAATTTTAATTTAAACGTACACTAAATCAACTTCTATATTATAGTTAACGTAGCTCTTTGGATTTGGTCGATCCAATCCACACTCATCAACGTTGTTATCTCTTTTTTCTCCCCTTACCTTGACTTTACAATATATTGGATCTTCACCTCAATCTTGTTTCGTTCTAAAACAGTTGAGTTAATGTCTAACTTTAAAATTTATGTAAAGTAATCTTTTACTCATGTATACTTTCCCTGAGTGCCAAGTCTTTCTTATACCTTGCTTCATGATTCCCCTCTTAAATTTCCTGTTTCGGAGCCATGGTGACGTAGTCATTAATGCGTACTAGCATCATAAAAGCTTTTTAAGATGTACGCTTAAAATTATATCCTAAATTAATGGAAGTTTTCCATACAAATCTATTATTTGGGATATGAAACTATCAATATCATGGTGGTCTTAGCTAAACTAATTCTAAATAATTATAATTGAAAGTGGAATTGATATTATTGTTTGACTTATCGGTTTATCATTTATATCTAATTCCAAATCAAATATAATAACTTCTCAAAAAAAATAAATCCTTCCATGCCAAAAATCTTGTAACTTAAAGACTTTCAAGAACAGATTGTACTTGTTTAATTTTAATTTATTGGTTTAATATTTTTCCCCCTTATCTATATATATATATATATATATATATATATATATATATAATTTGTTTTTTGGTGTGTTACTTTTGTCCGCAATACCTGCTATTTTATTTGTTTTGGGTAAATCCCGATACTTGCTATTAAACTTTAAAATTAATGCTCACACTTTGACATCCATTTGCAAATATTTTATACACTGTTTTTAGATTCTTTCATACTCTGTCTTGAATTACTTGTAAAACTTTCCATTTGCAATTTCCCAATTAATGTAAAAAGAAGGAGTGACTTTCCTATTTCCACAGCCTTAAACGTTATGTTTAAATTAGTGGTATAAGATGAAAATGAATAAAATGAAATAAAATGATAATAAAGATTATTATTTAGTTTTTTAAAAATAAAATAGAATAAAATAAATTTGAGTGGCCTCTATTTCATCTCATTCTATTTCAAACCTCTATTTTTCTTTCCTTTTAAATTAGAAAGTAAGGAATAAAATTACTTTAAAAATTATATAATTTCATTCATTTTCACTAACATTTTTAAATAATTAAATAAAAACTCTTTTTCATTTTACTATTAAATATTTAAATAATAATATAAAAATTTTATTCAATTCCATCTTATTTTATTTTGTACCATTTCATTATATATTAGTCCATTCCATTCGTTACAAAATATACGAACAAAATCTAACATTCACCCGTTCCTTAGCACATCCCCTCTATCTTCAAGCACCTTCATATGATATGTAGTTTTTTTTTCTGAAAAAAAAAATAGAATGAGGAGACACCGTCTTCATTATCATATGTGATTTCAAGCACCTTCATATGTATGTGATCTTATTTTAAACATGTGTATCTTTATGCATTTTTATATTATGTGATTATACGTGCAATTCGATGGGTAATGAAAATAATTTTTGTCTGATTATGCATGTGAATGTACCAGAATTTATTACAATGATTAAGAAATATAAATATTAGAGCATTCAACTCAGGGCTTATTTAAATTTTTTATAATTAATATTGAAAAAAAAATCAACCTTAAAAATAATTTAATAAAATTTATTAAATTCTTGATAAATGTAAAAATATACAAAAAAAGTATTAAAAATATTCAATTCACCAGAGTCACTAAATCGATTAAACAAAAAAAAAAACCGGTTTGAATTGGGTAAAATCATAAAATTCAGTTGATTTTTATCAAATAGCAAAAAATTGGAAATTTTTATGAATGTTCTTTTCAACAATTTTTTTTTGAGTAATTTATTTTGGCTTGATTACACGTGGGAAAGGAGGAGTTGTCTATTATCCTTCTATAAATCTTATTTTATGTGCTCTTAATGAATGAAATCTAAAAATGAAATCTTTAAAGCTTTGTTTGGATTAATGGTATGGAATAGAAATGAGTGGAATAAAATGAAATGGTAAGAAGTATTATTGTTTGGGTTTTTAAAAATATAATAAAATTGAGTGGATTCCATTCTATTACATTTCACTTCATACCTTTATTTTTGTTCCTTATCAAATTAGAGTATAAGAAATGGAATAAACTAATAAGTCTTACTATTTCATTCATTTTCTTTAGTTTCTGTTATAATTTTTAAATAATAAAATAAAAATTTTCTTTTGTTCTATTGTTAAATATCTAAATAATAATAAAAAAACTTCATTCTATTCTATTTAATTTTATTTCATTTCATTTTGTTCCATTTTATCAATTATAAATATCCAAACAAAGCCTTGAAGCCAATCATCAATCAAACTTGTAATGGTGCTAATGGTCTCCCTTTTTTTTGTTCCAATTATTACTACGCATATGGATGTTCCCAAACTAATACTAATCCAATTACATTTATGTTATTTTCTTTTTTTCATGTCCCGTTATATATATTATTCTATTAATTCCTCTTGCAACTGATGTTATTATTTTATTGTACCAAACAGTTGAATTATGAACAGGTCGTTTTATAACGTCATCATCCATAGACTTCAAGGGGGGAAAGAGAAGAAAAGAAACCAAAACACAAGCCTTGCTCTTTGATACAGAGTAACTCCCAAGATCTTAAGTAGAAGCCACTGCTGTGTTTACTTGAAGGGACGGGTAGTAAACATAGAATCTTAGGAATTAAGTCTTAAATTTGACATAATCACGGGGCCACTTTTCTTGGAGGATATGTATTTTGATGCGCTTGTTATAAAAGTATCCGTGATATATATGGGATATGTTCTTGATAGTTGCTTTTTTGTAACTTCGCAGGAGAAAATCACTGTTGAATCTTTCTATATCAACCAGGGAATCACTCTTAGACCCAGTAGCAACCAAGGGTTTGGCAAGCTCAGTTTCCTATTCCTCTTTCTGTTGAATTTTTTCTTTTTTCTGAAGGGGAAAGAGAAGGGAGAAAACTCGCAGGATATGTATCTTTTCGCCTTCATTATCCGGAATACCAGAAATGGATAAGAAAAGGAGACTGATGTTGGGCAACTGGGTGAGCAAGAGAGGTCTGTCATTTGGTTATGGACTAGAGCCAGGCCCCCCATGATTACCAAAGGGATCCTAACCACGTGTATGGCAAAGATTGAGAAGCTGATGTCTCTCATGATGCCTTCAAAAAGAAGGCCATAAAGTCTGAGAAACAATGAGAAAGCTCATTTTCAATTTCCCTGACTTTATAAAAGTGGTTGAAGAAAAAAGGCTAACAATGGGCCAATTGTTCCTGAAAACTTTGAAAGATGAAACTTGCCATGAGACTAGAAACAGCTGGCCGAATTTAACCACATGATTGCCGGCCCCAGTACTCGGTGACATTTCTGCTTCCACTAGGAGACGACCTTCATTTAATTACGTATTTAAGTGTATATTTAAATTAGTTTATTTTATATTTAAAATAATTTATAATTAAAATTTTATTAAAAATATTTTTAAAAAATAACGATTTTTTCTTAAAAACAATAGGTTACTAACACATGCACTTAGTGGAATGATAACTCTAATGACTACTGCAATTAAGAGAATCATGTCCCGTTGAAAGCAGAACATTTGATGAGGTTAAATGACCAAGTCCATCCTGCTGCTATTCTCAAACTAACGAGTTAACAGATATTAGTCTCAGCAGAACAAAAAGAAATTGAGACCGAGACGTGTGAAACTTACGTTAATATCTGTACCAAGCTAGCTAATGAAGGTAATCCAAGACGGAACCGTAGTGATATTACCGCAGCTGGTGTTTCTTCATCCGCTCTTCTAACCAATGCATCTTGGTATCTTGCAAATTCCTCTGCGCCAAACAAAAAACCAGAAACTGGGCCGTGCAGAATCTACAGTTTGTGCTCAGGCTATATGAATGCGCTGAATGATTCGGTCCAGAATTGCAAGCTAAAATGTATGGGAGCCCATAATCAGTGGGCTTTCGTAGGATGAGGTCACTTAGCCTAGAAAGTTTGGACTTTCAAAAAATAAAAATTTTCAGCTATGCATACGTGTGCTTTGGTGGTTTATCTCTTTGTAAATTGCTGTGTGCCTGGCCCTGTTGGGCCTGTTAGGCTTTATCTTTCAGCACCGATGTTCCAAACAGGAAAAATATCAATAAAATCTTATGTCGCCCACCGTGGGGCTCGAACCCACGACCACAAGGTTAAGAGCCTTGCGCTCTACCGACTGAGCTAGACGGGCTTGTTGATTGAAGATATTTGATTAAGATTATTATTATATATTCCTACACAATATGCTATGATGCTCGTGTCTTGGCAGTTAAGTTTTGATTTAATGATTTATCATTATACTTTTATAGATTTATAAAACAACATTATTTTGACAAATGTAGGATAATGAAAGATGTTTATGAAAAGAGATTAAAATTTAATCTCTCAATTAGAATAATGAATTACGAAGGACGAAATAGTGATGGCATAAATATTTGTAATTAGATATGTTTACAATTTTTTACATGGATGTTTCATTAATTTTATTGTTTATAAATTATTTATATGTTAAAAATTATTAATTGTATGTAAATGTATTTCAAAATTGATATAATACTGTATAAATTTAAAATTAAATCATTAGTACAAAAATAAGTACATATTTTTTAAAAACAAAAGCAAAGGAAGGAAATCAAGAAAGGAGGACCAAGTAAGGGTAAAGTACCAGAGCCTCAGCAGATAAGATTTCCACTAATAAACATTTGTTCTATATAAAAGTATAAATACGCTATAAATATAAAGTAAATTTTGTATTTTATTAAAATTAGAAGCAAAAATAGGAATGGGTTAGTGATGAAGTGTATGAGTAATATATAAGAAGTTATAAGTTCAAACTTCCGTGCTGGTAGAATAAATTTTTAAAGAAAAATTTATTCCTAAATTTAAGGGTGAACCTATATTGCTCCATGGGGGATCATGACCTCCAAATTTTAAAAATTTTCACTTCCTGTTTCTCTCTCCTAGCAGAGAATGTAGTTTAAAGATTTATTTGAACAAAAAAGTTTAAAAAGAAAGAAAGAGTAAATTTGTCATTTTAATTAAAAAAAGTTTAAATTTTTTTAAATAAAAAATTGAAATAAAAATTATCATATAACTTTTATATTCTTTATTTTTTATTTTTATAAATACTTATAATTTTTAATTTAAAATAATGAAATTAATTTTTTTTTCTTTTCAAACTCCTTTCATCCGTACATATATATCCTTAGAAAGATAGTAACGTTCAATGGATTATTAAATTCACCAGCAATAGCTGTTGCGGCGGCATCCGACCATCCAAGTCCAAGGCTTACACGCAAGTTCATAAGGACGTCCACCAGTGCATGAACATATACGCAGGTCGTCCATATAGTAAAGTTCATAACACCGAATTCATTATTCAGATTTTTTTTTTAAATTTAATCCCGGAGGTGGAGCCTATTTCACATTTCAGAATTAACAACCCACAGGGGGAAGGGGAATTCTGACATAAACATGAACTAAAAAACAAATGTTTGAATTCTGAAACATGACAACAGAAGAAATTCCCCCCCTCTCGCTAACATAATCACAAATTGTAAAGCCCCATTCTAATCTCCACCCTCAAGCTAACCGAAGACATCTATTTTACCACTAGCAAAGATATGTGTACACAAAACCAGTAGTTCCAAAGAGTCTTCATGCGGTGTACTCTGAAGCACCCCAGGTTGCTGCTGTCTCACAGTTAGTCAGATTTACAATCCTGGGTCTTGTACGATCCTCCATTCTGCTCAACGCCATTCGTCAACTCCTTCTTTAACTAAATCAATTCACCAAGCAGCAATTAGGTGAAAATAAGAAAACCGAAAAAAGAAGTCCATCATTGCAGAATAACATTGTAAACCTAAATAAATCAAGTCCAAAACACTACAAAATTTGAGTAAAATAATGTAACTGAAGCTACAGCATGCAATCACATTTCTCAAAGTTTTACAAAGCAGAATAAATTTTTTACCTTCCGAAGGATTTTATTCTGATACCTATAGCCCTGTGAAATAAAGAAAGGAGAATTATTGCAAAACAATTTTACAATTGGAAAAAACTATGCAGTTATTTATCTAGCCAAATAAATTCCAGAATATATAACCTTGTCAGTTCCGTAGATGTAATCACAGTACGTGAAAACTGATGCGAAATTGCTTTGGCTTTGGCCTCCAACATAATGATGGTAATCATGATGTTCTGCGCCACCATAAAATGGAATATATTTTGTCGGACTCCAGGGAAAGTCATACCTGATAAGTGATAAGAAGGTAAGTAACAACTTTTGAAGGCCGGGCGCCAATATTGCAACGCAGAACCTAGAGAAAAAGAAAATGAGTAGAATGTCCCAAGAGAAGAGGGGGTGGGGGGAGTTATGCTGCTGTTTTATCAATGGCAAAGAAAAAGTCATTACAAGTAAATTCCTAGAGGCAAGTCAGGCAAATACTTTGACCTTCAAGCTGCAAGCACCACCAGGATTTTGCATGTCACCCAAACTAACCATCACTCATATATAATACGCATGCAACCACATGTTCAGCCAACAGTTTCCTTTCTATAAACAAAACCTTTATAGGATCCATACTGGGCGTACACGGCTACACCAATTAACTAAAGAAATGATACCAAAAAATCAGTTTAACTCTCAGCTTTGCAGCCACCTGTACTATATTGTTCAGACAAACAATCACCAGAAAGCTTTATTTTTTCTTGGCATAGTTAAGAACGTCAATATCTTGGAACAAAGACTTGTACAGGATTGTCCTAGACAAATTACAATTTGACTTTGGGTTTCCAGATCGATCTTAACATAGAAGTTGTTCCCTATAATAGTCTCCTCCAAGAAAACTTTGCAATTTGCATACTGATAAACTACAGAGGTCCCACAAGTTCATAGGCAAGTTTCTTCTTCAATACCAAACTTCCAACCTAATGTAATAATTTTACATTGCTCAATGATTACTAACAGAAAATGAATATAAAACAAAGTTTCCCGCAACCGTTTCACCAGATTTCTGTTATGTGTTGAAAGTGGAAACTTGCAAGCAGATCGCTTTTTATTTAAGCTGTTATCGTTATAATTGTATCTCTGCTCCCATTGCTGTATTCAAATTGTGAGGATATTCTTGGAGAGACAGTGAGAATTAAGTCAACAAATATTCTCAAACTTCCACTTTATGCTACCACTAACAGGCGTTTTACGAACTCTATTTTAGGATTAAGAAAAGAAAGACATAATAACAAACTATAAAGAAACAATCGAATGGGGATCACAAGCAACAGGGAAAACATATATTTGGACATCAATTTCATTTGAAGTTTATATTCAGCTTCTAGAGCAAGGTGGTAAAACAAAGTGACAGAAGACAGCACTAAGCAATTCCCGATCTGTCTGCATCATCACCGTTAACTAAAAGCTTTCCAATCTTTGCGAGCTCAACAATACTTGACAACCATTTTATTAGTAAAAAAATCTACCAACTTCTAATGTAGAGAAAAGAAATAATTTGTGAAGGATTTCCAGCATCTTGCTGAGAAACAAAAAAGACAACAATGTAATGAAGGAAAAGAAAATTGAAAGGGAAAAGGAGTCAAACTGATCCTAGGCCCCATCAGCAAAAGGAGCACTGTTAGAGATCCTTCAAATCCAAAGTACTTTACATAGAATTTTATTAGCGAAAACAGTCGGATGATAGGAATTCTAAAGCAGTCAGCATCTTTTGGAGAAAATCAACTATAGCGGAAAAGGACAGTATGAAAGGGGGGGAGGGAGAGAGAGAGAGAGAGAGAGAGAGAGAGAGAGAGAGAAGAGGGGTAGAAAGCGTTACCCGCTGTGCGTGTCAATTGCCTCAATCTGTCGTAATGCTATCCACAGCCAAAATGTAATCATGTGGCCAGGAACCATCGCAGGCCCAATAAGAGATGGAATTCCAAGGATCAAAACCTCCGCCCAATGGGCGTATGGTGCCGCGAATCCAATCGGAGCTGTGTATTCATGGTGGACTCGATGAATCATCTCGTAACCCCACTTACCATGCAGAAACCTATGGATCCAGTAATTGGTATAATCCTCTATCATAAAATACAGCGCCAATTGAGAAAGGATCTCCCACACTGACGGCAATGGCAACCCTGTCCGAATTCCAATCATCTGATGATAATTTTTTTTTCAGGAAAAAAAAGGAGGCAATTACATTCCAAATCCTCAAAATCATTCACTAATGTAAGGGCTAAGTCTAATTGAAGGGATTGATGAATAATAACCCAATATCAGGTTTCGGCGCTGTCTTCAGAACTAGGAAGGGACGTAGATGACCTCACATAACTCATTGCCATTATTGCGGCAACATATGACATAAATTGCAAATCTCGTAAAAATATGACAATCAAGAAGCACTAAAACGTTTAACTTCCAATAGATGCAGATATGCGCAAGAATCGCCAAGCGATGAATACACAATTAACACAAATTAAGAATCAGATTCACAAAGATTGGAACTCAATCAAAGTATCGTTGCACAATTTAGCGATTGCCTTGCCCAAGAACTGAACTTACCTTGATAGAAGGATATGAAACGAGTTGCAGAGGTCCAACGACGAGAAAGAACATGCGCATGACATCTTTGTAGCACTTAAACATTTCATGGAACGATAACCGAACCTTGGGCTGGATCTTATACTTGTCGAAGCCGGCTAAACGTGTAATCTCCAACAAGACCACAGGCAGAGGGACAAAGGAGAATATGAGGAAGAGGAAAAGAATGTTGTGGCAATAAAGAAAATAATCGGACTTGTTGGCCGAGTAATTGAACCAGAGGGTTTCGGCGAAGGTGAGGTTTCGGCCAAGGGCCGCCTCGGCGTCCTGCAGAGAGTGGTAGGGAAGCATTGGAGATGAAGATCGACACCGGAACCCTAGGAGTGCCTGCAGGGGCGATTGGCGGCGGCGGTGAAGGAGAGCTTGGGGTTGAGGCCGAGATGGTCGACGAAGTAGAAACGGGACGGAGAGAGCGCAACAGACCAAATCCAAAAGTACAGGTACGCCAGATGCTGTGCTGGATCTGATGTATCTTTCTTAGTTCGTAGGAATATTTGCGGGAATTTTCAAAATGTCCAACACCCCTACGTGGTAATCCGATTTGTTTTTTTTTCTTTTCAAAATATATTTAATTTAGAGTTAAAAATAGAGATAAATTTTTTTAAAATAAATTTTTTATATAAAATTATGAAAAAAATTCATTATATAAAAACTTACCCTCAAACAAATATACAGAGAGAGTATTTAATTTATAAAAAGTTTATTACTTTTTGTTTTTTATAATTAATATTTAAAGTTTATAAAATAAAATTAATAATTAATTAAAATATCAGTATCCAGTTAAAAAAAGTTAAAAACTAAAATAAAATCCTTACTTTACTACAATCGAGTGACTGCATTTGACGTATGTTTAGAACTGTTGATTATGTTTAAAATTATTTTGGATAAAAAGGATATGTGATTTGTGTTCTTTAATCAAGGATAATTACGAGGACAGTTAGGTAAAATTCTTTCTAAAGTGACAATTCTAAAATTCGAACATCTGATATTATATTAAAGTTTGTCTGTGATTGCAGTTCACTGTAATTGTAATCAGTCACTTTTGAGTAAAGAATATATGTTTAATGATTTGGGACAAGACAACAACTTAAACAAATAATTTTGAAGAAAAATTTTATGAGCTTAGTTATATAAAATGATTTAGGATTTGGTTTCTCTAAATAAAGTTATTTACTTTAGAAGAAAAAGTGATAAATTGTAATTATAATAAAAAAATTAATGATTAAAATCATGATTATATATATATACATATATAATAAAATATAAATTTATTAAATTTTATTTTATTAATTTTTTCTCTAACAATTATAATTCTTTATTTTTTCTTTAAAGTGAATCTTCCAATTTAAGAGTCAAATCCAATTATTCAAGGCTAATATTGTTGAAAATACAAAAGAAAAGAATTATTTTATAATCCTTTGATCCCATTTTAATACAAAAAATAAAGCAAAAAATTACTTTTGATTTATTTTAATTTTTAATAATTTTATTTATATTGTATCATTTTTTAAATAAATTATTTTTTATATAGGAGAAATTCTAAATTTTCGTAATGAGTTACTTTAATAATTTTTTTAATTACTTAAATAAAAAATAGTAAATAATTTTTATTTTTTATTTAATATTTTTATTTTAAGTGAATAAAAAGGTATTAAGAGAATATAACATTATTTATTATATCCATATAAATTTGCGTCTTTTGTCACATTTAATGCAAAATGATTACATTTTTTAATTATTAAGAGCAACTTTGATTACACCAATTACATTTATTGTTATTGATTCTGTTTAATGTTTTTCTCATATTAAGAAAAACCAATTACATCAAAAGATACGTGTTTACTTAAATGCCATATGATTATACCTCAGACTACTATATATGTCATTATCTTATTTTATGTCAATGGCTTGTTACCATAATTTCATAGTGTTATTTTATAATAAAAGGATATAAGTAATTCAAAGATGATATTTGCCACTTGTATGATGACGCCGTCCCTCGTCACCGCTTGATATACTTCAGCACTTAGGTTACATTGCAATTTTTTCTTTTAAAAAATAGTCATTAGTTAGAAAAGCCACAAATTAGCCAGATATATGATTTCACGTAGGGGTTCTCATGATCTACCCCAGCTTGAAAAATAAGCTTAATCTAAAATGAATAATTTTTATATCTTCTTAATTTATCTTATTAATAAATTTTTTAATTATTAAATAAAGTAAGAGTTAAATATTTTTTATGTTTCTCATATATTAAATACTTTACTTTTTTTATTTAATACTTATTTTATTAAGTATTAGAAGAATTATTAAAAAAATATTTTAAAAAAATATAGCATCATTCATCCGAAGTATATGAGTTGAATTGAATTTGATTTCACTCAATTAATTTAGTGAAATCAAGCATAAAAAATAGGCTCAATAAATTTTTTGGGTTTGAGTTTGGGTAATATTTCGGATTTTCAGGTAGTTCATTGATAATCAATATATAATTTAACTATAAATAATCAATATATAATTTAACTATAAATTCTATGTAAGTGATTTGCTTTGACTTTAAAATGGAGATAGTCTCCTTGATCTTGAACTTTTATTTATTTATTTTTAAAAAATCCATTTGACAAACCGCAAAACACAGAAGTGAAGATATGGTCATGGAAAAGGAGGTAGCTAGTCCAAGGGGGAGCAAGAGTTAACAGCCGTGATTAACTTGGGATCTAGGCTTTGCAACCCTCTCTTTTAATCATTTGCTCCCTTCACGCTTACTTACTCTCTTTCGGGTCACCATACTTACATTTACAGCATTGCAATCGATTATTTCTTTGATTGATCATTTCACTCATCTCTCTCTCTCTCTCTCTCTCTCTCTCTCTCTCTCTCTCTCTACGCATGATTATAAGTGTATTATACTTCTACTTCGTTTCTAACACTAATTCATCACAATCTATGTCGTACCTATAGATATATCGACATTTAATCGTAAAAATCCACAACTATTATTTCTCAATCATAAAAGTTGGCATTGCCTTGTAAGTTGCAAGTGTAACCCTTATCTCAGCCTCATCTCCTTTGCGAACTCATATAATTGATAAACAATTGACAGTGCCACTAATTAATATAATCGCTTAAAATACTCTTACCCCTTCTCTTTCCCTCCCATACCATAGTTTAGTTTCTTCTCTCTGTTTTCCCTTCACTATTAGATCATTACTAACACTCCACTCCTCCTCCCCTTTTCTGCAACACATCGGCAAACTCCAAAGCGAAAGCAACGTCATCTTCCTCAGAACTTATCATTACAAGATGTCAAACTTTAAGCCCCACTGGTTTTAATTACAAGACCCAGGTGTAGCATAATTATAATCTCACTACAACTTTTTCATGAAATAGAATACGTATTTTCAAGTTTCTTTTGGTACATTAGATATGGATCTGTAGTTGTTAGAGATATAAAAATTATATATTAATGTATCTTCACATAACAATTTAAATTTATGAAATAATTAGTTCATGACTTAATATTAGAATTTCTATAATCAAATGGTCAGAATTTAATCATAAACTCAAGTATTATTTTTATATCTATCTAAGTGCACTTAGAGTTGAACTCTAAAACATCCAAATCCATTAACTACTATTACTTTCGAAACTTCACTATGCACATGACATGCATACATTTATAGTAATTAAAATCGATCGACTATGAAGTACTACGAACTAATTCAGATTTAATGCTCAATGCTGTTTTCAGTGGGAGTGGGACAAATATGAGCACATATATATGATCAGCTAGCTATGCATTACAGTTATTCCTTACCACGCACACACATTCATGCCGATTCTATACCAAATATAGAAGACCCTTAGACTGTAGTTCTAGGTCTTTTCTAGCAGTAGAAACTAGAAAACAGTTACGAATACGCCCATCTATGCGAAAAGCAAATGATGGAGGTGGGTCAGGGAGGTGGTGGGGGATTTTTGAGGCTGAGATGACGATTGGTTCCGGTGCTCAGCCCCCACCCATCAATTAGTAAGTGGTCTTTGCGGTGACGATGATGTGATGGGGGTAAATGATTTGGTGCGTGGCCGTGGACTAAAATGACCAACTGTTGTTTTGTGCCTTGAAGTATGAGTAAAATATAGATAATATTGCATCACATAGGATCTGCAATATATGGTGCAAAACTGTAAACTGATTTGCATGCGCAGTTCAAGAATGCATCGAGTATCATGGCCTATATGTGTACAAAGCAATCCAGTGCAGAGCAATGGTGACTGTTAATGGCCATGCTGGCTTTCGCAAAAAGGAGCTTTAAACGAAGGCGGATCCCATATTCATTAAAAACTACTTATTTGCATGTACGATATCATATCACTTTTTGAATTTGTCTCAACTCTCAAGATTAATTTCACTGCCACTGCTCTGAAAGATCATGAGCTTTTTTTGACCAAGTTTTACACCCACTATATGTATCGTTCTTTCATTGTTTTTCTTTCCCAGTCAATAATCCATTCACTTACTAGTTACCCTCAACATAAGCTGATAAGCTTGCATGCCGAAACTGTCCTAACAGAGTTCATATCTAGAGGGATATACCCTTGACTACAAAGGACAACTCTACCATGGAAATATGTGCTATATAACATCACTTATATGCCGCAGCCCTTATAAAAGTGTGCTTAAATATTGGAGTCTTTCGTCATCGCTTAATCGTTGGACTGAAAAAAAATATATATGTTAAAGAACGAAAGTTGATGACCTTTACTTTTTTTAGGGAAATAAAGCCATACGATGAAATGAATATTAGTTTTGTAATACGTATTACTTACATCTTCATTCGATTATAGATACTATGCTTGGCAGGATTAAAAACAGAAGTGCGAATGAGTGAAAGTCGATAATGTCCATCCATCAACCATAATGACCCATTTACACTCATTCTCCTTTTATTCCTTCTATTTGCACTCCATCCAAACACAAACTTAACTGAATGAGTATAAATGGGTCATTACTTATTTACCACCAAATGCTCATTCTCCTTTGATTCCTTCTATTTTCTATTATTATGAAGCGGTAAATAAAAATTCACTTCAGACACGAATAATGGTTATTGAAGTATATATTTCATTCAAAGTATTCTGCATTGAGTTATAAGGAAGAAGAATTACATTTACTTATATAGCAAACTTGAAAAAAAAAATGTACATATATTTTTATATTATTGAATTTATATTCAAATGGGTACATATTAATTTTTTTAAAAAATGTGCATGTAATTTAATGGCTTCATACTAAGTATAATTTGTATACCTTTGAAAGTTGTTTACGTAACTTCTCTCAAAGAATAAGTAATCAAGTAGCAATTTTATTGTGGAGCGGGTAATCTATCTTGACATTTTGAGTTGTAATAAATAATAATACCTATGCGGGGTATATATGTAGAGCAAAAGGGCACGAACTTTGCTGAATGAGAATGGGGACGCCTTTTGTTTAATGTATGCTGATTTCTTTTTTGGTAACACGATGGCATTAAAATTTAAATCCAAGAGGTAATTGTTTTAAAATTATTGTCACTAGTTTAGGAGTTATTAATCTAATGCATTTTAATAAAACGACTGATTAATCACAAAAATAATAATTGTCAGGAACGGATTTGTCATGTTTAGTTCGTAAAATTAGAAGTAAAGAACAATTTTAACTGATTCTGCACAGTCAAATTTATGAAACTCTTAATCATGTATCTGCTTAAAAGCTTAATAGTATAATTAAAAACGAAATTTATACTCTTAAAAAAAAAATAAAATAAAATGAACATATCGATTGCACCAATTTCGTGTATATATCATTGTTAAATATTATGTTAAATTTTACATGGGTACAACTAAAGTGATTAGAGTTGCAACGATGACCATTATATCTCTTTTCTTCTTTTCTCTTTCGGGGCTTATAAAAAAGAAAAATATTAGGGTCACAAATATATAGCTTCATACCCAAAGGCTTGGTGCAATGATTAATTATAAGAAAGTATGTTTTCTATCTTAATTACTTAAGTTTAAACATTGAGCCAATATCTAAGATAATTAATTCTCCTAATGATATATTTAATAAGGAGATAAAAATAAAGATAAATTTTAATGAGTGAAATTTTTTTACAATCTTATATACAAAATTTATCTATAAATATTTATTCTCTATTTTTTACACTCATATCATATATACACTGAATGTATCGTACTAATATGAAAAGTGCACCTTTAAAATTGTCTAGAAGAAATAACTTAGTTTTCGTTGACGGTAAAAGTTAATTTGAAGATATCTTGTCATTTAACTAAAAATACTGCTAGTAAAATGTTGGATTTATATTTTAATTTTATGTAAAAAAAAATTGATGTGATCATGTAAAAAACTCATAAAAGTCAGACACTACAAAAAATAATTGCGAAGAAAAATTGAAAAGTCTGTAGCATTCTGCATTATTATACCAAAGCTATATGGGGTACCAGCATATGGCATTAGGCCTATTAATAAAAGAGAAACTACAAAGTATGCCTTCCTCACCGAAAAGGCGAAAACAAATAAATCTTTCATGGTGGCCCAAAACAAAGCTATAAATCTTTTGCAAACTTATTCTTTTTTTTTTAATTATAAATATTTTATCTTTTTTCTTTGCCTAATGAAATGTCTCTTTAGTCAAAGTCAACACAGTTTTACGGAGCAAAAATTTTGTCCTTTCAATTTAATCAAAGTCTAGTTTTTGGCAAATCAATTTATTTTTATTAGGTATATAGTATTTCACCTTTACGTGTGAATTGATAAAAATTATTATGTATATATGTAAATCCATACAAAACCAATTTTTATATAAATAAATGTTATAATATTTTTAAAGTTATAAAACAAAACAACGTGGAATAATAATTTATCTAATCTCCTCACACTTTAACATCATAAAACATTCATTTTTTACACAAAAAAAACATTCTTTTTATTGTATTATCTTGTGCCTCTATCAATCGTGAAACCTTTCAACAATAATGAATAAATAGCTACTATTTAAAATTTTCAATCGTTTCATGTAAGTTTTGTTTTTTTCACATCACATAGTCAGGTGTAGAAATATAAAGCATAAACACAAAACTCATACACAAAAATAAATTTTGTGGAACTTTACATAAAGATATAAAATTATATTCAAATGATATGATAACGTGATAATTTCATTAAAAAATTAAATCTAAATTTTGGTAACAACCTGACAAATATTATCAAAGTCCAAATAAGGGATCATTAATCTAAGAAATTGATGTAATAATTAAGTGGTTATGCTTTTTCATTTTAACTTATTGGGTATGAATCTCGAGGAGTCAGTAGTTAAAAAAATTAAGATTAAATTCTTAATTTAGTTATCTAAATATTGTGTTGATATTACTTTCGTCCTTCAAAAAATATTAATAATAATTTAATCATTAAATTATAGAAAGTAACATCATTTTAGTTGTTTAAAAAAATTAATATTAATTACTCATTTAATTATAAATTTTTTTTATTAATTTAATCTCTTAATTATATACAATTAATATTAATTTAGTATCTCAATAATAAAAATTATATCAATTTAATCTCTATCTATACATAGAAGAATAATTTTAATATCACATTTTATAATTTAATAATTAAATTGATGTCAATATTTTTTAAAAAATTAAAGTGATATCAATACAATTCTTTGAGAACCAAAATAAGATTTTACTCAAAAATTAATTATTCTAAACAAATCTCAATCTTGGAATTGGGAAAGTTCCTCCTCAACAAAAATTTTTGTTTATAAAAATAACATTAATGCAAGAACTAAATGATTATAATTTTTATAATTTTGTTATTTTTATAATATATTATCACTATAAAAAGTTTTAAATTATTATTTAATTATAAATTATTAAATTAATAAAAAAATTAATTAAAATAATAATTATTTAAAAAATTAAATATTAAATAATATATAATTAAATGATTGTATATTACCAATAAATTAAAATTAAATTTTTTAATAAATAAAAAAATTCAAGTTAGACATCATTATTTATGTAGAATACGCCGAAATGATAAAATGATGATTATTAATATTTTAATTATTTAGAAAATAATAAAAACAAATGATCACTGATTAGGAATATATATGAAATAAAAGTGGATAGCCTAGTGCCTAAACAGTAAGAAAAGAATATTAGTCGTGGTCGGTGTATGTGACGCAAGTCCGAATCTCTCAAAAATTAAAAGAAAAAGGCCGAGGAAAGGGGAGGGAGGGGAGGGACCCACGAGGGTTGCATAAACAAAAAGGAAGGGAAGACCCACCGCCAGTGCCCGTGGCAGTGCCTTAAAAGTAAGAATGTAGGAGGAGAGAACTTGACAGGTGCTAATCCCCCCCGCACACGCAAGCCAAACCCATCAACTACCACCTTCCATTCTCATTCTCTGCACTACAACACCCTCATCCCTCTTCGTTCTTCGCATCCCAATATTATTCTTTCTATTTTCTTTCCAATCCCTAATATACTTCCATGTCGCAAAGGACTCACCGCCGGCGATCGCCGGCCATCGGTGGCCGCAGAAGTAAGCCTCCGCACCCGTCCCTGACGCCTCGTCGGAGGACGAATAAGTCAAAGCCTATCAGGATTTTGAAGCGGTGCTCATCAGCGCCTGCGCTGTTGTCCGACGACGGCTTGGACGGAGATGATGTTGATCGCCGACATTTGAGGACCGGAGGGACGCTTTTCCGGCCTCAAACATTTTCGGATGCCTTTCTATCTTCGCCTTCTCTGTTTGCTTCTCCACAGAAGCACAGTAACGAGGTTTGACTCAATTTTTCCAGTTTTTCCAACGAACGTTTGCTTTGTCATCCACTGACTACTGCTACTTTACGCTTGTTTGAGAGCAAAATTGATAGCTTTTATAATGTAATTATAATAGTGTAGTGGATATATAAGGGACTTATTAAGAAAACGGTAGAAGGCAGCTAGTGCTTGGGTTCAACAGGTTAATTTGACTTTGATTTTGCATTTTTATGCCGGGCATGAAATCGATATCCATTTTCTTTCTAAGAGCAGAGCAGTTTATTTTTTTCTTCTTAGTTTTTATAGATCTTATTATGCCTTGCATCGAACAGTTTCTTTGCGTGCTTCCACAAGACATGAAAATCTTATTCAATACTATCAATTCAATTTTTTTCTTTCTTTTTCTTTGGAATAGATGTAATAATCTAATCAATTATAGTTTTCTTCCATTTGAGGAAATAGAAATTTAGAGATGCAACTCTATACTTGAATTGACTTGTTCCATGATGAGTTCCCAAACTGGAAAGATTCTATAGTTTTTGCCGAAATTATTACTGTTTGATAAGGTGAAAAATTGAAGGGGACGAAAGTAGAGTTAGACGAAAAGATTTTGATTTTTACTTTTAACTCAGTCTTATTTTATAAGTGTTCAAAATTTGGAAAGTGGGGTGAATTCATGATACTTTACTTCCAATCATCTCACCATTTTGTTAGACCAAGCAATATATAATCATTTTTATCCCTCAAACAAGTCAATTTAACAAACATAATTATGATATTCGATTATTTTATGGTGTGGAAGGCTTTTTTTTTATCATCCAGAGACTACGCGTATATTTAAATTAATATATTTTATATTTAAAATAATTTATAATTAAAATTTTATTAAAAAATTTTTTAAAAAAATATTTTTTTCTTAAAATTAGTCCATTACCAAACATGCACACTATGTAACACAAAGAAGTGGAATTGATTTAAATATTAGGTGCAAGTTGCAACAACGAACTATTCTTTTTTTTAACAAATAATTAACAATAAACTTGATCACGCCCTTATAACAATTATATTTGATTACTCTGTAACTCTGTATCCTCTGAATTCTCTGTAATCGGATATCTCGTTAAGCTGTGTTGTATGGTCTTTTCTTTTGGATCCAGAGGTACGACCAGGAAGCTAAGGTGGTTGTTAATGTGACCGTTGAAGGAAGCCCGGGACCAGTTCGATCCATGGTTAAATTGGGGTCCAGTGTGGAGGAGACAATAAGGCTTGTGGTGGATAAATACAGAGAAGAAGGCAGGAGCCCTAAGCTCGATCCTAATGTGGCATCTTCTTTCCAGTTGCATCACTCCCATTTCAGTCTCCGAAGTAAGTGAAATTAATAGTCAAAATTTCTAAATCACATGTATCCAAGTCTTACACTACAAATTCCTATTTCCTAAAATAGTAATATTATAAACACATAACTGCAGCAGTCATATTGTAGTAGATTAAATAACAAAAGATACATTGACAATGCATCGCTTATGAGAAATTATGATGGACAGAAAATTGTTTAATTCAACATATAACCTGGGCCTTAAACTTAACTTGGATTGTGAATCAATTTAGAGGGTTAACTTGACATAAGCTTACATTTATTAATGGTTTAGGTTTTAGATTTCCTGATATTCGTATAAATGTCAGAGGGTATTACAAATTTGACCAATGTGGTAATCCTGGCCTCGTGCATGTGAAGAGCCTTTTGTAGTTATGATGGAGGGCTTCGTTATTCTTTGGCTTATGTTATGTCTTTTGCTTGCAAGGTTTGGATAAATCAGAAGTCATCGGGGATGTCGGCAGTAGAAGCTTTTATCTGCGAAAGAGTAATGGAGCATCTGCTTTTAGTTCTTTTCATTCAGAAAGTGTTCACGAATTAGCCACACATCATAGTTCTGCTCCATCCATTCCACCTCGCCCGTTTTTACTCCCGTCTTTCATTGCCCGAAAGATTAGCAAAATTGTAAGAAGGGCTCACAGGCTTTGGAACATAGTGGTTTGCTCGCAGTGAGGGACCCCCACAATTAAACCCTGGAGTTGCGTTATTTTAGGAGTAAGACCTGTTTTTCTGGTATTTGACTTCAACCCAAGACACAAAAGCAACCATTTTTATCCGTTGCTTTTCAATCCTTCATTTTCCTTTCCTATTTTTCTGTACAACATAAATACAATTATTCAAATTGTAAATGCAAATGATATGAGGTATTCTCCTTTCAATCATTGGCTTCGTAAATTTTTCGTTGGACATTCTCATTTGCTTGCAAAATGATGGTGTCCAGACGTGTAGAGGCAGTTCTGAAAATATTAAAAAAGAAATTTCTTGAAAGCGAATAACGCATCCAATGCCAATGCCAATACCAATAGCAATTGCGTAAGAATGCAGAATAGCCGAAAAAGAAAATATAGCAATTTTTTTAGTAATATAACAATAGCATATTTGCATATGATAATAATAATATTGGCGCACCCAATCAAAGATTATGAACATCGACAGTGCAATACTTTTCGAAGGGGCTAATATTTGTCGGGTCCCTACCGAAAACTCGAACTCCTATTTGAAGTTTCGGTAGCCTTTATCATGCTCCAGCCTCCAAAATCCAAATCCAAATCCAAAGGAAACGGCCGAACATAAGTTAAAACTCTAGCACCTTCCCAGAAGCTTCCCTTTCTCCATTTGAGCCCCACGGGCCCAAGCCTTAGCTCTTTAAACAGGAGCTCGAACTCGAATGACCATGTAGCTCTCGAAACACGACGTAATATTATTATACAGGCCAGTGTGTTTCATTTTTTTTATTTTTTTTAATCATTAAATGTTGAAATAATAAAATATTATTGGATTCAATAATTAATTTCTCCTCCAACAGCCTGTCCCTGCATACTCTCACTTCTCAGCTCGAACAACAGCTCTCATAGCATTTACATGCAAAACTATCTCTAAACAAAACAAGCTCTAGCTAAGAGAAAGCAAAAATACTCATCCTTCTCTAAGCATGACCTCTCCATCACCGGGTCATCGGAGAACAGTCTCCGGAAATGCCCCGTTGAATTCAGGCCGTGAACTACAGACTTTCTCGCCGGAGAAACACTCCAGCCTCGTTCGCCGAATGCTCGAATTCGTTTCCATTCCTCGGACCCTCAAGGCCGAGTTGGAAAATGGTGACTCTGTTCGGCCATCGAAGCTGCTGTTGAAGGTGACAATCGAGAACAGCTTGGGCGCAATACAGTTGCTGATGTTGCCTGAGGACACCGTCGGCGAATTGGTAAAAGCAGCGTTGGTAATTTACGACAGGGAGAAGAGGAGGCCGTTCTTGAAGCACACTGATCCAAAGTACTACGACCGTCACTACTCCCCCTTCACCCTCGAAAGTAATTAATAACCTTCCTCATCTTCCTTTTCCATACTATTTTCAGCAGAAAGTTTGTGCTTTTGGCACATGCCCTGCTCTATTTTCTTTTCTTTTTTTCTTAATCTTGATTTTTGCCTGTCATTTTCTGAGAAAGTTTTAGATACTGCTACATTTTTTTTTTCACGACGGTAAGAGAATTTAAATTTATAATTTTTTATAAATTGTTTAAATTCTTCATTATTAATCCACTTTTAATAGCTTATTGTTACGTTAATGTTGTTTGTTCGCAACAAGGAGATTTTTTTGGTATGCATAATTAACTAGACACGTAGCTTACACCAACGAAGATTCGATAATTGATTATACTACTTTAATTTGAATAGGGATTGGTCCAAGTATTGTATAAAGGAAGAGATTATTACGTGTTTTCTGAACAATGCACTCTTAAGATTTAAATGTTATTACTGCACATGTTTAATTTTATGTCAAATACTCAAATGTTATATTTTATTAATTTTTAATGTATTATTCCATCAGTAATTTAGTATAACAAATTTCTCGTGCGCGAGAGATACAAAATGTGTATATGTGAGACCTATCAACAACTAATTACCTATGTAATGTTTGTCTTTTGTTTTGTTTTGTTTTTTTTTTAATGATGGACAGTTATTGAGGTGGTGCAGGTTTGAAGCCAGATCTGAAGTTAATGAACTTAGGTTCAAGGAATTTCTTTCTGTTCTCGAAGCCCCCAACCTCTTCTTGCTAGGAAGGGTATAAAGCAATCGATTCTGCATTTCCTTTCACAACGTTCGTCCATCACCTGCTATAGCTTAGGGCTGTGCGCATCCAATTATAGATTAAAGTGACAGCAAGGGAACTTTATTTTTAACAAAAAAAAAAAATGAGTATGATGTATGTCTGATGATTGTATATACGTGTACTGTATTTTTTATAAGTACTTTTAAAACTTGTATAATTTTTTTTTTAATTTTTAGTTGTGCTAAAGGGCGCTGGCCAAGGATATCCATGTATCTAAATGTGTGTATGGATTAAGTTTTATAAATTTAATTTTACATAAAATAATTTATATTTGATAAAAAATTATATTTTAAATAAAAATAAAAAAATAATTATTTTGAATTAAATGAATTTTTAAAATTATAATTATATTTAAAAAATAATATAAATATTAAAACAAATGAGATAAAAAAAATAACATAAATTCATTTGAGCCACTAAAAATTTATTTATATAGTGCGAATGTACGTCTAAATACACTGGTAAAGACCAAATGCAAATGCATCTTGTTGTATAGGGATGCCAGTGTTTCAATGTTTACTTTATAACACGAATACTAAAATTAAATAAAAACTCTCATATTAATTTTATAATAATACATAATAAAATTTGAATAAAATATAAATAATTAAGAGTATTAATTTCATAATACTTAAATATTCATCCTTCTCAAGAGTCCTTTTTTTTTTTTTAAAGAAACCCTTCAAGTGATAAGCAGAGCTACCCCTAATCACACATACATCATATTTATTTTGTTAAATTTGCTATTATTTCTCATTCTTAAAGTTGTGGCATGAATGAAATAACTTTTCATCTCCCTTAATTTTTGTTTAAAAAAAAATTGACATTTTGCAGTGACGATTAACTCAGAATGGGTTGTACAACTACTGTTACTCTTTCCTTAATGCCACGTGCATCTGCAAACTGTACAGGTAAAAAACAAAATGAGGAATTTTGTTGAGAAAATTATAAACTAATTTGACACTAATTGTAATTTTGGGCTAAATAAGCAATTTATCTAATTTAAAGTAAACAATTATTTGAAAGTTCCGAAATTTGCGCGGCCATGAATAGGGTTTATTTTTCTGGAGCGGATTGGTATGTATGATCCTTAAACTAGGGTGGGCACACGCTTGAGAATTGTGAGCTCGGGCGAGTACCAGGTGGAGGATTCCAAGGTTGGGTTGTTTTGTCCTGCAGCCTGCTCCTTTCCTTTGCGCCTTTGCGTGTGGGGCGTGCCGTAGTTATCTAGAGCAAGCCGTGCGCGCTGCGCACGAGCTCTGCGTAGGTGCTAACCAAGTTGAAAGCAAAGGGAGAAGGAAGAAAGCGACGTAGAACGTAGAAAAAGGGGGAGAGGGAGATCATGGCTGATCTCTTTGCGTGGCTCATCTCCTTCTTCCTCCTTATTGCCCTACTCGTCCTCGTCACTTACCAGGTCAATCCCATTCCGAACAACTCCTGCCTATGCATATTCATTCTTTTATTTCTTTTACTCAATCCCGAATGTTTTAGGAGAATCTTCACTGGAAATTGGTTCAATTTGAATATTTCCTCGGTAAATGTACGTTTCACGGTTTGTATGTAAAGCTTGAAAGTTCTGAGATTTCATAAATATAAACACAATCAAGTTGCATATGATGTTGTTTATTCTAATTTTGGGAATAGGTCTATCTACTTGAATTTTGATAGGTAAGGAAGTACTGTTGTCATGTGATATAAAAACGATGGGGAAAAATGATGGAGAGGACCTAATTTTCTTGTGCTTATATGTTCTTATGTCTTCCTCTTGTTGTAACTCGTGATTTTGGATTTAGGGGTTCCATTTATCCCTATATCATTTTCTGTTACTTCTTTCTTTATGCTTTAGAGGCTTCTGACGATGGTTAATTGTTCTTCACAATATTTCCAAATCAAGTTTCGTCATTGGTATTTTCTCAAGGATTGTTACGACGAAATTGGTTGCACTTGCTCCACTCTCAACCTTTTCTTTCTATGGTATTATCTAACATATGATGACTTGGTTCAACATTTGTTGCAGCTAATGTGCCTGGCAGACCTAGAATTTGATTATATAAATCCCTATGACTCCTCATCTCGAATAAACACAGTGGTTTTGCCGGAGTTTATTATACAAGGTGTCCTATGCTGCTTCTACCTTGTAACAGGGCACTGGATTATGTCACTGTTCTGTGCTCCTTACCTCTACTACAATGTTAGATTGTAAGTTTTCTATTAAATCTAAAAATAAGCTGGCAAGTTTGTTACTTCTGAATGATACTGATTGCTGAATATTATGTTTTTAAGAAACCTTTAAGTGTAAATAATCCATGTGTGCACAATAGTTTGAGAGTGGGAGGATAGCTTGAGTTTGAATTTTGAGTCCTTGCATTCTTCAGCATTGTAATAGTGTGAGTACCTAGCAAAAGAGTAATTTGATGGTGCATGAGAGAGGCCAATTTGATAGCAGTAACCTATGTCTTGGTTTGTGGATTCATGGAGTTGCTAACCAGGCTACATTATACTGATTACTGAATATCATGTTTCTAAGAAACTTCTCTACGGTGAAAATATCCACGCATGTACAGTAGTTTGGGTAAGGGAAGAGAGTTTGATTTGACTTTTGGGTCTTTGCATTCTTCTGCATTTTAATTTGAGTGTAGGGATGTTCAGAGAACTGAAGTACTGAACTAAACTGATTAAATCATTTTTTTTTACTGTATGGAAGTTTTGTTCAGTACTTCAGTTTTTTCACCATATGGTTTGGTTTGATTTGATTTGCCAAGAAAAAAAATGTACAGTTTGGTCACTGTTTGGAGTTTAGACTGAACCGAACAATATTTACATACATGGGCACGCACACATACTTACACGAGAATTTATGGCAGTGTTGTTCTTGTATGATGTGTAGCCCCAAGGGCTCAAACCACGTATTTTCTCCAATTTTTACTCTGTTTCCTTGATCTTATGCCTCTCTACCGCTCATCTCAGCTGTATTGACTATGGACTACTGAGTTTATGTTATTTACGACTTTAACTTATTTGTCTTGTAAAAGGTCATAATATTTATTTGACTGAGTGTTGGTAAGAATTAAAGAAGTAATGAGCCATGGTTTTAAAACCAATGCAAATCAGGATCAGTGGTTCAGTTTAATAAGTTCCCATGGTTCGGTTTGGTTTCTGAAAATTGAAGGACTAATGAAGGCTGGTTTGGTGTGAGTTTGTGCCTCAAACTGAACCAAACTTGACCGGTAACATCCCTTATATTGTGACTATCAAAATGAGTAATTTGTTTATGGTGCATGAGAGAAAAACCAATTTAATAGCTGTAATTGACGTTTGGGTTTATATATTCATATAGTTGCTGAGCAGGCTACATTGATGTGACGATTGGTTCTCAATGGTTATAATATTATGATTGTTATTATTTTAGGAGTCTTATTATTGAGTGTTATTGGACTGGACTTGTATCAGTTGTACTAGACTAGTATTTGACTTTGATTATTTGTATAAATAGGAATACGTCAGTGTTTTGTATCATCTCATATCATCATATTAATAGTATTTTCTCTCTTCATTATTTTCCATCTTTTTCCTATAATTTCAACATCAACCAAGTTACTTGAGGGAAAAATTTGATGTGGAATGTCAACGAGTAACTAGAGACAAAAGTGAGTCAAGTGACCCGTTGCTGCAGCAGCAACTCTGGAGCACTTGAGACACTGTCTGTAGACTCTGTACGACTTGTGCATGCCTCATTTGTAAAGCAGGAGTTTCCTGTTGGAAAGTTCAGGATTAGTTTCTTGTTAACATAGTCAAATTGCTTTTGTATATATCTCTCTCACCTGCCCTATTATAGCCATTCCAGTCTGCCACTAGTTGTCCATTGCTTGGTAGATTGTTGCTTACTAGTTAGAGGATCAAAGGAGATGAATTTTTTCTTTTGTTTTTTTGCAATAATCATGCCTGACATCTTAAAATACTGGAATGTGCGTAATATGGTCCTGCTAATTGCATTTTTTATTCCTTTGATCAGGTACAGACAAGGAAAGCATCTGGTTGATGTTACTGAGATATTCAACCTGCTCTCTCGGGAAAAGAGGCAACGGCTTGTCAAACTCTTCTATCTTGTTTTTACCCTTTTCCTCTCCGTATTTTGGTACAGTGACTAGAAACAGAAGGCCTTATTGTCCGTCAATTTTATTGTTTTCATTAAAATAGATGTTTTTATTCTTACATGTTCATTTTACTGCAGGATGATCTATACATCATTGGATGACCAAGATGAATAATTGGAGTCAATTGCTTGTTTTGTGGAGTGCTTTCTGGAAGTAACGAGTGTAGTAAACTCCTAGACGTGTGTGGTAGAGAGCAGTTAATTACTTCCCATATGCGACACTACCTTTGGGGTGAGTTGCGGGCTTGATTTCTATATCAAGACAGTTCAAGTAGTTTCATAGCCTGTACGTTTTATGATTGTTCAATTCATGTACATGCATGAGTAAAACTGTAAAAGGCACTGAAAGTGGGGTAGTGGTAAAGGATTTTGTTAGTTTGCATGGGTCCTAAATTCAAAAGCCTATGCGTGTCATTGTACCAAAAAAAAAAAAATTAATGTATGAGTAATGCTATTCATATTAAATTTGTTTACAGAATTGTGTTTTTGACTTTTGGGAAAGTCTGTGGTGCACCCCTTCAATTAGTGTACCAATGCATCATAAAACATGAACCATATGATTTGAATTGTGCAAATGGAGGGTTGTGAACTCTCAAGTGGTTGCTACATGTACTAAGCCACAAATTTTTTGGTGCTTCCACCTCACATTCATTGGATATCCATTTCCTTCCTCACGGGAGAGTTTGCTGGAGACGTCGTCGTCGGAGTGCCTGCATCTTCAGCTCTCTTGAGCAACGCTGTTTCTTCAATCTCTTTCATCTTCAGCTCTCGCTCTCATTTCAACCCGTTTCTCTTTGCGCTAGTTGTTCTTGGTGCGTTTCTCTGCAAACGAATGAATTCCCAGCTGAAGTGGGGAAGCTCCTAGCTGTCCAATTTGTAAGATTTTGGACTCATTAAAATGATTTAGTTCTCAAAGTGTAGTTTGCTTGTAATATAGTGTCTAATCTAAATTAAGTGTACGATTTATTACTTGAATTATTCAAATTTGTCCAAGTTAATCTTTCAAGATAATTAAATAGAGGTAGCAAAAGATTAAATTAAAATGAATTTGAATAATTTAAAATTTAAATTGTACATTTGTTTAAATTAGAGATTAAATTGCAAGTGATTATTTTTCCGGACGAAAATGTCACATTTCTCATTTTGGATTGGAACCGGCAAGGTAACATAATGAATATCCATTATCATGAGCATATATTGTGATTATGTGTGGAGATTGCTTAAAGCTCTGTTGCCACCTATTTCGGTCTCTGTAATTGAGATGTGATAATGATTTTGGAAGTTCAATCATCCACTAGGCTACTTATCTTTAATTTCTATTGAGATACTTGACCTCTTATATATAAAAAAAAATTATTCAATTAAAAAAGACATTTAGCATTATTTTTTTCAATCTTTCAAAATAATTATCAAAGAAATAAATTATAAGTTTATTTATATATATACACTTGGATTTTATATGTATCTTTATACTTATTTTTCATTTTTTAATTAACAATATCAACATTTTTATTAAGTAATAAAAATATCAATAATCCAAGAGCCATAACTTTAATAGTATTAAGTTTTTGGCTTAATTGAAATTTTGTTTTTTCTATTTTAGTAAAATGAAAAATTTAATCCATTTATTTTTGAAAATGTATTATTTTATGTCACATTAGCATTTTTGTCAAATTTCTAATGGTACATAAATGGAGTGATTAAAACTATTCATTTTATGAAAATGAAGGAACTAAATAATTTATTTTTATAATAGAAGATCAAATCATTTATTTTATTAAAATAAATGAACCAAAACTATAATTAAACCTAAATTTTTAATGACAATTTAATTTTGATATTAAATATCACTGAGGCTATTTTGCTTGTATTTTATAATCTACTATTTTCATCTTCACATCAAGTCTTAAATTTTATTTTTAACAAAAAAATAATTGAAAATAATTTTAAAAAATAAATATAATACTAAATCAATATACCACTTATAAAAAGGTTCTATAGATTTTTTTTAATATTTAAAAAAAAAGAAAAAAAAGCTAAGGGGCAGATAAATAAAGCCAGTTTGGATATATTTTTTAAAAAAAATTACTTTTTTTAAAAAATTACTTCAACACATTTTGAAGTGTATTTAGATATAACTTTTAAAAAAATAAAAGTTAAAAAAATTAATTTACCTCTTTTATTATAAGTTAATAATTTTTAACTTCTGAAAAAAAATAAAAAAAAAATAATTTTTAATATAATTTTATGACAAAAATATCTTTTACTTTTATTAAAAATTACATTTCATATCTTCTTTTTCTTCCTTATAAGCCATAATACTTTAAATCATTATATCATAATATTTTAAATCGAATTCTGATTTCAATAACTATATTACTTAGATAAAATAAAATAGAATAATATCAGTAACATGTTGTTAAGCTTTTTAATATACAATTAGACTTACTTTTATTATCTTATGTCTCATTTTTTATGATATTATTACTATGATATACTTAAAAACCTGATTGCCCCTATTATGTTAATATTTTATCATATTTTACATATCATAACTTATCATATCTTGCATTTAGATGTATTTTTAGTAATTTTAATATAAATAAAGTACTTCTATTTTTTTTATCTAAATAAACTTAAAAATATTTTTATTATTTAAAATATTTTTTAAATATTATATTTAAATATAAAATTATTTTTTAAAAAAATAATTAAAATAAGATATATAAAAAATATTTTTAAAAAATCTTATTCAAAGAAACTCATAGTTTTTTGACGGAAGATGGGAACGATGTTGTCGTATGTTCCCTCTTCTTCGTTCCTCACTATCTACTATCTGTCTAGTATCTACTTTCTGTTCTTCCGTTATTTGTTTCCTGTCCGTAGAAAATAATTAAAATAAGATATATAAAAAAATATTTTTTAAAAAATCTTATTCAAAGAAACTCATAGTTTTTTGACGGAAGATGGGAACGATGTTGTCGTATGTTCCCTCTTCTTCGTTCCTCACTATCTACTATCTGTCTAGTATCTACTTTCTGTTCTTCCGTTATTTGTTTCCTGTCCGTAGTATTTACGTCATCGCTCTCCATTTGTTTACCTCAAAATGGCGGTGGCACCCTATACCACCGGTTACGCACCTCGTATTTATCCTTCGCCTAGGTTACTTTAATCTCTGTCTCTTTGCGTGTCACAGTTCATAAGGCATTTCACTAATGTTAACTGTGTTTTTGTTGTGGCAGTTGTGGCATAAAACTCTATTCAGGATTGAAACTTCAAGCTCCAAGTGTGCCCGCTTCCCCTAGTTGTTCTTCATCCCTGTAGCTGTGTGGTTGGTTGCTCACCATTTTAACCTTCTTAATTTGATCAATTGTAGGTTCCTTTACGGAAAAGTTCATAAGAGTCTTCAGTGCCGGTAATCCTCTGCTCCGAGCTCGCTCGCCCATTTTCCCCTTCTTTTCTATCTAAGGCTTAGTTTGGTATGGGATAAAAATGGGGGTAAATTTTCATGGGATCCCATAAAAATTTACTACATTTTTACCCATACCAAGCATGCACTAATGGCTAAGTGCGACGTCATTGCTTCCGGTCGATGCTGGCATAGCGCTCCGCTGGGTCATAGAAAAGCTTTTTTTTTTTTTTTGGCAACATAAATTAAGATGTTTTCATTTCCAGTTGTGGCTAACGTAGAAATTGTGCCAACTTTGCTGTGGTAAACCTTGCAAAATAAACCGTAACATGAATAATGATATTTGAATTCGGATAACTTAACTAACTACCCTAGCTGAGTTAGCTCCATTGATCATATGACTGGAAGTGTATTCTTGCAACTGACACCTTTCCTAAAGGGAACAATTATTTGCCATTCTCATTGTTTTCTTCCTCTTTGAAATTCATGTGGGAAGCAATCATGTCCTTTTATGCTCGATTGTTCAGGTTGCTCTGCTACATTATTGTGCTACTGTATGCCTGGTTGCTTTATAGGCTCTTTGATACTGTAAATATGAAATACAGTGCTTTCACTTCAGCATAGTTCATATCCTCTGTCTTTTTTAGTTTAAACTGCAGTCTACTTCATATTGGTCGTAACATGAGATATTCTATATTATATCTAGTTTTTAGAATAAAACCTATTTTTATTCCCTGAAAGATACATCATTAATTAATTTTGTTATTTAGAAATTAATTTTATCGATCAATCCCTCACGTTTCAAGTCACTTACAAATTTCATCTTTTTGTTCATTTTAATTTTATCAATTTAGTCTTTCAAAAGGATGAAATTGTAGTAAATTTCAAGCTTGGGAGATTAAATTGATAAAATTAATCTCTAAGGGATGAAATTGATAAATAATGTATCTTTCAGAGATTAAAAAATAGATTTTACTCTAGTTTTTATTATGGATGCAAAGAGCGTTCTCTACTTATTCTCTAACCTGGTGAAAGTAATGAATAAAATGCCGACTCGAGAAGGAAGGATATGTCACGCTTTGTAGAAGAGTCTGTCACTAGTGTTATGGATCATTGAACAAATAGATTGAAGCAAGCAGTATAAATTTTCACGTTTTCAGGTATGATAACCACAAACCAGCAAGGGCTCAAATTAAAATGATGCCCATAGGGACTCCTAGAGTCCCCGATAGGACGCCTGTTGAGGGAACTTGGCAATGGGTTGATTTGTGGAATGCCCTTGTAAGTCATTACACCTTAATTTGTATCATTAATTTTCCTGTTTACACATCTAAAAGATGTTGGGCTACTTTGGTCACATGGATATAGATCATTATTCACTAGTAGATCTCTAGCATCCTTTAGATTTTCATCTCCTTTGTAGAGTTAATTTCTCAAAAGAAAAAATCAGTGAGTTATTGGATGCAGTATCGAAAACGTGTTATCTTCATTGGACAACACATAGATGAAGAGTTCAGTAACCAAATGCTGGCAACTATGCTGTATCTTGACAGTATAGATAACTCGAAGAAGCTCTATATGTACATCAATGGTCCTGGTGGGGATGTGAGTCTTTTATGATTTGAGTGTTGAATGATCAATTGATTCAATCCTTCTATTTCTTGCTTGTTCTTATTGATTCTGTTATGATTTTAACTTGCTTAAGCTTGCAACTTTTTGCAGCTTACACCAAGCATGGCTATCTATGACACCATGCAGAGTTTGCAGAGTGCTGTGGCCACCCATTGTGTTGGCTATGCCTATAATCTAGCGGCATTTCTTCTTGCAGCTGGAGAAAAGGTACTAAATTAACATGCTGTCTGTTAATGCAAACTAAAAAATTCTGTCATAGTAAGGTTATATGGTTAAAGATTTTTAATCCCAATGTAATCAAACGTGACCTATGTCTTATGGACTTGTCAACAGGAGAGTTTTCTCTGTATCATACATGTGTACCCACACCATTGCTACAATTAGGAATTATGCTTGACATAAATAGAAAATTGAAATGTTTGGGACATTAAGTCATTGAGTATATATAACCAAAAAAGAAGAAAGTAAATTCCTTCTCTGCTTCTGTTTCCACGTGTGAGTACCTGACACTTCTGTTTTAAATTTATAGCATAGCCTTATGGCCCATATCTTTTATGAATGACCATACTATCAATTATATCAATTGTGGTCCTGTATGTCATAATGAAGAAGTTGGCAAGTCCTGTTTCCAGTGTAGTTTGAAATTGAATAGGGATAATAGGAAAGATTAGTCTTTTCCCTATAATAATATACCTTCAATTACTTTTACAGTCATTCAATCCAGTGGTGAAGCTTAATTTGACTCCTAAGCTTACACCTTTCTTCTCCATTACTTTCTGTTGCTGCATTCATGTACCTGTAATCTTTTTCATACAATGTGTGTCTTGTGCTTGTGGTATCGAGTCTATTGACTTCTCTATGGTTATGGAAATTGTTCTGATGATCTATTAATTCTTTCATGATGTTATGCTGTATTAAGGGCAATCGTTTTGCAATGCCTCTTTCAAGAATTGCTCTTCAATCTCCAGCAGGAGCTGCTTGTGGTCAGGTATGACTGTCTTTGATATGAGGTTGAGGTCATTATCAGCTTTCAGACGTATGAATGGGATTGCTTTTACTTTTGATGCAAACATCATGTAAAAATTCTTTCAGGCCGATGACATTCGTAATGAAGCAAATGAGCTTCTTAGAATCGGAGATTACCTTTTCAGTGAGTTGGTTAACAAAACAGGCCAGCCTGTTGAGAAGGTCAGTTTGCTCAACAATGACAAATATGGAGATAAATGAGTTTGTGTAACTTCTGTTATGGTTGTACTTGGCTCTTGCTTCTGTATCTCATGACTGTATATTTGCTTGACTAACTTACAGAAAGAAAAATAAAAAGGTCATTGAAAAACTTTAGCATTTCTTTGGGGGAAGAAGTCAAATTCAACCTTGACACACTGCTTCAACCAGGACATGCTTTTTAAATCTCAATTGGGTTTCTCGTTCATGTCCATTTTATGGCTGTGTATATCCTAGTTCATGGGTGCTTTTATCAATTTTGAAAATATAGGCTTTATTGGCTGGAAAACTAATGTTAGTGCATCTCTTCAGATTACAAAAGACCTGAGCATGATGAAACGCTTCAATGCACAGGAGGCTCTTGAGTATGGGCTTATTGATCGAATTGTCAGGCACCCCGCATTAAGGCTGATGCACCTCGCAAGAATGCGGGAACTGGCCTTGGTTGAGAACGCATGGTTTGCCACCCAGATTACTGAGTAATATTGCAGAATCAGAATGTTTGCCAAGTTTTATTTCCTTCATCAACTTCAAAATATTATAATATGTTGATAGTTAGAAGTTGTTGGCTAGAACCCAAATGTGGTTGGCGTAATGGAAGTGTATTGCGCTTCAGCCAAACATTACTTGCAATTTTATAATTGTTATTTTAGATAGGACTTTATTTTATTACTTTGAATCCAGAATTGCGTGAGTAATTACTAACATAATTTTTGTATCAAAAAAGAACTTGTTGGCTAGATATTGATGAGAAATTAATGCATTCCGATTCTTTTCGAAAGCAGTAACATGTGAATAATCTTCCCTTGAATGACATTGGAGAAAAGTAGGGGAGAGAGAAGGACGAAGTACGCGGTTATTGCTTTTCTTGCTGCTTCAATTAGTAGACTACCGCTTGCTTGTTTTCGCGTTTGCCTAGTTGTAATGAGTGAGAGACACCATGAGAGTGAGAGAAGACAGAGAGACCATGACAAGCTTGTTTTTGTATTTGCCTTGTTCTAATGCTGTCTACGCTTCAGGTTGTTGATTTTTTTTCTCACCTGTGTGTGTTAGAACCTCCTTTGTTTCATAATAGGGGTGGTACATCTGAGACCGTGGATATTCTTAAACCCTAAACGACCACTGAGCATTACTCCGAAAATCAAAAGGATATTCTTAACTTTCTTTGTGATGATGAAAAGAGGAAAGACAAAACCCTGTCGGTTATGTTATGGCGATAATTATCGTGTTAATTACTCAAAGCAATAGAGTAACTAATTAATAATTATACTATATGAATGAGGACCTCGCATTCCCACGTATCTTCAATATAAATAAATTACTAATTGGTGGCTCACGTTAATTCCAGAAGGGACCGTGGAGCAAGCAACTTTTTTGCTTTTTCTTTGCAAAATTAAACGAATCCAAAGCAACTTATATAGGGCTAATTTGGATGAGTTTTTAAATTTTTTTTTTCATGAGTTTTTTTTAAAATTTTTTAAAAAAAGTAAAAAATATTTTATATTTAGATGTAATATTTGAGAAGTATTTTTTTTTTAAGTTTGAATAACTTTTTTATGTTATAAAGAAAATCTTTTTTAGAAGTATAAAAATTTAACTTTTAAAAAAATATTTTTTTAATACTTTAGCTTTTTCAAAAAAAAAATAGCTAAACATGTTAAAATATAATAAAAATATTTTTTTAAAAAAATCTTTTTTTTATAAAAATAATACATCCACGCGAGCTCATAACGTGAAACCCACCTTCACGGCACGTGTCATACATTAAGACAACAGATTGATGTTTCATGCACAAATAATACGACCGTTAACGACAAAACACCCTATATTCTCGGAGAATAGCTTAATCATATAATAAAAGCATCATTGACCTCACCCCGGAGACGAATCCACATAAAATAAGAAACTTAATTACCAGAAAAAAAAGAAACTTATATACTTTAGAATTAATTTGTTACATTAGTTATAATTAAAATCAAATAATTACTCCAAACAAGTATTCAATTTAAAAATTAAATTGGGTAATTATTTCAAGAAATTATTTTGTCCGCAATTTAAATAAATCTTATCTTGGGGGTAACCAAATGGCTATTTTGGATATAAAAGAATAAACTGATGTTTGAGAGTGGTTTCAACTTAACTGGCCACATGATCCAGATCGACTGGTGCTACGCTATGTGCATTTTAAGTTACTTGGGTTGACAACTGTTTATGAATCTTATATGGTATAATTATGGCTAACACAACTATGCCATTGTCCCTCACCCGCAGGAAAGGAGATTTTCCAACTTTTAGACAGAAAATTGTAGGTCGAGTTATATTATGTAAAAGCAGTTGTTAAAATTTATAAGAGTGACACTAAATCCTCTTTAAAAAAATCAACCTAATTACTTAAATTAAAAAATATTAAATAAAAAACAAAAATATTTTAATATTTTGAAAATTGAAAAACATTTAATACTTGTTTATTCAAGTCATTATAAAGATTATTAAGTTAATTCATTAAGAGAATTTAGTATTTCTCTTTATTTGTAATCCTTTCATCTACAAATATCACTTCTTAGTTTTTCACATCGTACGAGTAAAAACATCCTGCGTGAAAGCAAACGCCAGTAATTAATTGTACAAAAACAAAAAACAGAAAGTCTCAAATCAGGATTGTCATAATTGCAAGGAATCACTTGGATTTCACAATCTATCACTCAGAAGAAAGGTGGATTCTCAGGAATAACCATTATATCAAAACATTCTACATGACACAACATCGGCATCGGAAGCATATCCAATAAGCTAACTCAGTTTTACATGGACAGGACCCCGTTAAAAAACAATGGAAACATGCTGGTTCTAACACACTGTCAAATAAGCTTACAGACACAACAAACAAGGGAAAGCGAGCCAACAATTAGGAACCCCATTATAATGTTGTCAGAAGCAAATATAAATGCAGATGGGATGAAGCCCTACAAATTATCCTCCAGGAAGTGACACATTAATGTCAGTTGGGTTGTTCCTGGTATCCGCTGGCATTGCAGACCAATTATCTCCACGGAAGGAGGAAGAAGATGAGAGATTAGGTATTGGCTCAGCAGTAGACATGGGAACAGCTGCAGTTGGTGTTGCTGTTGATATAACCTCGTGTTTCTGTTTTTTGGGTTTCTGCTCATGTTGGTTTCCTGCCAGAAAACTGCCTAGCACTACCTAATACATTTCAATCAGTTGGAAAGAATGATCAGAATCACATAAACTTGTGAGTTGTGAACAAATACTAATTTCTGGCTAGAACATGTTACTAGACACTGGATCATCCTCTTCATTCATCCAAGATAATAACATTGACGTCCCACTTATTGGTGTTTAGTATGTGAAGCATATTAGCCCATTACAGATTATTTGAGACCTATGCTTCCTTGCCCTGGTAAACAAGGAAAAGGGAATAGATTTGCAAAGTAAATAATACCTGCACAGGACTTGCAGCCACCAATAGACCGGCTACTCCCCCACCTACGACACGTCCATCTGGACTTGCTAAAGAAACACTCATGCCACCAGATCTGCCCCGTGTTCCTCCACTTTCATTTGGCATGAATGAGCCAGATAAAGAACAGAATTTCAAACCGTCCCTGTAGAAACAACAGCAAGAAAGATGGGATTTCCAGTTGTGATGGACAGCAGTGGTTTTAGAAAGCCAAAGAAATTATTAATGAAACGAATAACAGGATGCGCTAAGGTTTTGACTAGGTTCAATGAAACTATTGGGGTAAGTAGCAGCAGTGACCTAGAGCAAACAACACAACTCACAGATGGGACAATGGTGATGCAGATTGTCGTAGCAGAAAAGTATTTTACAAAGCGCATGGCAAGAAATCCAAAGACAAAAGCACGGAAAGTAAAGGGTGTGCTAAAAATGAAAAGGAAAAAAAAGTTCAGAAAGGCGGCAGTGGCAGTTGCCTTAGACCACGTAGATTATTAAGTTCATTTGGAATAATATGACCATTATCTTCTCCCATCATCTGTTTCATGACAGTATCAAAACATTAACGAGAAGAGAATTTTCATTTTATTCCACATCATATTAGCCTGATTGTTTTTAACGCAAATAACACACTGGCTGACAAGGCTCGTATGTTAAAGCCCCCATCATTCACAGCAAAGTAAGCACATTTGAATGGTTGAGAAACAATCCTACTCAGTTGGTTAAGGAATTTGGGCAGATCTGTTGGGGCCGTACAGCATTTTCCAATATTAGTTTTCACTAAAACACTGATTTCCTCTAGATTGTACATGATTGCTAAAGAACCCTTGTCTAATATGCAGTTAAAAAAAATTGAGAGTCAATATACATCTATTACACAATTTCTTGAAGTTTTTCGAACTTTAATTTTATGACCAGTTACCTTTCAAGTTTATAGAATATGCTAGAGCATCAATGAATAAAAAAATTTCAATGACTGAAAAAAAAAAACATCAAGGCCAAGAAGCATTGGGCAATGTGCATATGAATCAGATCAGCACATTTTAACATGTATCACAAAATGCTACTTGGGCAAACTCAAGTGCTAAGGGAGGGGTGGGTTGGAGTGGTGGTCTTAGATTTTCCCTGGTAAATCAGCAAGATAAACATACATCTGAAAACATGTTTTCATGAAAAGACAAAGAAGAGAGAAAATAACATAAACAATAATACAAAAAGTGTAAAAGAAAACATCAGTAAGCAACCCCATTCATTCTTTTATTAGTTACATCACATCATCAACTTTAAAACATTAATAGTAACTTCACACCAGGAAAATATTCAAGCAAAGTAATTACCATAATTAGGAAGCATAGTGATAATAGGAGGAACAAAAGTACAGGCTGTCAACAATAACATGAAAAGATCATAAAAATTAGAAAGAAAATCTAAGTTAAATGCCTATCCAATAATTATGATGAAACCAGTGGCCGGCATGCAATTTTTGTCTACGAAAGACACACAAAGAAACAACATACTGATCACAAATTACAAATAAATTCCATATTTGTTCATTGAACTAGAGATTATGTGATAGGCACCCTATCACAAAAGGGTGCACCAGAAAAATGAAAGTGGAGGAATGTTGGGCCAGCCCAAGGAAATAAGTCAGCACATGTGGGAGTTGGGATGAGGATAGGGAAGGGAATATCAAAAAGATCCATGCAATAGAACCTACTGTACATAAGAATGCTGAGGTGGCAGCAGGGAATTGGGGGAATAGGCTTGCTACGTGAGATATAAGGGGCTGGAGAGGTTTTGGGAAGGCAGGCTAATTTTGAGTATTGAGGTAGATAGGGAGGAGGCAGCCCCTCGAAGAGCTGCAGGGTCCATTTGTCTTTCTGTTTCTATCTTTGTTTATTTTCTTAGTGAGAGTGTTTTTAAACTTCATCTTTGCTACTGTTATCAGCTTCATATCAGTACTCTTTCTGTGTGTTAGTTTAATACAATTCAGCCTTGTTTTGGAGGTTCCTAACGTTATGATACTATCAGATTACATAAATGCTTCACCTCATATGTCAATGTGCCCCCAGAAGAATCAGGCTGACGAAGTGTGACACTTGATATGACTCCATTTGCAGAAAGAATGCATATAGCTCGTGGCCCTTGCTGAGAAAATGATATTATCTTCATAGTAACATCCTAAAACAACCAAAAGAAGACTAGCTGTCAACCACATATAATTTTTTTGATTAATCACAGTAAGAAAGAAAGTGAATATAATTATTCCAGGAAATGAACAAGATTAGTTATTAATTGCTAATTCTCTCATTGACATTCTTTTGCTAATTAATCTCGCACCATATGTATAACTATGACTTCGTATGACGAAAGAAATGCATGTAACATTACTTGTCATCTCAAAATACAAAAGAAAAGAAGTTATAAAAATGGTAGCGCAGGAAAGATTTGAAAAAAGAAAAAAAAAAAACTGCGGGTACAATGATAGTTTTAGTGAAAGTTGTGGTTCTACCCATGAAAAGTATCAGATGTATGTGCCACCACAAAAATTTTTGGCAGTTATCTGACAGTGAATATTAAAAAAAAACCCTCGCATTGCAAAATAGAAGCACAGCATAGACAATTGATATGTCTGACACTTACCTCCCCAGAATTAACAGTGATGATATGGGGTGTAAAATTAGCACCAACCGAGCATGCAACCCATTCACCTAAAAAAAGGTAAGAATTTTCAATAATTAATCACAATCGACAATGAAGATGCTTCCAATCAAAAATGTAAATGATAAACAATCTCAGAGTTTAATTTCTATTATAAGGCATCCTTCATTTAAAGCCACATAAAGATAGTGAATACTTATGTGGGTATTCTTCCAATAATATAATTCTGAGAGTAATTACTCTTTACAGTCCATCTCACTATTTTTTATATAGGTTTTGGTCTAATATTATAATTCTAAGAGTAATTACTCTTTACAATCCATCTCATGAATCTTTATTTAGGTTTTGATCTGGCATCAGACAGCATACAGCACAGCAATTTTAGAGGGTATGCCTCTTATATCAGGTAGCCATAGGAAAACACCTTGAAAGATTCTGTTATAAAACTAAAAATGTTATTTTCATTATTAGCAAATAACTACTTTAAAACTCTCCTCCAGATTTGTCAAATGAATAGCACATCAAATTTATTTCTTCTGTTAACCTTCAAACTAGGCATACTACATCTCATTCAGTCAATATTACCAATTTCTTTTGTTAATAAAAATACCAAAAACTTCCTTTTCCAGAATAGTTCTGGTAATTTTTTCTGCAATGTTTTCCACAAAAGCTGTCCAATTCAATGTAAGGCATGAACTAAGAGGTGCTTATAAAATTGAAATTTACTTGATAAAAATAGAAGCTTATCAGAAGTAAAAATTAAGCAGAAAGGCAAGCACAAAATGAATAGGGAAATTAACAAAGAAATATGCATGGCAAAAGGGAATAATATATTAGAAGAAATTAATGTGCTGTCCAAACCATTTTTGCAGCAAGTCTACAGATATTGATTTACGTATCTAAACCCATCTAATATCAAATTACCATCTTTCTTACATGCAACAAATACCTTAACGAAGCTCAAACTATCCCAATTTATAACTTTTATATTTTTGTTATTGGTTTGAAAAGTAGATTTCCGATTTAATATGTTTATACTTTTAATTCGAAACAGTTAGTTTCCCATTTTAATCTCAGTGTAACATTCATGAAGCACAGATACGCTTGCAGGTAATGATGAGTATCCTAATAATACATATCAGCATTATCTAGTAAACTGTATCAGGAGGAAGGACCACGTAACGGCATCATCTAACTACTAAGTAGTAAGTAGAGATGATGTGAGGAGACCAAAAAGAGAAGCCGATGTCAACTTGGACTTCGGACCTCTTGACAGAGAAATACACAGTGCGCGAAAATATTAAAGTCCTTTAAGTGACTACAGCCAATTCGAAGAAAGCAACAACGAGAATACCACACCAGAACCAAATAACTACAAAAACGAGGGGGCAAAAAAAAAAAAGGAATAAGCTTTTTTCTTTCTGCTATTTGGTTGTCGACCAGCCCGCATGATGAAACAGGCTTTTTGGTCCGAGTCTGTTCAACATCAGTTGCAGATTTTAGCAGGTGGCACCAAACTTGGTACCTAGCAAGATCTGGCTTCCCATTCCCATGATAAAGGTATGAACCGCCAAATCACAGCAGTAACAAGAGAGATTCCACCGTCTCATACTGATACAGTCCCACAAAGCTAACTCACTTTTCAGGACTACCGCACATACAAAGACCTCAATAAGGCTAAGGGCATCCAATCAATCAGAGGTCCCACATCCTCAAAGTACTCTCTCACAATTCAATTAATGCTATAAGGCAAAGGGCGATTCCAATTCCGACCCGCCAACATGACACAAACAACAGAGACCCTTCTCCTCATCCTCCCCCATTTTTTGAATAGAATAAATAACTCCATTTTACAAGCGTGCTTCTATATGAATACCCGGAAAAGAAAAAGTGGCACTTACCCTTGACACTAATTCACAAACCCACATAACAAAGAAAGAGATTTTGTTTATTACCTAAATTCTCCAACTCGAATTTGGCTTTGCTCACCGAGCTAGCTGGCCGCACTTTTCCGCGCTTCTCCGCCGAGAAATCGATAACTGGCGGCGGTGGAGCTGAAGAAGATATCGGCTTGGGAGACAGTGCCATGGTCACCGATCCGTCTGGTCCATACTTTCTCGGCCGACCCCTCTTCTTCTTCGCCGGCGTCGTTGCGGCTGCCGGATGCGGTGGCGGAGCACTCCCTTGAGCCGCCGGCGCAGGTGCCGGGGCCGGCGTCGTCGCCGTCGCCGTCGATCCACCAGCCGTAGCTGGGTTTTCAGTCCTCGGAGCTACATGGTAATCCGACGGAGCATCCGATCCCACCACCGTAACCCCACTACTAACACCGTCTCTGGCCTCCATATTTAAACCCTTATAAAGTGATACATAAACCACATATCAACATCTCATTTTTCCTCTTCAAACTCAGTCACCCAACACCAACACCAAAACCAAAACCAACACTTGTATGCTGGGAAAAATTTTTTGACAACAGAAGAAAAATTGAAACTCAAAAATCAAATTACAAGCTTCAGAATCCGAGCTTCAAACAGGAAGAAGATGAAAGTCTCTAACTTTGGACCATTTGCATAATTTTCTCATTAAAAATAATTAGCAGGGTTAAATCACTAAATGAAACAGAAAAAAAAAATTTAAAAAAAAGACTGATCCAAAATTTTCCAGATATAAATAATATTCGAGTTTTGAGAAAATAGAGAAAAAAATTTGTGAGGAAAGAAAGCCTGAATTTTGTGGTGCACTGGTATGTGATATTTGAATTTTTTTTGAGATTTAGGAAAGGAAATGAAAATGGCCAGATAAAATGAATCCTTTGTTTTTGTTGTTCAGGTAATTGGGTTCCTAACTTTTCTATGACTGTCCAAATTGAGATTAAAATAATAAACGGAAGGAAAAGGAAATATAAATATTTTAGTTAATAATATTTAATGAGGGTAATAATTTGGTTTTGGTTGGAATCTGGTGGAGAAATAATATAAAATAGTATTAAAGTTGTTGGGAGGGCTTTCTTTTTCTTATCTCATTTTTAAAATATATAAATATATATTTGTGTGAATGTAAATAATGGGAAAAAAGGAAATAAGAAAGAATCACCACACATGTGACCATATGGATTGGTTTTGGTGAATGAAAAAGTAAAATAGGTTGCCAAGACATAAAGGAAAAGAAAGGCGTGGATGGAGAGTTCCCCAAGGCAAGAAATATACGACAATATCATAATAGCCCATATGTATGATATTATTTATTATAGGGGTATTTATGGTATATCAATATGCATAAGTGGTGCAACCAAATATTCATAATAATAAATAAAAATTGTATTAAACAGAAGGTAAAATGAAAAGGAACTGCGACCCGCACTTTCGCTTTTTTCACGCTTAAACAAACTTTTATTGATAAATTATAAAGCAAGGCATCCGTAAATTGAAATTCCCCCCCACTCACTTACAAAGGAGGAAAGTTTAATTAAAATGAGAGAGGAAGGAGATGATGGACCAACACACCTGTGGAATTAAAATGAGAGAGGAAGGAGATGATGGACCAACACACCTGTGGATAACGGTTGCAATTGCATCTGTTAATTTAAGATTCATTTAACTTTTCAATATCTAAATTTAATTGAATTCAATTCATTCAATTATACTTTCCTCGTTTATTTTTTATTTGTTGTGTAAACTTTTTTTATTTAAAAATATTTATTATTTAAGAATATTAAAAAAATATTAATTAAGTTTTTTAACGTTATCATTATTTTTTAATAAAAAAAAATAGTAAAGTAAGTAAAATTAAAAAAGATAAAATATTAATAAAGTAAGAGAAATAATAATTTAGTCATATTAAATTATTTTTTTCTATAATTAAAATTATGTAATAACTTTCTTAATTATTATACAAAAATTTTAAATGATAGATAAAAGTAGATAGATAAAGTAATACTCTTTTTGTTAATTTTTATTTGTTGTATAAGAGAATTCTTTTTATTCAAAAATATCTGTTATTTAAAAATATTAATGAATTATTAATTAATTTTTTTAACTTTTTTTTATCTTTTAATAAATAGATAATTATTGAAGTAAGTGAAATTGTAAAAAAAATATTAATAAAGTGAGAAAAAAAATAATTTAATCATATTAAACTATATTTCTCTACAATTAAAATTATTTAATAATTTTTTTAATTATTATGTAAAAAATTTAAACGATAAATAAAAATTGACGGATAGAGTAATACTCCTTGCATCCATTTTATTTGTCATATAAAAGAAATTTTCTTATATAAAAATATTTGTGATTTGAAAATATTAAGGAAGTATTAATTAATTTTTTTTAACTTTATACTTATATTTTAATATAGAGAATTGTAGAATAAGTGAAATTAAGAAAAAAATAAAATATTAATGAAATGAGAAAAAGGATAATTTAGTTATATTAAACTATATTTTTTTATAATTGAGAATATTTAATAACTTTTTTAATTTTTGTATAAAAATCTTAAATAACAGATAAAAGTAAATAGAAAGAGTAATAGATTTAATTAATTAGATAGATTAAATTAATTTGATTTAACAGATGGTTAATAAACTAATCAAAATATTTATTAGATATATATATAATTTAGAGAATACAATGTATTTGAACATAGGAGGAATATAAATACATATAATTAAGGATGAATGAATTGAATATACATATATTAAATTAGATTAATTAAAATAATAAATAAATTAAATAATTTTAACAATTTTTAATACATTTTAAATAAAATTTTATTTTATTTTTTATTTATTAATTAATAATTTAATTCAAAATTCATTGAATCCATTTGATACTGTTATTAACAAGTGTTGTTTAGTAACTAGTTACATTGCTTCTTCCAAGTTCCAATATTTGGTTATGACATGGCTTTTCATTTCTACTTTCAAAGGTCTTGCCTAGCATCACTATTGACCCCATCCGCGCACCTCTTGTTTGTTTCCTTTTCTTTCGTTAATACTCCTACAAATTAATGCGAACAAATTTGATATTATTGTTATATATATATATATATATATATATATATATAATGAATTTGGCATTCATACTCATTGCTTATACTTCTTTTTTTTTTTTGATTTAGTACATTTAATAATCTGAATATCCAGAAGGAGGGCTACCATTAAAAAAAAAGAAAAGAGCTACCTCCAAGTAGATCATGTGCTTAAATGACGACTGGTTGGTGGTGGCTGCACATGTTGGAGATTCAAATTGAGTGCCCTCTCCTCATTATGAGTGTTCTCATCCTTTCCCAAGAAAACGGTTATTTTAAGCACAAAGTGGAATCTTGCCTGTTTGAAACAAGAAGCTTTGAAACAAAACGTATGGATATGGACATCCTACTTCAATTGAAACCGCAAAACATGTCTTTGGCTTTGCCTGCGCAAACAGAAACATGTTCATGAATCATGGCCCTACTAGGCTACTACTAACAGTAATGTCCAGTTAACTGCTGCTTCATATAATTCTATAATTAGAATTAGACCACCTGGGATTTCACTCCTCTTGCAAACAACTAAAACTGGTCATTTGATCTTGCCAGTTACCGACATCCTTTGCAAGTGTTTTTTTTTTTCAATCGTTTTATTTTATATACAGAAGTCAGTGAAAGATGGAAAAATGGTAGTTAAGCATGTTATACAATAGTTTTAGATAAGCACAGAGAGAATGCTTAACTTTTATGCGTTTCATAAATAAATAATATATATATATAATGACGATTATTGATTGCACACCAGCTTTCGGCAACTACACGATTTTAAATGGATTGGTTTGTTTGCTTTCTTGTTTTATTGGGTATATTATTCTGCATATGCCTCAATTTTCAACTTGTTTGATATATATAAATATAATGATATTGATTTTAGATTCATAACCGGAGCTAAGTTATAAAAGCGAAAGATGATGATGATGATGATGATGATGATTAAAGAACGGGGGCAGCGGCTGTAATTTAGCGTTCCGAATGAGAGGCAATGAACGAGGATTGAGGAGTGCTTCGTTAGTGGAGGTCCTTGTCACTTGTCAGACAACAACATGACTGTGGAATCTCGGCTATATTATATACTTATATTAATTTATTTAATTAAGCATAATTTTTTTATGATATTTTTATATACATTCTTACAAGATTAATTATTTAAGTTAGAGTAATATTTTTAAAGTGATAATTTTAAAATTTAAACTTTTTATATTATAAATAAAATTTATCTGTAATCATAATTTATTTTTATTATTATCAATTACTTTTGAGTAAGGTAACAATAATTTGTTAATTTATTAACTAAACTTTGATTACTTTTTTCGGTTGTTTTGCTGCTGAAGGAATGCCTCGCAGAATTCAAAAAGGTAAACATGTGTCCCTCTAAATACCACTAATTATTTCAATTTGGTACAAACAAAAGGTAACAGTTGGTCGATTTCTCACCGTAGTTTTTGACTGTCTGAGGGTCAAGGCCATCCTTACAGCTGCCCAATTTCTCAAAGTTATTGGAATACCAGTCAAAGAGGCTAGCTGTTGAGATTCCAATATTGATAATTTCCGCTGTAGTCAATTTTGCATAGGAAATTGTTTTCTACATGTTTTGGAGAGAACTCTAATGCTATGTCTAGATTTTTTAGTGAGGCTGAAGGAATGTCAAAAGGAGGGGAAGGAGAGGAAAAGAAGAAAGAGAATAAAGAAGTTATTTTTAAAGGAAAAGCACAATGAATAAGAGTTATTTTTTTATTTAATTTAAAATAAAATATTTTCTTTTTTTTTTATCTCTCCCTCAATTTGAGAGGAAAGAGTGTTTTTCCTCCCTTTTCACATTAAAAATCATTTAAATAAATGCTTATATCAATTTTTTTTCTTTTATTTTCTCTTCTCACTTAACTTTTAAATATAGCATAAAGATATTAAAAAAAAAAAGAAGTTATAGTAACCCACGTATGCCAATTTTTTTAAGATTGTTTTTTTAATTCAATTTTGTTGAGATTATCAATTGTAAATTTCAATGTGTTCAGTGAATTATTCAACAAAATATCAACTTCATTTTCTGTCTCTAAATTAAGGTGTAAAATATAGGTGTATTTTAATGTGTTTATATCATTTAGTTTAAACGTTATCTTGGAAAAATAAGATGACTTATAATAAAAATAAAAAGAATGACGGGTTATATATTATTTACGGAATATAAGAAAAATATTACACAAAAGTTAAGAGATTTGTTCAACTTGATAAAATATTTAATAACTAATATTCAGGAAGTTCCGAGCCAGCCTATATGAGAGGATCCATGTTCGTTGTCGCATACAAAGTCCTCAACTCCATGTTTTTCCTGTCGAGCAACTTGAACATCAACGACTTAAAAAAACAAAAAAATCAAAATAGTACATGAATTGATAATTTTAAATCACAAACTCCTCACACACCTGACTTGAATTTGTCAAATTTTGCATCGGTGCGCAGATTGTTGGAGGTTTCGGCCAGTTCAAATAAAGTTTTATATATCAAACTTGAAAAATGAAATTTAAAATTCAAGCTAGATAGAAATAATAATTTGCAAACATTAAATAAGACAATTTAAAATTATTTTAAAAGTTATTATATTTTTAATTTTTTAAAATATAATGAATATTATATATAATTAATTAAATTCAAATTAAACTTATCGAGTTCAAACACCTAGAATTCAAGTTTAGCCTGACTTAATATAATATTCGAATTTTAACATTATTAAATTTTAAATTGAAACAAGTCGAATTTTTATTAATCTAAAACTATCAAGTTGCTCGATTTGATTGCCACTTGTATTAAAAATATATTGTTAGAAATCGTGTTCGAGTAATCAAGGATGTAAGTTTGCAATTTGCAATACCGGTGACTTCCCAGCCTTCTGACATATACATGCAGGGATTCCGTTTAAGATTTGTTTTTCCCGTTTCTCTGTTTTAGAGTTTAGTACCATGCAAATCTTCACGAACCTGAGCATTTTGGATTAGAAAAGGTTATTAATCTATATGTGCTATGGTGGATTTCAATTTTCTAAATTCAGGGTTTATTTTAGAAAAAAAAATTAATCCTTGAAATTATAATAAAATATATTAATATATATAAAATAAATTATTAAATTATTAAAATTTGTTTTTTTAATTTTTTTTGTCAATTTTTCAACTCCCTTTTTTTTTAAGTGAATCTCTTTTATACGAGTCAAATCTGCCATGTAACCATGACAACATATTTGATCAGCCGTAACCTGTGACTGTAAAGTAAGCAATTGAAGGAGAAGAAAATAAACCAAGAGTCAAGAGATAACTACTTTTTTTTTTTTTTTCTGACGTGTGCTTAATTCAGGTGCCCGAAAACTTGAATGAACACTCTTGGTACACTAAAAAGAAACGAAGACACATAGGTTTTTCGGTATCCTCTATATTTTTAAGGGTATTAGTATTTTTTATGTATTAAAAAATGACAGATTAATTAATAATTTTTTAATTATTATTAATTAATTTATTTATTTATTAAATAAATAATATTTATTTATTAGTATTTCTCTTATTACATATTCTAAATTTATTCTATTTATAAAACAGTTTAAATCTCATATCTATTAATTATTGCTAAAAAAAATATTTTATTGAATATTTTACGATAAAACTTTAAATTTAAAAGTTTTTATAAAAAAAATTATAAAAAATCAAAGCCAGGATGTTAGAGAAAGTTGTTAAATGTTAGAGAGAAACTATAAATTTATGCTCGCAAAAACTCTATCAAATTTAAATTCATGTAATTTAATTTTAGATTAAATGAAATAATATTGAGTTCTTCTCTATTTATATTTTCTTAGTGAGTTTTTGATTTTGGATTGTTTATGAAGTTTCTCAATATACTAATTTTTTTTCAAGGAGACAATTGCTTATTTGAATTTTTTTTAAATAAAAAAACTTTTATGCATAATGTTATAAATATCAATAAAAAAATTAATTTATTATTATTATTATTAAAAATTAAATAAAAAATAAATTAATAAATATTTTATCATATTATAAGAATAGTGATACCTATATTATAAATTAGGTACCGGAAGAATTCCGCATTATATTAGTTATTTTGGGGGTCTCGTTTCCAGTAAGAGCAGGAAGAAAGACCCATGCAGGGCCTATCCATTTGACATGTAAATTACCTCGGCCCGAGACTTTTTTTGTTGCACTTACACTTGAAAGTGAAAAACCAAAAGAGCCTCATACGAAAAACATGGAGTTGAGAGTATATATATTAGACCGAGCCCAAGCCCAATATTTGCTCGAGTCCAAGCAGGCCACTTTTCACAAAGTCCATTCACATTTCTCCACTTTCCCACACCGAAAACTAAATTCTCCACTTTAAGTAAACAAGCAAAAACGTAAGCAATTTAAATTCCAAAAAAAAAAAGGAAGAAGATAGAGATGAGAACTATACCTCTAGGTGCGGCACATGATTTAATGTCTTTTTGAATTGAGTTATTTTATTTTTTATAAAAATTATAGTCATAATATTTTAAATAAAATTTTTAGCTAAATATATATTTTTTAATACAAAATGAGTTCCTCCAAACACACTTAGTCCTTATCCTTATCTGAAGGAGCCAAACAAGACACTAATTAGGAATAGTAAAGGTGACAATATGAAAAAGACAAACTTTAGCATCATAAGAAGAAATGAAAAGATTTGTCTGCGAATGTTCTTTTTAAAAACCCTCATTTGCCGTACTACGTAACCTTTGGAAATTGGAAAATCCAATAATTCAAATACAGCCAAAGATCCAATCCCACGCATAAACAACATTCCATGCCATGCCATGCAGTTTGCGTTCGGCCAGAAAATCCGAAAACTAGAAAGAAGAAGATGCTAACTATAGGCATCTAAAGATTCTTCCACACTTTCCCTCTTTTTTAATGGTAAAATCCGAATCTTCATTTCATGAAATGGACAAATATGGGCTTGCTCACAAGCCACACAGACAGTGATCCTGAGCCACTCCTATTAACATCAGAAACCCCATGACGCGCAGGTGTGAGCAGCAACAGATTTCAAAGCGTACACATAACATAAGAATTGACGTGGAGTCTAATTTCATTTACTAAACTATGAACTGAAGTTGTTCGTTGCAGTCTCTTTCGAAAATGCAGTTGTGCCGGCTTTGCCACTCACAAATAGGTAGACGGCCATGCCACGAGCAGGCACTTGGCGGCTCAGGACCAAGTCCAAGATTCTTTTTGGGGAGTGGTTGTCGATCTGTTGATGTCGTTTCTTTTGGTCAAACAAATCAAGATTATCATCAAATTCAGGGACAACAAGCCACTTTGTTTGTAACGTACAAGAGTTGTAGTTAAGCTGAAGAGGCAAGAGTCAATTTTATTGGTGCAACTTGCATGGTTAGTTGTAATAATCGTTAATTAGATTAATTATATATTACACAATAGATGTGCAAAAGAAAAAGACATCTGTGTTCCTAACACAGTGACATCGTTATCTTCCCCCTTACAAACTTTAACTCCTTGGCTTCATATCTTTGTTCACACCCTATGATTCCAAATTTCCACTACTAAATTATGGTTTTCTGCAAAAAGAGCTAGCTTGTCTTCAAACGCGTCAAAGGCGGCTAACTTGGCCAATACTGCCAAAGAGTATAAATAAATAGGCACTAAAATACATGTACTTATAAATTGAATTTACTTTGATTGTGATTAAATATCAAAGTTTGGTTACAGAAATAACAAAGTTTGGTTGTCATATTAATTATAATGATTAGTGTAAAGAAATATTTTTAAATTAATCAAACATTTGAACTGAATGATTGCAATGATTCTCTTAAATTATACATTTTTTTTTCAATTTCTTAAACACTATCATCCCTAATTAAGTTATATCCGGTTTCAATTCCATGACAGATTAGGCAGCATCACATTCTTGATCATCTATCAATAAATATATTTTTCGGTTTCTTTTCTAATTCGTGATATAATGATTCTAAAGATAAATAATTATAGATAATGTACAGCTAGCTAGGCCATCAATTCAAATGACCCATTGGCCTTTCGGGCTCAATAGCTTTTTTTTTAAAAAAAAAAAAATTTAAAGTGGAAGCAAGTTGAATTCATTTAAAGGTGCCGAATCTTGTCTGTAAGCACTCAAACTAATATTCCTGCCGGCCGGCTATTATATGAATAGAACGAGCCCGTAACTCCAAAGTAAAGCATAAGATTTGGATCCTCCATCTATGTCAATTTACGATCATAAGATATTTATAGCTTTAATTAACAAATAATGGTGATGGCTATATGTTCCCTTATTAGCTAGGATGCTTATTAATCTTTGTTACAAGTATATAATCATTAGTAATTAACAATTAATGCATTCCCCATATGTTTACGATAATATTCCTTAGAGATAGCGTACGATACATTTCTTTCATGGTATAAACTTTAGTTTCTGCTCCAATTAATTCCCAACTTTGTGGAGGGTATCCGATGAGCATGTGGGATTTTTTATTTACGATTCCAGAAATAGAAAGGTCTCCTTTTATACATGTAAGGGCAAAGTCTCACTAGGTGTCCTGGGACTGCTGATCATTTCGTAAAAAAAATTTCGTGACATTCATCATTTCCCTAAGAATATATACCTTCTGCTTCTCTTGCGATTAATTTTAGAATATAATTATTACGAGATTTTGCAAATTAAGAAATAAAAAACACAAGAATATTCTGTTAAACAAAAGCATGCGTACGGCTAATAAGTGTCCAAACAAGGCTTTTTTTCATTCTCCAACCATATATATGAAAAAGCTATCTCTTGGCTTATTTTCAGTCATTACTTCAGGTAGTTGTGGGCATTTTATTTGGTTTCATTCCAGCATTATCAGTCACTAACTCACAGAGAAAACGGATAGATTGAATGGTTTTTGGTTGGATATATATGTCTTATATATTACTGATCATGAATGAGAGAAATATATATGTATGCTTAATTACATTTGCAGTGTCCTTAATTTTTTGAAAATCTGATTTTATTCCATATATTTAAAAATTATTAAACATTATTCATATAATTATATATAATACATAAAATTAAGTTTCACCATTGTTGATGTGATAATATTCTTTTGTTACGTGATATAAAATTTGATAAAGTGGCACTTTTTTTTTTTTGACTTTATTAACTTAAAGATGACACGAGAAATTGCCACATGAAAACAAAGGATATCATATTAACATTAATATAATAATTGACTAGATCTAAACAATTATAATGATAACATTGTTAATAATTAAAATTCAATAAACTTAAATTGACAAAACAAATATAATAAAACCTAATTTAAACTAATTATTATCTCTTATAATAATTTAGTTGGTGTGGTATTCTTGTATGTATGAATCCAAATAAAATGGGTGATGCCCCCGTTGTCCACACATTGTCCTTTTTTTTTTCAAGAAAAAAAAAGGGCATCTTCTATACATAATGATCACGTTGTGCCAGCCAAAAAACGGAATAGACAAGTTAAAACTTGAAATTCAAGTCTGTCTCACGTACTCTCTTAAGTTTAAAGACTTGAAAGTGAACTGAACCTTCATGAATTGGCACGAGCCTTTTCGAAATTAGGTAAATATTATTATTAATACAATAAATCTACTTTAGCCTTTAAGAACGGGATATGAATTGGCTCGATCTAGTACGTGCAGGCATCAGACATTCACGTTGATATCCCATTCTTAAAGGCTAAAGCAGATTTCATATTATTTTTCAATGACTTCCAAATGAATATATGTATGTAAAGTCATCTCAAAAGAACATATTTTAAAAGTGAGATTCAGATCGAAGCAGGAGGAAGAAACTAGCTAGAAAGAGAGGAGTGAGGTGAAAGTGAAAGACAAGAAAGAGAGGATGCATGTGATGGTTGTACGAAGAGAAACAAAATCCAGCTCAGTTACAGTTAGCCGCATCAACTGCCGCAGCAGCCGCCACGTTCTAACACGACCGAAAGACACGGGTTCATATTTTGACTCACCAGTAACCCAACCACTCATGCATAATGCAGTCATGCACCGCCGCTAATCATATCCATAATCTATGCTAACATTGTGGTCCATCTCTGTCGTGTACTCCTACTCTCTACTCTCTACTACTACATATGCACTCCCCACTCCCATCCCAAATGCCAAGGCCATGTTTAATTTCTTGGTCAAACACTCTTTTAATTGCTTTAGTTTGTACACCAACTGACTCAATTCCTTCTATTGACTAATTTCCTATAAATTTATCTTTTATGTTTAAGAGTTTGGAGGAGTTCAGAGGAATAGATTTAAAAAACAAGAATAAAAAAAGAAAAAAAGAATAAAATGTTAATTAATAAATTATTTTTTTATTTAAATATTTTAAATATTTTTAAATTTTTTAAATTAAGATAACTTTAAGATATTCACTAAAATTAATAAGAGAAGATTTTAGATAATTATTTAAAAATTCTTATTTTTTTTCTTTTTTTTGTTATAAAACTTTGAAGTAAATGAGAGATTTATGATAAATATTTTTCTTTCTTTATTTTCTCTTTCTAACCTCCATCCGAACATAGAATTAGGATATTTCTTTTTGATTTATTTAAATTGATTTGTTTGCTTTATAATTTAATTAATAAAATCAATTTAGCCAATAAGAATTGAATGTCTCAATAAAAAAATAAACTTTCTCAATGAGAACCTAATATCTTAATTCAGTTTTATTTCTTCGTAAATTACCATATATGTTAATGTTACGGACAACTCACGTTACGAGGTGAATACCTCGACGATGCTGCACCGGTGTGTTAAAATTTCAATGAAACCTTAACCAGTCACGGCCAAAAACATTTACACATATTCCTAACCTGTTTGTACGTACAAGATAATTTGTACATACATGAGTTTTGCTTTCGTGCAAATTAATTTTCTATGAGAACACGTGTACATGAAAAAAATTACAAAATTTTAGACAAAAGTTACATAATTTTATTACTTCGATTTATTTTTTATTAATACTAACAACAAAGCATATTTTGTACTGCAAATATGCTCTGCAAATAAACCTTCAACAAAGCATATTTGCAATATAGAATATATACGATCCAGAGCAACAAATAGCAGACTATTTTTCGTTATAAGTATCAAGTACCAAAGCTAAAACGTTGGAGGTGTCGGAATCTTCCTAGAACAGATGAAAATTATGTTCAAGACCATCGTCATCTGTCTCTTCTCTCGCCACCTTTCATTGTGCATCCTGTTTCCAACAACGTTACAACAATGCTTTCCCTCTTTTCTAGCTTACTCTCTTTTGACCACTTTTGTCGTGATTAATATTATCATTCATGATTCCCTTCTGTTTACGTTTAACTTAATTTTATAATTTTTAGTTCAGCTTCAGCATACAAGACGAGATGCAGGAAAAGTTAAATGAATAAATTTAAATATATCAGAATTCCCCATTCCGGTTCCTCTTTTTTCATTTTTTTCCCCCATTCGTTCGGTATTAATGATATTTTGAATCAATAATATATAACATTACTCATAATTTTAAAAGTTAACATGTCATAGTAAACATTTGAATATGCATGTGCAAGACATCTAGTATCTAAACATTTATCTAAATTAATGTTTGTGTATATATTATATGTCCATCAATATACAAATAGTAATTCATGTGGAGTTAGCCACGTCTTCTTCGGTGGCATTTTTACACTAAAGTACTAGAGATGTATACTACAATACAAATCACAAAGTATTATACGGTTGTGTACCTTGCTTTTGGGTCTCCTTCATATATTGTTATGCTGCTTATGCACATGATATTCCTTCCTTCGCAATTATATCAACACATATGACATAACAGATTAATTGCACGTGATCCTGGGTGTCCATGTCAAGCAGATGATATGTCACCTACTTGTTCAAATCATATAATGGCTCAAGGCTGTAAAAAAAATATTGAGTTGCTTATTTTACAACAACTTATTTTATCCATAAATTATTAAATTATTTATAAAATTTATGATATTCGGATATTAAATTGGCTAAGCTCAATATTGCCATGAGCTATCTTTTTTAGGGTGCGTCAAAATTCAAGCTAAACGATATGAGTAGAATTCCATTATGAATTTAAGCCGTCTCCAAATAAATTTTAGTTCCACTTATCTTCATATAAATTCAATTTTGATTTTTATTGTTTTTTTTCCCTTTATTCGTAGTCCTCTCTAAAATTTTATATCAGAATATGATTATCCTTCATTGCCTTTGTGTTTTGTTTCACATCATATCGTACGTTTGAGATATCTCGACTAGCAAAATAAATATCACAAGCGTGAAATGCAACCAAAATAAACCAAAACAAGAATCTCAAGTCTTTATTCTTCTTTTCCCCTGCTAATTAAGACTGACAATTTTTTTTTTATCATAGAAACAACCAATCACCCTTGAAAATGAACTTACCATAAAATTATGTGCATTGATTGGATAGTGACTATCCTCTAAGCAATTGGCTAAAACACCCTGCGCTTAAAAATATCTAACCAATTTTCTTTCTTGAATTGAATAAGCAAAACAAAATTATCATATATAGCGTTCTCGCCAAACAAAATCAAAAAACAAAAGCAAAGTTGTTTTCCTATACAGATACGACATATGCAAGTTTAGTAAGTCTTTTACACATGGTCAGACTCACAATGGGCTATCAAGTTGAATGTCTTTTTTTCCCCTTCCTTTTAAGTCCGTTCCCCCGACAATAACATTAAGCGATCTTTCGGTGGGGCCAATTTTATGGTCCGGTAACATCTGGCAGTAGCACAAAGTGGCGCCCAGAAAAATATTTAAGATGCGATAGTAAGAGACAGACAGAGAGGGAAACAAAACAAAAGTTAAATCTAAAAAATGGAGTCAACCACTCAAATTAAAACTAGTCGTTATGTACAAATGAGTCTAGTGCTGTATGAACTCAAATTTGTCCTTCCTCTATGCCTAAACTACTCTCTCTGCCCCCAAGAATCCACTCCTATATTTCTTTGTACCACAACCTTCTCCACCGACGGCAATATCCTCCTCCGCAGTTCCCAATCTCTCTCTTAATTCAAATCCTTGCCTTCCTCACACAAAGCATTTAATGGTGGGGCGCCTCCATCCCCTCCAGCTGTACATATACCCATCTGTTTTCACCTACCAAACCCAACCAACCAACTAGAACAACTACTGTCTGTCACCCCAATTTCACCCTTACTTTTTATGTACACAAAGCCCAAACCTCAAGAAAAGAATATTATGCTATTAAGTTGCGGATACATGTCATCCACATTCCTAAATTCCCTCTCTCGATTCTGCTTTAAGAACAGGATTTGATTAGTCCCAAATTGTAGAGATTCCTTCTCACAAGGCTCCCAATAGACAACAGCACTGTCCCACCAACTCCAACTGCTTGATCCTCTCCCTCTGCCTTCTGATGACATATCAACGGCAGCTCCTTCACTTCCAAATTGCTTAACCCAATTTTCTGCCTAACAGATTCGATGATTTTTGGGTCCACAGGGTTTCCAATCGCATCTGTTACATAGAACACATTTGCGGCCATGTTCCCCATGGTAGAAATCTCAGCCCTCGTCACATTCAGCCCATTCTCTCGGAACGTTCTCATCACCTCTGCTAGAAGCCCTTGCCTGTCTTCCGTGCATAGTTCTAATCGAACACCCTGTTATCAAACAATTAGCAATTAATTAGTCTTAGCTAATTCATGTCAAAAGGTTATAACCATTTAACAAATACGAGTGACAAGAAAGAATCATATACCTCAGACGCCCTTCTCTTCACGGCAGCTTGCAAGCATTGAATTACACGTTGACGCTCTGGTTCTGAACTAATTGGGGTGCCATCCTTATGTCTTATATAAAACTCCTGAGATGACAATTTAAACAACAACGTTAATTAAGCACATGAACCAAGCAACTCAGTAACTCACCAATAGAAAAAAAAAAATAAATAAATTTGAAGAAAGTTGAAAAATTACCTGGTGTGCTTGGTCATTAGTAGTGTTTATAGTTGCATGAAACACAACATATTCCATGTCTGTCAAATTGCAAACAACATCGTATAAAAGCTTGGTTCGATCCTTGCACTGAACATTCACAACGGAATAACCCCTTTCTGCCCAGTTCTGGACGGTCACTACTGGGGTATCAGAAGTAAACTTGAAAATGGGAGTCCTCTCGTAGTCACGGTCGGCGAACATCATTTGGTGCAGCCTTCGTTCAGTGTGCATCACAGCCATGGAGACCGAAGTTTTTGCACTTCTAATGTCATTGTCTCCCTTTAAAACATTTCTTAAGCGCACTTCGATCCTATTAATTTTCTGCGAGTCCTCGATAGTGGACCCGGAATTGCAGTCTTTCACAAAGATTAGGGAGGCAATACGGCCATTGTGAGTCCAAACCTTAGACTCAACCACATCGCATTGCAGATCGGCCAGTACAGCAAACACCTCCGAAAGAAGACCGACTCGATCCGTTCCGGTTAATTCCAGCGCAGTGAGACCATTTGAGCGATTGGTTCTCCCATTATGAATGTTCCCGAGTGACTGATGCAACATACAAACAAGAAATTCAGAGTCAGATTATCAACAATAAATACACCATATGGGTAATAAATAAATTTTAACCAACGTTGTAATTAAATCAGAACTTGTAAAGCCACAATCAAATACCTGTTCAATATATTTTAAAACGCTCTCATCTGTTAGCTTGTTTCCGTTTTCGTCCGTAACATGGAAAACTGTCCATTGAATAGCCAAAGATTAGAGCTTTAGGCATTACCCTTTGGGGCGCATTTTGGCAGAAGCACCCGGAATCAAACTTATTACTGAAAAGGGAAAAGGAAATTAGCTTACCATCCATGAACCACCTGCCATCAGAGGAAATGTAGGCCTTCTTAATTGAGAGGTTCAGATCAGTGAGCACTTGTACGGCATCCAAGAGAATGCCATGCCTTCTGGCGCTATCAACCTGTGAATTTCATCAAAGCAAAGACTGTTGTTATTTTTTTTTTTTTTTTTAACCTACATGAAAACAAACATTTTTTTGAACGAAATTAAGATTTTCGTGCGAGGTTACCTTGACCAGAGTTGCCCTGGAGCAAACGGCGTTGTCGATGACAACCCTGTTTCGCAGGGAAAGGTCAAAGTCAGTGAAATTACTTTTCCAGGATTTCTATTTCTAAGCCTGATTGAAGGCCCAAAATTTAAAATACAAAGAATATATGCATAGGAACGGAGACGTTCTGGGAGGAAGGAGGGCTAGACACGATAAGAAAAGTCAGAAAATTGTTAAAATATTGGCACCGGACAAATCAAAATTCGAAAGTCGGTGGGAATTAGAAAAATTTTATTTTCTCACTCTGAAATTTGTTCGCGTTCTGATACTATTTCAAAGTACTAGGAAACTGAATTATTACAACCAAGGTATGCAGGAAGAGGTTAGAATCGGTGGTCAGAGCCTAGAAACATTCTCGTCTGGCAAGATATATTGTGAAAAGGGAAAGTAGCAATGGCACTTTCCAATATGCCAAAAAGTTCTTCCGATGGAGCAAAAGAAACTAATACATAGAAATAGCAAATGTTTTCGAATCAAAAGGTTAGGACTTAGGACCCTTCAAAAAAAAAATTGATTGCAGAATTAAAAGTTTAGCAGAAAATCAGGAAGACAATGCAAAAAACGACAATAAAACGAACAAATTGCGTTGGATTTTGCAAAAAAAAAAAAAATCATCAACCAAAGTCATGTTGACAAATTTTCTGAGATCCCTCGAAACAGAGAAGCAAAGAAGACCGAAGTCGTCCTAATAAATAAAGAATAAATTGAGGAAGACGAAGTATAATACACAGACCTGGGGGTGCTCATCCGTATTACGAGCTTTTCGTATTCATCCGTACAAGCAGGCCACTCCATCGCTTAATTTGTGGTTTTTCAAGAGAAATAGAGGAGAGAAAGAAAACTCCTTGCTAGCTCGAGAAACCCCGTCAGAAAAGAGGAAACCTCAGTTCAGCACAGAGAATAGGTAGCCGGATTTAACAAGTCTCCGTGAACGACGTCGACGAGTAAATCGAAGAATCAGGGAAGAAAAAGCAGCGGCGCAGCCCCCAAAAGCACCGCTAGACGTTCTTGTGATATATGTGTCGCAGCAAAACAAAAAAAGGTTGGCTTATAATCCGAAACTGTGGCTTTTAATGCCCTCCAACCCCTTCAACCAAATCGCCATAAACCACCCTCACCAAACTCTCGCCTTCGCTGTGCGTTCTGAGTGTTCAAGAGTTACTACTCTCTATTCTCTCTCCCCCACTATATATCTTCACCCTCTCTCCTGGCGCAAAGCACGCCTTGTCCTTAACCCTTCGCCTCTGGTTTAGAAGGCTACACCGCATATATATGTTTAGAAAATATTTTATGATATTTTTCTTTTGATACTTATTTTATTATAAAGACATTATAAAGATACTGGATTAGAGACCACGCCGATGCGAAGAGAGAGAGAGAGAGAGGGGTTTTGGGTAATGGAGCACTGTCACATGGCGTGACTAAGGCCTGCCCGCGCTGACCCTGCTTTCTATTTTTGCTGTTCCACATCACTCACTACAATCTTTGCCACCACGTCATCCAACAGCGACGACACGTGTCGACTGCAACCAATCAACATGATTCACAATCCAGCTAGGACGACACGTGGGATCTCCAGATGTTGCTTTGCGTGCTTCCGACTCAACTGCAGGGAGCAGCAAATTAAAGGGAAGAGGAGGAGAGAGAGAAGAGAGGAGAGGCGGTGATTGATTGTTGATGGAGCCAGGTCGCGGGTTTGGGGGGGCCCGGATTCCAATGGAGTTAACTTGGTAATTAAGGAGGGATTTGCCGACCCGGATTATGACGTCCGCACGTGACAACACCGCTTGCATCGGCTTTTCCTCTGTCACTTGTTTCCGCCGCTTTTCTTTTAACTTCTCCTCTGATGCTATCTTCGTTCTTTGATCTTTAACTCTGCTTATAACCGTAAACCATTTTTGTTTTCAATCCATCTTCAATCATTATTTATTTCTATTTAATTGCAAACAATTACGATTTTATTTCTTTTCTATTAGAAAAAACAGAAATATTTTCTTGTTGGAATCTTTATTATCAAAATAAACATTCAAAATATTATTAGTTGTAAGCTACAAATATTTTAAATACTTGTAACCAACTTTTTGTTTCTATTTTTCTTATTTTTTAATGGTTTATTTTCAAGAATTTTTGTTTTAATTGTCTCTCTTACTGATTTTGTCTGTTCATTTATTTCTTACTATACATAAACGTATGTCTTTTTTTTTTTTTTTGTAGGATAGAGTGATACTTAACTACAAGCCTCTATATATACAATTTGGTTTGTACTTAAATTATTTTACTAAAAAATTCATTCAAATAATATAGAATATGATCCTTTTGATTATTAGCCACATATCTACATGTTTAATTATATATACTAAAAAGCATATAATATATACAATACTTTTTAAGTACTCGATGGCGAACATGCGACGTATAAATGAGAACAAACAAATATATCAACCAGTTTAATCTCCTTGTTATCTTTCTCTCTCCATTTCATTTTTTTTTTGGTGAATTTCATTTTGCAATTTGTCAACAGTTAAAGAAGGATTTGCACCGGCCGGGTAATTTAAGAAAAAGAAGAATTCTAGTTTCTTTTTTATTTTTTTCGTGGAAAAGGTGCAATTAAAGATTAGTTGTTACGATGATTTCCATAAGAATTCATATACAAATGACCCAATAGAAAAGGTCTGATTGGATTCGTTGCGAACAACACACGCGCATGACTCTTAACGTAGTCGTGGAGGCACGCCTTTTATCTTGTCTCCCTCTAAAAAGGTGCATCGGAGATATTCCTACAATTTAAATTGCTATAAGCATTTCATTGTTTAGATTTTGAAAAAATAATTTAAATATTAATTATATAAAATTAATATGAATACAAAGTTTAATTAAGGATTGATCTATTTTGAAGAGATTAATTGTGAATCTTCCAACTATGCCAAAAAGAAAAATAGAGAATCTCCCAACACGTGTCAGACAAAGAGAGAACTCTGTAAATATTCCATATTTTCGGAGTCAACACTGAGCACCAATAGTAAAAAATGGTCGGAAAGGCGTGAGATGGGACCTACGGGGATGGGGCTCATTGTCTAATGTCACGTGGAAGCCGGTCAGAAAACACGTTCCCTGGTTAGATATTGTCTCTGCCTCCAAGTCCAACAAGTGTCCAACGGGGCACCACCAAAAGCCGTCTCCTCGTGGTAACGGGCGTTGTGGGGCGGGGTTACTTACGAAGGAGGGAAGGCATGGCGGAGATGATGGCGGGAAGAGACGGGGTTCCCGCCAAAGGAGGCGGTGGTGGGGCCATTATTGTATCCACATCCACATCGATATTGTCAGCGAGGCATTTTGCACCGAGGACGGGCCAAGATTAGAAAATTTTCCTTATTCTCACTGTAATATTAGGTTTAATTTAAATTTTATTATTTAAAATTATAAATATAATTTTATTAGTTTTACAGTGTGATGTGTTATATATTTATTGAATTAATATATTGTTATGATAATACATAAATTTTTTTTCAAAGAAACTCAACAACATATAAAATTATACTATTTATATATTATATGTAAATTAGTTGTAATATTTTAAAAGTAAATAAAGAAATTTTTATATTTCTAAAAAATTTTTGTTCTCAGTATAAGTAAATAAAAGATAAATAAATATATAATGTTAAATTTAATAATATTTTTAAAGAACAAAATATATAAATTTTTAAAATTTTTAATTATTTATAAATAATTTTTAAAATTTTAAATTATTTTAATTAATACTGAAAGTATAATAATTATATAAATTAATTTTTTATTTATTTTTCATTCATTTTAAATTAAATAAAAAATTTAAAATAAATAAAAAAATATATAAAATAATTAATTTATATAATTATTATAATTTAAATATTAATTAAAATAATTTTAAAATTATTTATAAATAACTTAAAATTTAAAGAATTAATACACTTTGTTTATATATATATATATATATAATGTGCATACATTTGCCATGAGAAAAAGCATTGCTAAGAATTTCTCGAATAAATGACGTGGGAACATATTTGAGTGGTGCCACCTGGTTGACAACTCAGGCGTGCTTGGTTGCGGGCCCAGTTCTTCTTTCTTGCTCTTTTGATTTTGCTTGCATCCCGCCTTTTTTTTTTTCCTTGTTGGGCATCAATATGGGCACTTTTTGACTGTTAGAATTGTGTGGCGCCAAATTCGAAATCCCGTATGAGGCGGGATTCAAGAGTGGGCATGGGAAGGGAGGGCTCTGATACAACGGCGCCGCATGAACGTGTTGAATGAATCTAGGCCCCCAAATGAGAATATGATTCCTTCCAAATCTTCGCTGATTTAGATAACTCCCACTTTCTCGCTTCACAGCCACCCCCCACATTCCCCAATTTCACCACCGTTACTAAAATATTCAATATTTCATGTGTCTCCTACGATTCATCTGCTTTAAAGAATCTTGTTATATTACTGAAAAAGTAACTATTCATGTCATTTAATTTTGAATTAACAAACTCATTTTTTATTGATACCCTTCAAACCGAACCTCATCAAATTGATTAATTCCCTGATTTGTAGTTAAGAAACCATGTTTATTATCTTAACGGATTTAACTATTTGTGTTTAAATTTTGATATAGTATTTTAAAATATAATTATTCTTGATTTGCTAAATTAATTTCGAAGATACACTTGGATTAAGATTTGATTTTAATTGATATGAAAGTTAATTTAACAATATTCTTACAGGGATATAAAAATTTATCAAATTGATAGAATCAAATTTCACAGTTTGATCCCCCGCTCATTATGTACATTTCATTTAATAAAAATAAAGATTTCAATGATACACCCCGACCCTCTCAAAGGGATGACGATCTGCAAGAATACTTTGATGACGATCCGAACGAATAATTTAGTGACGATCCGAATATTCTTCATGATGATGCAGTAAAGACTGAAGAGTAAACTCGAAGGAGCCCGTGTGATGGCCATCCATCGACTGGTTTTTCACCAATTGTCACCATCAGCGCAAATCGTAAATAAGTGAGGAAACAAAAAGTACGTGTTTGGTTTACCAATTTAAAATTAAAACAAAACACAAATTGAGTTATCAATAAACATTAATAATCATATAAGTTTATTCTTTTTATAAAGAATAAAAAGATGAGCAAAATTCAACGCCATATACTTTAAACACTGTTGAGTTTAGTATGAGTATTAAATGATGTGTTAACATCTTGGTATTCTTTAAATTTAAAGAGATGATTTTTTCTATATAAAACTCATTATTAAATTTGCTATATTTATTTTATATAAATGTTTAATTAGTTTTAAAATGAAATGGTGCATGAATCAGAGTAAAAACGATACGATTAAAAAATGTTAAATTAAAATTGATGTAAAATAGAAAAATAAAAAGTTTTATTGTCAAAGCAGGTTTGTGGTTCGTGGGATTCTTATGTAAGACTTTTTTTTTCCATTATAACAATATAGCAATTTAAATTTTATGACGTTAAATTGTTCAAGCTTTTTATTTTTACAGTTAACTAATTTCTAGTGACTTTTTCTGCGCGAGACTCTGCCACATGTAATTGTTGTTGTAAACTATGCATGCCTCCTCCCATGTGGCCCCTAGCCTCCATCCTCCGGATGAAGTAACATCTTACATCAAACCATACCATATATTGACATTTGACACTTAAGCATGAAATTGATATATAATTATGGGATTTTTCCAACAGAAAATGTTGAGTGTTCAACATCTAGAAAACAAATATAACATAATTTGTATATAAAATTATTGGATATTTAAATTTAATTTTAAGTAAAAATATATTGATATAATATTGTATAAACTCAAAAAAGTTTTAACATTGTAAAAATATCACGTGTAAGGGTTTTGTTAATGTATGTTATAAGGACATGTGTTCAAGAATCGAAATAACATCTAATATCCTTCGTTAAATCATTATAATTATTTAAAAAAATATATTAAATGTATTTTAAAATTTTAATACATTAAATGCTTAAAATTTTTATTTAATAGTTTTTATTTTTAATTTATTAACTTATATCCTTATGACACACGTTACCAAAACTCTATGTAAAAAGAGTAATGGTCTCTTAGAACATTAAATAATTTCTCCTAAACTCACGTTTTACATCTGCAACATATGCAATAATATCTTTATAATGTTATTAGCTAACGTATGCAATAAGGTTGTCACACTATTGCAAGGGATGGACCAGATATAGGCCATTTAACTGCTACACATTTATTGAAGTAGCTACTAGCTCGCAAGAGATTGTTAAGAAGGAGGGGTGGGAAGCATTGGGCATTCACCAATGGGGGACAGCTAGCTATCCCATTCCAGTGGCCTACTCTGGTTTTACGTCCATAAAAAGTTTGGTGCGTTGGATGGATCATCGTGCTTTTATCCTTCGTTTGGAAATCGAACTTGGATCCAGCACCTTGGATAATTGACTTCTCTTCTCTTGCGCATCTACAGTTGGTTCTACTTCTGCTTCACAGCCGTAAAGTTGAGCATTGTTAGTTGTTCATTTCTTTTCCCTTTTCGCCTTTGCTTTTGGTATTTGGTATTTATCCGAAAGGGACTCCTGAAGGAAACACAAGGACTCTGAAACTCCCATCCAAACCATATCTCACCTGGCTGGGCCATTTATGTTAATTAGGTTGTCGATTTCTCATGCTCTTATGCCATTGCCTCACTGAAAAATCTCACGCATCTTTCGTCTCCTTTTCACTAGTTATAGACATACTATAGTTAATTAAATACAAAGGTTCTTTTCTTTTTTTTTTTGGGTCCTCAGTGCACAGGCTTGAAAGTTGAGAGTTAAGATAACGCTGATGAAAATTGTTGCAAATAAGGCCCAACTGGCATCAAAAGTTTTGGAGGCTCCAAGCCCAATTTACTTTTGGCCCTTTTCTCGTATGAAACGACAGGGATCCCTACATGACCAAAAACAATAAAAAGAAATCGATCCCTACAGTGACGCCGTATGCTGCATCTACTTCAACTCTATCCAGAATACCGCAGGCGCAGTTCCATTTTGCTGTGAATATGGCTGCTACGCGCTACCACTCCCTCTCGAAGCTTTCCGCTACGAATCTGGTGTTGCGTTCCGATTGCAGAGGACCTTTCGGCCCTTCCGTTCGTTCAGCTCAGACTTTGACGCTAAAGAGCCCTAAGAATTCATGGCTGGGTACCAAAGTTTCGGTTCAGCCTTGTAGTCTCAGACCCAATGTCTCCGTTTGCAAGCACCGCTCCGTCGCTGCCACCGTCTCCTTCAGCCTCCCCACTGCGTAAGTTTTTCATTCCCATTCCCAAATTGATGGAATCCTCGAAATTGAATTGCCCCATTTTGGGTGACCGAGTTGTCGTTTCAGATTTATTGAGATTTCCTATTTGCAGAAAGCCAGAGCGAGTTTCTTTCGGTGAGAAAGTTCCCAAGTGAGTATTGCCGAAATGTAATCTACTCTACCTCCTCTTTGTTTTTTTTTTCCCCTTCATTGTCATTGCTTCGTTGCTAATTGTATTTGATGAAAGCAAGATGGTCTTCGAAGGCTATAAAATCATTTGCAATGTCTGAATTGGAGGCAAGAAAACTTAAGTATCCAACTACCGGGACTGAAGCCCTTCTCATGGGGGTTCTCATCGAGGGTAAGTCATTTGCTCCATTGCAATCTGCAACCTTTCTTATACCGTATTACCGTTTCGCCATTAGCATTTGTCTCTCTGGTCTAGACTCTAGTGTAATGTGTATTAGTGTATATGACATAAATGGTCCATCTTAATATTCTTTTGATGCGAACTTAGCTCTCGGCAATTTCTGTGGGAAGAAATTCAAGTATGACCGGGATATAGAAGTACATTGCTGGCTGAAGTTGTCAGTCCTTGAAGTTGATGTAATAATATCTTAGTTTTCGGTTAAGTCATTATGCAGAGTCCCCACGTTCCGTAGAGTTAACTTTTCAGGTTTACATTTTGTAGAACTAGATGTAATTCTCCAACAACCACATCTCAAACTTGTGGCAGTCTTGTGGGGAAGAGGCTGATTATGTTTACCTGCTACCTGAACACAAACCTCAAAGACATTATGAATTGGGAAGAGGGATGCATACTGTTGAATGTTGATACCCAAATTTAAAATTTTGTCTGTCAAAAGGGGACTTATTAAAAGTAATGCCCTTTCTAGTGGTTAACAGTATTTATGGAAGATGGAGCTGTTTTCCGGTGGTTACTTAGTTATTTTTGGATTTTAATAATATAATAAATATGTATATATATTTTTTTTCAGTAGTAACGTGTAGTCTTTGAATAGGAGATCACCACTCCAACATGGCATGATCTCAACTGTTGGGAGTATGTACTCCAGCAACACTCAATAATTTCTCTTGTAAGGACCTTCTATCAAATTTAAATACCAGAACTATTTACCCAGATGGGTTCTGTCATTTACTTTTCTGTTTATTCTTAATTAAGTTAAATTCAGTCACTTAATTTCATTCTTATGTTTTCAGCCCGTTCATTTTCTGCACTTTTTTATTTTTCTGAATTGTAGATCAGAACTAAAATTCTACTTGGCTGTCCATCCTACTTCTTTAGTTTGACTAGAACACATGTATGGAGTTGATTCCCTCTCCTGAAAAAAATTCAAGGGAACACAGGTCCATTATGTTCATTTTTCCAGTGAGAAAAAATGGAAAAGTTCAGCATCAACACATACATAACAATAATATCCAAAGCCACTAATTCTATAAATCACGCAACCTAAAACCTGCAGTTCTTTTATGGTGCAAAGTTATGTCTTTTTTATGTTTTAGAGGCTTTTGATTATATAGATGCCATCTTGTTATCACATTTCTTTTCAATGAAGGTTTTGGCTATCTAAGTTTAAGCATTGTGCCAAATCTTTCTTTGGGCTGTAGGCACTAGTCTAGCTGCTAAGTTTTTGCGAGCTCATGGAATTACACTTCTCAAGGTGCGAGATGAAACTGTGAAGTTGCTTGGAAAAGCTGATATGTATTTCTTCAGCCCTGAGCATCCTCCACTGACTGAAGAAGCTCAGAGGGCCCTTGATTGGGCTGTTGATCAAAAAATATTATCTGGTTGGTTCTTGTCCCTTTTCTCATTTGCTGTTGTTTATCACCAATCACAGTGAGTGTGAAGCTGCTTGCAAAGGCAATCTGAATATCTGACTTTATGCATTCCTATTACTTGATGCTTTTGGCATATGAAACTTAATTTGCTTAGGGGTTTAAATTTTCTTTACTTTGATAGTTTATTTTGTCTCTGTTTGTCTCTTTAATATCTTTTAATGGTGTGTAAATAAACACACAAAATTTGACAGGATTTTGTTTATAGAATGTGTTGTGTAGGACTCGTGTTATACTAACCAATCGGCATTATTACTGTGTATGTTTATTTATAGTTGTTTGATAGAGTTTTAAGTTATTTCATTTGATTTTGACGTATATTTGAAGGCATTTGATTCTATAGCTAAACAAAGAACCATTTGTAGTTTTCTAAAGAGCGGACAATTTTCTGCATTATATTTCCTGTTATCTATAAGATGGTTTTTGTTTTTTAGAATGATCTCCTTTTTTTTTTTTTAAAAAAATAGAAGAATTCTATATGCTTTTACTCGTCTGTATTTAGTAGCCATCTGGTGATTGGTTGGTGTTTTGTGGGATAGAATTGTACTCGATATAATTAGAAATGCCACGCTGGGGTAGCCACTGCCAATTTATACATTCTCATTCACTTAATTGCTGAATGGAGTGTGGTGCATGATCACCCTTTCTTCTGCAAATGATGATTCCTATCAAATGTTATATGCACAAAGCAAAGAAATTAATCCATTTTTTAAATCCATATGTGAGTTGCAGGTGATGGTGGGGAAATTACCACAACACATATACTTCTTGGCATTTGGTCTGAAGTGGAATCCCCTGGGCACAAGATGTTGTCCACCCTTGGCTTTAACGATGAGAAAGCTAAAGAGCTGGAGTCCTCAGTTTCTAAACCTGGGTTTACGGATGATTAATGTTTTGCTTTGAGATGTATGAACGAAAGGGTTTTGCTTCGAGTGCATTCTGATCATTGATGCAATTGTTTGTATAATAGATACATCAACGGGCTGTTATATATCTTCTACTTTTCAAATCTGAAATCCTCTCCCCTCCTTCTCCCAAAAAAAAAAAAAAAGTATAAAAGCATTAGGTAGTGATCTACATTGACAAAGAACCATGGAGGTTACTTTTTAGTGATTTTCAGGAAACATCCCTGACTACGGAAACACTCAAAAGGGGGTTGAGAAGGAACTCAGCCATTGTACGTAGAGTATGACCTCGGGTCTTGAGTTGTAACATAGTTGAGACGTGTCTAATACGTCCTCGCAAAGTGTTGAGATATATATGAATTTGGGATATATATATTCTAACACACTTTTTATACTTCACGATTTTCATTGGCCTCAGTTCGTTCTTCTGCGTTATTTGTGGGGACTTCCTGCCTGTGCACGTTATTCGCTAGTGTTTGTGCCTTGGCAGCTTCTTCCCCCCAATTTAACCTCGCAATAAATACTAACAGCAGCATCAAGCAGGTAACAACACCAGTCACAAGTCCAATGAAGAGTCCAACAAGCCCAAGACGGAGCTTGAAGGCAAAAACCACACCCAGAGGCAGGGCCAGGAAATAAAATCCACCTAGATTAGCATACATGCCCAACCAAGGTCGAGCAGTCCCTCGAACTATGCCTCCACAAACTGCTAACGGAAAATTAAAGACTTCCACCAGAGCCATTAGCAACATTGTCTTCTTCACTCCCTTTATAATTCCCCTGTCGTGGCTAAACAGGGGCCCCCAAATTCCCCTGGCAGCCACCATCATCAAGCTGCCTATGCAACCTGAGATGAATCCCAATGCCAGAGACACACACGCTGACCGGTAAGCATGGCGAGCTTGGTTCGCGCCAAGCTCATTTGAGACTCGGGTGGAAACGCAAGTGGCTAGCGATAGCATCACCGAGAAAAGCAAATAGTCGAAGTTTAGCACAATGGCCAAGACTCCTACTGCTTGCTTGGCGTTTGCCAGGTGGCCTGTAAGCAAGACCAGAATCTCATAGCACCACCACTCGAGGCATGTGTTGAGGCAGCATGATCCACAAAGCTTGAGCAGCGCAATCCAATCCATAATGCTCTGATCCCACCACCCTCCTTCCCTCCACCTGCTTCCCTTTCTGTTTTCAAGAATCAGAACATAGATGGCCAGCAGAACCACCATAATAAGATCAGTTATCCAAACCGCCATTGAAACTCCTCTGAGGCCCATGGTCTTTGAGAGTACTATGTTAACGGGTACGTGAAAAGCCAGTGCCACAGCCGAACTACACATGGTAGGAAGAGTTATGCTTTGAGAGCTCAAGTAGGCTTTTAAGGGACACAAGAGTGAGGTGACAAACAAGTCGGGTATGAGATAGGAAATAAAGGCCCCGGCCACAGTTGAGATGTCTCGTTGTTGGCCGAAATGAATGAAAATTTTGTCAACATTGAGCCACAAGAAAGACACGGGAAGTGTTACCAGTAGCAACAAAAAGATTGTCATGAGAAGGGTCTTGTGAAGGAGCCTGATGTTTCTAGCCCCATGAGCTTGTCCACAGATGGGTTCCATGGCACCGCACAGACCGTTCAAGACAGAGAAGCCGGTGACGTTAGCAAAGGTGAACCCGAGCGCGCCGCCGGCCAAGCTGAGCTCCCCCAGGCGTCCCAGAAATGCCGTTGTGATGGCCGTCTTGGCAAACCAAGCCAAGTTCATGGCCACCAGCGGAAGGGCTATTCGCCGTTGAACTCTCAGCTCTGAAAGCAGCATCTTCACAAGATTGGTAGGGCATTCTTGAGTGTGTGATGGCGGTGGGTTAGTCTTATCGTTTATGTTTGCTATGCTAAGGTTCTCTCCCAATTTAGGTGTTGCAGACATTTTTGCTGAGCTAATGTTTGGGGAGATTGTTGCAAAATGCAGGGCTCCACTTGTGTCTTGTTTCCCTTTGTGGGCAGGCTGGGCTCATATGATTCCCTTTTCTTTTTTACGTGAGATTGGTTACGGTTGAGTGCACGAGTTTTGTGATCGCGAGAGACCTCTAGTTTGGCAGGGAGCAACAAACGATTGATGGTACCAGGCTTTTTTGGCTGCCAATAGAAACAAGTGGTTAACTGGAACTGGCTGTTGGTGAAAGATTTTTTATAGTGCGTGATTAGCCATGCCAGTGGCCATGTAACGCACTTAACGGACACTCACTGTGCTTGCAAGTACCGTAGGGTAAAAGATTCGTGAGAGATATTAAATTTAATTTAAACATTATAACTGTTATTTGTTAAAAAGAATTTTATATTTTTGAGACAGCAAATGTGAACCATACATGATATCAACTCATGAAATGTAAAAAATAGCCAGTTAAAGGTAAACTTTCAATGTCAAAAACTCATGAATTCTTTATAATAATTTTATTTTTTATTAAAAAAATATATTTAAATCATGTTAGTATTTAATGTATTTATCTCAAAAATTATGAATTTTTTTTAAAAATATGATATAATAAATTTCATGTGAACAATCAGTATTGAATGTATATTATTTAATAATATTTATTACAATCAAGCCAATTATATATATATATATCCTTAAACATATCACATGTTAAACACACAATCTAAACAAAACAATAAAAAGTAAAAGGAAATATTTTTTTTAACAAAACTGTTGTGAAAATCCCAAAGAACAAATTCCAAAGTGCAAAATTGAAAATTCCTTCGCCACTTTGCGGATACTTGGATGCCGCTGGACTTTGAAAATAACAGAACTTTACTCAGATACGATAAATTCTATCCATGTTTTTCCTTAAGCAATTTGATGGTAATATTCCTAAGCTCATTTTCCCACTAGCCCGTCAACATAATCCCATAATATATAATTCACCGTTATCCAAATAAAAATACTACTATCAGAAAAGTAAACACAGTAATTCGGAGTTATTTATTTATTAAGTGATCATTGTAAATTAACTTTCAATACCATATCCCTGCTTCGACTTTTACAGGAAATGGGGCCAATTTATTATTATCGCGTCAAAGCCTCAAGGGAGGAGAGGAGTACTACGGACTTATATATAATAAGCTCTTTTTTTTTTTTAATAAAAAATCATTTTGTCGTTTTTAAAGGAGTGAAACTATAACATCTATGCTTGAATTTGAGTCATATATAAAAAAATGAGACATCAAACGAGATCACTAAAACACTGGTCTTCTTTTTCTTTTTCTTTTTTTTTTAAATCTATTATGTTCTACATTAATTGTCAAATGAAAAATTCTAGCACTGAAAGCCAGCTTTGTAAAACTATACAACTCTAATTTATTCTTGGACTCTGCGAGACTTATAGAAATCCGCGTTATATGAAGCAGGGTGGGTTAAGTATTGTGTCAAGCCTATGTACAATTGTTGACCCAAAATAAAAAAGCCTATACACATTGATTCCTGCTGATTAATTCTGTTGTTTGATACCGAGTTAGGCTGAAGATAAATATTCATGCCAACCTAATGATGTAAGCTCCCTGCATGGATGAGAGAATAAAGGAAAGGCTACAATTCCTATTTATATACTAGTAACTAGGAAATCTAATTTAATGAAAGGAATGTAGCACAGCATATGTGATATATGATATATCCTGTGGAGGATAGAAATGCAACATTTCTAAGGAATCTATAGATATAGGACGCTGGAATTTAGCCATGGAGTGCGACTTTAACGGAAACACAACCTAAATTCTTAAAAAATAAATTCTTGGATGTATCAGATTGAAGAAATTGTAATATACCCGCGAGCATTGGGTGAAAAGAGAACCGAAAGTTGAAGGCAGATACCTGAGGGCTGAGGGTCCTTTTTTGTTTTTTACATGTCCACTTTCCAATTAAAGATAGATTCACACGATTTCTGTAAAGTGGTTCTCCGCGATAAGGTGGGATGAAGGGTTGGTCCAAACGCAGAAAAAAAGCATACCAGAGTTAATCATCTAACTTGTCTCTTCCATCCCCACTAATTATCTTACTATCTTTATAATAAAGTTTCCAATCATTATGCACTAGTTGAAGCATACATAATTATATAAGGCCATGAAATTAAAGCTTCATTCACTTTGGTGACTCATTAATAATTGTTAAATGAGTAATTGAAGTTATTAGAATTTAAATAATTGCTACAAATGGAAAATCGCTAGAAAGTTGGTGAGAATGTGAGAGATATATATTGGTCGAAAATCATAAATTGCTATGGAAGAAAAAGAGAAAAGGAGGAAATTATTGAGAAGAAAAGAGACGAGGAGTTGTGTGCGAGTACCTTTCATTGATATATAAAATTGTTGGAGTGGAAATTGAGGTGTACCTCTTGGCTTTGTCAAGATGGGGGACCAGGGTTTTTGGTGGACACCACTTGTTAATACGAATGAAGCTAAAATGAAAAGATGGAAAGGTCTTGTAAACCCATACTTGCATTCATCAAGGTATACAATTCAAAAAAGGAGGGAAAGGTGCAAAACAATGCGATTCGCACTAATAAGCTTCAAAAATAGTGCTTTCCTCATAATGGATTCTTCATACATCCCATTCCCATAACGACACCCATCTCTTCGTGCCAGTAGATATTTGGTTTCTCATCATTCGCATCAGTACAAAGGGACCTCGTACTGTCGAACACCTAAGCAGCTTAGAGGAGGGCAAGAAATCTCTAGGATTCAAATGATTATCTGCCATTGCAACATAACCACAATCACATCCACCAGAATGAGCAAAGTTCCACCGAGGAGTGCCTTTTGTAATTTGTGACTTTATAGTTAAAAACAATTGTAAGATGATAAGCACTAAGTATATTATCATGGTGAGAAAGTGGCCAGGAATTAACAATGGCTACCAAAGTCAATCGTGGGATGAAGTTTATCCAAACAAAATACTTGATTACTTAAATTAATAAAAAATAATTAACAGTTTAGTTTTTTTTTTAAAACGAAACACATCCATACACTTTGAGGATGGCTTCAGATATGATCTCTAAGAATGTTTACGGGATTGGATCAACCCACAAATTCACTGATTTTGATCCAATTTAACTCATAATTAACGAGTTAGACTGGGTTTACGGGTTAGATTGAGTTTACAAATTTTCAACTCGATAACTATGGGTTGGGTTGCGAGTTGAAAAAATTTCAACCCAATCCAATCAATTTCTTTTTTTAAAATAAAAAATTATATTATTTTTTAATATTAACCATACTAAACTTAGTATTTCTTTTTTCATCCCTCAAATCTTATATAATTTTTTGTATTTAATTTTTGATACTTATATTAGTACTTCTTGTGCTTCAAATTAAGATTTGTTATGTCATATTTATGATTTGTAACTTATTGTATTTGACTTTTAGTTTATTTAAAACTTTGTTTGTCATCTTTTGTTAAGATTTATTTATATTATTTATTATGATGTATAATAAATTTTTGATTTTGTATTAATTTTAACATTTATTTTAGTATATGAAATTTTTTTTAAATGTATATCATACCCAAGGGTTCAACCATGTATGGGTTGGGTTAATTTAGATTTTTGAAAAAAAAAATCTCTCAATCCAACCTAACTCAACCCACTATTTTGATGAATGAGTTTGGTGCAAAAACACTTCAAATTCAATTCAACCTAACTTAACCCACGAATACCCCTATCAATATCTGAAAGATGGCTTGTATCAATATCTGAAAGATGGCTTGGGCAAAATTCATAGCTAAGCTAAAAAGAACACACACAATAGATATTTCTAGCTAGCCCACAAAGGAACTCTTTGAAACTACTCTTTATCACCAAAATAAAAATTATATCGTTATCCTCATTGGAAGATAAATAAATCCGAATACTCATTAGGTTCATGTATGTGTAATAGAAAGATAAACAACTAGGGGCAAATAATTACGCAACAAAAGCCCACGGTGCGAGCGATAGTACAGTAGTGCTGAACTACCCTGCCAAAGGTGGAGGTCATAAGTTCCAATTTCATTCCCCACGGTTCCAGCTGGAACTATTTTTCAGCTGATTTATAAATATCTACTGACAAAGAAAAAAAAAAAGAGCTTAGCAGAAAACAAAGAGAAAACCGTCAAATTTTCTCACAAGTGAACTGGTCAACAGGCATCTGCATAGCAATTCGACCAGTAGACCACCTTTGGTCGAGAAAAGAAGAGGACCAATGGCCTACCTCGTCCGAATTGCCAATGGGCTATGTACTGAAAGAAACTGCGCTCGAAAGATCCGACTCGGCCCAGTTCATCATAGTACCGCTCATGACCCCCGGCCCAAAAAAAAAAAAACCTAAACCATAGTGCGATTGATTCTTACCCTTCAAAATCTTAAACGACTCTATTACAGTGGGAATAAAAAAACGACTATTTTACAAAAATTGAGTTGTTACTTACACTTTTTTCCCCCCATCAAACATACAAACACATACATGATTTAAAATTTTAAATAACAAATGACTTATTTTGTTAATCTTTTGTTAAAAAAGTTGATTCGACAATAAGATAATGCCAAAATTTACTCTTACTATATTAATATTAGATTGGAAATAAATTGTATGGGGGTGGACATGGCGGGACATCTGCAAAGGTACTTCAAAACTCAAGTTAGTTTCAGAGTGAAATGAGTTAGGGTTAGGCAAAAAGTAAACATATTTAGAATTAGTCTCTATGGTGCATATAAATAAAGGGAACGAGGCTCTTAGGGTTTAAGTGAATGGACTAGATGTAAGCAATTGGACTCGGGCCAAATAAGGATCTATAGATCTAATATTTACCCTGATTAATACATATACTATACCCTAACTGTATTAACAAAAATAAGTCAACTGCATTTATTTTATCTAATAAATACATATACTAGCTCTATATTTTGTTTGAGTTTTTTTTTTTATGAAGTATCCTATACCCTTTTGAGTGAGATTAATAATCGTTGAGGATATTGAGGTTACTCCTTGTGAAGTGTTTTTTAGTAAAATTCGAATGTATGACATTATAGGTAAATTAATTATATTTATTTCATTTAACAAGTAAAATCCATTTGTATTTATCATATAAATAAAAATATTTTTAACAAGAACACCAAATTAACTAAAAATATTGATAATATTTTAGTCTTATTTTTAATAGATGAAGTGTGTTAATTAGTGTATTATTTTTTCAAAATATGGATTGATAGTGTAGATTTAAATTTAAAAAAAGTGTAAATAATTTACTCAAAAAATTTATACCTAAAAGAAAAATAAAACGAACTTAAAAAGTTTAAGTTAGAATTATATTTGTAGTAACGTGCACTAGTGTAGGTGTGTCATTGTTGTGTGAGTAAAATTACGTACCTTCGTACTCTTGAGACTCAGAGTAAAAGAGGAAAATATATATATATATATATATATATATATATATATATATATATATATATATATATATATATATATATATATATATGTATATATATGATGCACTTTGGTACATCAACAATTTGTCAATTTTCTTTTCTTGGTATATCTATAAGATTGCAAAACAAGATAATGCAGGATATTTGGAAATAAAAAAACTCCACATTCTTAATTAAATATTTAATGTATATTTTGAATAATTTTTAATTTTATATTCAATATACCTTAAACTTAAGATACTAGGATATTCTTAATTAAATATATTGTGCCCCAAGTGTCTCCGCTAGACCTATTGACACAATTGCGTCCATCAAATGAAACCATGAGGAAACTAAATAGAACAATTCAGTATTTCTTGCCATGGCTTCATCATCAACCTCATACATCGCATTTCACCCCAAAAACTAACTAGAAAAAAAATAAAATGTCCCGTACATGAGTTATGCATGAAATGGCGATAGGCTGAATACCAACATTGATTATAAAATATAATGATCGATGTGGTTTTCTTTGGCAATGTTGGTATTCAGCCTATTGTATAGCTGGAAAAATTATTTAATTTTGACCAAGGGAAAGATCTAGAGACAAAATGTTAACATGGTTTACCAAAAATATTTTACATAAATATAACATTTGGTTAAACTATTTATTTGTCTTCGTCGTGAAAGATAAATACTTATTGTTTATCCATATTGTCAAATACTGATTTTGAAGACGACCTACAATAACCAGAAACTGAATTTCTCTCTAGTTAGAAATCTTTGGTTCCCACTGCTTTCAAAAGTCTTCATTCTTGATTGAGTATTATCACTAGCACGAACCCAAATCATGAAATTAAACATTGTGAAAACTATACTATTTTACACACGAATTGTATCTTGCTAGGTTTAAGATTAATTCGAGCGAAGACCAAAAATGATTCCAATCAACACCCGCCACTCACGTGCATACAAAAATTTGTCGCTTTTGCTTAGAATATAACATTCAATTAATGCAAATACTGTACACACCAAGACTTAATTAGTTAATCATCCTCATGTGAAAGGTTTCTGTTGGTCTTCCCTCGAGAAGAATCCGTCAGTAGGACAACGACCTTGAACCTGAAATAAAGGGCTTGTGATCTGTGAGAAAGCAGAAGCATGCAATAACCCATATTCGAGGGAAGATTGATCATTGATCATGGGTTCCCATGGAACTTGATTAATTAGGAATGCATTTCCAATATATAAATATAGATAGATATTTATGTTTTTTACCCTTCATATTTTTCGAGCCTGCCAGGGACATCATTGATACGAGGGTTTATAAATTATAAGCAGATATATATATTTTTATTGCCATATACTTAATTAATCATTTAATATACACATAGCTAATTAATAACTTAAAATAATAATGAAATCCCTATATATCACTTAACGTGTTAATTTTCAAGCTTTCATTATCATTTTTGTACAAGGTCGTTTTTTTTTTCATTCAAGATCTCGAGAGTTTCTCTGACAATAAGCCTTCCCCTAATTTCTTCAGAGGCCCAAATAAATTATTTTAATATAAAATGAGAGATTTGGACGCCTGGCCTAAATATGGGGTTAAGATCATTCCAAAGTCAAAGATACATTAATTAATCAGGACCCTTATATTTGAGTCTTTGGTTTTCGTTTTTCAAAGCCGTAAGTATCTATATCATATCACGAAGACCATGATTTCAGCATCGAATTACGAAACGACACAACATCATATGATAGTTACGTTCAAACCCAATGTATCAATGTTTTTCTGGATTTAATTAAGGTCACAATTAGTGGTGTAATTCCTCATAACGACAGCGTATGTTGTAATAGTGCCGTTGGCTTTAGCTTTCAGAGCCCGTGAACGCAACGTCGCTAGACTTCTGCTCATAGTACCACAATGTTTTACTGGATTTAAGGGGCACTTTTTTTTTTGTAGAATGGATTTAACGGTCTTAATTACCTTTTTTTTATATTAGACAAATTTAGAGATATAAAATAAAATTATATATTTATAATGATTCAGTAAACAAAAGAATATAGTTTTTTTAATTCGAGTTTTGTATAGATTGATCACCCGTGTGTGTGTGTGTGTGTGTGTGTGTGAATTTAAGGGTCTTAATTCCTTTTTTTTTATTAGACAAATTTAGAGATAAAAAATAAAAATATATATTTATAATGATTTAGTAAACAAAAGAATATAGTATTTTTTTTTAATTGGACTTTTATCCCCATTGAATACAATTGGCTTCCTTCAGGTCACTGATCATATAGAGAAATCAATTATAAGGTCAATATTAAATTAAATAAAAGGAAAATAAAAAAGGTCAAAGGTCTGTTCCCCGTGGGGAGCGCTTGCCCTGGCCCTTAACATCTCGGATAGGGATAGGATAATTGAACTTATTCTTATCATTAATCCATTGATTATCTTATTCACATGCATGTGCCCCACATGACATCCTGCTTTGTTTTTGGACGTTATATATATATATATATATATATATATATATGTATGTATGTATATATGTAAAAATTAAATACCTTTGTCCTAATCTTATCTCATCCTTACTACATGATTTATACTAATTGGATTGTAACAATAAATAGTCCTTCCTATTCATAATGATTTGAAGAGTAATCGCGATTGGGTTTAATTAATTCATGTGATTGGTCTGTGAAAATAACAAACAACAAAACTATATTGAGACACGGAACAATAAAATTTGACAATCTTACATGATTCAGGTTCAAAACTTAATGTATGTAGATATTTTTACGAGAAAACATGACACTTATATATCATGACTTGTAGTTACATGGACCATGGTCCCCAAACCTCGCGAGTTCTTCTACATCGTTTGGTGAAACTCGGGAGGTTTAGGATTTCCATTTCAAAATAGCAGATATAGTGTTTGTTTTTTTCGTCTTTTTTGATATACCGATCGAGAAGTCATTACCATGACTTAATGTAGGACCACTACTGAACTGAAATCCAGGTGATAATTAACAAACTTAGGACCATTATATTTATGTATTGATCTGAGCCTAGGTGAACATTGATGAATCCACAAATCACAATCTCTCTAGTCAAAGGGAGTGGGACCTATAAGTGACAACATCGTGAAAGATAATAAGGGCTAGGGCTCTAGTGAGAATCCTCCTACGGTGAAGTTAAATTTCGAATAAAGCCAGAGTTGTAGAGAGGGAAAGAATCTTAGAGAGAATCAGAGTGAGAGAATTCGTACCTCTTAAATCTTAATCCCGTGAGGGAGGGAGACGGCTGAGGTGAGTTAATTACTAGGAAAGGTTTGCCAACGTATATTATGAAGGACAACTTGTTTTCAGTTTAGTATTGAAGTAAAAATGAGGCGAAAAATTTAGAGATAAATTTTATATACAATTTTTTACACAAACATATATTTACAAATGCAGTGGTAATCAAGTAAATAGATGAAACAATCTTGTTTCAGTAATGAGGTTAAATTTATGTAATTTAGATACACCAATCCAAAGGTCCCAAACTCCACTCTTGTCTTCTCCGCCTGACTAGCTACTAGCTGCAAGTGCTCGTGGTGGTGTCATAGACAGAGTTCTATATTTGGGTAATTTTGAAAGCATAAACTTGACATTTCGGAAGGTGCTAGTGGTGGGCATAATAAGCCATTGGCTATCTGAATGATATATATTTTTTTTTTTGGGGGGGGGGGGGGGTTTCTAATTTCATTTCATGGGTCAAAGCGTGGAAGTATGGGGATTTTCAACAAATGGATCTTACTTTTTTGGCTTTTTAAAGGTGTAGAACAATGTTTCTATGTTTTGACATGAACATTTCTACGAAATTAGTATGACTCAACACGGATTGGTTCATATAAATTTTTTTCCCTGATAATATTATTTCTCCACCCTGGGATGATTCTCCCAAAAATGCCATGTGACCTTGATTGACGAGTTTGACACAAAATAGAGAGGAAAATAGTAGAGATATATATGGATAAAGAATTAATTTTGGCGAGGAATTAGATGGAATTGGTAAAGATGAGGAAGAAGAAGGGATAGAAGAGGAGGAAAAGGAAGGGAAAAAAAAGGAGAGTGAACAATAAGGGACAAAGAATGAGGAAGACGAGGGCAAAGAAGGTCGCGCAGAAACGGCTACTTTGCGTGTTATTTTCTTGTTTTAAAAACTTGTTTAGGAAATAGAAAAAAATCAAATAAATTTTTTAGTCATTTTGTTTTTAAAGCATGCATGATTTTAAACTATGTTTTATACAAAACTGTTTTAAAAAACTGAAAAACAAAAACAAAAACAGGTCTTGAACTATTTTGTTTTCTTGGTTTCTTCAAACAATCTTTGTTAATTTCAACTGAGTAAGATGGTAGCAACCTTCGGTAGATTCAGTCATATTACTTTCAATTTTACTTGTGGGACTGGGAGAGTCGCCATTGCCAAGTGCAAGCTCTCGATATTTAGGACGAGGATAAATTTCTCCATTTACAAATGATTATCCACGTACTGGGACGAGCAAATCTAATTTAAAAACTCATGAAAACTATCTTTCATGACTGTTTGATAGAGACCAAAGGTCAAGAATTCTGTTTTATTAAGTAAATATAAATATCATAGAGAGAGTGAAGCAAAAAAAAAATGGATTGAAGTTAATGATATATATGACTAAAAGGTGTACGGGTAACGAGGAATTCAAGGAAAGGGATAGAATATGGTCTTTGATCCGTGATAATAGACGAGCTGAGGCCTTGTGGTTGCGAGTAGAGACAGGCGAGGATTCAAAGGTTCAAACAGTATGATGTACCAAGAAAGAAAAAAAACGATTCAACGGTATAGGATTGAAACTGTTTCAAGGTTTCGTGTCAACAAAAACTACCCGCCGTAAATAACAAACAAGTGATATTAATCAATAAATAATAGGGAAAGAGAGTGAAGTCCCCTATCACGTGGCGTATACATGTTTATTCATTTCGGCGTCTTGCCTTTAATTTGTGCTTTTGGAAAAATTGGAAGGCAGACTGCAGTGTTTTAACTCAATTATTTATACAAAGAGATTCTTCACATTTTTCTCTGCAAGATGGTAAGTTACTTACTGCTAAAGTTTTACAGAAGAGTCTAGGTTATGCACTGTACCTTCACTCACATGATCATTGTCACCCTAGCTAACTGAGAAATGTGTTGACTGTTGAGGATAAGACTCAGAGTTATTGAAGGGAGGGCATGCGTCTTTATACTCTTTAAGTATGTAATGAATCTGACAGAGACACACATAGAGAGAAAGGGAGAAAGAGAGGGAGTGGGGAGGGGGGGTCCACCATGGGTTTGGTTAAAGAATGCTTTGGAAGTAGCAGAGCTTATAGAAGAAGAGAGAGAGAGGAGGGGGACAAAGGGCATCTTTGGATGCATGGGTTTTATTGACGCACGGGAGAGTTGTTAGTTGTGACTTGTGAGTTGTGGGAGCAGCTGGCTCGGCTCAGCTGGCGTCTTCTGATTTTAATATCAATTTTCAAGTTTCAGTTTCAGTAAACTATCCGGCGCTCGTGCCGTCATGTGGCGCTTTCCACCGTCTTTATAAATTATCTGTGCCCTCTGCCTGCCAGCGCCACCCACGCGTCTTTTACTCTCTCTTTCTATCTCATTCCAACACTCTGGATTATGCGGTCAACCCAGTGCTTTCCCACCAACCTTACACCCCCTACGCTCTGTTTCTTCGTCCATTATCCACCACCTATATGTTACCTTCCCACACTCACTCTTCCCTAACTATACTGTTTCTTTAAGTAACCCTGTCACCTTTGCAGTTAACCTCCTATGATTATCAAGAATAGGTTTGTTTCCTATTGTATAAAAAACAATGATTCCATTCAAGTTTCTAACTAGCAAATGATCTAATAGTTAATTACTTGGATTTTAACATATGTTATTAGTTACAATAAATCAATCAGTAATTGACAAGCATCTATATATGATGATATATCATATCCGTTTATATCACTTTCTCAAGGTACATATTCATGACCGATTTTTGGCCAGTTACTGGTATCTTATGTTGTTGCGTAATTAAAAAAAAAAAAGAAGAAGAAGAAAGGAGCTAGTACTCGGCAAATATCATTTGCAAGTTTGACAACAGTACATCTTCTTGCAGCTACGAGCTACAATGGTACATTATTATCTTTCTTTTCTAAGACTCATTATTACACAAAGTTTGATGTCTTGTTAATCTCGAGTTTCAAGTACAAGAAACTTGAGATTGCATCCTCTTTCCCCTTAAATGCTTTAAGCCGCCAGTTGTCCCAAAGTGTGGTGCATGTGGGTCACTGTGTCCCTTCCCGCAGAGCAACCCATATAGATGTAGGTTCCTTCCCACTTCCCACCAGTCAGCTCTTCTCATCGCATTTCGAACAACCTGCAGCCGTTCCCCATATCCTAAATGTTTCTGTTGCTAGCTCTTGATCTCGCTCGCTGATATATATCCTAGAAATTTAAGCTAAAACAAAATCAATTTATGAACTACAGCTACTCAATTAGGTTATTAGAACTTACCAATAGAAGGCGTTTATTTTGCTTCTTGCTCTATATGTATTTTGATCGAATTCCCTCGATCCCTAGAAATAAACAATTGGAGGAGCGCATTCATGTGTAGCTTTGAAGTTTGAATCACTCGCAAGCAGTAACTCAGAGATATAAATTATATTATTCTGGCAATGTGAAAATCAGATGAGTTCCTATTTTGGCTAGTTTTCTTTGGTAATTTTTCTTCCAGGCATGTGTGGTTGTATTTTGTAAACTATCAACTCCGATTCCTCTCTTCGGCACTATGCTCATGGTTTTGTTTTTTTAGGTAAGGAAGTTGACAGTGATGTAGTGCGGTAGTTGATCGATCTCCTTGGATCATATTCCAGTCCAACGGCAATGGCCAAGATATATAACATAGTTTGTGCCCTAAACTACTAGAAAATTGGTAAAAAAAATTTAGAGAATGCTTGAGTTAGTGGTGTGTCATGAGTCATGACATGGTTGATACTTTGGCAAATTAAGGTAAGAAAACTGAGAGAGAGTACAGAGAAGCAAAGATGAAGTCCACAGGAATAGACCCGAAAGATGCGGGGGAAGAGACACGCGTCATGCTTTCAGCAGGTGGACCTCAACGTTAAGGTTAGACTTTGATAAAGATGGAATTTCCAGACGGCCCAAGTGTTGCATGTGGTGGGACATAGAAAATTGAAGCACAAACAGAACGCCTTCAGATGTTCTCTCTCTCTCTCGATGCATGACGCTGGTCCAGTTAAGTTTTAATTGTGCCAGCTATTGTTTCATTTATAAATTCAAGTATGTCATATACCACCGAAGTTCCCGTTTGCGTTGTGGATATTCCCAGGAAACGACAAAAAAAAACTTCAAACTTTTGTCTTTAATCATACATTTAAACTTATATACGATATCTCAAAGGGTTATTCCAATTGATGGAATAAAATTGCGTTAATGTAAAAGTTTTAAGTTCGACAATTCATTTTCTTATTTGTATAGCAATTTATCCACTTGCTAAATTTTTAATGTTCCCAAAAAACCTATATATGATATTATGTTTGCTCTCTCCTTTATTTATTTATTTATTTGTTAAAGGAAAGTTTGAGGAGAGGCCCATTCTATAATTAAGGTCAAAACAAGTGACCAACTTAATTGAAGATTTATAAAGACATTACAAATTACCTTTATTTATGTAAACTGCATGAAAACCAAATTCAGATCTTTGAGTAAAAGGTCATAACTCATAAACCTTACATTGTTTATCAATGTCAGCTAACTAGTTTTTAACAGTTTGTTGATGAGTCTATTATTACGTGTTACCATATCATTAAAAAAATTTAATTTCTCATATAATTGTTATTATATGTAGTCAAATTTTTTTAATACGATAATACATAATTAGATATTAATGTAAAAAATAATTTGTTAATAAAACTAATTAAATTAGTATGTAATGAATGTTCAGTAATTCAGATAAATCCATCTTAGTTTTGCACATAAAAAATTTAATATTTTTGAATTGAAAGAGAAAGATAAAAATAATAATAATAAATTGTCAATTTATATCATGAATACAAGTCCCCGTCAAGTTTAAGGTAGTTTGTTAGGTGTGTGATAGTTTTATGTGGGATTTTTTTTAAAAATAAATAGCAAATGGAATATACTTAGACAAGATCTTTAAAAAACAGCTGATTGTGTCATATTAATTTTTTTTTGAATTAGATAAATTACTTTATTCCCAAGTTTCTAAAAGAGTCCCCCTAATAGATGTGAAATTGAATCCAAAATTCAAACATAATCTTAACAGGTTAATTAACTAACTTTTTAAAAATTTTAATGCAAGAAAATTGAATTTAATTAGGGGTTTTTGAGGTATATATAAAAAAATTTAAATATATATATCTCTGTAGTACAACGATAGATCAAGAGGTGGGGATCCATCCATCCACCGCTCATAAGCACGCAGTCTCAGTCTTACTGAAATCAACCAAATTTGTTTTCGATCTGTTTTCTCAATCTAACCCTAATCCAACGCTGTTGCTGCTATTTTCTTTTTCGTTTCTTTCTTCATTCTTGCAGTCCCCCCCCCCCCCCCCCCCCCCCCCCCCCCCCCCCCCCCCCCCCCCCCCCCCCCCCCCCCCCATCCATCAAACGCCACTTTAATTTTCACAGCCGTCCACGATTGAAAGCCCCCACGAGTGTGTGGAGGCAAGCTGAATTAAAGGAAGAGCCGTCAATTAATTCAGCATAAACTCGGTGTCCTGGCCTACGCCAATTTCGTTCTCATACCTTCTTCTCCTTTCATCATCAGTTCCAACTTGGAAGTTGCAGTACCGCTTGGATTAATCAAGTTAGCAATATCTTCAAGAAACCAGCAAAGAAGATATCAGAAAAGAGAAGAGTGACTGGTGATATATAACTTGTTCTCTTAAATTTGCTTCCAGTTCCATCCGGTCCACACTGTTTGTTTCGTTTTACATATATTAGAATTGTCCAATTCATCTTCTTGTATATGCAAAGGAAGTAAAGTAACAGTCAGAGAGCTCCTCAACTTGAGATTATTAGACAAACGACAGAATGGATCCAATCACAGCACACGGGCATCCTCTCCCCCCTCCTTTCCACACAACAAGAGATCTCCATCTACACCACCATCACCAGCCACAGCATCAATTCCACCCCTTACAGCAAAGCACAGAAGACGAGCAAAGCGGGAGCAGCGGTGGCCTAAACCTTGCACAGAAAAGGGAACGGGAAGAAAACAGCAACAACAATAACAACAGCAGCGGTGAAGGCAAAGAGGTCGCTGGAGCAGGGTCGGGTGAAACTGAGATGACGAGAAGGCCTCGAGGAAGACCCTCTGGATCCAAGAACAAAACCCAAGCCACCCATTATCATCACGCGCGACAGCGCAAATGCCCTAAGAACCCATGTGATGGAGGTTGCCGACGGGTGCGACATCGTGGAGAGCGTGTCCACCTTCGCGGGGCGGCGCCAAAGAGGGGTTTGCATCATGAGTGGCACCGGCACCGTCACCAATGTGACTCTCCGGCAACCAGCTTCCTCTAGTGCTGTTGTCACTCTCCACGGAAGGTTCGAGATCTTGTCCCTAGCTGGATCGTTCCTGCCGCCACCGGCTCCGCCAGCTGCCTCTGGTTTGACCATATATTTGGCGGGCGGGCAAGGCCAGGTGGTGGGGGGAAGTGTTGTTGGCACGCTGATTGCTTCAGGGCCGGTGGTGATCATGGCGGCTTCATTTAGCAACGCTGCCTACGAGAGGCTCCCTTTGGAAGAAGAGGACCCTTCGCTGCCACTGCAAGGAGGTTCAATTGGGTCGCCCGGTGCCGGTGGAGTTGGTCAGCAGCAGCAGCAGCAACAGGCACAGCTTTTAGGGGATGCAACTGCTCCACTTTTCCATGGTTTTCCTCCTAATCTTGTCAATTCTGTTCAGATGCCATCCGAGGCCTTCTGGGCAACCGGTCGCTCTCCATACTGATGATTATGGAGATATAACACTGTCATTGTAAGTTCCACAGTCCTGCTAGCTTATGTTATCAGTTTTCGTGTCAGCTTTTTGGGTGGGGGGTACGTAGCAAGAAAATTCACCAAACTCTCAAGTTAGGAGAAGTTAGGGATGTTGAACGTACGATTCAGGTTATTTGCGCTTCTTAATTTAGAATTTGTGTGTCATTTTGATGATTAGGTGATGTATGTTTATGTGTATTTGAGACTCTAATTAAATTGATGGATCCTTGGTGAGTTTGATTCTGTTGAGTAGAAAAATAACGGGGTACATTAATTTGCTTCGATCGACTTCGAGATGAAGCAGTAGAAGTTACTAGATAGTAGTACTAGGAATGAACGCAAGAAGAAGGAGGAAGAGCAGAATAAGAAGACAACTACAGCGGAGAAGTGTGCCTACTGCCTAGAATATGATATGTAAGAGGACGAAGATATTCTCACCAACTTCTAGTTCTGGGTTGCAGCTGGCCTGGGCTACTTCTCTACTGTTGTGCCTTCGATCGGACACTTACTAGTGAAGTGTTTGAAAACTCACTTCAGCTGGTGATAATTCATTGCAATATTCCTTGTTCTCATTTTGTGTTCGTCATTATTATCATCTATCAGTTTTTAGCAGCAAAAGAACAACATTTTGTGTCGCGGTTTCTGAATTGAAGGTAACGTCATTATTATATACGACCACAATTTTTTTGTTGTTTCAGTTAGAGGAAAGGGTTCACTAATAAACACAGTGACGGTTTCAGTGGTAGTGGCTTCCTGAGAAAGCAGTTACGAGAGCAGAGGCATGATCTTAGGTTAATTAAAAAAATTTAGAATTACAATATGGATAATTTCCCTCATATCTTTTTCATTTTAGAGCACATAATATATAGTTAGAAGATAAACATGCAAGTTTGGCAAGCAACTGGTTCACACATGCACTGTCTGATCAAAGCTCCTTTTCGAGGCAGTCACCCACACTTTCATTATAAAGGCAACGATAACCAAGACAACCAGTTTCCCCAGTGTTATGCATAGCCTCTCTTTCTGTCTCTCTCGTTCATATTAAAACCCTCTGAAGTGGAAGCCAAACCCGGTTAAGATTCCATGCACCGAAACTCCTTGCTTTTTTTCCTTAAAAGCTGGCTTGGCTAATCTAAATGGAGTACCAACATGAACTTATCCGATCATTTTTATTCCTTAGTGAGTACTTCTTTTTGCATCTTTATTGTAATGTTTGTACTCTGAATCTTACTCTATTGAGTTGGTCAACCAATTTTAAAATCAGAGATAGGCTTCTTTGAGCCAGCTAACTGTTATGTTCCCTCAAAGTAAGAATCTCCTACTTTCTTTATTTGTTTTCTATTGACTTAATTAATAGTATGTATAGTGGTAGGTTCCTTACCAACCTCTTCTTTGTTGGAAGCTTTAAACATTATTTGTCCTTGTTGCGGATCTAACCACTACTTTCAGGTCTCCATCCAAACTATATATATATGCTTCCCTCTATCCATGTGTGCTCCGCCAATTACTCTTCTTTTGGACCAATTTTAATCTTATTTTTGAGAGATTGTTTTAGTTGGATAATGACATTGAGAACAGACAATATTATTGTAGTAAACAGATTAATCTGTTTTTTTTTTTTTTGGTTTACATTACAAACAAGGAAACAGATTAATCTTAACAGTTGCCGGGTGTCAGAATTCATCCATAGGAATCTGTTAATTATTACATCCCTAACTAATTGGTAAATGGTAACCATGCTGAGGTTCTTTTTGATAAGAATTCAACCAGTCATTCTTGATGGAGACAAAATAACTTAATTCAGTTAATTGTGTCTGACTTTGATTTTTGATCGATCACAATCTTGAAACTTTTTCTTTTTCGGGTGAAATCACTATCTTGAAACTTGCAACGAAACGCTCACCCAAGAAAAAATTAAAAAAAAATAAAATTTGTGAAACCTGGCTCACTTTCCTCATCAGATTGACGGAATGGTATATGACGCGGTCTTTTTTTTACATCAAGTTTACACCAATTTAATTCATATATAGAGATAGGAATAGAGGGATTTACATATACCTAAACCCTGCACATGAATATGTAGGATTTAAATTTAAAATATTTTGTAAACGACTAAATAATTTACAATATCAATTTATGTATACTGGAGTCTACGGCCTAACAACTAATTATTTGGAAAAAGATGTTTCCTTTACAAGATGCTTATTTTGTTTTGATTGTTAAGTTTCCCCACTCCATTGACCACGTTATAATTATACTAAGCTACCAATCAGATGGGGCATCTGTTAATCTTGTAACTCAGCCGTCCTGTTGCCATCTATATATTTGACGACCACAGTATTAAGATTTAATGCGCTCAGGTTTGAGGATCATCAACGTTAAACCCTTTCCTTATAAACCCAACATAAATTGATCATTGGCTCTATCTAAAGCATAACTAAACCCACCAAATGAAAAGACCAATTAAATTGAGATGCAGACACTTGTAGAATTTGTGTAGGTATATTATCATATAACAATCTGATTAGGCAAGGCGCAGTCTCCAGCTGGGTATTATTACCCAATAATAATAATAATAATATTTAACCAAGACTCCTACTTTTTCTACTTTTTCTTTTCTCTTTTCTCGGTCCCAAGCAAGTAGTACGCGCAGCCTTTACTGTCAAACCTATAGAAGTCATCTCAAGTGATCAATGGCAATAATTATATTGTAATAATAGTAATAGATTGGCTTTTGCTAGGGCACTCGTTATGGGGAAATGAATGTTCATGGGGTCCACACTTTTCCAAATAACATTTGGTACTTGAAAACAATTCAAATCATCACTAACCAAGAAATCAATTCTTGTCGTTATGAGTGGCAACGAACCATTTCACGGAACAAATTCAAAACTGTCACTACCCTTCACCCTATTTATTTCATATACAAATCAATTTACATACCACAAGCTAGTTAGCTAGACAGTTGCATGCGGATCAGAGAGACACCACGCTACTTAATTTGATTAAATTATGGCTATTCAGTGACGGATCAACCACATAAAGAACCCACTTTCGCTTCTTCAAAATTTCAGCGGGAACATTGAAGAAAGCCTTCCTACTTAGTTACTTCTGAAGAGTAATACATCCAAAATACTGAAAAGTATTCTGTTTCTTCCGCACTTTCAGCCCACTTCAGTTTATTCTTCAGTAATTTATCCTCAAACGCCTCATTTCAGCTTGGAAAGTGGGGCTAGAGACTAGTGTTCGATGTGAGAGAGTCCTTATATCTTCTCTTGAACAATCTCGCGAGATACGAACCATCTCCCATAATGCACCCCCACTGATCATGTCACTTGCATTTACTTCTGGGACGCATCAAACAGACGGTCTTAGTGACATGCTCCAATGAAAGCTAATTAGTTTCTAGTTTCACTAACAGTGTACTTAGTACATACCATGTTGTGCTAAGTGACAGAGCGCAAGCTCAATATGACGCCTAATTGACGAGGCTTCATTATTTGCATTTTGGACAATCCATGGAAGGGCACCGTCCTCAATAAGGAAAGATCTTCCACTCTTTGTCCCTGTACAATGTGGAAAAACTTTAACTCAGGCAATAATAGATGCTGTTAATCGAGTATGAAAGAAAATTTTCTCGAAAACCCAGAAATCAGAATATGCCAACTATTGTAGGTACGGATGCCAGAATGAAAGGGAAGAAATTTGTACCGTTGTATCATTTCAAAGACAAAGTAGTTATTAAAGTGTCACTTTGATGAGCATATTAACGTTCATCACAATCAAAATATGCGACGTGGGGAGCCGCCTATATAAGTTACCTTGGGTAGATGCTCTTGACTCACACTTTGCAAAGTTCGCTATTCCACGAGCAACCTGTGCATGCACATCAGGGTGTCTGCACCTGATCATTCCCAGCAGTGCCTTGATACCACCTTCACCCCTTAGCTTGGTTTGTAACTTATCTAGATGCAGGGAAAGCAAACTTGTTAGCGGCAGCAGGTTATTTTGTTTCAAGAGATTCAACTTTGTACATGATGCATAGACTAGAATTACTTCCCACAGATCAAGTTACTTTACTATATCCAATTAAGATGGCAGTAAATGAAGAAAAAAAAGGGAAATTTCAACTAACAAGAACAGCAGAAGTTTCCAAAAGTATACTTAAAGTAACCAATCATGCAGTATGATTGTATACTAATATAGCCAGAACAAGCGAATGATTTCAGCCTATACTTTCTTTTAGTACTCTCATCCAAAATAGAACAGATGGAAAAAAAAAAATGCAGTAAAGCAGGTGGCTCAACAAATTTGTTGTCCATGATTTCTAATCCTACTGTCCTGCATCTCACCAGAAGGATCTTCAATCAGGAATGAGTATGAGAATGAATACATTATTTAATCTGCAGTAATATCCCTACTCAACAGTGCAACCAACCAAAGTAATTTCACAAATAGAATAAGATCAGCAGTTTACCATTGCCACAAAGATTAGCAATGGCTCCAGCAACCATTCGAAGGGTTTGAGGATCTTCAGCATTAGCTGCTGTCGTTGCCAGCAAACCAATGCCCCCTTGGGCCATAATGAGTTCTTGGTTGGTTTCTGTTAAGACACCAAATAAGTTTGCAGATACCAGGAAAAAAAACAAGATGTCTCAGTAATAAAATTTTGTTTGTCATAAAATTACTAGATGGAAAGAAGAGGAAACAAAAGTTTACCATTCATTGCCAAATTTGCAATAGCACCTGCTGCAACTCTTTGTATGGTCTCGTCTTGTGAGCTTTTAAGCAGAGTAAGCAAGGATGTGAGTCCACCCGCTTCTACAATCTTCCCCTGATTTGTTTCTGCAACATCAAGGTATACAGATGTCAGGGCTGATGATTCTAATAACAAGTTCTATAAAGCACTAAACATAGTTTAGAAGGAGATACTTTCCTTATATGAAGCAATGAATTTTATCAAGCAAGCCAAATATATGATATGTATCATAGCAAGAATAAGTTATAGAAGGTTTGACATGCTTTTGTGATGCTATTTCTTTTTAACAGATATCCAGAATACTAAAATTTAGCTCTTTCCACAGATTCACTGACTCCAAATCAAATAATTAAGAAGCGATACTAATTAATTTTTTCAGTATTTTTTTTCTTTTGCTACAAATTGCATTTTTTAATCCTAGAAACGAGTATACAAGTATAAAGTATTTCAACATAAGCAGGCAACACAGAAACCTTCAGCAGCTAGATTTGCTACAACTTTCACAGCATGGATTCGCACATCAGCATCTTCTGCTTCAAGCAATGACAAAATCTTCTGCAGTCCCACTGTAAGAATATTTATTTTATCAGGAAGAAATAATTTCAGATTAGACACAGTAATCTATTTAACAGAAAATATATGTCAAGTTGTCAAGTGTCAACACATGCAATATATACAAATTTACTACCTTGTTCAAAGAGCTTGGCTATTGAGGTCTTTTCTCCATTTCCCAAAGTTTGCTGTTGATGCTTAACTTGGGAAGTGAGAGAACCAGGACCAGCAAAATCTTTTTCAAATCCACGTCTGTCAAGTTGTCGTCTTGTCTATAAGATAAATGTCAATTAGAAAACACCAAATATGATACCGGCACATGATCATACATGAAGATGCATGAGCGGTGTACATAATGATCGCAAATGACAAAGGACAACAATGTTTGATTGTTTTCATCTACGAGGTCTCAAAACAAATGAGTTAAAATCAGTTTTGAGTCCCAAAATTTTACTTAAGCTGCTCAATTTTCACTTTTACCTCGAGATAATAAGAGGGAAAAAAAAAACAATCAGAAGTTCAGAAGAATAAGAAAACAAACCAGGTAAACTAAGCTAAAGTTCACCAAGTTACTTTCAAATTCAGCAGTAAGCAAAAGAAGTATCAAGTGTTTCCATTAGATAGACAGATCATAAGGACCAGACAGTTAATTCACAGCTCATCTTCTTTAATGGGTCATAAACCAACGAATAGTCTGCCCAGATATGACAATCAACATAAGTCATGTCTTATGACAGATGAAGCAACCAACATGTTAAGCCCTCAGGTTTTTCAGGCTACTAGTGCTTGATGATTCCATTGGACTACCTTTGATATAAATATGATTCCACAGTAAAATTTTGATAATCACAGATGGAGATAGACAGATGTTTCACATAATCATGTCCAGCCCAACTGAATTGAAGATATTAAATACTACCATACTTTAATAATTTCTCACCCTTTGTGCTAATCCAATTAAAAGATCTGTATTTCGATTGTAGTAGCTAAAAAAAACTTTAATTCACTGGATTTCAAACAAAAACTTGTGAATGAAAGTCATTTCTTCCTCTTAAAAATTAGCTTAATTTCTCATTCAGAAAGTGGAGAAGATAAAAATTATAGGTATTTTGTTTGTTATGAAAAAAAAAAAAAGGCTTTGGGAATGAGATCAACTATTTCTTTGTGAATCAATAAATATACATGGCAATAAAAGGCAAATTGAGTAATGAGTTAAATTAAAAATAAAAAATCAAGTTTTCTACATGGACAACCATGAGAAGGAAACAAAACATAATGAAAAAGTGGTCATCCTTTTATAAAACATCTTCTAAATAAAAGCCAATTAACTATGACATTTGTGCATCTTAGATATAGCTTACCTCATCAGCTTCAAAACTTAACTGCAACAATTGACTTTGTAATATTGCTATTTCTCCTTCAAGTTTCTCTTTGTGATGTGCCTCATCTTCCAACATCTTATGAAGTTTTAAGATCTCTGACTTTCCTGATGCCTATCACAGTAAACATATCCATGTAAAACTAATTCAGATACCAAATAGATGAGGAAATGACATGTAAGTGAAAAAATATCAGAGGCACAAAAACATACCTCTGACATTTTTAGTTCAGCCACTTGGTGTTTCAGATTATTTGCTTCCCCTTCAGCCGCTTTTCTTAAAAGAGTCTCCTTGTGAAGCATTTTTTTCAAATCAGCCAGTTCCTCAGCAGACACCTTGGGAATCTAGGAAAAGATAACTCATGTGAGCCTAACACAAAACCAATGCTTGAATGGGAAAAATCCCCAATCACTAAATGGGCATGCTTTACTATTGAATATTGAGCTATTGTATTATTTTCAAATTCACAAATTGCAATTTAGTTTGGCTTCACTGGACTATTTAAGTCCTCAAATCTATGTGAAAAAATAGCCCAAACATATCTCAAATCACAAAGTAAGATCATAAACTCACAGAAAATTCATGAGATTAACTAGTTTGGCTACAAAAATCCTTATCCTGAAATTACTACTTGGTCTTTCCCCCCAAATCAGATTTGTTCTCCCTTAAGTCTTCCAAATGATTTGATCTTCTACTCTGCCATGCTGACCTATTGTAATTACTAATTAGCATAAGACAATATACAGTATAATAAAATTACTACCTCTCCACTCGATGTCATATGAGAGTCCTCATTCTTTCTTTGATTCATCACCAACTGCTCTTCAAGCTTCTTAATTGATTCCATATAGTCTTTCTGATATTTCAATCTTTCCTTCTGAGAACCGAAAATGGGTGACAGCACACATTTAACAAGAAATCATCAACACAAATCAACCACATATGTTGCTAATTGAACTTGAAGTTACATGTGATACTAGCATGCAAGAAATAGACAATATCATCTCGAAGACTAGTTACATGTGATACTATAGATACATTGTACCAGAAGCTATGCGATTGGATGGCTGTGTCAAAGAAACTTTCACTCAAACTGCAGTACATATAATATAGATTAAGAAAATTTGATATAATACCAACCTCCAATGAATCCACATAGTTTTTTTCAGCCTCAGATATCTGACATTGTGCTTCTGTAGCTAACCTTTCAATCTCATCCTCAAATGCCTTCTGCTGCCTTTCATGTTCCATAATGAGTTTGTCTAATTCTATGTCTAGCCTTCTAGCTAAGCTTTTGTAATCAAATTCCTCCTTTAACTTTACCATGTTTTCCACTTTCATAGCCTACAAGAGGCACAAATATTCAGCATCTTCATAATGATTACAAGGCACCTGGTCATATCCTATTCTATGCAATATCCCCATGAAATAAATTGGCAACACCATGGACTGAATTTAATTACAGAACAGGACGCCAAGCCAAATAGCAAAAAGAACATATGACATTTCAGCAGTTACAATCATCAGGTAATGGCATGTTCAATTTATAATACTTCCTCATTACCAGATGTCAATCTTAAAAGTAGAGGGAGAAAAAAGAAAGTAAGCTATTAAATTTGGAACCCACCCTCTGTCCAAACATTATAGTACTGGCAGTCTCTCCCCTATGCCGTGGAGATGGACCAATAGTAATGACTAGTGAAGTTCTTGCTGTACCTGTTGAAACTTTGGATATCAGGAAAGACATATATCACAGATTTGGTTCATAAAAATTAAATATGATTGACAATCTTAACAAAATATGCATTTCATAATAATATCTCTGATCTAGAATGAATTAATTTATCCATGCAATTTCTCACCCAAGATTTCCCTCTAATCACAATGATACATAAAAAAGAGGTGACTCCAGAGACATTCAGCAGAAAACCTTTTTTAAGATATCTACGAAGTATCATTAATAGTGATCAGCAATTTACTCTTATGTCAGATTACTACTTATGAGTGTCCTAAGCTTCACCATGTGATTTCTATGTACAGAATGTCTTCCACAATAATTCTTTATTTAATGAGCCAACTTTTTAATCCCACACACACAAACTTGTGACCGACACAGGCTGCCAATGTTTTATACTTGTCAACTGTGTCAGCAGCATCCGATACATAACATGCCATAAATAGAAATCTGGTGCTTCATGGTCAGAAAGCTAATCTCAAAGCCTCAAATCAAAACAAAAGAAAGGAACAAGAGAAAATATCAATCCTTATATTCACTGAATCTTACCTCCAAATGAATCACGTAGCAATCTAGTAAGCTTTGAGTCACGAAATGGCACATGCGCACTATTCTCTGCAAGTGCATTAATGCACTTCCCCAATGCACTCAAGGACAGATTGATAGATTTGGCTTCCTCTAATGTATGTCCTTCACTTCCTATTAAGCAACAAACAATAAAACAACCTCAATAAGTAGCACGGATGTTGTACCTAGCAAAACAACCTTGATTGCCTGAGAAATAGGTCTGTGGCAACATGATGATTTTATCCTTCTTAATTCTTAAATATGCCATTTGACAAGAATCCTTATTTGGTTTTCAAGCATCTCACTATAATCCTGATACCTTTATCATCTTTATGACAGTGAAACCAGAAAATAACTGAGATAAAAACTGTACATCTCTCCATCTTGGGTAAGCAAAATTTATCTTGAGTATGGAAGACTGAACTATATTAGCCAAGCTATTAGAAAGTTTTCATGTTGGTATTTTGCAACGCCTAATTGCACATAAAAGCATTTGTGGATCAAGATATATAACATATGAAGTAACGAAAAAGATGGGAGAGAAATATGGATTGTTGCCTCAAAGCAAAGCCTCTGATAATATAAAGCCCCTACAAACAGATGAAGATGGAGAGATCACAAAGTCCCCTTTATTAAATCTACTAACCTGACTTATCAATTCGCTCTGAACCAGCAAGATCTACAACAACCAACTTGCCTTTCCGAACAACAGGCGGCTTTAATGATTTAACCATGTGTGGGTGATTGCCATTTTCACTTGAAAGAGCTGCATCTCTTCCCTTGGATCTCTTTACATGCACCTATTGCATCAGAGGTATATTTAATGCTCCAACAAGATAAAAAATAGATATCTTGAACAGTGAACAACAACTCCTAGGATTGCAAGAACATGAGCACCATAAACAAGAGATGTGAATTCATTTACCATCAGAATAGCATGACTTCGAGAAGATTCTGTATTCAGTTTTGTATTCGCAGCAAAGCGCTGAGCCTCCCCTAATCTTAGTAGTTCTACAAAACTCTGCTGGTCCCTAATCTCAACCAGGCTAGCTCCAGGTAGTGAAACATCTCCAGTTTTCGGATCTTCCACAATGGTTATGTTATCATTAGCAGGGTCAAGCAGATCCTGTATAGTCTCCATATAAAGCTGAACATGGACATCAAGAAACATCATATTAACATATGGAGTCTGAATATAGTTTGCCAGAAAATTTAACAAATACATTAGAACACTGGATAAATTTGAATCAATAAAGGTGATATATTTATATACTGGCAAGATTGTATTACACAGATAATGAAACTAAATTAAAAAGACATATCAAAATCTCTTTTATTACCGAGTACCTGCAAATAAGAGACTGAGACTGAATCAGTTTCCAAAGAAACATCAGCAACAATATCCTCCATAGCGCGCACCATTATTCCACGTGCAGCTGTGTCTTCCTGTCCAAGTCGTCCAAGAGTATAAGTTTTACCAGTACCAGTCTGTCCATATGCCATAATTGTCCCATTGTAGCCATCCAGTACACTCTGCAGAAGGTCAAAATAAGGAATGACTGAATGTGATAAAAGGAAGTTCGACAGAAAGAAAGAGCTTGATTACTGAAACTCATTTTTTTTTAATATGAATAGTTCTTCTACATTTTCCCGTGATGAGATACATGCAGTCAAAATAAATGTAGAGTCCTCAGGGTTGACTCTTAAGAAATCAATAATGATGAAATCCAGAAAGTAGGGAATTCCAAGCATGAAGTCATACGGTCAACCCACATTACTTCACTCAATAGCATTTAAATGCTAAACATGAATGCATTTAAGATCAAACTGTTATAAAATGGCAATTAAATTTCTACCATAGATCCTGAAACCACTTGTGCATGTACCCTCACATATCTGCTGAGAACAAATCTGATTATCAGATGATTGCAAAGTTTGTGACATAAACCACTGGATCATGAATACCCACCTCCACAACAGGCCTAGCCACAACTTCATAAACACGTTTTTGAGATGCAAATTCAGTGAGCACCTCATCAAATTCATAAGTATCAGCATCCCAATTGTTCCTCCGAAGTTTCAACCTTTTGAGCTGCAATAGAGCTAGACTAGTATGATTAACTGTCCTACAATCGTATAAAGATACTGGCAGGGGCAAGAAGATAATTGTCAACAAACAAGAAGACTCAGGAAGTTTTGAAATTAATTTAGTATACCTCTGGCTGTAGTTCCACACAGTCAGCAAAATCAGCATCTGCCACAGATTCCTCTGCATTTCGGGGCCGCAATCTAACAGCAACTCTAACTCTTCCAGGAACTTCACCCAAGCATGATAGGGCCAAAGTGAGAGCACTAATTTAAATTAAGCTTCAATAAATATTTGCGTGACTTTTTACATATTTATTTATTTATAGGTTATCCTTACCAACTAACAGATGTAAATTAACAATTTCAGCATGTTTGGGAGTCCTTCTGAACAATAATCTAAACATTTAGACTAATTCAACGATTAAAGTTCCATTATCGGACAACCGAAGAAAAATTATTTATTTTTATAATTTTTATAATGTACAGATATGCAATTCAAACGACAAGACTGAATCATCGAAAGGTAGCGGTGCTTGAGAAAAATTGAAGAATAAGAATACGAGCCCTTAATAGTTTATGTGCTTATATTGTTGTGCAACTCGGCTAATAATATCCTGCCAAGGCCTGGAGTACTCTTGCTATGCACATCGATGAAGAAAGTTTTCCGCCAGAACCAGAAGCCAGAAAAGCATTCATTTCTAACTGGGAATTTGCCCGGTGCTCACCAACCTTCTTTCGTTTTTTTTTTTTTTTAAAAAGAATTTATACAAACAAAAATGTAAGGCGTAATTTACAATCATATTACAGAGAAAATGTATAGCAGTCAGATAGCACTGGCTAAAGCCAAGAAGTGCAAGACGAAGATCTCAAGCAGAAAGTACAGGAACAGAGCGGAGAATGCAAGAACTGACCTGCAGCATCGTCCTTGGAGGATGCAGGGGCGGTGCCGGTGGAGCCGGTGCTATTCCGGCGTTGGGCAGTAGCAGCAGCAGGCAAAGGCTTGGACTTGAGATGAGTCTTGGGATTTGAGTTGAGAGAGAGAGGCCTGTCCACCTTGAGAGAGCTTCTGTGAGAGCCATTTCTGTGGCTGTTACCACCGCCAGAGGTGGCCATTGTTCAAAGCAACGAAATTTGAAGAGGGCTTGCTTAGACCATTAAATGGGGGTTGCTGGGTTTGCAAGAAAGTTTGCTGTTGAGAAAGTGAGAGTGACCCACATATAAATTCGGTATTCTGATGTAATTGAATATGCACGAAGAGTAGGAAGTGGAAGCGCAAAGTGGCCCTTGAATCCTGAATCGTGAGAGATGTGACTCAGATAAATTCGGGCTCTTGTTTCCTCAAATTGCAGAGACACGGAGAGAGAGAGAGAGAGAGAGAGAGAGAGAGTGCAGTGCGTGCGTATTTGACTTGGTGGTACGCAGAGGGAAAATTACAGAAGCTGTAGCAAGCTACGAAAGGAGAGAGAGATGGCCGTGTCACGAAAATCGTGGGTTCGAATCCTTTTTCTTCCATTTCTAATTCCTGGAATTATTTAAATACGAAAACGCCCTTTGTTATTTCAAATTGAAACTCCTTAAACATGGGCAGGATCGGAATGGCAGTGGATGTCCCGTTGATGAGGGAAGGAGGTGTCGCCTCACCCCCCCTTCTATGAATAACTGGCCGGCAGCATTCAATTTCAACTTCCCCAGCTGCTCATTCTGTTCCCAAACCAGTTTTAGATGAGGTTGGTTCCTTGTTGCTATAAAAAAAATTTACTTAAAATACGTTTTTAATTAAATAATATTTTTATAAATTTTGCTAATATTATAAATTATTTATATTAAATTCGGGTTAGATATATTAACATTAGTTTAGGTATAATATTATACAATAAAAAAAATAGTCAATATTTTTTTATTAAATTCAGTTAAAATTAAAAATAATTATGAAATAAAGTAAAGTGACGAGAATCATTCACTTATTTAAAAATAAATAAATATGTTAAATTATTTTATAAAAAAGTATAATAAAAAACTTTAATTATATAATATTTTTTTAATTTAAAAACAAAAATTATTAGTAATTAAGAGGCAAAAACATGACATACATGGAAAGAAAAAACTTAAGAGTTATATTTATGTGATATCAATTTTTTAAAAATTTTATTTGTTATTGATAATAAGAGACAGAGCTACCTTGATATTAAATGCGTCATGGTATATGTAAATTTTTTTTACAAAAAACCTTAAACTTAACCTCTTCAACAATATTTTTTTTCCTCTAAGTAAAATGGTCTTAATTCCATTCTTAATTGAGATCAAGTTTCATTTATACCGTTTTATCTGTCTTTTTAGTTTATTATTTTCATTTTCTTATTAAGCGCCTAGATAATTTTCATAGTAAAAAATAAAATAAAAAACAAAACCTGAAATGTACCACATAGAAGTTTTGTCTCTTTGTTTTTCAAATTTTTTGGTGAGAGTTGCTTTGTTTGTAAGTAAATTGTCTTGTGCCATCTTCCAATTATGTTATGTCCATTTGACATGCTAGTTTAGCCAGCACGTCATGCGTCAACTGGCCCGAGAGTCCTTCCGAATTATAAATGTTACACACATGCGTCCAAAATCGTGAAACGTAGAAGTTTCGTTATTTGGGGTTTTTTTTGGGAGAAAAAAAAAAGAAGGTACTTCAGCGTCCAAATAAAAATCACAAAATCAATATTTGTTCAACTCAACCCAAGTGTTATTATATATTTAGATTAGTTTAGTTTGTAATTAAAATAATTTATAATTAAAATTTTATTAAATTTTTTTTTAAAAAATTTATACACATTTTTTTAAAAAAAAAAATCACTTTCTATCTTCATCAATCCTCAAGTGACTATATATAGTATATTAATTTAATATAAAAAAATGTATAGAGACCCCTTAATCTTGAGTAATTAATAAATATATCATCATCATAAACTATAAAATATTTCTTGGATTTAATGATTTATTATAATAAATCCTTTCATCTAATAATTTTAATCAAATTTTTAATTGTAATTTCTTTCATATAACTAGTGCATGTTTTTAATTCTAAATTAATAATTTTAAAATTATTTTAATTTTTTTATTTTTATTTTCACATTTTTAGACATTTTGTTTAGTTTTATTGAAATGTCTAAATAAAAAAATGAAAAATAAAAATAATTTTATAATTATTAATTTAAAATTAAAGACACGTGTTAGTTTTGTGAAAAAAGATTGCAGTTAGAAATTTAATTGAAATTAGATGAAAGAATTTATTATAACAAATCATTAAGCTTATAAATTTAATAAAAATATTTCATAATTTATAATAGTTATTTATAAATTATTTAAAGTTAAAGAGGTCCGTAATTTTCTTTTACTATGCAAAAAAAATCTAACAAATTATATACGTGTGTTCTTTTATACACCTTTTAAGTATGTGTTTATAGTACTTCATTATCTAACTGTTGTAATATTTTTGGAGAAATCATGGACAACTGCATATATGTTAATGTTATACATGTTTTATAAGTCAAGGTGGTTTTAAGACAATCAAATATATGATTAGATATACTGTCACAAATTATACACAATCAAGAATCTAGATTGGCTAGCCAGACATAATAATACTTCAAAATTACTTTTAAAACTTAGACTTGACTGTAAATTTCTAAAATAACTTTTGAAGTAGTATTCAAAAGCCATGCTAGGAATGGTGTTGTATCGAGAAACAAATGTAAGGATTCGACAAATTCCAAAGAGTGCCACAGAGAGGGAAAGAGGGACTGCAGACTTTGCAGTTGTCACAATAAAGGGTGGCAAATGAATAAAGATGGAGCCCTTGAAATCTATACTTCTGCAGATATTCAAATTGAATAAACTGTGGAGGGAAGAAGCATTAACCTCCGTTAAGCTTTGAAAATATAATATGCAACTTCTTATCCTACTTCCCCCCCCCCCCTCTCCTCAATGGCCCACCACATTGAGTTCTGCAGTGGTCATGATGTTCGTGAGTAACTTATTATTTCATTCTAGATGTTGGAAACTGTGAGGTGAGAAGCTACAAGAACACTTAATTACGACTTCCCTTTATTTTTAGCCAAAAATAAATGAAATCTCACTAAAAGTTAGGTTTGATAACCTTTCCTTATTAATATAAAAATATTTATTCAAATATTGGGACAGAAAACAAACTTGTGGGTTTATATGTGAAAGCACTTCCAAAAGCAAGTGCGTTGAAATTTAATAATTTTAAGTTTTTTAATATCCTGAATACTTAGAAATAAGACGTGTAAATTTAAAATTTTCAGCTTTGAATAATTAAAAACTCTTGAAGATTTTCAGTGTTTACAAAACTTGTAGCTATTTAATAATAAATTTCTTATATCCTTATGTTTAGATATAACAACCAATTAATATATTAAAGTAAAAAATAGGCATCTAAAGTCAACATCTAAATTATTTGAACATCTTACATATATGCCTAAGTTCAATAATATAGTTAGTAACGCATCAAAAACCGCGTAAGATATGTTACATGGGCTGAAACAAAATGTTACCTTGTATGAACATGGAGGTCTGTATGGAAGTGATGAAGGTGCTGTTATAAAGATAGAAAGAATAAATGTATACGAAAAGACGGTGATGTGCATTTTGAAAGTTGTCGGAGGTTGCATCAAATTCTCACCTACCAAAATTTATGAGGGAAGAATGAGTATGATTTAACATGCAAGCAAGTAATAACATTGTAGTAGTTATCATGTCCATTAATCAGCTGAGGTTAAGCTAGGGCCCTATTACTCAACGGGGTTACTCAACATGAGGTCCATTGTTGAAGCCAAAAATGAAGAAAACCAATTAGAAATATATTGCTTCTACCGAAGGATAATTAGGCTGGTGTGATGAGCAATGACAAGTGTTACTCCTGGACCAGAATTTGACAATGATCGAAACCCCTTCTCAAGTTCTTTATGTTGTTGTCTTCTCTTGCCCTACAAATTCAAAGGCTATCTATATATGTCTGAACATGACCCCCATTAATGTCTTTTTTTCCTTTGGCAATTAAAGATAACAGAATCTGCCCTGAAAATGTTAAAGAATTCATATTTTTAAAGAATGGAAACAAAAAAAGGCGCACATAAAATTGGACACGGGGGTGCCAATAATTAATCTCGTGTGAACAGTCACTAACAAGAAGGAACAGAGGCACACAATGAGATGGCCCTGGCTAGATAGTTTCAGCAAGTGGGATATGTCAAAAAAACTAAAGGTACTCTGCAATATGCATAAAGCGTTAGCGGACCATATATGCTTTATCTTTTTCTTAGTTCAGAAGGCTAAAAAGCTTAAGAGATTTCAAAAGGGAAGGGGGGGGAGGACGAGGGTGCGTGCTCCACCAACACAGGCCTTTTGACTTTGGTGAGCTTCCATGGATTCACGCTTTCTCTTTGCATGATGAAGAATAATCAATAAAGAGTTTTCAAAGTCCAACGTTCAGAATGAGAGTGGTCCTGAGTCCTGAATACGATCATGGCGAAGTGAATGTACATGTTGTGTTCCCCAGCAGTGCCCTATCCCTCATAATTTCAGATGAAGGGCCTGAAATTTATCAATGTTTCAGACAACCCAACTTCAAGAGTACTCTCAAACAGCAAGCTGATCAAAGCCAATTCATATGAAAAGTGGTGAATAATTGAAACCCAATGCTCTTGCTTAGATAAACTGGTGGCGTCTAACATATACCCAAACAGATTGACTTTCTATAATAGGTTATGCTATCTTCTATGTAACTAAATTTTGACCCTATAATTATTCTTATTTCATTTCGGTCCTTCTTCAAATTTTATCCTGTATTCCATTGCAGTCCTTCGTTAACACGGCCAATCCCATCATTTTCAATCATTCGAAAATTTCTGGTAAATGCTCCGAGGTTCCAATAAAAAATCAATTGATCTGATTTTTTGTGGTTTGAAACTCAGTGTATGAGGGGTTTGAAATCGGAAGGGTCTGGTTTTAGGACTATTTGATTTTCAAGTTTTTGGTGCTTTTTTATGGAATAATCTGAATACTAGTGGTTTGTATGACATTTGTAGCTCAGATCGTGTCTAAACCACAATTTCTTGGACTGAAACCGCGTCTTTCCGCGTTTATGGCGCGCGTCCACCATTGTTGGAGCTTCAAGCTCCTGAGATCTGCGAATGGATGCATCTCTCTCAGCAAAATCGAATGGGTTTATGGGATACTTGATGGTTGAAGCATTGTCGTGAAAATCCTAATGAAAACAATGTAATTTAGTCTGTTGTTGGATGAAACCCTCATTGGAGCCATGGAGGGATCGAGGAAGAAGATGAATTGCAGCGATGGAGGAGGAAGAAAAAGATAATGATTTATCGAACATCTTTTTTAAAATTATTATAACTAATATTTTTATTTTTATATAATATTATATTATGATTTTTAAGTAACATATCGTTCTTAAATAATATTATTTTTTTAAAAATTTTTACATGCATCTTCCTAGTGTTATGTTAGTTTTTTTGAAATATGTAAAGATTATTATAAATATTTTAATATAACTTAATTTAAATATATTTAAAAATTAATTTTGTTACTTTGAATTTAAAAAAAAATAATTTAATCAAAGTTAAAGATGAAGTAATTGTTATATACTTCTAAATATTACTTTGTAATCATATATACTTAAAAATTTAATATGATATGTTTTTAATTAAAACATGTTAATTTCAAATAGGAAAATACAAAATTAAATAATGATATGCTTTTAACTAAAAAACATTACAAAGTCATATATGTTAGTGTAAAGTCTTTTTTTGTTTACTTTAATATTTAATATTTTAAATAATTATTGATGCTATTTATTCATATTTTTATTACACAATTGAAGTTAAAGTAATTCAATAACATTCCAGTAAAAAAAAATCAAGTCAGTAATATTTGAACCATTTATTAAAAAGAAAAATTCATAACGCATCCAACATGCTTGCTTCAACGAGGACCAACGAATGGGAAATATCAGGGTCCAATTTTGCAAATAATTTGTTGTTAATTTCAAATTCTTTAGTGATGTTCTTGTAAATTCAATAATAATTGTAACCTGTTAAATAGATTTCAGGTAACAAATATAAGCCACTGATCTATTTTTATGCATCATCTATGGCTAGGAGTTGGTAGTGCATCGATGCACCTAATCTGTTTAGGTGTATGTTAGACGTCACCAGATAAACTGCCTAGTAAATTATACTATTACTAGCTATATTAATGGACCATCATAATATTAGAAGCATTTGGTAAATATTATCTAGTTTGAATAATTTTCAAATTTTTATACCGAACATGGAATCTCAAGTTATATTATATTGAAGTGTCTACATGGTGATAATAAATATGAACTGCCAAATTACGCTCGAAGTGTTACCTGATATGTGTTACTGTAATTTCTCCTCCTCTTCCTCTTCACCTTCGGGAAGATGGGAAGTTGAAGTGAATTAATGCTTTATATCACTTACTATCTTGACTACTAATAAAGAAAACTCTCAAACAATTTTTGTCTTCACATTTTGGATAAAAATTTTAAACTAATATTTAATCTTTCTATATCATTGTATCCTAATTAAATTTAAAATTAAATGTAGATATATCGTTTTGTCATTTATTGTTTTTTAAAGGGTAACCCACAATACAAATGATGAAATTCATGATGTACTCTATCCATTTTCCTTTTCTTCTCTTATTTCTTCTTCATTATCACATTGTCTTTCTACTTTCCTTATCTTTTTTCCCACTTGTTCTTTATTTTTTTTTTCTTTCTTTTTCTACCAATGACATGAAAACTCGTAGGCATCACTAATTAATTATAAGAGCAGGCTATGAGTCCACAATCGATGGCATGAACAAGTAGTAGCTTTGTTCCAGAAGTTAGGCCAGGGGTCAGAGCAACTTTAGATTCATATAGAATAGTGAGCCATGGATTCTTTCATCATCATAATGGATGTCACAGCCTTTCCGTAGATCAGATGGAACACCTTTTCTTAACTTCAAAAGAAGTAGGACATGGGAATAATCACATCGCAAATTATGGAATGGAGTCAATGGACCACAACTTGAAACGATGTGGAGTAGACTACCACTTGTGTCTGTGGATTCATTTCAGGATTAGGGAAGATGCAAAACATCATATTTGATTTCCTCTGCAAAGGGTATTTGATTCAATGGCAAGACACGCTTTAGAGAAGCTGAGGAGGAAAGCGAATCGTCTTCGCCAAGAGAACTTGGTCCTAACGAGTGAGCGTGAAAAGAAATTCCCGTGTTTGGACGGATTCTCTTCTACCTTTCTTCTGCATAAATATTAAAGTAGATCATTTTCTCTCCCTATTTCTCTCTCAGATTGTGTCGACTGCAGAAAGTTGCACAATGATAGTCCTTAGAGAGTGACGCAAGGCACTCATGGCTGATTTAAAATATGGCATCTCAACTGTCAGATTAGAGTGGTTCATTGATCCCCACAATTCCTGTGTGCTGTAGTGTTATTTTCTCATCAATAATACAATAACCTTTTAGCTAAAAAATAGCTTACAGGGTTATATTCTATGGTTAATAAACTAAACAAAGTCTTCTATTGACGAAATAAAGTGAAGAATAATGGTCGCTCCTCTTTTTCAGCGTTGCTGCATTTAATTCATTCACAATTTAAACGACACAAGTATACACAGCAACACTGGTAGTAGGGCTAGTTCTAACAGTTGAAACTATTGCTTTAACCGGAATATAAACAACATAAAAAGTTACTGTAGAGATGTTGATTAGGTTGGGTCAATCCGTAAATTCTTAAGTTTTGATCCAACCCACCCATAATTGATGAGTTAAACTAAGTTCGCAAGTTGAGTTAAGTTTTAAAAATTCATAACCCAATGATGATGGATTAAATTACGAGTTAAAAAAATTTTAACCCACCAAACTCAACTTAATTTATTTTTTTTTAAATAAAAAATTATGTTATTTTTTAATATTCAACTTACTAAACCTAATATTTTTTTTTCTTTTCTCATCTCTCAAATTTTATGTGACTTATTATATTTAATTTTTAATATTTATGTTAATAATTTTTATATTTAAAATTAAAATATATTATATTATATTTATAACTTATGATCTATTATATTTAATTTTTAATTTATTTAAAATTTTATATATTATCTTTTGTTAAAACTTATTAAGTTATTTATTATAATGTGTGATAAATTTTTAATTTCGTATTGATTTCATTATTTATTTTAATAGATACAATTTTTTTAATATATATCAGACTCGAAGGTTCAACCCAATCTAACCCACTCATGTGCGGGTTGAGTTAGTTCAAGTTTTAAAAAAAAAAATTTCAAACTCAAACCCAACCCAACCCAACTCATTGCTTTGATGAACGGGTTGGTGCAAAATCATCCCAAACTAACCCATGAACACCCGCACTTTACCGTTTTTATATTTAAAAATGTTTACATACGGCACACCCTTCAGTCTATGCTGAACAATTAGAAATAGTTCGGATTGATCCACTTGATGTACAAGCACGCCAGATACTGGACGTTGTTTCATCATAAACAGACTCTTGAAACGGCTAGAAAGCCAATGGAAGTTCAACTGAGACTCAGGAATTAATATACCTACCGTACAGAAAATTGATCTAAATCTCAGGACAAGCCACTTTCAGAAAGAATGACAATCTTACAGCATGTTAATCCTACTAGAAGTAAATAGAAGACAATTGGAAACAATGAAGGAGACTGAAAGCAGGAGGTAATGGGAAATAATTCAGAAAAGGAGGAAAGGTGTATCTTCTAGTTGCAAACTTTGTCGCTTAAAATGTATTGGTAAATCAGCAGACTCTTCTCATATTCATCCAGGCCCATGAAGGAGGGTAGTTTACCAATCAGCAGAAGACTAGGGCTTTCATTCAGGCGTATATACTGCTTACAGATACCCACGTGCAAACAATTCAAAAATTCTTGGAGCCTTCACGGGATGATTTGTGTATCCGGTATGCAGCTATGCACATCGTGGCATTACCCATAACAGTCAGTGCTGCTTGAAGAGCCACCAATACCTACAACTCATGAGAGAAACCCATTCATTTCATATGTTCAACCAAATTCTCATTCAATCAGATTTATTACAAGATGGAAGGACCATATGTCTCTTATTGTTATGCAACAAGAAAGTTTTCATAACAATGTCACACTTCATAGATGACATTATGTAATGTATAAGGTACAACTCAGTAATTCAAATATTATATTTTGCTGTGGCAAGTATAGATGATCCACGTGTTTATTTGTAGAGAAACAGCAAATTTTAAGCCAGCATTCAAATTGAAGTAGCTAGTAATATCCATACTCTGCTACACTACTATAGAAAGGGATTCTCCTACTCGTCTCTAATTTTTAATTTTCTCAAGAGCCCAGCTTTTCCTTTTACTATAACTAAAAAGAGAGAAAATTGTCATTTCAAATTAACCACCAAAGTCCACGACTTATATTTACTTCTTACTCTTAAGTAACTTTTCTTTGAAATTATTATTATTATTTTACATATACTGCAGTTTCAAGTAAGTTTTTATTCAGTTTTAAGATTGTAGAAGAGCAAAAAAAATGCCATGCCATCATAAATATATAAAAAATGAGATTTTCAGTTTAACCCACACTGCGGGTGCATCTTCTAGTTTAGATCAAAAGAGACTGGTTTACAGTGGTGGTGGAGGTGGAAGACAGAACAGGCAGAGCTTGGCTGGGTTAGCGAACAAGTTGGCACAACAATTTTTCATTATAACCCCTACCCAAGCCCTGAATCCGTTTGTCCAAATTCTATCCCAAAAAACAAAAAATATGGTTCATGTTTTGCTTTTTGCTACACAACAAAATGCCTTCAAGAACATTAATCATGCATTTCGTATAACACAGAATTTGAATAGCAATAATGCTCTGCAGTGTAATGCATGCAATTCTCAAAGCATCAGTCATAAGAATATTTCCAAATTGCATTATATATGTTCAACAGTTTCAAAATTGTCATTCTGCCCAAAATCTTCAGTAAGTATTTATGATGTTTTGTGACAAAGTAAGTGTTGCACATTTTTATACAACAAGAACAAGTCCCACTTCAACTTCAATTATTAATCGTGTCATTTAAAGTTTTCTTTGAACAAATAATAAAGTACTTTTGTATGAAGGGAGGAAAGCATTCTTACCTCTAGGGACTCGGAGTTATAAAAGAAATGCCATGTGCATGCACAAAGTGCTCCACCGAGTAGAGGTACCTAGAACAATCAGGTAAGATACCAATAAGAGCTGTCTCAAGTCAACCTTCATGAAGAAAACAGTCATCATGCAAATGGAAATAGAGGTTTGAAATTCAATAGAGCAGATGGAGGAAAATGAGGGAAGAAAGTATTTGAATATGTCATAAGATAGTACAAGCGATCACAGCTAACAAACAAAACAGTGTCAAACAAGTAAAGGCACAATGTCAATCACGTTTAAGTTCAATTAGAAATGGTATAAGGATTAATGACTCGAACAAGAGAACTTGAACATTTAAGGACTCCTCAACCAAGCATGTTACATGTGACTCAATAATAAAACAGTAAATCAAGGAATAGTCTTTAGTCTTTACCTACTGAAATGAATAAATTAGTGATAGAAAAGAATCATGCAATCTTCAAAAATGGAGAACTCCCAAGTCCCAACGACAATCCTACTGTTACTTCATACAATGCTTGGTGTTTAAACAACAGTCAATAAATCCACAAAATGAATGTAAACTCAATTTACTAGAAAGAAAAATCAATAAATTTGACATGACCAATTGCAATAGGATTAATTGCAATCAATAAATCAATTGTAAACTCAATCTTTATATAAGATTAATTGCATCTATTTCTGCCATTATGATTAAGGCTGTACCAATACAAATTATCAGGAATTCAGTATTAGGTCCAACTTACTCTGGTAACTAGTCTTTAGTGTGCTAACTGCTTAGAGACATTCATCTCATGATCATGGATAAGTTGCACTGGCAAATGTTGATGGGGTAAAAAATAATGGCAGTAGCAAGCCAACCACCATCATCCTCTTATACTGAATTCAAATTCTAGCACAAGAACTCAAACTTTGAGAAGCATCGATACTTCAAAATAGTGGACAACTGGTATTTCCCATATCCGGTAGCGATACTGGCACTATATTTGTACACCGAAATGGTGAAAAATATTTATGTAGTATGTTAAATCCATGTATACTTGTCCCATCCCCGTGTTACGTAGCTCATAAGACAATTTATAAGTATATGCGTAGAATCCAAATAGCCAACCAATAGCAATGGAATAATCATTCATTTATCAAGTATAATTGGAGAAAGCTTCTTCTACACATACAAATGGGTTCCTCAAAATTAAAAAATACTCACCATACCCCAAGAAAGCCCCTTCCAAGCTTCATATCCTGATTTCTCCCCGTATTGCCACACCAAAGCCATGGCTACAATCCTTTCAATAGAAAACAAACAATCAAAAAATTAACAAATGTAAACAGAATACATCATAAGTTACTTTCAGAAGGTAAAATGAATGGCTGATGGATACTATTAAAGTTATGATTGAGAGTTTGGACAGAATGGTAAAAAAAATTAAAACAAAATAAAGAAAGAAAAAGAAAAAAAAAAGAGAATCAAACTGGTTTATTTGAATGTTTTAAATATTTTAAAAAATTTTAAAATATTTATAAAAATTAATTTAAAAAGATTTATAAAAATTATTTTAAAATTTCTTTTTTGTATAAAATTAGTAAATAAAAAAGAATCTCGTGATAAATTGTTTTCTTTCTTTATTTTTTCACCATAATCCCAAATATCAGTGAGAGGCCAAGTGCGAGGGAGAACTCAAATGCAGCGAAAGGATTGTGAAATTGATTGACAAACATTAATGCAACTATGAGAACAAGTCTCACCATTCAACGACACTGGAGACGTGTATGGCCCACGTGGGCAAAGAAAGGGCGTTGGCGGGTTCATCGAGCTGCAGAGAAGAACCCACCAATGGCAGTTGGAGAGATGACGCGGGTCCTGCAAAGGTCAGGAACAGACCCACTCCGACTAGAGCCGCTTTGGTTTGAGGGTTCCGAATTATGTCAGAGACGACAAGCTTTCGATTTCGTGTTTCAGCTCCAGTCGGAGGAGGAGGCGCACCTGCAAGAGCACTTGATCTTGAATTGGACGGAAAAGGGAAATGGGTCTGTGCAATTTTTGGAGTACACCAAGGTTTTGCCGAGTACAAGGTAGCCACGGCCATGGTTGGATTTTGATTTTTCAAGGCCCACACCCCTGGGACTAGGAGCACAGTGAGCACTTGCTTCTTCTGCTACACTTGGTTTTTAAGCCACCAGTTCTGATAACGTTTCTTTGGTTAAAAGCTTACAAAAATAGAAAAGGACCTTAAAAAAAAAAAAGGTATTTATAGGACAAATTGTAAACTAGTATAAATCATAATTAACTTCATCCTTCTCTTTTTTATACAGTAATAATAATAATAATAATTTTCTATTATTATTGTTTTAGTACAAAAGTTATGTATTTATATAATTGTTTATAAAGTGAGCACAACTTACTAATATAATTGCATTTGAGTTTTATATAAAAGCAAGTAACTTAAACTCAATGCAACCACATCAACAGTTTATTCATAATTTATAAGAGATATGGTATAAATAACTTCACCTGTTTATATTTTGAAAAAAAATGTTTCTTAATTGGCCAAGAGAAATTAAAATATTAAAAAAATGTTAGCAAACGATATCTTGCTAATGCAGTATTCTTTTTGATTATTTTAATTCATCATTCTTTATTTATTCTTACTACGCTCTTGTTGGAACAAAGATAATGCCACAATTTTGTGACTATAAAAAAATATTGTATCATTAATAATATAAATTATCTTATAAGATAATGATAATGAGTACAAAATTATTATGATTGAAGTATTATTACAATCTAAGCCCATGAAAAACTCATCCCAAAAGGTTAACTTATTAATTAAAAATACCTTATATCTTAAGTATCACATGAAGCCTCTTATCTTACTCAATATAAGATATAACAAGTACTTGTTTTATTCTCATAATTTTATTTTAAATTTAATTTAATCTTTTATAATTTAAAATCATTTAAATTGTAAGTAATTTAAACGATTGCTATTAAAATTACTTATTATTTTAAATTTTCTATATTGAAAAATAAACACATTATAAAAAATATTTCTTTTACAGTTAGAGTATCCCCAAGTTAGCTTTCACATCAATAAGATTAAGTCTTTCCTCTTACAATTTTAAAGATGCAATTCCTACGTCAAGTTAATACGTTTTGAAAAATTAATGCCACTAGGATACGTTTGTTTTAGCTTTTGGGCAATGCTCGTTGGCTTTTTACCCAAACCTAATCTCAAATAATGTGGACAAATGGCCAACAATTGTTTTTTTTTTGTCAACAAATGCCCAACATTTGTCACAAAGGTCAAGCGAATAAGTTTCCTGAGTACTTGTGGCCCAAGGTTAAAAGCCGAGTAATTAATATCGTCTACTACTGACCCAAAAAAAAAAAAATCATCTACTAAGTTTAATTTTAATTCACTAATTTATTATATAATTATATATTATTATATTATTTTTTTAATAAAATAAAATTTAAGTTAAATTTAAAAATTAAATCTTAATCATAACAAAATATAAATAAAAAATTAACTAAATAAATTAATTTCTATCAGTTATATTATTATATTATAAAAAAAATTCACATATGTCAATAGTATAAAAAATTAAATTATTTTAATAACACAATAATATGATAATATAATATAAAATTTAAACTATTTTAATATAATATGATAACATTAAATCAAATTTAAATTATTTATGAAAACAAATGAGTCACCACTATCAAGAAAGGAAAATAGAATCCAAAATGACCTTGTGGTTAAATATTTTAACGACACGAACTTATCGATCCACACTTTTCTTCTTTTTTCCTCGTAACATCACATCATTCCTTCTTTAATCAACTGAAAAAAATGTAAATAATAGTCAAAATGTAAACAGTTATTATGAGATAAAAAAATTTAAATATATACTTAAAAATGTGTAAATTATGTGTCACGTGTAAAGAGAAAGAAAGTAATCTATTACTACGCATGCGTAATTTTGTGTGAGACATTGTGCATCTTAATAATTTCATAAAAAAATTTAGAACATATATAATAATTCAGTATTAGTCAACGGAATCAATAGGAGTGAGTGTGTAATTATAGTTTGACCATGTGAACAGCTAAGTAGAAAAAAAATACTCATATAAAAGTGACCTGTTATAAAGCAATCTTAAGAATAAGCTAAGTTAGATAACAATTAGGGACCCACTTTTTTCGGATTTTATTATTTTCTTTTCACCTTTCCTTTAAAAAATCATAGTCAAACCACTATATATGTATTTAAATTAATTTATTTTATATTTAAAATAACTTATAATTAAAATTTTAAAAAAATTTAAAACAAAACGCAATTTTTTTTAAAAAATAAATTGTTGCCAAACACCCGCTAAATTAGTAAATTACCTGTTAATGAATCGAAAGAAAGCGTACGCTTCCCACATGGGAGCACCTGAGACCTGCAGGACAGAAAAGGCCGAAGGCAGACAAACATGCTGTGGCACTAGTATTCATTTTAAGATCAGAAAACACTCCCCGTCACGGCTATCCAGAGAACATGCGACGGCAAAAAACAAACAACAAGGAGAGAGAGATAGATTTTCATCCATTTTCTCCCCATTCCTCTTCTTTGATCTCTAAGCATAATATTTGCTCAAATAGTTAATATTTATAGCTTCTAATCCATTCCCTCCACAACTTTCAACACTGTTTTCATTGCTTTAAACATACATAGTCACGGTGTGACATTGCTTTGCCTGCTGTTGGCACCTTCTGTGATAGCTTCAGCAGTACCTATGCTCTGAGATGAAGGAAAATGGACTAATGTGCAGTACATGCCCCCATATCCACACCTTTCAGGGGATCAACCACTTAATCTTTCCTCTTGGCCCAAAGCAGGACAAGAGAAAATCCCATCAAAGACATAATTACGGTCTGCAAGCAAAATTAGCGACTTATATTGGAATAGAATAATATTGTAAAACAGCACTACACTTTTCTAAGTAGACTAAGTAATGCAACAATATATTGTTTACAATGTAGATGCATTTAAACCTTTTATTTTCTTGATGCAACCAAAAAAAATCTTTGTATTTTTGAAAATAATGAAGCAATCAGCTGTGTTGCTATGAGTAAGCAGTGAAAGCATTCACAGCAGCTACATTAAGATTTACATTGCCAACATATATGACTGTAATTGGAATGTAAAGGAGTGGAGAACTTACAGAAATTGCAGGAGGCACACTCACAATTGGATCTTCAAAGAATCGATTAGCGAGAGCCAGGGCAAGCAGGCTACTTTGCATTCCTGCCATTGGATAAATAAATTTAGTACAACATATGCTACTACAGGAATTTTATGGATGAAAATGGATAAAACTTGTACCCGTCTCAAAGGAAATTGTTCGTTGCAGTGCCTTCACATCAGGAGCATCACGGAAGATAAATCCACTTAGGATATAACCAGCTATAAAAGCTGACAAATGAAAGGCAACAACGAGCAACAGGATAGTGACTCCGAAAGGGGATTTAACAGACTCAATGTTAATAGCTAGTGGTGCTCCAACACAGAGTGCTGTCACCAATACCGACAGTGGGGGCAAAAATGGTCGAATAGCATTACAAATATGAGGAAAGAAGCTGAAAAAACAAATATGTAAGAAAGATAACATGGTTAACACCTTTTAAGGAAACACTAATATAAACAAATTTATCTGAAACTATAGTATTACCGATTTAAAAGCAGGCCAACAGAAATAGGTGCCACCACAATCTGTGTAATGCTAAACACCATGCCTTTTACATCTACAGGCAGTCTCTTCCCAATGAGCAACAGTGATAAGAGTGGCGTGATAAAAACCGCAGAAGCAGTGGACAGTGATGTCATAACTATGCTTAATGGTGCCATTTGTGGGTCTGTTAGAAAGGTAGCATAATTTGAGAGCTGAGCCCCACTGACACAAGACACCAATGCAATTCCTGCGCCTGATTCATTTTATCACCAAAAATTTAGATAGTATATCCCACCAGCTCTTTCTAATATAAGATGGACCATCCTCACCTATCGTTGTTGGTAGACCAAATACAGTTACTGAAACTATGCAAAACAGATATCCAAGAAGAGGCTTCACAACAAACTGGCCAACATAACCAGTGACAATTTCGGCTGGCCTGTTAAATGCTTCAAGGAAGTCTTTTTCACTTGAATTAACCCCAACTGCAAACATCAAAAACCCTAGTGCAGGTGCATAGTATCTGCAAGTAAAACACTTACTGAAGTTATGGCTGAAAGCATTTCAAAACAAGCTACTTGTCTACTTTGCATTTTGGATTCCAGATATCAATAGTTTGCACCATTACATTCCTTTTTGCATTTGCAGTGTAAAGTAGACAAATAGCTTGTAAATTCTAGATGAGAGCCGACGAATTGAGCCCACAAATCATCTGACTAGGTCATGTTCTAAAAAATGCAAAAACAATCAGTCTTTTGATCAACCAATTCATCCAGAACATCCACTGACCTGCTGGTAAACCACGTAAAAGAAGGTGGGAAGATTAGAGCTAGCAGTGTACTAGCAAGGACTACATGAGGCAGAAGTGAATTTGATTCCTTCAAAATCTTCAGAATAGACATTGATTTTTGCTTCACCATCTGAGGAAAGAAATAAAATAACCAAAAACAAAGATTCCTTATGATACTTGTTTTTGCTCGTATGTACAGTACAAATTACAAAACTTAAACTTGATAACATGAAAGAAGCCTGAATGCTCTAATTCTTCATGGAAAAAGTGAAAAGGATAAAACTGCAAAACCTACTAATATATAATTTTCCATGAAAATTAGAGCATTCAAGCTTAACAAATGAACCTAACTAAAAATACATCATATGATATCTATGTGTAAATAGTTAAGAATGACAATTGTGCACCATTTCAATGAATACAATCACTCATTTGATATCTCAGTTACCTTTGACCACTATCTGGACAAAGGATTTCATGCGTCTAGTACTGCATTAAACAGGTAAAGGTCTTGGTTGTTTCCATGTGGACTAGAAATTATTGGCAGCCCTAGAAATATTTAGGCTATGCTTGGTTGAGTTAAAATTTATTCTGTCCTAATTATCAGTGTCTACTGGCTACCATTGATGCTATTATTTTAGGGAAAATACAATCAATGATTTGCTAGCATAAGCTATACGCTAGCAGAGGCTCACTTTCCTTTGAAGGTCAATATAGCTTTAAAAACAGCTAATTGTCACATTTTCCACTACCACTGGGATTTGATACAAATACTATGATTTGAGACTTATAATATCAATTAATTGTCATATGATATCCAGCCAGTATAAAAATTTTGTATTCATCTTAGTCACAAGTTTATAGCTGGTAGCAAACTATTCTCTTTGAATACCAATATTTTGAGGCAAACAGAATTCTCTTTTGGGGTGATCAAGGCAAATAGAATCAGCATCTAACAAATGAGAAGAAAACTGATGACAAGCGATGAAATTAAGGTTAATCTGCAGGGTCGAATTAACATGTGTGCAACTGTTCAGCACAAACAATAATGAACACAAATGAGCTGATGAGCACGAAAGCATGCCACGGAGTGCGGAGAAGAGGACGCACCTGGGGCGGGTCGGAGTAGTGATTCGGGGCCGGCTCGGGTCCCACCGAACCCGAAGAGTTCAGCTGTGCGCATTTGAGAGGAAGCTTCGGGCTCCAATCTGTTAAGCGAACCGAACAGGCACAGAATAATAATCGACAAAGAAAATTGAAATGGCTGCAAAATGAAAGTACATAGACACTAGACAGGAATAACCCACGTTTACGAGGCAAGCCTGAATGCGAAGGAATCGAGAACGAGATGTTTGGAGAAGAGATCTTGGTCCGGCTTCGCAGCAGAATTGGGGGATGCTGGTGTTCTCGAATTTGGAAGAGCGAGAGATGAGGGCAATCATGAGTATGCAACTGCTTCGTTATAGTTGCATTCATGCTTTTATGCACAAATTGAAACCAACCTTATTCCTATATGGGTTTCGGCGGGCACAGGAACTGCTCTGCAAATGGGATTGGTCTTCTCCTGCAACCATAACTCAGTTCCCCAATTATATATCTCTCTTGACTTCCCTCTAGTTTTTCGATACCACAAGTTACTTTAAAAAACAATTTGAAAAGAACAAGTTCTGAAACTTTTCAGAGAGAACGGAATGTATTTATTACGTAACGGAAAAATGGACCCAAAATTGGGGGGACACACCAAGAAAGTAAACAATTCAATCAAATTTCTTTTACATGAAGTTAGGGTAATTGTTACTCCCAGAGTTATCTCCTCCTAGCTTGTTTTTCTTTGGGCTGTAGCTCCGTATCTCTACCAAAAAATTGGGAAGTCTAATCATTGAGCGTAATATATTTTTTCAGGCTACTTTTGCGTAAGGGAATTTTTTTAAATATTTTTTATTTGAAAATATTAAAAAAATATTAATTGTTTTTTTAATTTTATTTTTATTTTGTAATAAAAAAATTAATAAAATAAGTGAAATTAAAAAAAATTAATTAAATAAAAAAATTAATCATATTAAATTATATTTTTTATAATTATAATTATTTAATAATTTTTTTAATTCTTATATAATTAACTTAAATGATAAATAAAAATAAATAAATAAAAATTTAATATTAAATTACCTTTAGAATAAGAGGAATAGAATTTGCAAGTAAGAGAGTTACTCCCATTATAACACGATCTCCTCATGAGTTTTGGTAGTTTTGATCAAAGAGGAATTGGCAGAGTTTGTGGTCCCTAACTTGCTGGTCTCTTTGGAATTGGAGGAATAAAGAGCTTTTTGATAGCTCTTTCGTCAGACTGAGGCTCCCCTTAAGGTCTAATTAACTTGTTATGATAGGTATACTGATGCTGAGTCTTAGTAACTAAAATTTCTATGAGTGCTGAACACACTGTCAATATCTGCTGGTGTCTCCCTCCTCTGAATTATGTGAAAACCAACACGGTGCCAGTAGATCTAGGCTTAAGGATTTCGTCATACGTCCTAGAGCTGAATTTACAGAGTTTGACGAAAACGATTGAGGGGTGTGGTATAGGAAGTCACACTATAAGAACTTTTATTCATGCTATCAATGAGCTGTTGGCAAGACAGTGAGAGGTTCACATCTGCCATACATATCGTGAGGAAAATTCAGCTGTTGATCATCTAGCAAATCTGAGTTTGGAGCACTCGTAGGTAGTTAAATGTTGGGATAATCTTCCAGCTTCTTTAAATTCTGTGATTTTGAGTGATGCTATAGGAGTGGCTACTCCCATAACTATTATTTCTTAGTTCTTTTTTTGTTGGGCTTTCTGGCCCCATTTAAATACTAAAAAAGAAAAGGCTAACTGGACAAAAGCAAATAACTTTTAAGGTTTTATTATTAAATAAAAAAAATAACACTTATTATCTTTCACAAGCACTTTATTCCGTTGGTCACATGTTGTCTGAGTTTTCACTCATTATACTTAATATAAAATATTATTATTATTTACTCAACAATAATATTAATATTAAACTCGAAATAAATACAGCAGTCTAACATAATATTATATACTTAATGTAAAATACATTTTTAAATACTACATTAATTGTAGTACATTAGAGATAGTTATCATTTCTTGTCACAAATTAATATTTATAATCAATTTTTATTATTTTTTTGAGAGACATCACAATAAAATTTATCATAACTAAAAGTTGAGTGATGTAATAGGATCTAATATGAGAAAGATATTACCATTAACTTTTATTAATTATTGTAGCAAAAGATATATCCAATAGATATATATTATTTTAATGACTAATTAGGCAACCTAAAACGTTTACTATTATTATTTTAATTAATTTGTAACATTATAACATTATTAATTTTTAATTATTTTGTAAATAAATATATTATTCCATCGAATAAAACAATTCAATGAAATTAGTTTTTTATCATTTTCAAAAACATATTTTCATTAATGGATAAAAATCTTTTCATTAAAACTTTTATAATCAAAATTAAAAATAACATAAATTATAATATTATAAAAAGATAATATCTAAAAAATATTTAATTAGACTGTATTTTTCTATAATTATTGTACTTTAAAAATTAAAAAAATATATTATTAAAACTCTCAGACGTTAGATAAAAAGTTATTACATTTTTTTTATTTAAGATTAGTTGGTTTATGTAATAAAATATTTTTTAATTTATTAAAAATTAATGAATTTTGATTGCACAATAAAAAAGTCAATGATTTATACATTTAATTATGTTCTATAATTATCTTATCATTTTTTAACGGATTAAAATATTAAAACCTAAATAATAAAATTAGTCTAATGATATAAGAATCATACTTAATTTTTGTTTTATGATTAATTTAGAAGAATTACACTTTTTTTTCTTATTTTGAGTTTTCATCATTGAAAATATTTATATTTTGAAAATTTATATTTTAAAATTAAAAGTTTGAAACAGATGAAAAGTGATGAAAGATGAGAGACAGAGAAAATAAATAGTAAAGAAAAATAAATATGTGAAATTGGGCTGAAATAAAAGAATTTAAAATTTTTAAATGAAAACTTTGAAAATTTAAAAATATGTGACATGTAGCAATTGAAGTGGAAGAACTTTTAATTTATATTATAGATATATAAATAGATAGATCAAATCATCATAATTATTTAAAAAATATAAAATATGTTTTGAATTTTAAAAATATTAAATATTTTTATTATTTAATACTAGTTTTTATTTGTGATTCTTTAATCTTTACTGTTTTTATTCACTTTTATCTATATTATAAATTTTTTTTATTTAAATATATATGTCATTTAAAAATATTAAAAAAATAATAATTAATTTTTTTAATTTTATCTTTATATTTTAATAAAAAAATTAGTAAAATAAGTGAAATTAATAAAATATTAATAAAATAAAAAAATAATTTAATTATTTTAAATTATATTTTTTATATAATTAAAATTATTTATAATTTTCTTAATTTTTATATAAAATTTTAAATAATAAATAAAAATAAACAGAAAAAATATTTTAAGGACACACAATAACCACACCCCTAGTTTTATTAGGTGAAGCCACGGCCAATCAATGGGAATGGCGTTATGCCTACGCACTCTCAGGCACGAAAAATTATCGCATATTTACGAGAGAGAATAAATGTATGTTTTAAAAAGTGTTTTTATTATTAATTTAAAAAAAAATATATAAATTTATATTATTAATTTAAAATTAATAATAACAATATTTTATAAAATATATATTTATTATATTTTAAAAGCATGCGATAATTTCTACAAACATTGAGACAACCTCATCCATGGACCATGCCGTTGCCACGCGCCATAGAACTCGAAACGGCACCGTTTGATTGTAGGATTTTATTGTTTTGTCGTGTCGTGTTGTACATCTATCGCTCTTCATTCTCCGCAACTCGCTCTCATCATCGTCGTTCCTCCCGAATCGATTTTTTGGGTTTGGGTTTGCGTCGGGTCACGAATCACGATGAACCATTACCAAAGTGTTACTGTTTGAATCTTTGAAGTTTTTTTTTTCTTTTTTTCTTTTTAACTACCGGTGGTTGCGACTCGCAAGGAGGGAAGCGGATTTCGCGCCACCGGCCACTTCGGGCTTCTACCGTCTCGATGACGTATTACGAGGAGGATGACGACGGTGGTCGCAGGGGGGAGGTGGTCCCGGACCTCACGCTTAGAATCCAGACTCGTGATGACAATGGGGGCTACATCAAATTGAGGCCGAGCACCGAAGATCCTCAACCGACGGCCACGTTGGGTGGGGCGGCAGACCCTTCTCCGCCGCCAAGAGGAGCGGTTCTGTGGTATTGGGTTAAATTGGCGGTGTTGTTTATATGCCTGGGGTTCTTGGTTGTTGTTGCCCTCAAGTGGGTCGGACCCTTTTTCATGAATAAGGTTTGCGCTTCTTGCTGGAATTATCGCACTATATGCGCTTTGCTCTCCTCCCGGTATTATATTATCCCCCACCTACCCATCTGGGTATTCTTTGTTGGGCATAGCCTTTTGGTTTTGGAGCTTGTTTTTCACTCTCAAAAGTTTTCACTTTTGAGAACTAAATGATGTATTGCATTTGCATACGCGGTAACGGTTGAGTGAATTGGGAATAGCGAACATGAATTTAGCATTTGTCATCTTTGATTTCCGTCCTAGAGCCATGTTTGGATGTTGGGAGGAGAATGGAAGGGGAGAAATCAAAGGAAAAAGAAAGAGAATGGTGGAAAGCGAGGAGTTAAATGATGATTTTCCTTCGTTTGTTTGGATGTTTAAAATCCTCCAAATTTGGAAGAACTTCAGGTATGTTTGAGTGTTCTACTAAGGAGGGGAAGAAAATGAAGGGGTTTCATGTGATCCTCAAATTCCTCCCTTTTTCTTCATTTTTATGAACAAGGGAGATGTTCCTAAAACCTTAGCTTCCCCTTCCTTTTGATATTTGCATTCGTTGATCGGGCACTGTGTGAATTTTGAACACACAGGGCGACACAAAAACCATACTCCTCGGAAAGCTTTGTTTTTATGGATATTCATGACCATGAATGCAAGTGCTTGCTATTCAATTGTATCAATTTTTTGGTTTTCTTATGCATGCGGTTTTAATAAATGATAGGTAAAAGGCATCATGATGGCTTGATTTCGTCTTGTATCATATTCAGTATTTGCTTACTTGTAGGTGGCAGAACCTTGGCAATTTAGATAGCTCAAATCTATATTATGGTAATCGAAATAATAGTTAAAAAGTTTAGAATAACCCTTGCACAGTCTAGGATTGATTACTGCCTTACAATGAACACGTCCAATCTTGATGCTGCAGAGTGCAGACTCATGTATTTTATACTCTTTTTGGTTGCCTCTAACATGAAACTTATGGAATCACGGTGCATTGAAGTGTATGTTAAAATACAAATGCTTGCAGGAAATAATTTATAGCACTGAAATTTTTTTAATGTATTGTCTTTTTCCTTGTCTACATCAGTCGTAAATTATAATGTTGAATCAGCTATCTCATTGATGACATTTAATTTTTTTTTTTTTGTCGTAAAGATTGATGACATAGCTTTTACTTTCAGGAGATTATTCCAATAATAAATTGGGAGACAAACAAATTCAGTACTCCAGTGTTAGCTATTCTGGTGTTTGCTTCTGTAGCACTATTCCCTACCCTACTTTTGCCATCTACACCGTCTATGTGGGTGGCTGGGATGACATTTGGTTATGGCTTTGGGTTCTTGCTAATAGAAACTGCAGCAGCTGTGGGTGTATCACTCCCTTTTATCATTGGTTCAATCTTCCATCATAAAATTGAAGTACATGCCTTGTCTTCAATCTTTCTGTCTACATGTATTTGCCTCACCTGTGCTAATTAAAATCCAATATTTCATGATTCTCTGTAGGGATGGTTAGAAAAGTATCCAAAGAAAGCTTCTATTATAAGATCTGCTGGTGGAGGAAATTGGTTTCATCAGTTTCAGGCAGTTGCTTTAATCAGGGTTTCTCCATTCCCGTACATAATTTACAACTATTGTGCTGTGGCAACAAACGTTAATTATGGGCCTTACATATTGGGATCCTTGGTAGGAATGGTTCCAGAAGTATTTGTTGCGATCTATACGTAGGGTCTTCCTCTATCTCTATCTCTCTCTCTCTCTATGATACACTCTTTATTGGTTATACTAGGAGTTTGCTTTTGTTTTGCCTGGCTATTTACATACTTAGATGGATTACTTCTTGAATATGTAATATTTTCGTGTAAAAGTTGTCATGTACATTTGAAAATATAGGGTGACCATTTTTTGCTAACTTTTGGATGCCCATGCCATACTACTGGATTTAGATTGGCTAGCTCTGTCTCCAGCATTTGTATGTTTAGCAGAGCATGATTATTTCAAGAAACAACAATTGTTTACATTATGACTTCTTCTCATTTAATAATAATTGCTTCAATTAGATGTTATGGATTTAATACCTGATATAATGGAGAGTCCTGCAAACTCTCCATCATGGTATACAATGTTTTCATGGTTCCCTTTGTTGCAATAAGTTGCTTTCATGATTAATCATTATGAAGTATATCTAGAAACAATTTGGTGGATTGACGGTAAAATTGAGATAGTCCTTCAAATTTGTTTTAGTTCCATATATGTGAGGTGAAAGATTGCTCTTGCCTTTGGCTTTTTGGTTTCTGCTTGTCTTTAACAATAAAATTTCTTCATGTATGTTCTGACCAAACTCAAGGATTTGTTAATTGTCATCGAAGTTTGTTGATTTTACATATCAATACTTGTTGATCCATTTCCCTTCATAAATTTTACACTTTTTCTCTTGGAACAAGTTCATTTTTTAATGTGTAAGCATCTTCATATCATGTCCTCACTGTTTACTCCTCCTTGAATTTGGATCATGGGAAATCTATTGGGTAGGTGAATTGATATTTTACACATGAAGTAGATGGTTGTTTTTGTTAGAGCAGTTGTGTCTCAGTTCAAAATTGTTTCTATTCTTATTTAATTCTTAACTAGTAAGATTACTTATGCTATGCACAAAAAAAAATAAGAATACTAAATATAAAAAACTAAAAAAAATTAGAAGATTAAAAAATGAAAGGAAAATATTGTTAAATAGAAAGAAGAAATAAAAAAATAGGAAGAAGGAAGATTTCTAGAAGACCAATTAAAAGGTCTGACCCATGGACTTCCTCTCCTTGGGAATTTAAAACCATGACCTATCAACAATTACTTGAGATAATAAATACATTACAACATCTAAAATCTACATCAACGTTACTTACCACATAACCATTGTTTATTATAGCCTAATGTCAAATTTTTTTTCCACATGGCAGAGTCAAACTTCACATGTCAAATTCAAATTACACTTCTCCTTTTAAATATTATAATAGAGTGGGAATATTATCACTTGGGTTTTGTATCACCAACTATTCTATGACTTTGTAGAGAGGTAAGTGAATGATCTGTTTTCATGCATGACATGTGATAACTTCTTAAATAAATCAATATACTGGCATTTGTCCACTAGCCGGGTAACACTGTCTCTTATAATGGTGGGACTAATACTAAAGTGACTGACTGGTCACCTAAGGAAACTCCTGTTCCCATCCACTCCCCCAGGCCAAAAAATTGATAACAAGATTCTATGTGGTTGTTCTCTCTCACTGTTGGACTTATTTCTTCTTCCTCTTATGCTCCCCCCCTCCTGGTCACTCACCTTCACTTGATCTGCACTACTTCTTCATGATCATTTGCTTGCATGGTTTCATCGATCTCCAGCAAAAGCATTTGATTATCTAATAACAATGATGACTTTGCCATTAACTGATACTTTTCTTTTATCTTTGCATTTGACTTGTATTTTATGTTACACCTGCAATCTGTTATTTCCAGTTAGCCATTTCGAATGTTAGTTTGTTTATAAAGATAGGAAGTAATGATGCAAAATATCCTCTTTAATTCATTGTCTTCTTGTCTTTCACTGCAGAGGAATTTTAATACGGACATTGGCTAATGCTTCACATGAACAGCACGCTCTATCAGCCCCGCAAATTGTCCTCAATGTTGTTGGTTTCTGCATAACTGTGGCTACAACAGTCTTTTTCACAGCCTATGCTAAGAGGCAGCTCAAGGAGTTACAAACGGAGGATCAGCTGTTGTTGCAATAATCCAGTAATTTTAGTCTGGGTTCTTTCTTGGCTGAATGAAGCAGTTACTGCTATTTCATATTGGCTCATGGTGGTGCATACTGCACAGTCGGGTGAGGTTTTATTCATCAAGTAACTTCATCCACGAGAGGGTTGAAACGTCAAATGTTTATAGAAAGGAGTGAGAAGAGGTGACCGAGGATACTGGAGGAACAAGCTAACACGACTGACATCAACATTTCTATTTCTTTTTTCCTTCTATTGTTTACACTCCTACAAAAATTGTTTTCTTTGTTGGTGCTTCCATCTTTTTTATCATTGTAAATGAATGAAATTCCCACTTTAGAGTGATTGTTTTGAACTCGGCAAGTTTCCTCTGTAAATCAAATACATCAATGTTGTTGACTTGCCATAGACGTTGCAATTTTTTTTTTTTTTAAATGCTACGATGACTATGGTCGGTTCCATTTTCTAGTGCTCTTCATGGGTATTAACTATTGATATCTATTTCTCAATTTCACAATCTCTCATTTTTCTTTGAACCTTTATGACCAAAAGCACAAGAACCTTCGTTCATCAATGCCCCAACCAACGAATCTAAATTATTTTAGACTTGGCCGTAAAAGGGGAGGGATTCAGTGTAATTGGATTCCAAATGATTCCAAATGCGTTTCTTTTACACCTATGTGTTCAATATTTAGGTTCAATTGGATTCACCTAAATTTTAGTTGAGTTTATTATTTACTTTCTTTGTATGACTCACATGTTCCTATCAGTTGATTGTCATATCAGTTTGACTAGATATTATCTTTCCTGACTTTTTCCAGCTATAAGCTTGTCCAGTAATGATCTGATATCTTCGTTGGCTTGATGTATGGCTATCACAGCTTTTATGTTTAGGTGCCAATATTCTACCAAAAGAAGGCTCTAGACAAGTAAGTACGTTGAAAATTGAACAAGAAAGATATTGAAAGCTCGAAAGGGAAATGGTAATCTGCATGACATGCTTAACAACATCGATGTCATGTAAATTGTGAAGAAATGTAGGGAATTAATCAAGAGTTAGGGATGGGTTTTCTAACAGTCATGATGATCTCCATCCCTTTTGTGCACCAGCTCTCATTAATACCTGGCATTACATGTGTTTTTATTTTGTTTTTGTCTTGCTTTCGGGAACTTTCTTTTTGGAATGTCTTCTCTCATTTTTAGCAAACTAGGACCTTGTTATGATTCTTTTCCCATTAATGATAACACGTCAATTGTATCAATGTTTGAAGATTATATAGTACGAGCTTGTCATAATGGTTGTAGGAACTGGGAATATGTTGTTTAATTTCATTTTCACTCGAGAGGGGTTTTGTTTTCCCTGTGGTCACCTCCCATGTAGGTATAACCTATACTGATAAAAAAAAGAATGTGTACAAATTTACAAGAGAACAATCATGGTTTTGTCCGACAGTCAACACAATTACTGTCTTATTTAAGCGCGATGAGCCAAATTTCATTATTGAAAATGGAAACAGAGAAAATCACCACTGAATTCACCTTTGACTAAAGTGGGAGAGGTAAGTGATTTGTAAAGTTTTGCTAGTTTGGTTCCAATTAACAGCTACTTAGATGATATGATTTTGGCCAACATGGGTTGGATAAAGCTAGTTGAAGGGATTTGGATGCGACTTTGTACTCCCATGTGTAATCCCATGTGTAAGAGTTCAAATTGTCTTTGATTATTAGTTTCACTTGATGGTCATCTTTCTTTAAAGTGATCTTTTGACATTCAAAGATTAGTTGAGTAACTTTCTTTTAAGAATTAAAAATCTATTAAGATAATTTTTTAAATGAACCTCTGCCTATTCTTCTATAATCTTAAGTATGTCACTAGTACCATAACAATAACCTATCCTTAATACTATCTTTAACACAAAAAAAAAATGATATGATTTTGTAAATCCCATCTTTACACTCTTTACTTTTGGAAAGAGATACTTAATGATAAATTTAAATAAGACAAGATGAATGTATCGATACATTATTAGTTTTTATTTTCTCTCTCTTCTTCTTGTCCTTTTTTTGTAAAAAAAATAAAAATATTAATCTTATATTTAGTTTTTATATTTTTTCCTTTACACCCAATTTTTAATATAAAAAGGAAGAAAGAGTTGTATGAAAAAAGTTGTACAAATAAGATTGCTAAAAGAAATTCTAGCCAAACGCTGTGTCAGGAATCAGGATATGGGTATTGTATAATAGTATCAACTACCTAGTATAAGATATGTTATACCCCTTGTATTATTGTTGCGCAAGCATATTCTCTTTTCCTCCGTCTCAGTGTCTCACAGTTCAGCAAAGCAGTCTGCATTTGTTCTCCTTGTTCCTTGTTGTATTCACCCTTCTTCCAAACAAGAACTTGCAGTGAGTGACGCTTATTGAATATATTACATCGGCTTAAAACCATGTCTTGTGCAATTGTCTCTATGTTAATGCTCGCTCTCATTCACTGTTTCACAGTTGGACATAAACACACAGGTTTAGATTCGAATTCAGTGCCATTACAAATGGAACGGGTACGACGATGACTCCATAAATGATAATGAACTGTTCATGTCAGTTGGCCCTCTTATTTGTTTTCTTTTTGGGGCGAAGGTTGCTATTCTCGTTTGTGGGAGGGAGGGTCTACCTGATATTAAGCTGAGCCATGAGATGATAGAGACACCAACTAAATGGACTGTTTAATATAGATAAAAAAAAAAAGAACACTGATTTGCTTTAGCTGCCCTGTTTTACAGTATAAGTACTTAAGTTATTTGATGTTGATCCTAAGATCAGAGGCTGTGAAAATGAAATTTAGAAAAAAAAAAAAAAAAAGCATCAAAAGAGAAGGCGTGCTGGCTGTGGGAGACCCGGGACCCCCGTAAAATATATTAACCATGACTTTTATTTATTAAAGTAAAATATATTTTTAATTTTTGAAAGATATATTATTTATTAATTTAATTATTTAAAAATTAATTTTATTTATTTAATTTTTTAAATTTTAAAATTATAATTTTTTTAAAAATAAATTTGATAAAATTTAAAAAAATAAAAAAATAAAATTTGTAAGTAACTTAAAATTTAAGAAATTAAATTAATAAAATTAATTTTTTAAAAAATTAAAAAAATTATATTTTTTTAAAAATGAAAAATAAATTTTATTCTATTTATTATCTAATCGAAAAAGCATTAAATAATAATGCATCCAGCATATAACATTCAATCCAAACATGGCATAAAACATTGGCATGGCGAAGGGATTTTTAACCGTTGATTAGAAGTAAGAAGGAAAGAAACTTCCCGAGCGGAAGTGGGAGATATTCTGCCCCCTCTTTACTAGTCAAATGCAAAAAGACAAATTTGAACAAAAAGGAAGTAACGTTAAAGAGAAGGACTTTTCAGAAAAACTGTAAAACCAATAAAAACAAACGTTGAATGGAAGCAAGCGAAAGGGAAAGGGAAAGGGGAACGGAAAGGACCAATCTTTCTTTGTTTTTCTTTTCTTCAGATCCGAAGGCTAAAATTACCTAATACGACAGAGAGAGAAGGGAACGCCGCGTGGCATGAATCTCATCCCCTATGTATTTATGGGATCTGCCTCGCGCCTGTCTCACGGGGGTCGCATCGCAATCACTGGTGTTAATCATCTCTAGTCTTTGGTCCACTGGAAATTTCTCTGAAAATCTCCTTCTCTAATCCTTGAGAATTGAAAATCATAAAGGTTAATTAAACTTAAAGTACTTTTTTTTTTAAATTTTAAGGTGTTTATATTTTAGTTAATGATTTATATTATAAAAATTAATAACTAATAAAAACATAATAAATTATTAATAGCTCGTCAAGATAATGATAACCTGAAAAGAAAAAATTGACATACATCAGCACAGTCCGTATTTATAAATGTTTGACGTGACTTAATTATTGTTTGTACGCAGTTGATTAAGTAAGCAGATGCTAATTAGGAGTAACTACGACGAATTCCAACGAAAAGTGTCACTAACGAAACGGATGGGCAAACCCTTCGCCAGAAGAAGAAACGGTACTACAGACAACGACACTCCTTGCTCCTTCCTTTCCACCTCCTCCTCTTCTTTCTTCTGGGTTTTTTTTTTAAATTTTAATATTCCTAACCTCTCTTCTCTTCCCTTGCATACTAATTGCGATGGTGTTGATGGTGATGACGGTTGTGGTGCCTTGGTTGGTGGGGAAGAATAAATACTGGGTTAGAGAAACAGGGCCTACACAACACAGGACATGGCGGTGTTGGTGCTGAAAGAGTAACTCAGGCTCACAGACATAGATTGGGTTTCCATGGTTAAAGCGCATCATTGCCACAGAAAGTCTTTCGAGAGAGAGAGAGAGAGAAGGGCTCTCTCATGCACGTGGTTCAGCTTCAGTTGGTGGCCATCTCTAAAATTTATATCTCACAACTATTAAAAGAAGTTTATTTAATTGCCTCTCACTGTCTCACCTGCTTTCTTTCCAGCAAAGGTACAGCCACCGTTTCCATTCCAGCATCTTCATTACGTTTGCTCCCACTCCCACCTGCCTTCCATTCCTTCTCTCTCTTCCATTCCATCTCCAACAAGCTCAAGCTCGGATTTTGGTGCTCGCACTTCAACCCCGGAAAAGCCAAATTACAACAACAAAAACACAAAAGGAGATTCCAGGATCTTTGTTCTTGATGCTTGACGGAGAACCCAATAAGAGAAGCACAGATTAAACGGGTACTTTGGTTTACAATATTTTACTTGCAGTACATGTTCAAGTTGTCATCTTTTTTGTTTTTTCTCCTTCAATCTCAGTCGGAAAAGGAGGCGCTGAATGAGAATGCTCCCATTTGGTCACGAGCGTGATGTTTTGTTTCTCATTGGACCAACATTTGCAAAACCTCAAACATTGTAGCTGAGGAGACAAAACCTCAGAACCCCCAATTTTGGTTCTAACAGCGATAATGCCTAACGGGTAAAGATATCCACCGACGCCCCTTGTTTCGAGCATGAGAAGACACCGTCAAATTCGTCTCTCTCATGCTCTGTTGTACGCCATTATTTGTTTCCTTTCATCTGTCACTGTCTCACCAGCAACAGAGAAGGAGATTTTGCTTCAATTCAAGGGTAACGTCACAGATGATCCCCGCAACAGCTTGAGTTCTTGGGTTTCAAGTGGAAACCCTTGTCAAGATTACAAGGGCGTTTCCTGTAACTCGGAAGGATTTGTGGAAAGAATCGTTCTGTGGAACACTAGCTTGGCCGGAGTATTGTCGCCAGCACTGTCGGGGCTGAAGTCGTTGAGGATATTGACATTATTCGGGAATCGCTTCTCGGGTAATATCCCAGAAGAATTTGCTGACGTTCACTCGTTGTGGAAGATCAATTTGAGCTCCAATGCCTTATCCGGTTCAATCCCAGAGTTCATAGGTGATTTGACTAGCATTCGCTTTCTTGATTTATCCAAGAATGGCTTCACTGGGGAGATACCATCAGCTTTGTTTAGGTACTGCTACAAAACCAAGTTCGTTTCTCTTTCTCATAACAATCTTTCAGGTCCAATTCCTGCGTCATTGGTGAATTGCTCCAACCTTGAAGGATTTGATTTTTCGTTCAACAATCTGAGCGGGGGTGTTCCTTCGCGACTCTGTGATATTCCAAGGTTATCATATGTATCACTGAGAAGCAATGCATTGTCAGGGAGTGTGCAAGAGCACATCTCGGCATGCCAAAGTTTGAATCATTTGGATTTTGGTAGTAATAGATTCACCGATTCGGCCCCATTCAACATCCTTGAAATGCAAAATCTTACCTATTTCAATATATCGTATAATGGGTTTAGAGGAAATATTCCTGAGATCACTGCCTGTAGTGAGAGGTTAGAATTTTTCGATGCTTCAAGGAATGATTTGGATGGGGAGATTCCCTCGAGCATTACAAGATGCAAGAACCTAAAGCTTTTGGCCTTGGAGTTAAATAGGCTGAAAGGGATTATCCCACTAGAAATTCAGGACTTGAAAAGACTATTAGTTATTAAATTGGGCAATAATTCAATAGGTGGAATGATTCCCAAGGGTTTTGGCAACATTGAACTGCTTGAGTTTCTGGATTTGCACAATCTGAACCTCAATGGCGAAATTCCCATAGATATAAGCAATTGCAGGTTTCTTCTTGAGCTGTGAGTTCCGTAACTTTCTCAAACTGCTGTACATTAACTTGAACCCTCTGACTCAAATCTAAACACATTCTTTTATGTTGCTGCAGGGATGTTTCTGGTAATAACTTAGAGGGGGAGATTCCTCAGACCCTTTACAACATGACAAACCTGGAAGTCCTTGACCTACATCAAAACCAGCTGAAAGGAAGCATCCCACCAAGCCTAGGAAACCTGTCATGGATCCAATACCTAGATCTGTCACATAATTCGCTTTCCGGTTCAATCCCTCCTTCCCTTGGAAATTTGAAAAACTTGACACATTTTAATCTCTCATTCAACAATCTCTCTGGTCTCATTCCTGATATTGCAACCATACAACGTTATGGTCCATCTGCATTTTCCAACAATCCTTTTCTCTGTGGTGCTCCTTTGGACACTCCTTGCTCAGCAAATGGAACTGGATCACCTTCAGGTCCTGGGAAGACTAAGGTTCTAAGTGTCTCTGCAATTATAGTAATTGTTGCTGCTGCAGTAATTCTTACGGGGGTTTGTTTGGTGACCATCATGAATATTAGGGCTCGTCGTAGAAAAACAGATGATCAGATTATGATCGTTGAGAGCACACCTCTTGGATCAACGGAATCAAATGTTATAATTGGAAAGCTGGTTCTTTTCAGCAAAACTCTACCGTCAAAATATGAAGATTGGGAGGCAGGTACCAAAGCATTGCTTGACAAAGAGTCTTTGATAGGTGGTGGATCAATTGGTACAGTCTACAGAACTGATTTTGAAGGTGGCGTCTCAATTGCAGTGAAGAAGCTTGAGACTTTGGGAAGGATCAGAAACCAGGAAGAATTTGAGCATGAAATTGGGCGACTTGGCAACCTTCAACACCCTAATTTAGTTGCTTTTCAAGGTTACTATTGGTCCTCGACAATGCAGCTGATTCTATCAGAGTTTGTCCCAAATGGGAATCTGTATGATAATCTACATGGGATTGGCTATCCTGGAACCAGCACTAGTAGAGGCAATAGGGAATTATATTGGTCTAGAAGGTTTCAAATTGCACTTGGAACCGCAAGAGCCCTTGCTTATCTTCACCATGACTGTCGACCTCCAATTCTTCATCTCAACATTAAATCCTCTAACATACTCTTAGATGAGAAGTATGAAGCTAAGTTGTCTGATTATGGATTAGGAAAGTTACTTCCCATTTTGGACAATTACGGTCTGACCAAGTTCCACAATGCTGTTGGGTACGTTGCACCAGAGTTGGCTCAAAGCCTGAGGCAGAGTGAAGAAGTGTGATGTTTATAGTTTTGGTGTCATTCTTTTGGAGCTGGTTACTGGGAGGAAGCCTGTAGAAAGTCCAACAACGAATGAGGTGGTGGTTTTGTGCGAATATGTAAGAGGGTTGTTGGAGACTGGCTCAGCTTCAGATTGCTTTGATAGAAGTTTGCTGGGCTTTGCTGAGAACGAATTAATTCAGGTTATGAGATTGGGGCTAATTTGTACTTCGGAGGATCCTTCAAGGAGACCAAGCATGGCTGAGGTTGTTCAGGTCCTTGAGTCCATTAGAAATGGATTGGAATCGCATTAACCAGTAAGAGCTTTTCCGTGCACCTCAGAATGAAAGTAATAACTAATTTTGTTGAAAATTCTTCCAGGCGCTGAGGCATTTCAGACATAACAGAGCATAAATGGAATTGAATTTGGATTGACTGTGGATACAAGGAGGGGGAAGGGGAAGGGGGAAGTATGTTACTTAGGCATTCAAAACGAAGAAAAGCAGAGGACAAAAATTCTTTTGCATTCAATTTTATGTTATCATTAATTTTTTCAAAAAAATTTGTAATATTTGCAATAAAAGGCATTTGTTTATTCAGTTCCAATTTCTTCTCTTCTGGCTTCTATAACATGTCATGAGGCGTAAAAGAGATATGTCGTATGTGAAAATGTTGGGAAAGCGTGCGATGATGTCATACCCTGGTTTGGTTTCTAGTTTGGACGAGTTTAAATTAGAATTTATAAATTTGATTTTGAATTAATTTAATTTTATAAAAGTAAGTTTATATTATTATAATTTATATTTAAAAATTTTTATTTTAAAAATAATTTTAATAAAATTAATATTATTTAAATATTATTTATTAAAATTATTTTTATATATATAATTAGAAGATAAAATATAAATTATATGTTATTTTATTTAAATTGTCTTTTATATTTTATTTCATTATTTTTAAATATTTAATTTAATAAAAGATTGAATTTTGTTATAATAATTATTTTTACTTTTGATATTAATATTATATTAAAAATATAAAATAGAGATAACACACTGCACGTAAAGATAAGACAGGTGGATGCAACTTTGTTTAATAATTATAGTAGCAAGCTATTTACGCAAGGCTGAGGAGAAAAATTGAAGAGAGAGGTAGAGGGAGTAGCATAGGAAATATGATTGTTGAAACACTGAAAGTACCATAAAACTCAAACGCCGCCAATGCCCAACGGAAAAGCAAGCTATTTTTACTTTTATGTTGCTTTAGGGCAAAAGCAAGTTCAGAGGCAAAAGTAAGTTTGATTTATTGTTCCAACATAAAACCAAACAAGTATTAAATATGGGAAAAAGCCCGTTTCATCATTTGAACGCCGGTTTGGATGAACACACTTCTACTCTTTATACTTTTCCTCGTATTTTGTTTTTTTTTACTTTTTTATCTCTACTAATTAAGGAATCAGAGGAAACTTCTCTCTAGTAAACACTTGCATTAATTCATGCTGAAGCTTATGAATTCTAGATTTATGCGTGAATTTGGATGATTTCTTATGATAGGATTATTTTGAGAGAGATCGACACAGTTTTTTATGTGAGAATGTAAGAAACTATTAAGATAAATTATAAAATTTATTAATTATAATTTAAATTTTATTATATCTTTTTCTCTTCATCTTTTTCTATTTCTCTCCAAGAGAATCCTTTCCTGTTACCAGGTCATTTACGCACATACTGCTTCAACTTTATCTACTTTCAACTTAGCCATGATATGAGCACTTTCAAGATTTTCCCCGCCTGTGTCATGCAGAACCTGAAGTCCCCATTTCCTCGTGAGCAATACATAAATGTTATCGAAACATAATCCCGCTAATGGATGGCTACCATTACAAGAATTCTACATAACACAAACGGCCTTTTCCTTCTCTCATACGAAGACCATGCTTAATGGCACAAATCTCAGTTCGCATGATACAGCGATCCCTCAAACTGTGCTGTCTCCTTAAGCATTAGCTGATAAAACAAAAACCACTTTTGCTTGGGTTGTACAGGGATTAGGGAAGCTGCTATCAACATTAAATTTGATCCATCCTTATGGAAAAGAGGCCCAACTGTCAATGGCCAGGCCTTTGCCGAACACAAGAAACCCTGAGAGAGAAAAATGAGGAGAAGTGTTATCCAAAAGGCTCGCTAAACTTCCCCAGCTGAGCGAGCGAGAACACTTGTTTATCAAGTTCTGCCCTCAGACAAAGTCTTTTGTCAGTTATTACACCAAATTTTAAATAATACAATAGGACCTTCCTGCTGAAATATTTAAAGCTTTTTCTGATAACAGATTATGAAATAAAAGCAAACGTCAAACGTAACGGCTAAAAAGGAAAAACGGCTATCAAGCCCATAGCCGAATTTGGGTTTCGCAAGGATTTTACCTTCGCTTTCTTCTCTTTTTACAAATGATGATGGAGCCGCTTCTAAGTCGAGATAGTAATTTCAACACAAAGATACTTCAATATTGTGAAATAAGTTGATAGTACCACTTGATTTGAGGAGGCTCCGACTATAGAAGTCTTCATGCGTAGGTTTTGTAATATTACAACCTATCATTTTGAAGCAACTCAAGCACATTGACTGCCCCATGATAACTGATTTCCTTTAAGGAGCATTCAAATCTATGATGATAGCTTCTTTAAAAGAAGAGTAAAATTTATTTTTAATATTTAAAAAATATATTATTTATTAATTTTATTTTTTAAAAAATTAATTTTATTAATTTAATCTTTTAAATTTTAAATCACTTATAAATTTTATCTTTTTATTTTTTTTAAATTTTATTAATTTGATTCCTTTGAAAAACCAAATTATTATGAATAAAAAAATTTAAAAAATTAAACCGATAAAATTAATTTATAAATGATAAAATTAATAAATAATACATACTATATTTCACTCTTAAAAGAATAAAGAATATGTAAACCAACTAAATTTGCAGAACTAATTGACACCACATCAACTATGGGATTTTGCGGCTTCAGAAATTCTCCGAATCCGTTCCATAACTACAGAAATATCCTTTTCAGTCAATGTAGTAAAACAAAAACGGAACCATCCAGGTTCAATACAATGACAAGAGGATCCCGGGGTAACATTGATCTTTGCTACATTCAACAATCTATCCCAGAGCTCAAGCTCCCCTTTTTCACTGTAAGAGCGGATTAACCTACTCATGTCAGCCCAGCAGTAAAAACCACCACTGCTCCTGGTGCACTCAATCCCTAACTGCTTCAATCCTGCCACAAATGCGTGATACATATTCCGAAGCCTCAATCTGTTAATCTCAATGAATTTTTGTACAAATCTTGTATCTGAAAGCATGGAGATAAGCAATCGCTGGGTTGGAGCAGAAATGGCCGAGAACCTTGCCAGTTTGCTTGAAGCAGCCAGGACATTCTCATTATAGGAGTAGATAACACCCACCTTAAAACCTGGAACAGAGAGGTCATTTGATAAACCAAACACTATGTGAACTCTGTCCCGATCAAGATCTTCTGCTTCCATGATTTCTGCCATGCTCACAAACTCTTCGTTTCCATAAACAGACCCTGCAAATATTTCATTAGAGATTATGTGTATGTTCTTCTCTCTAGCAAAGTCCAGAAGACTGTATAATGTTTCCCGATTTAACAGATTGCCAACAGGATTGGAGGGGTTCGTTATTATAATTCCACGAACTTTTTGACCACGTTTCTTTGCCTGGTTGAAGGCTCGGTCAAGTGCAGTTATACTTAAATTGAAGTTATCAGCGCTGCGGCAGGGAACAGGTACTATCTCCACGCCAGTTCGCCATTTCACTTCCTCGTCAAAGCTGCATGATATGATCAAAACATTCATCTTTTCTTGCAGGAAAGCAGGTAACAAAATGAGGACTTTGGAGAAATTGACTGTTACCCAGGGCTATGTGGCGTTGGAACAAGGAATGCATTTCCACTATCTGCTACGCAGAAGCTGAGAATATCAATTGCAGGGGAGGCACCTGCAGTTAGTACTATTTGTGACGGGTTGAGAAAAACTGACTTTTCCATAACTTGAGAGATGAAACCTGCGACAGCCTGCAGGATTAGAGAATTAAGATACAAACATAAAGAGACTAAAAGTAGCTTTAAGAGATACAGTTAAAAGAGCAACTTCAAGAGAATGCATTCATATGCCACAGAAAGAGAGAGGGAGAGAGAAGGCATCCATCGTTACAAACGAAATTCTTAGCAGAAACTTTGATTTTCACAAACGGATGATGAGAGAAGACAGAGGCAACCTAAAACTTATAATGTTTTCTACATATTTCTGAAAAAAAAAGGGAAGAAAAGAAAAGGAAAAAAAAACCACTCATCTGATCAATGATCAAATTCAAAGTCAGCAGTTTTTCATGGTTGAAAATGCTTCAGAAAAAGTAAAACCACTTGGCCCCTATCACATTTATCTTATTGTGTGTTCATGCACATGCATCTCAGATTGAGATGACTAATTACAGATTCACAGCTTACGAGAAAAATGTTCCTAAGACCATAATTGTGCAATTACACATTACGCAATTTATGGATCATGGCATTTAGTTAAGCTTTAATGTTCCCTCATTGGATCACTAAAATTATTTTGTTATTTATTTAACATGCCCTGATAAACTGTTTAATTTTGTTTATATCTACAATGACACTGAAATGATAAAATAGCAGGCTGAAGCTCGGTAGCTAACTAGCGTAAAAAAACTATCAGGAGTTTTCGTCTAACCTATTTAGCAAGAATCTATTTTGATCAAAGCAAGTCTCATATGTAACTCAAATACTGATGAAGAAACAGAAGAAAAGCAATTTTGAAACAAAATCATTTAAGAGTATATCCAAAGCCCAAAAAAGAAAAATCATGCAATTATCTCACTCTGCAGTGATGGATTACAAGTCTAATCAATACAGAAGTAGAACAAACCACACCGAAAGCAAAGGATAAGAACTTGCAACAAAAGACAGACGGAAAAGTCTGAATTACCACTTTGAACTCCATCAATCCATCGTACGGTTGGTAAGCTGCAATCCCGCTGATATTCATCCCGCTGCAATTTCCTCCTCTTCCCAATATAGCAGTGCTTGCATTCTTGTGAATCCAATCTTGAATCAAGTCCAGTGATAGCTACACCACCGAGAAGAGCCACGAACTCTTTAATCAAGAAAATAAATAGGAAACGAAAACAGTGGGAAAAAGAAAAAACAAACTCACTGTGTTTTCGGCCAAACCAAGCTGAATAACGCCATCGGGATTATCGATCTCGTGGTATGGATTCTCCGCGACCTTCTGCAAGCCGAAGTAGTAAGGAGAGTCTGCGGTCAGCCTGGCGATGGAATTGGCCCGACCCGACACATAAGCGGATCCGGTGGCACCCCTGGGCGAGAGATGGATCCGGGACAGTGAGCGCGGCAAGACAGAGATATCCGGAAGCTTATGGGAAGGGGGATCCGGGTCTGGCGTGGAAGGAGAGGAGTGGGAGCGAGAACGATGGCGGGACTTGAAGTAGAGTTGAAGAAAGTAGAAGAGGGCACAAGGAATGACGGAACCCCAGAAAAGACCTCCTCTGCCTTGAACAACTCCTTGTAAAGGCACTATCAGTCTCATGGCAGTACCTCGGCCGCCGCCGCCGCCGCCAGTTACAGAAGATGGTTTACGAAAAAATGGGGCGGCGAGGGTGAGGGTCATTGTAGAAACATGGGGAGTGTGTTGGAAACGGACAAGAACAATTATTAATTAAGTAGATGGAGGCGGAGAATTCAAAGAAGAAGAGAGTCAAGAACGAGAAGCACCGTGTTGGGGAAGACGCAAGAGCAAAGAGAGAGTGCGGAGAGTCAGAGTGACGAATTTTGGAGTTTCGAAACTCGTCAATCTTTTCTTGCGAGTTATTAGTTAGAATTTGTCTTGCGTGTGTACGTTGCGTGCGCCGTTCCTTGAAGGCCCTTGATCAAGATTCGAGAATTGAGGCCAATACCTATAGCAATAGGAATATCATGAATGATGATTCTAGATTCTAATCTCTCCTCCCTCACTCTCTGCTCTGGTCGACGTAATGGTTGGAGGGATTTTTTTAGCCGTAGTTTTGACGTTATTAGGTTGATTTACCAAAATAGCCTCCAAATTTGCCGCTCACTTTGGCCTACATGCCTTGCACTGCCTTTCTCCCATCATACTTATTATTCGTACACCATGTTATTATATTATTTTTCCATAATTTTAAAAAAAAATAAAAATACACATTTCAATACATATTTTTTAATTGTTTTTTTTAAAATATAAATAATAATATCATTTTTTATTTATTTTTATTTATCATTTAAAATAATTATATAAATATTAAAAAAATTATTAAATAATCTTAATACAATTAAATTATTTTTTTATTTCATTAATATTTTTTTTAATTTAATATACTTCACTAATTCTTTTTATTAAAAGATAAAATTAAAATTAAAAAAAATTAATTAAGAATAATTATATATATCTTACTAACTTATTTTTTTAATTATTAAATAAAATAAGTATTGAATAATTTTTATGTTTTTAATATACTAAATATTTTATTTTTTATTTAATAGTTATTTTATTAAGTACTCTTTCTATTTATTTTTATTTTTTGTTTAATAAAATTTTTATTATTTAAAGATATATGTCATTTGATAATATTAAAAAAATATTAATTAATTTTTTTAAATTTTATATCTTTTAATAGAGAAAATATTAATATAATAAATAAAATTAAAGATAAAAAAATTTAATTAAAAAAATAATATTTTAATTATATTAAATTATATTTTTATATAATTAAAATTATTTAATAAATTTTTAAATTCTTATAAAAAACTTTAAATGACAAATGAAAATAAAAGAAAAAAGTCTTAAAAAATTATTAACAAAAATTTAAAAGAATACTATAATTTATTAATTAATATTTCTTAAATATTTTTAAATAATAAAAAAAATTATACTATAAATAAAAATGATGAGAGAGAGTAACGTGCGACAAACATTAATTAGTACCACCCACCCTGCTGGTTTCATACATTTCTATGAGATCATGCTTTCTTTTCTTTTTTTCCTACCTAAAGCTTTTTTCCTTTTTATGTTGATTTGCAATCATTCAAAATAGGCAGAGATCGAGAATTGAAGGATATTTTAGTTTTTTTTAATAAAGTATATCCTTGTTTTTCAAATAATAAATTATAGTGGAACGTAGATGAAAATCTTGAACTTATTATTCTCTTTTACAATACCTAAAATAGGGCAAGATACACGAGTATAGTAAATTAATTTTTCAAATCAATCTTGCATGTCGAGTCAAGATACAAGTATCTAAACACAAAACTCTTCTCTCCTAAGCATTTACATACGGGATTCTTTTTAAATCATGCAAGACAACTCCGAGCAAGGGCTATAATAATAATAATAATTATTATTATTATTATTATTATTATTAAAATTTAAGGTTTAAAACTTTATAAATGTCAAGTAAAGACGTTACCAGCTTGATTCTTGAGCTGCCTGTCAATTCTTTCACCAATTTAATAACTTATTTAATTTTTACAATTTTAGTTTTAATAATTAGAATTTATTTTTTTAATTTTTTATGATAAAAAATGTTATCATTATATATAATTTATTCATATTAAATTTAAAATAATATAATATTTTCTCGATGATCCTATTAAATTTAAAATGACTAATTCATTTATAAATTATTTTATATGAAATTTTATGAATTTATACTGAACAACCAACAAACAAAGAGAAAATACGTGGAATCTTCACATTTGAGTCTCCAAAATCATTGGCACTCACAACACTGGCTGACAAAACTCTCGTTTTGTTGGTCCCAGTCTCCACCATAGACGTACCAAGCCAACTCCAATAAAGCACGTACGACACGACAGGCATGTGTTCGCAATCCCAATGACATCCTTCGTCAGTCACCATTCAACGCACAGACACTGACATGCTGTAGCGCATCCTCATCTGATAATCCCTGGGACTGGGATTTGTGGTTTCCCCTCGTAGCTATAGTATACAACTCATGCAGGTTCCTATTGGTTTATCCCCCATTCAATTCTATATGTTGATTGGATGCGACAATTTAATAGTCTACGAGTTTATCATGATAACAATGAATGAAATGAACGGTAAATATGAACACCATTGAAAAACAAAATAAAAGAAAAGAGAGGATTTAGTCCACACGCTGAACTTTTGTTCCCTAATTAAGGTTGCTCTCGCGCACAGTCAATGCGATGGTTCATGTACGGGACAGACAAAACATGATTGAGTGGAGGAAGGAGCTTCACAATCTCACTCGGAATCTCAGATGCTCGGTCGTTTCAATTTACTATTATTGAGCTAATAATTGATTGCGCAATTTTCCCATGATATATTAATTAAGAGAGATTAGAAGTTCATATTTTCTCCCTTCACAAAAGACCTTGTAATTGAGCCCACCATGGTTATGATCTTACGGACCAAAATTATTTTCACGCATATACACTGATGAGAGAGAGAGAGAGAGTATATACCAATACTAATATTGGTTTATATATGGCACTAGAGGAAATGACACCAGACACCAGACGTTACTAGAAACAAAGACATGGATGTGGACGTCTGAGGTTGAGGCTTGGATGAGAAACCAGTTGCTTATACACCAAACCATTTACCTTGTTGCCATTTCCATGGATATAAATCTCAACTTGAATGCAAGTTTGTCTGACATTATAATATACTGATGGTTGTACGTTTGGATTCATGTTATGCCTTATAAATATAATATTCCAACAAAACTTTATCTTTGTTATGTTATTCTTTCGTAAAGCTGTTAAAGTGAGTTATGACTCACGAATCAACTCGATTTAACTTAACAAAATAGTAGATTGAATTAAAAAAAATTTAATCCGTGTGAAAAGTAAACTAATCCGATCTAACTCAATTTTTCTCTAACTTATGGTAAGCTAGGTTGGCTTGCTTTAAAAATTAAATTAATTAAAATTTTATTTTTATAAATTTTTAGTCTTGTTTTAATAATATTTGATGACAATGACAAATTAATTTAATTAAAATTTTTTAATTTTATGAATTTTTAATCATGTTTTGACGATGTTTATGATAATTAAGAATTAAATTTAGTAATTATTAGTTAAAATTACATTTTGTATTTATTTTATTTTTAATTTATGATAAATCATCATGTTTAACATACTAACTTATCTAAAGTAAGTCAAGTTAGCATTTTTTAAACCTACGTCAAAAATGAGTTAACTCGACCCGACTCACTTTTCTTTCAATCTGAAATGAGCGTTTATTCTTTCATGAGGTATGAAGAGTACTACATCTTATATAATTTGAATTTTTTTTATGGTATAATATATATCCGAATTTTAACTAATTTAAGTTATACTACCTTGAAAATTTGGGGAAAATATAAATGTGCTCTTTCTTGAACTTTCGGAAAGGGTAATTTTTCTAGCACACGAAGGAAGTAGTGCAATAGAATATGTAATTTAGGTGAGTTCTTTGCACTTAATCTACTAACTCAACATTTTTGCCCATTTAGGCCTTGGAAGCCCCCACACAAGATTAATTTCACCATAATTGGCACTTTATTTAGTCAAGTTCCCAAAAGTCAAACCATCAACTTTGAAATTGTTATTTGTTATAATGAGTAAGTGTTGGGAGTTGAAATTCCTCCATAATGTAACATGCTTTTGTGGATGATGTGCGGCGTCCCTCTAATCCAACTTGACTACAGAACGGCTAAATTTGAACTTGAGAGTATTAAAAACCGCATTTGAGGGAAATTTTTTTGAGAAATGTTAATTCTTACAAACTTTTTCTTTTTTAATGAAATGTTTACACTGAGTTGGATTCTCATAAAGTTTGAATAAGAGCTTCCAACATTGTCAAAAGCAAACCATTTATTCATAAGAATGAAAAACCACGTCTTTTGTAATCAACTTTCTTAGAAATTCATTGGTGTTATAGTAACAAAAAATTTTGCACCTTCCCAAACTTGGTTTTTTGGCCTAAAATATTTTTAAAAATATTATATAACTAAAATTTTTGATAAATTGATTTGGTATACTTGTTGACTCTTGGATAATTAAGTTATTTCTATCAATTTATTATATTTAACAATAATTAGTAAATTTAACTGAATTTTGAAAAAAATTATATCTATTTTTTCTAACATTACTCAAATATTTTATATGATTTATTGATTTTAGTATTTTACCTCTTTTTGGAATAATAATGGGATAGAAAACAGTTGTAAATCAAACCATAAGAGCCCATCGAGAGATTTCACATCTTAGGTGTTTTTGGATTTGAGCTTTCAAATTGGTCATTGGGAATCATCTTCGTGCTGCGGCAAATTTGTGGACGTGATTGTTAAGCTACAGTCTCTTGGTGCAATGGTGTGTTTGGGTGTGTATTTAACCACTTAAATAAATTTTTACAGACTCAAATAAATTTTTATTCTTTTTTTATAGGCTTGTTTGTATTGAGGCATTGTGGCATTGCAAACATCCGTTGAGTAAAAGTAGTAATTTGCTATTTTCGCAGAAAGTGCATTGAAAGGTGTGCATTGTGATTCTAATCGACACAAACCACAGATCAAATAGGTTAATATTTTAGTTATTTTGATATTTGTATTATCTTTTAAATATAATTTATTGTATTTCTTGTGTGATTTATTTTTATATTGCACAACACAATTCATTTTAATATGTGTGTGAAATGTCTCAATTTGTTTAACGTGGGAGCACATTTATATTTTCCCCAAATTTGTGTAACTTTTGGGTAACAAAATCATTTTGCGACACACTGCTTCGTGTTACCAGACTTCTCTTTCGATTCCTATCTGTGTGTGTAGCAGTGGAGTGGACCCGTGTGTTAAAATTAAAACTTAAAAAATAGAAGAGCCCAACCATGTGTGAGACTGAGAAGAGAACCGTTAGGCTAGAGACAACTTGCAATTCCGTGGATTGCGAAAGGCCAATGGAGGAGGCGCCGAAATTGCAGAGGGGTGGACTGTGTACACAGACCAGTCAAGGCCCGTCCCAAACAGAGCCCAACAAAAGCACCACTTGTCCACTTCCCTTTAAAGATTTGCAAGGCCTCCGATTCCAAAGGGTAAATCGGTCCTATAAGCTTCCCTGAAATTCAAATTTTGGATCGTTAGTCGTTACACGCTTACACCTTACAAAACAAACAAACCGAAAGAAATATTCTTCCGTATGTTTTTATCTCGCGTAAATTTTTCATTTGAAGATATTAAAAAAATATTAATTAATTATTTTTAACTATTTTTTTGACTTTATTAATTATTTTTAACTTTATTTATTTTTTTATAAAGAAAAAATTAATAGAATAAATAAAATTTAAAAAATAAAATATTAATAAAAGAAAAAATAATTTAATTATATTAAATTATTTTTTATAATTAATATTATTTTAATTTTTATATAATTACTTTAAAGACAAAAATAAATGAAAGAATAATTAATATAACCATTTTTTTGGGGTCTAAATTAAAATCTAAAAAAGCTTCCTTCCAAGCATTTGCAAAGAGTCAAGATTCAAGAGGGTAGCTTCCGATTCATTAAAATTGAATATTTCTTTTAATAATAATTAATAATGTGATTTGCTACTTAGAATAAAACCCCTGAATCTCAAACAAAAGCCATCTTGCTCGCTTGCTAGTTACAGTGCACAGAAGTGGCGAGAGCAGAGAATTGACGGGGATGATGATGATGGAGGAAGACAATGAGGAAGATATGGAAATGGAGCATGTATTTGTTGCCCATGAAATTGACCTCGATTACGAGTTTGATGCAGCTCGCTTCTTCGATTTCGCTGCACAAGAAACTCCTGCTCAAGCTCGCCAAGTCGACCTTTGGTTCGAAACTGCCGGCAGCTACCCTCCTTCTCGTCAGTTTAACCCTTACCTTCCTTTTCTTCATTCTCAAGCCTTTCGTTTTGTACTTCAATCGTTACAACCACACTCACCTCTTCCTATTCTTTCGATGCTTCAGCTTTTGTCGCCAAGCTAGTGGTGAGGGAGGACCTCCTCATGGACAATCTTAGCGCCTCTCCAAAATCAAAAAATCTGGAATACGCAACCGCCATGGACGATGCCAAATCTAGTGTTCCATTGGGGATGGAATTTTCCCAGACGGATTTTGATAATGATGGTATGCGTCTATAGTTCTACTTTATGCAATGCTGCTCCCTTGTTCTGTTGAATGTACTCTATTATCCTGCAGGTCTGAGTATGATTATTTGTGAGGTACATTAAAGCAATGTTGAACTCAACTTGCTATCATAGATACTACTTGTCCCAACTAGTCCACTTGGGTGAATTCCGGGATTTTTATTTACACCGTAGGTGATGGGATTGATTGCTCCAAATGAACAGAAACGATGAGGCACAAAAAAATTCATTATGCAATGGCTTATATAATAGTACTGTTGTCCTATATCCAATTCCAAGCTGTCAATACAGGATGCAAGCTTGAGAATTTCAGAAACACTTTCAGTATAGTTTTACACACATTGTTAGAAAGGCCATGGCTCTTGGCTCATTGATGAGCCCATCTACTTTCTACTTGCTAGGTTCAAAAGCAGTGGGTGGAAAGATCTCTGGCTTGCTGGGTGGAGTTCTACGAAATGTTGCAATGCAACCACCGCAAGTAACTACAGGTAATCAATCTGATAGCATGACGACAGATGCTTTCATGAATTGAGGTCAGTCTTGTCAGAAATTTGTTAGTGACCTATCATTTTATAACCCTTATGTAAACCCAGGCATCAATTGATTAGTTGCAAACCTACAACTTTAGCTTCATCAATTTCTTTCTTAAAACCCAATCAATAATCTGAGCCTCTGAGGTGCTCATTCTGTTGTTTGATTTGCGAACCTTATTAATGTTCAAATTAATCTCTTGTGCCATGGTAATTTTTGTTAGTAACTATAGTTTCATGATAATTCTTTTGACTCTGCTTCTATTATTTATAACATTGTGTTTGCAATATTTATCTGTCTCTGTCCTTTTTCCCTCAAACTCAACCTATTTTTTCCTCTTTTTGCTTGACATGTATTTATCTGTGTTTCTAGGACTGACCTTTTGTAGTAAGACAATCAGTGACAGTTTGAATTCTAAGGCTAAATCTGCTGTGACAAAGAGTTCAACTCTAATGAAACCTACAGCTAGTCAATTGGCTAAGCAAAATCGGCCCTCTCAAATTGTTGGCTCAAGGTGATTACTGGAAAAACTTGTCCTTTTTCAGAGTTAAAGAGGTGTGAACTATTAGTGAAAAACAGATAGTAAATTAACACTATTAGTTGGCATGCTTTTGAAATGTATCATGTCACTGCATTCTACTTCTACCACAAGATTTCTGTTTGCTCAACAAGGTGCATTCATTTAAATGCTCTCTTACTTTGTTCTTTAAGTAGTTATGAATTTTAAATAATCAGGGCTGCAGGAGTATTACTACATTTCTCTTTGGTCCTCTGATGCTATATGGCAGTAACTATCTAGCTCTCCAATACATGGATGCCAAAAGAATTGCATTTCCTTATATAATCTACAACTCTTCCATTGTTTTTCAGATTTCAGAAGCTACTAGCTCAGAACAAGGAAAGGAGTTTATCTATCTCTTCTGCAGTAGAAAGTCAAGCTGCCAAGCGACAGAAATTAGAGGGTGGTCTCTTGCGCAAGGTCTGCAATTATTCTATTCTTCCTCCTCTGATTATGTAATACTTGAAGAAGCTTCTGTTATATCTGTCTGCTTGAACCTCCTGCCAGAGATTGATGAGAAATTTGACCATTTAGTGCTGTAAAATTTTGTGCAACTCCTAGTAAGTTGCAGATGATACATCTTCTGAAAATATTCTTTAGATTTTGTTACATTTTTATGCATCAGACATGCTCTCAGGAAGTTATGAGAGCATAGTCCATACTTTTCATGGGTAACAGTTTTATAGATTATTAGAATTAAATTTGGCCCCCATGTTTGAGTGGTAGCATGGAACTATGAAAGTCCTCGAACCATGGACCAGGAATTTAAATGATGCTTAACTAATGTTGGGATTCCATTTATTTTAGATGGCATTTAAACTACTTCTCATATCTTCTCTATGACAGGTTGCTGATGGGAAGCAGCAAACTAATTTTGTCCACAAGGAACCCAAGAAGGTATGAATCCTAATGCATAATGCTTGAATCTTCCCTTAGTAAAAATAGAATGTACAAAATTGCCAAATGCCTTCTTCATATGAATTGCATGCTGCTTGTACTTTTGTCCCATACATGTTTTTGCCTGCATTTTGTCGTTCATTGTTTTTTTTTCCCTATTTGATTTTGTAAACAGAATACAAAAAATTCTGTTCTTTTTGTTGTCCTGATAGAACAATGTTTGTTATGAAAGAAATTTATTAAATAAAGGTTAAGGAGAGTACCCTCTATTAAATATCGAAAGTGCAAATTGTAAGAGCAAGAGCAGTTCAATTCCTTTGGCCAAAGGGTTTTGTTTCTTGAGGGGCAGGAAAGAGTTTCACGTGATGGCGCTCTATAAATTTGTATACTCTTGCAGGTTGTAACCGTTGAGCAAAACTCTGCACATGCCAAGCTGAGGATTACTATTCCTAGAGAGCCTGACCTCGAGACAGCGAACAGAGGACAAAAGATAAGGTTTGTTGTTGTAGTGTTCAGTGAAATTTTGACTAAGATGAGTTTTCTTCCCGACACAATTGAAGTCAATACATTATATGTGTGCTTTACAGACCCAAAAATGCTGCAGTGGCAGAACATGTGACAGTGGCTGCCCCCAGATTCAAAGCACGTCCATTAAACAGAAAAGTTGGTACTTGCTGTAGATAGAATTGGTTTTGTTAGGTTAATTTTGGTGCATCATTTCCATCCTCTCCTCTAATTATGCTCATAATCTAGATTCTTGTTGCTCCTTCATTGCCACTTCCCAAAAGGAGCACTCCACGGTTGCCAGAATTTCAAGTAAGCTCTTGAGTGATACTTGCTTTCTTAGTTCATCCAGTTTTATCACCATTTGCTCCATTATTATAAAAAGGAAAAGAATTGAATGAACAACTAGTCAGGAAAACAAGTTTCTTCTGCATTATTTATCTTGAAGCTCTGATTTTCTATGTCTTGCTTCTCAGGAATTTCACCTGAAGACATGGGAGAGGGCCATGCAACACACATCTGCTAGTTCATCATCTTCACTTCATTGCAATGATTATGACAAGGTTGGTTTAGTTCATACAATTTTAAGTAGTACCATTCATGTCTCTTTATAGCATCATGTATTGTTATTCGATGTTCTTACTGAATCTGCAAGTTCTTATGATTGACTTGCATTTTCTTGTTTTAGTTTCCTGTTACAAGATAGATGTGATTTGAAATTTGGGAAACTGAATTTCTCTGGTTGCAGGGTTTGGACAAACATACTGCTGTTTCTGCTCCAGAAAATAGAATCAGAGATTTCAGAAGGTAACAAATGGCATGATAACTGTTCATTTTAACTTGATAATTCATGAAACGATGATACTAACTTCAAAATATCAATTCGTTGCTTAGGCCAAGTGCCCTGGGTGCTCCAAAGCATGGATTGGATTTTGCACATAATTTCAAAGCTCGGCCTCTTAATAAGAAGGTAACAAGACATTAGTAACAAATTTGGGAAGATACCTGGAAAGCATTTGTTACCAAGAAATGAATTATGAACTTGAATTATATTTTCCAAGGGTGGATGAATTATGATTTTAAAATTTCTTACTTTAATCATGTATCTTCATTTAAAATAGTTTATACAATCTTTAGACTTCAATGAAAACGTATAACGAAATTTGCATTATGAATGTAGGTTTTGATCATGAAAAATTCTTAAATATCTCCTTCATACAAGTATAACATTCAATCTAGTTTAGAAATTTATAATATACATTCCTTCACTAAGTAGGTTCTACCTTTCTTTCCCTTTGTTGTATATTTGATCTGCTGTTGCAACTCTGAAATGTGTGTGCAGATACTTTCAAGTAAAGGAGATATTGGTGTTTTCCGGAACAACAAGCAGGAAGCCACAGTGCCAATGGTCAGGCAATAGTGATTCATCTGTTTTTCATCCCTTGATATTTTTTTTCAGATAGAAAAATATAATGATATCACATCTTGCTTCAATTCATACAGGGATTTAATTACCACACAGAAAAGAGGGTTCAGCATAACCCACCAGTTGAACTCTTTAGCAAGGTGAATTTATGCTTATATTTTTTCTGCATCCTACCTATTTTCGTCTTTGTTGCAATTTCTTGAATTTACTAGAGCCATAAAATGCAATTTAAGTGTTTTTGCATTATATATTCTTCACTTAATCAGCATGGTACTTTCCATAAAGATATTTAATTCCCACAGTTTTAATTCATTCTCCTTTCTTGAAATATTAGTTGTCCTTGACATCTGAAGCCCAGCCAAATAATGGATCTCAATTGAAACTGCCTCGGCATGCCAGGGTGTTCAGAAAGGTTTTCCTTTTATGGTTTTGAATTGAATGTGATGATCTTGGATTATTTTTCATTTCTCTTAGTATCATACTGAGTTATTTGTTTCTTGGTGCAAGGATTCAAAAGAAAATATAGCAAGCTCTTTTCATGAGGACCGAAAGGTAATAATTGCACTGTCTGAAGAACATGACTTACATTGAGCTTATGCTTTTCATAAATGGATACTATATTTCTATTCTTGGTTCTCTTTTTTTTAAAAAAAAAGTGGATGCTATATTTCTATTCTTGACTGATAAATCATAAATGTTAAATATTCATCTTCTAGCTGACACAAATGATGTAGGAAAACCCTTTCATGTTTGGGGGAAAGCAAGTTCATTGTGGGAGTGACAGTTGCACCCGTAAAGCTGGTACATTGTTGAGTGCAAGGAGGTATGCATAATTGACACTACTCTTCATGTTTAGTAAATTTGATTGTTTGTATCATTGGCTCTCTAACTGAAATGCTCCAGGAGCTTGGGAATTCGGTGACAATAAATGAGGGCCAATGTGCAACAAGCTTTTCTTTATGGGCATCAGACTTGAATTTTTGCTGTTAAGATGAAGTTCGACAGGTACATAGCCAGATCTGACAGCGGTTAACAACTATTCTCAGATGATAGATGGTTCTTTTATTTTACACAGCTTAGAGAATTACTTTGTTAGAACTTAGAACAGAAGTTAGCATACCAAATGTCTAACTGTATCACTTGTATCTTCCGCAACTGCCCCTAGATCATAATCCGTTAATAAAATCGCTAAGAGGAAGTGTTGTATAGTCCTCAAGCCTATCTTGTTCCGCTGTTTGTAGCATTAATACATGTAATTTCCTCTTATCCGCATTTCTTCTGTATATACACATGTATCAGTGAGAGCAAGATGATTCCTGTCTTGACACCAATATAACGACAAAAGGAACAATAAGCTGATCTAATCTAAATTAAATATTGTACTTCTAAAGCATTAATCGGGCCCAATTATCTAATCTAAATATCTAAGCCAATCTGATCTGAATCATTTTGTACATAGACTACCCTTCAAATATATACTCCCTATAATTTGCTCAAAAACAGTGATCCATGATTCATCCCACGTCTCGGGGTTCAGAATTGTAGTTGTGGGACAACACTGGAATGGGTCGCGACCCGTCCTACAACATGACCTTGAATTATCATTGCATGGGTTGCGATATCCATCATGCTCGACTGGTATCGTTATTCACTTTGTGCTTGGTTAGAACCTTCTTTGTCCAGCGCCTTATGTCATAGGCCTTCTTCAAAGGTTTCTTCTCCCGGCCAAGCCTCCTCTTAGTTATGGCAATGGCAAGATCGTTTGGGAACAACTACAAAACGTGTCATCAACTCCTTAAAGAATAGTATGTATTTATAACATATAATATGACTTACTAAATTTTTATGTGTCAACTATTGAATAGGCCTAACCAAGGAAAATTTTTTACTTACTCTGGTGTAATACTCTCAATAAGATTTTAATTGCTTAAATTTATCATTAATTTTATTATTTAAAATTATATATTTAATTTAACAGTTAAAAAGTTATAAAGTGTCAACTATTATATGATTATTAAATAAGTATACTATACTGAGAGTATACAATAATTTTTACAATAAAAAATTATTACACACTCCTCAAGCACAATAAATACATGCTCTAAAAAGTATATGCACTATTAATTTTAAAAAATTTATATAAATTTTATATCAATAACTTAAAATTAATAATAAAAATACTTTTTAAATATATATTTATTAATACTTTAAGATCATCCAATAATTTCTCATTTACAACAAAGCACGGGATCATCTTCAAAATCAGAGCAATTACAAATGTTAGCTCCATTGGTTTTTTTTTTCTTTTGACTTTCCTATCATCTATGCACCGCACATCTTAAGAGCAGAGAGTCATAAGGTTAGGCATGACAAATACATCTCAATCCGTGGATATCCAACTGGCCCCGCCCAACCTGCCCTAATGCAAAATAAGATGGGTTATAATTCATTTCACATATGGGGCAGGGCGGGTTTGGATTTGAAACGATCCATCTCGCCTTGCCCCGCACTCTTAATATTTCAATTTTTTTATACTTTCTCTTCATTTTCATAGATTATATTACAATTAATAATGAGAAAGAGAAGAATGGTGAAGAGTTGATTGCATAACAAAAAGTTATGCAAGAGCAAGTGCTGGGCTTTATTTTCTTTGTTAACTTCATATCTAATATTTTAATTTCTATGAATTTATTATATTTAGAATTGATCATGTTATTGTACTAAAAAAGAAATGATCATGTTATTAACTTGTTTAATTTCTAACTTGTCAGAGTTTGTATTCTTCTTGAAATATATATTTTAGTTTACATCATATTATAGTTATTTTTTTATATTTTAATTGATTATTTTGTAAATTTATAATTAAAATGATCATAGGTGCGAGTAGGATGTGAGTTCTTTATTTATGCAACAGGGCAGTTCGAATTTTTTCATTCAAAACTTGTAAGAACGAGTAGGGGCGGATTCTCACAAGAAATAGATGGCACAGGTTCGGGATGAGAGAAAACCTGCCCTATTGCCATGCCTACATAAGGTCATTAACATCATGTAGCTGTAAAACTTCGTGAATTAAGAAAATGCCAAAATCAATCATTAAAGTGTTAACTTCACTACTTTTTATTAAAGGTGATAAATAAATTTAAATCCCACTCTTCCATGTCAAAAAAAAAAAGTTTAAATCCTGCTCTTCTAATTAGTAGCCATTAAATTTTTTTAAAAAAAATTTATAAAAAATTATTTACATAAATTCTTCTGTTAAATTATAATTAATTGTAATATAAAATTTATATAAGTAAAATTTTATAAACTTTACATAATTATTAGTACGTGATTAAATGAACGATGTGTTTAAAAAGTATGTTATAAATTAATTTTAAAATATATAAATAAAGTATGTAAATAGATTATGGGATGGGTTTGAACTTTAGACGAGTATGTCTCACCCAAAAAAAAGAACTTAGACTAGTATGAAGAGTTATCATTGTTCAATTCATTGTTTCTTCGCAGTAGATTCGATAAATTGATTTATAGGTCACTAATAAGTTGCAACACCATACACTGAATATCAATATTATACTTTGTTTTCTACAGTTTAAATGATCCCGAAAATATAAAAATAGAGCACAAAATATCTTACATACAATCTCTTATAAACTTCGAAAAGATATTTTTTTCGGAAAAAAAGTAAAACTTAATATGAGAACGGATAGCTAAATCAACAAATGAAGTTAGTCTGTTTATCCCTCCAAAATCCAAATAAATGAGTTCAGAGACGTACTCGTTTCGTAACACATAACACATGTGAAACACATCAACACGAGTTGAATTTAATCGACCATATGCTTTTATTAAAACAAAATTCTTTACGGCCCAGGTTAAACACAGATTATTGTGTAGCGTTTAATATATGAAATGATAATTTTATAAAATTAAAATAGAATAAAAATAGAATAAAATAAAATAAAATGATCATTTTTACTCCACAGTTTAGTAACTTTTAAAATATAATATATTTCTAAATCACTCCATTGTTTCGTATATATAATTACTGTAGAATAAAATTAAACTCGATGTAAAGGATATAAATATCTCTTATAAAGAAAAATTTGTTAAACATTAACAATAATATTTAATTTTAATTTTTTAATAATTTAATTAGAATAAATATTATTATATTTTAAAAAAATAATATTATCACATCAAATAAATATTTCATATTTATTTTTATATATAAATAAATTTTTAAATAAAAGACATAACATTTATGTCGAAATTAAAAATTATAATAACAAAATAAAATACTATCAAGGTTAATAAGTAATCAAATATATAAAATTTGATCATATAAAAATTACACTATAAACTAAAAAATATAAAAAATGATAATATTTTATTATAAAAAAAAGGACAATAAATGTAATTATATAAATTTTTTAAGGATATATTAAGAATAAATAATTTTAATCCTATTCTATAGAGTATGAAATTCTAATTGCACATATCTGAAAGGAAATGAATTTTATATTTTATTTTTAATTTTATGAAATAAAGTATAGAATAAAATCACTATTTCATGATTTTTTGTACTAACAAATATAAGAATCTCTCATTTTATGAAATGAAATCATCATTTTTACATACCAAATATTACGTAAACAATAGATAATTTTCTCATAAAAATACACTTTTTAAAAAAAATTTTGTAGGTAATAATTTTTAGATAAATTTTTAAAAAATTAAATCAGGCTAACATTTTGAACCTAAGAAGAACTGATAAACGTCAACTTATTAGTCAAGCCACAAAATCATTGGTCACTTTCTTCAAGATGCTTGTCAACTTGGTCATTCTCTCTTCGATTGAAATTTAACAAGAAGCCAAGTTTTTAAAATTAAAAGTAGCTGAAATGAGAAAGATACAATCCAACCATCAACCAGCTTGATGGAAACAGCGTACTGCCAAGTAAAATTCCAACAGATAAGGCCAAACGCATAGAAGCAACGTTAGTTTAAGTGTTTTGGACAGTGGATAATGTTGAACTATGAACTACCTTCAAAGTCTAGAGATTGCAAAACGTAATCCATTAATTCGTTAAAAATAATAAGTTGAATTGCATAATAAAATTTATTTTTTTAAAATAAACATTTTCAACCCACCCCATCTAACCTTCGGATTGGGACAGGGTACACTAAGTTGACCCAATAGTCAAGCTTATTATTTTTTTAATTATTAATGATAAATTAATAGATTAATCAATGCGAGTTAACTTATTAATGTTTTTTTTAATTTTTAAGTAAATTAATCTATTAATTTGTTATTTTATTATTATTTTATTCCATTTTTGATGATTTGACCTGTTAACTCGTCACTTTTTTATATTTTTTGAATTTTAAGAAAGTTGACCCACTAAAATGGGATGGATTAAATTTTTCAACCTACCAAATAAAAATAAGGCAACCCACCCTACTCATTTTCGCCTAACTCGTGACGGGTCGAAACGGGTTGACATGTATTGCCAATCCTACTTCAAACTCAAACCAATGTTTAAGACCCTAGCATTGTTGAGCATGAAACCTATTTGGGAATACATGCCATGGTAGTCTTTGTAGAGATGCAACTGATCAATTAATTTAGCAGTCGCTCACAGACCTAGATTTGATTTTAGAAACTATTACTCTGGAAGTAGAAGCCTTCTAATGCCGTTACCAACCCAAAAAAACAAAAAAGCGTTCTAATGCAAGCAAGGATAGAATATGAACAAGTCTCGATGGTACCTGTACGTGGAAGCTTAAATTGGCTCCAGAGTAAGCCAAACAGGAATTTGGACGATCAGGTAAAATTTAGGTATGGAAGAACATGGAAATTCTCATCGAATTTTGCATTACATAGCATGTGGAAGCATATGAAATAATTATATGTCAGTATATACTTCTTCATACTTCAATTCCATCACGATAGAAGTGAGCCAGACTCAAAAAGAATGAATAAGGGAATGGTATCAAGTCTAATATACATATATATTCAACACAACAAGACCAAGAATTATGCTATGTTCAGATACAAACTCCTGTTTCCACCTCCATGTTTTTGGGTTTCCAAATTCCAATTGAAACATGTGTCACAAATTTCAGTATTGCTAAAACCACTTTAAACAGACCTACTGTCAACTAAGAAAGATGCTACTTAATTTCACCTGTTAAAAACTGGATCCTTACTAGTGGTTCTTTAAGCAGAGAAATGAAATCCTCCTAAGGACTCAAAAGCTATGTCCAATGGCTTTATGTACATACTAATTCATTCACAATAACTGACCTTAAAATATAACCTTCCAAAAGCTTCTTCCACTAATCAGTTGTGACATGCAAAATTTTGATCAATAGTCTTAACAATAACCAAGCTATTTTCTAGGACTGATTTCAGGGCTCTCCTTTCTGCTTCATAATTATTTTTAAAAATATTACATTTAGAACTGCATATCAAAGAGGGACAATCACAACAAAAATATTAGAACATATAGGCATAAGAAGTGATGATTGCATGAATTGCCAAGAAACGCAAAACAATGCAGAAAAGATAATATAATTCCTCAACGACACATATACATACAGATACAGACGGACAGACCCCATGCTTGCATTCTTAATATTACTGGACTTTCTATGGAAGGAGGCAAACCATGCAACTCTAGGCTAGCAAGTGAACCAATATTAAAGCTAACAATATAAATCGAAAGCTTCAAATTTCTTAATAGCAAAGGATAAAGGACGAGTTGAAACAATATATGATGTGATTGACAAAAAGAAGTGAAGGAGAATTTTCCTCCCTCACCAAATACATGCAAGTTTTACACCTTTGAATCATTTATCTAAGATGCCAAAGGGCAGTTAACAATTTATAAGGTTACACACGGGCAAAGAGAAAGATAGAATTTGAATTCTCTTTACCAACCCTACCAAGGATATTAAAGCGCACGAAAAAGAGAAAATGAAACATAACTCCTTCCCTTTCCCCTTCTTCCTATACAGTCCAATTGCAGTGATTTGATCCAATTCCCTCTTTCCTTTTACAAAAATCTAATTAAATCAAAGGTAAAATGTGCAATGTAAAAAGAAAAATAACCTCACCGTGTTTATGGGAATAAAGAAAGAATGTTGAGAATTATCTGTCAATGAGTGGTAACTTTGGATCTCTTCTTCGCCTCGCTGTAGAGCACCACGCCCATGATTGTAATGGCGAATCCCGTCATGCCCATCACTGTTACAGGATTCCTGAATATCAAAACCGAAACTACAGCTGCCACAGCTGCCTTGGCGTTTCCCAAGACTTGCAATGTGAGTGCGCTCGTGTGTTTGGTGACCAGAAAATTGGTCAGATTCACCAAATAAGCCACAGTTGCGTTCCCAACCAACAAGAAAATGATAAACCGATCTCCTCTGGCCTTGTCAAGCGTAATGGCTGCGACATTTCCTTCGATGTAGAGAGTAAAGGGAAGTAAGATGAGGGCCGCCATTGGAGCCATGTACAGAAGCAAGTTCATGGAATGAAGCTTCTCTGCCTCGGAGGTTAACAATATCCCCTGAACCACGGATTTCAAGGCACGGCCGGCAGTGGAACCGACGCAAACCAAGAACCCAAACAAATGAAACAAGGGCTCGCTATTGCTGGCCAGAACAATCCCGAAGACCACAGGCAAGAGAGCCAAGTAAACCTCACCAGACTCTTTCTTGCAAGTAATCAAGAAAGCGAAGATCGCTGTGAAGAAGGGGGTAGTGGCCCCGATCGCTTGGTTGAAAGAAACCGGGAGGTACCTCAACGAAGTGTTCCCGCAAACAACAGAGAAGCAAAAGATCGCACTCAAAGCAAAGATCTTCAGAAACTGTTTCTTTGAGTGAATATGCTGCAAAGGAACGAGTTCAAGGAAATTGATGGCCCCGTAGCTGTAAGCGGCACAGGACAGCATGTGAAGCATTGTGAGAAAGATGGGGTAGCGGTAACCGTAGTAGCTGAGGAGGTACTTGTTAAATAGGAGAACTCCGATGTTGGAGAGGTACCAGGATGCAATAATCAGGGCTGTGAGGATATTGGGCGACAGCTGCGAACCGAAGTTGTACCCGATGTTCCGTACATCTCCCGGTGGTGTGGCCGGAACGTCGAGGACTTGGTCATTAGGTGTGGTCTCCAGCAACCTGGGATTGCTCATTCTCCGGGTAGTCCATGTCTGTCCCTCCACCATGGCCAATGGACAAAATGGGTATCAAAGGCCCTGACTTTCTCTCTCTAAGACGACGGTCTTTGCTCCGGGTAGAGAGAGAAAGCGTGGCTTGCTCAGGCAGCCGCGAGGGGATGAGATCTGAAATGGGGGAGAGGAGGATAGGATGACGGTGACGGTAACGGTGACGGGGACGGTGATAAATACTTGGAGTGGGAATTTGTACGTGGATCTGATCGCACGGTCAGCCTTCAGATTTGAGTTGATGGAAGGTTTATAGCCGATTGATGGGAATGGACTACCGGAGGGAATAAAACGGGGACTTTGGGAAAGATAGCTCGGCCGCCCAGCCCTAACTCCTCAAGTTAAGGTAGAGAAAGTGTCGGTGCGTGGGATCCCCTCCCTTAACCTATGCTCCTTGTTAAATTACGAAAAATTCATCTTCTAAGAAATACTAATTATAAAAATTACTACTGCAAAAAATGGTGATTTGAGATCTGTAGCAGGAAGAGTGAAAGTAACGTGTTCTAAATAAGGATGAAAAAAATGCTCATTTGGATAAGTATTTTAAAAAATTATTTTTTATATATCTTATTTTAATATATTTTTTTAAAAAACAATTTTATATTTAAATATAACATTTAAAAAATGTTTTTAAATAATAAAAAAATTAAGTTTGTTTGAATTAAAAATAATAAAAGTATTTAATTTATATTAAAATTATTAAAAAAGACATCTAAATATAAGATATGATGAAATATGATATGTAAAGTATGATTAAATGAGCCAACATAATATGGATGATGAGATTTTTAAGTATGTCATGATAACAATATTATAGAAAATGAAACATAAGATAATAACAACATGTTTAATTGTGTACCCAAATGCTTAATAACATGTAATTAATGTTATTCTATTTTACTTTTTTTAAGTGATATAATCATTGAAATAAGAATTTAATTTAAAATATTATGACACACTGACTTAAAGTTATGTTATTTAAAATAAAATTAATAGAATTATCTATAAAAATTTATATAAATAAGGTTTATAAGAAAGAGAAAAAATAATATAAAATATAATTTTTAATAAAAAATAAAAAATATTTTTGTCATAAAATTATATTAAAAATTACTTCTCTTTTTATTTTTTTCAGAAGTTAGATATCATTAATTTTTTTAAAAAAAATAAATTAATTTTTTTAATTTTTATTTTTTAAAAAAAATTACATCTAAACACACTTAAAAATATATTGAAGTATTTAAAAAAAAATGTATCCAAACATACTCAAAATAATGAAAGTAAAATGAAGTTAGAGCATAATTGACATATTTAAGCTTTACGTAAATAAAAAAGAAATTATTTTGTCATCCCTGTTTCTTTAATATAATAACTTTATAGTGTTATTAAATATTTATGAATTGTTTCATGGGTTGGAAGAAAATCCTTCAGAATCGGCCCTAATTTAATGCTTACCATCAAATTCAAAGAAACTAAAAATAAAATACATAAGGCATATGCCATCTAAAATGTCAATGTGAAATTTCTTTTAAACAGTGGAAATCGGATAATTATATGCTTAGTCTTGAAAAATTAAATCTTATTATAAATATGTAGTAATACTATATACATAGTACATACGTCATGTATGCTGTTCGTTGTATCTTTCTTTGTCCTGTAGGCTGTATATCTATTGGGTCAAAATGTGTCTCATTGGATCTTATTAAATATCAGATGCGCAACTTTTGGGATAATGTCGTTGTACACATTTGACTACATAGTTGAAGGAGGCTATGGTAATTTCACTGTTCTAATAGGTAATATCAGGTTAAGCAATATGGGAGCAGGGATACACAATTTCCGCTTCCAAACGGCCGGCGACAATTGCAGTGTAGAACAATTTTCAATAGTATAGGTCAAGGAGCAGGCATCGACACGTGTACAGCAGAAAAAAGAAGTGATGCATCTTCTGGTCGATGTGGAAGTTTCAATGGCTGTAACTGTGCGCGCTCTTCTCTCTCGAAGGTTCCCTCAGCTTCACGCTCCCAATTGGAGGAGGAAGGCTTTCTGCTGCAAAATGTCGGCCGAGTCACCGCCCTTGACTCACTCCATCACGCTGCCGAATCAAGTCGCTGAACCCGTTCAGATTATTGCTGCTCCGGGTGTCTCCCATTCCGATTTCTGGTGATTCATATTTCCTTTTCTTTTTCTTTTTAATAGATAATTATACTAAGAAACTATTTCGTCACCGATTTTAACAGAGCAATAGATATAATCAAACATGATTATCCTGTTCCCAGATTCTTTTTCAAATATAGTCGTTTTGAGTTGAATCAGATAAGAAAGCACAGTTTCAATTAGGTTTATATTGTTATACCTTATAAGGGATGAATGGTATTTATAAAATAAGATACTGAATAGTAATTTATTCAGTTGTAATAATTTTATCTAATTTTAATTATATAAAAATGTATTTTGGATAAGATAAAATAATTTGGCCCAATCTGTTATATCGTCAATCATTTTGATCAAATTGATTAAATTGATAAAATTAATTTTTCAGGGATCAAATTGATAATAATGTATATGGAAGATACTAAAAATAAGTTTTATTATATTAATTATATTATACTATTCATTCTTTATACAGTATATCAAACAGAGTCAGGTGCTAGATTTTCGTTGATTTCCAAAAAACACAATTCCAAAGTAGGATTGATAAGCATATAGTCGCTGTTGTTGTTGCTGACTTGCTGTCATTGGGTGTTGAAAAGCTAACTGAATAGAGTTGTTAAGCATAACAAGTCAAATATGTGAAAGTTTGTTTCATCTATTATGTTTGACTTCTGACAAACATCAAGTTGCTGGGATCCTTTGGGTTTGGTTTTGATATTTCCTCTCACAGGAGTGCCATTGATTCCTCTTTATTCAAGCAGTGGTTACATAACTTACAAACTGAGACTGTGGTTCTAGCCGATGGTACCATGTCTCTGAGACGAGTTCTAATTCAGGTAATCAGGTTACTTGTACATTACAAATATATGACCATATCTAGTTATATAAATTTGAACTGTCAACTCAAAAATGGATTCATTCAAACAAAGCAAAAACAGAGCTGATTGTAGCATTAGCAGTCCTCTGTGCTATATTTCTTGCTGCAGATAATGATTAATTCGGAAAACTTGATTATGGTGATTGAGAGCCTCTTTCCTTTCAAGTTAGGTCCAAACCATAAAATTTTATAATGCCAATTATGGGCAGTCTTTGAAAATCAGCTTATACTGGAGAGCTGATTTCACAAGTGATAAAGGATACTGTGTCCAAGAAAGAGGTTATCTATGCTTTCCATAAATCACAGTCTAGAATGCGTAACTAGAAACTGTTGTCAACATAGTTCTTGTCTTAACTGTTTTCTTCAAAGGACTTAACTTAGACTGCAATCCATAGAAGGCGGTCAATAACACACATTTGAAAAATACAGTTTCAAGGGATTTATAGACTACGGAAAAGCATTTTTTCGGAATTCAAGTCTCCATAAATGTTCCAATCTTATTCATGTTCCTTAATCCTAATTAACAAGAATTTAGTGAATTTTTTTTATGTAAACAGGGAGTAGATATGTTTGGAAACCACATTGGTTTTCTCAAATTCAAAGCTGACATTTTTGACAAAGAATCTGGGAATAAGGTATCAGATGATTTACATAAATGTTCTCAATTTAACTCTATGCTGGAAAGTAAAAACTTAGGAGGTGTTTGATACATAGGTATCTTAAATTCCCAGGAAACTTGGACATAAGATACTTGGGTGTAAGATACATGGGTATTTAGAATTCCCATGTTTGGTATGACTATGACAATTGTAAGTCATGTCACATTCCCAAGCATGTCTGATACCCTTGTTTGGTTGCACTTAGCAATCTTAAATATCCAGTTGAGAGGGCATCAAATGTTTGGGCATGTGAGATTCTCATATGTTTAACGGGGCAGGTCATGCTCACACACATTGGGCTGAAGTGAGGGAATGCATCCTCTTATAATTTCATACATATGTACCAAGCATGGGCATCTTAAACATCCAAAATGCTTGGATATGCTAGATGCTTATGTACCAAACACCTCCTTATTGTTTCATGCATCTACATTTAGTGCACTTAATATTGATTTTCTTTTGTTTGATAATGAAATAAACCATGATTAAGGTTCCAGGTATTGTATTTGCAAGAGGACCAGCTGTGACTGTGCTGATACTTTTGGAATCAGAGGGTGAAACTTATGCTGTTCTTACCGAACAGGTAGATGTTGGAGATTTGCAGTGTTCTTTTAAGCAATTGTTAGAGCTTTATGTTATACCTATTCTTATGCTTATTTCAATCTTTTATTGGAAATTCTTATTTATAAGGTAAGAGTTCCTGTTGGAAGGGTTATTTTGGAATTGCCTGCTGGAATGTTGGATGATGACAGGGGTGATTTTGTTGGCACTGCGGTTCGCGAAGTCTGTCTCTCTTTCTCTCTCTGGCTGTACTGAGACTGCAAACTTTTAACTGTGCATTTCTTATGGCCCTTTGTCCTTGCATCAGATTTTTTTTTTATCGGTCCTAGTGATAAATTCAGCCTTTTTGTTTTAAAAAAGTTTACTAATAGTACTATTCATGACTTCTTGAAGTTGGGACTCTGACAGGTTGAAGAAGAGACTGGCATACAGTTAAATCTAGAAGACATGATTGACCTCACTGCCTTCCTGGACTCTTCTACTGGATGCAAAGTTTTCCCCTCTCCGGTATAGTTTTACTCTTTTGCACGAGGACCTCGTTGGATATTTTGCTTTTGGAAATTCTATGTGCCAATTGCAAATTAATTAGTTGTTTTGTTGAAAAAAAGTGAATAATATCACGTATCATGCTTTGCGAAATTATGAAATAATTTTACATGGTAATATGCATATAATTTAGGGAAAAAAAAAATCAAGTGGTGGCATTTTAGAATAGTCCAGTTTGCTTGGGTTATGTATGTTTGTGAATGATGATAAATTATTTAGTATCGTGCCATTGTTGTTTTCCATTTAGATGTTGCATTTAACAATCAATGAGTGAGCATTCAGGTCAACTTCTGGCCATTTGGGTAAAATATAATTTATAAACCGGGCAGATGAGCCTGATACCGTCTGCATATTTAAAGTATATCAGTAGCCGGTGAGTTTATTGAAATCATATGCTCTAAAATCTAAAGAAAATTTTGTATCAAATTAATGACTATCTTTAGTTATTCTGCAGATAGGTGTTAAATTCATCTGTGTTGCATTCTCAAATTCCTGTCTATTTCATTGATGAAGTTCATTTGTATTGCTTTGTCATGAACATCTTATTCTCATTTTTTTTTACTTTTTTTGGGGTAAGGGAGGCTGTGATGAAGAAATCAGTATCTTTCTATTCAGAGGGCGGGTTGAAAGAGAGATTATCACACAGCTACAGGGTAAAGAAGCCGGCCTTCGTGAACATGGGGAGCTGATTAAGGTTCGTGTAGTACCATACAAAAAACTCTGGCGCACAACAGCAGATTCCAAGGTCTTGATGGCTGTTGCACTGCTTGAAATGGCTACGAAAGAAGGGTTATTGCCTCCTTTGGCGACCTAATTTAGTAGCCTTTCTGGCTGGTAGTGTCAGGCCGTTTGTGCCGATTGGATCTCTATATAGTATCTATTGAGGTCAAAGAAAGAGGATGGCATTCACCACAGACTCTTAGCAACCTCTGCGTGTATAATAATTCACAAAATCATGCTTTGGATGGTCAATCAATTGTCTGCAAGAACATCTATTGTTGAGGTTCTAAATTATGTGCTTCATGTGAGTCGAGTCTTTGATCTATTCTTGGCATTTTGCTAACAGCTCGGGAAAAATCCTGTCTTTGAATTTAAGCAAATATAAAAAGTCTAAGTTATGGTTCATCACTCTGGAAAGCCAAACTTCGAAATGAGCATGCAATAACTCGTTTTGGGGGGGGGGGGGGGGGGGGGGGGGGTAGTGGGAACTTCACAAGAAAAATATGTCCAAAAGGGTTCATGGAACAAACACCGATCTTCGGCACACAGTGACCATAGGATGAAATGAAACAAATGCTAAATTCAGTTTATCAGATACATTACTTTTACACTCAACGTAATGATCACAAATGATTGAGTACCGTACTAGGACAAGGCATCTAAATTGTTCGGACCTTGCTGGTAACAAAATCTCACAAAATCTCTCTTGCCTCTCATGTTGGGGTACGATCACACTAAGACTAACAAATGGATCAATTGGATATTTAATTGATGGATATAAAATAAATTAATAATTTATTTAATATTTTTTAAAAATATTAAAATCATTTAATTTATTTTTAATTTATTTTAATAAATAAATATTTAATTTATTAATTAATTTATTTTAATAAATAAATATTCAATTTATTCATCGTCAAATAGATGTATTTAAATTTTTTTATATTTAAATATATTATTTTAATTAGTAAATTATATTTGAATTGTATGATCAATTAAAAAAGTCACATAATTTTTTGTTTTAATTTTAACCATTCATACAAGATCTAATGATTAAGATTAATTTCTTTTACCTATAAGGAGCATATCTAGTTAAACCTCCCTTTTCGAGTTACACAAAATCCATCTGTAATCTTTATGCCTTCAAGATTGGATCCTGAGAATTTCACAAAAGAAAAAAAAGATTGGATCATGAGAATATATGAAATGCAAGTCCTAAATTTGACGTTTCATGATCGTTCCCCTTCCCCGAGGACCCCAACTGTAGAGAGATGAAACCATATTAAATGGAGGATATAAACTCAAACTGAACATGCAACCATTTCTAGTTATTCTGAAAGGAAGAATACAACGTAAAAAGGTGTTGGTGTTGCCAGTTATGGAGGCTATTTAGTCTTTGGCATGGTAATCTTGTTTCTTGACTTGCTAGCGAACAAGTGAACAACGAAACAATTTACGAACTCACATTGTTCTTGTGAACGAGCCAGAAAACGGCATTGCCTTGCGATCTGAAGGCAATCTACATGGCTTGTACGAATCACTAATTCTTGCCACCTATATAGGTTAATTGATATAAAACTCCTATATAGTAATTGGTGCGGCAAAGGCTAATTGATATACTGTTACCAGTACTGCAGAATTTGAAGATTGCTTTATAAAATTTTCATTTTGGTAATTTGATACTTCATTCATTTGAGTGTTTTAATTGGTCTTGGATAATTTATCTCGGTATTTTAAAATTGGCTAGAAAATCTGGGAGTAGGAACTCCCGTAGCATTAGCATCAGACAACAGAAGCCCTGTTCAGTTTAGAGTGAATCATTGGTCTAAAGCAATATGATATCTAAGTATGAAACTCTTAATTCAAAGTTCAAACGGTAAGGAATCCATTTAAGTTGCCGTATCAAGTTTTTAAAAGTTACCTTTTCAATAAAAGTTAATTAAAGGCATATTTAGTATTTATTTGTTATAACTAATTAATGAAAGGATTTTTTTCTGGTTTGTATTGCATGATATAGTTGAAACTACGAATTAATCCTAAAATAAAATAAAGGATGCACTATGCCACTATGGCCGGAAACAATGACAAATAAAATAGTAAATTAGTATTAGTTCCCCTCGTCCTTTTTTTTCCCTGAATGCAAACATCTAACACAGCTAGAAAAAATAATTCATACTTTTTTTATAAAATTCAATTAAATTTAAATTAGAATTTTTAAAAAGCAATTTTTATCGTTTTTGCATAGGTGCCCACGGGGCGGAAAAGTCAACTTATGATTTTCTCATTTATATAATCTTCATTTAATTCATTCGTATCGCAAGTGAAACTTCCGGTCATTCTTTATTCCAACACTATGTACAATGTAACTCTGTACCTATCGACACCGGACGCTCGTCCAAGCAAATTAACAGAGAATAGCGGGCATTGCCATGTCATTGCCATGATTTGAATATTCATTACCTTAAACTTTGGTAACTCGTACGTTTGTGTGCCTGTCTGTATTTGGCATCATTAAATGCGAATAAGCCGTGAGCCGTCCTAGGCCAGCAAATTGCAGATTCTGTTTCCCAAGCAGCAAAACTATGGCCAATTGGCAATCGTTAATAACACCCATTTTGTTTTCCATTGCATATATACCCTGCATGGCACCAGCCCAAGTACAAGCAACTTCCTGTTTCTTTTGCAAACATGGAGAAAATCATGTATGGGATGAAGCTTGTACTGCTTCTTTCTCTCATTTTCGTGCTTAGCGTCTACCCAACTTCAAAGGCCGAAGAAATCCAGAAAGAGAAACGGGAAGAGCAAAGCAACCTATTAACTTATATTGTTCATGTCAAAAAGCCAGAAGATGGCGCTTCTCTTCAATCGGAAGAGTTGCATGGCTGGTACAAGACATTTCTGCCACCCACTACCGATGAAACCTCCAACGAGGAGCGCATGGTTTTCTCATACCGCAATGTCGCCTCTGGATTTGCTGTGAAGTTAACAGCAGAAGAAGCCAAAGCTCTGGAAGATAAGGACGAGATTGTGTCAGCCCGACCCGAAAGGACCCTTTCTTTACATACAACTCACAGTCCAAGCTTCTTGGGGTTGCGACAGGGATTAGGATTGTGGAAAGCTTCCAATTTTGGTAAAGGCGTCATAATTGGAGTTGTGGACACAGGAATATACCCGTTCCATCCTTCCTTCAACGACGAAGGGATGCCCCCTCCACCGGCGAAATGGAAAGGCCACTGTGAGTTCACCGGGAAAAGGACATGCAACAACAAGCTCGTTGGCGCAAGAAGTCTAATAAAAAACGCAGTTGACGAGCCTCCTTTTGAAACTTTCTTTCACGGAACCCACACCGCCGGCGAGGCAGCCGGAAGATTTGTAGAGGACGCTAGTGTTTTTGGCAATGCTAAGGGCACGGCGGCTGGCATGGCACCCGATGCTCACATAGCAATGTACAGAGTATGCAACGCCAAAGTGGGATGCCCTGAAAGTGCCATCTTAGCCGCAATGGACATCGCCATTGAGGATGGTGTGGATGTGCTTTCTCTGTCCCTCGGTTTAGGTTCTCTTCCATTCTTTGAAGATCCAGTTGCTGTAGGTGCATTCGCTGCCGTTCAGAATGGAATTTTTGTCAGTTGCTCTGCTGCTAACGCCGGCCCTGCCTACGCCACCCTGTCAAATGAGGCCCCATGGATTCTCACCGTTGGTGCAAGCACCATTGACAGAAGAATAGCAGCAGCTGCAAAGCTAGGAAACGGGGCAGAATATGATGGGGAAACCCTAATCCAACCGAAAGACTTTTCTCCGAAGTTATTGCCGCTTGTGTATGCGGGTGCAAATGGAAACCAGTCCTCTGCCGTCTGTGCCCCAGGATCCTTAAAGAACATAGATGTTAAGGGGAAGGTGGTGCTGTGCGAGCTAGGTGGAAACATTTCAATAATTGCCAAAGGACAAGAAATTCTAGATGCTGGTGGTGTGGCCATGATCGTCGCGAACCAACAAGCCGGTGGCTTTAGTACCTTCTCGAGCCCTCATGTTCTGCCCGCCGTTCATGTGAGTTATGCTGCTGGGTTGGCCATCAAAGCTTACATAAATTCAACCTACACACCAACAGCAACAATCTTATTCAAAGGAACTGTAATTGGGGATTCACTTGCTCCCACAGTTGTTTTCTTTTCTTCCAGAGGTCCAAGCCGGGAAAGCCCCGGCATTCTAAAACCCGACATAATTGGACCTGGAGTGAACATTCTAGCAGCATGGGCTGTGTCAGTGGACAACAAAATACCAGCGTATAATGTGGTTTCTGGCACTTCAATGTCTTGCCCTCACCTCAGTGGCATTGCTGCTCTGCTCAAAAGCGCCCACCCTGATTGGTCCCCTGCTGCCATAAAGTCAGCAATCATGACCACTGCCAATACAGTCAACCTTGGAGGCAATCCCATACTGGACCAAAGGCTTCTACCTGCTGACATATTTGCCACTGGTGCGGGCCATGTTAACCCAGTCAAAGCAAGTGATCCAGGGCTTGTCTATGATCTCCAGCCAGACGATTACATCCCTTATTTATGTGGTTTGGGTTACACAGACAGACAAATTGCAATTCTTGTGCAAAGGCAAGTGAAATGCTCCAAGATAAAAAGCATACCAGAAGCACAACTCAATTATCCGTCCATTTCTATTCAAATGGGGTCTACTGCACAGTACTACACCAGAACGTTGACAAATGTTGGACCCGCGCCGTCAACTTACACCGTGGAACTTGAGGTACCTTTGGCTTTGGGTATGAGCGTAAACCCTAGTCAGATTACCTTCACAGAGGTGAACCAGAAGGTTACATACTCGGTTGAGTTCATCCCACAAATCAAAGAAAATAGAGGCAACCATACTTTCGCTCAGGGTTCTCTCACATGGGTATCTGAAAAGCACGCTGTTAGAATCCCCATATCTGTCATTTTCAAGTGATACACTCTAGCCAGAGGACGATGCAACAGAAATGAAGGGAATAAAATGTCTGCAGAAATTCGTGGGCTACTCTTCCGTGATATCTCTCTCTCTGTAGAAGTTAGTTAATTCGCTATGAATTCTTGCGTGTTTTTAAGGTAGTGTCTTTTTTTATTCTATGTAAAAATGTAAGATAAATATATAAAATTAATATCAAAATCATTTACACAGAATAAAAAAAATAATTACTTTAAAAGTATATAAGAATTTATATTATGATTGATTTGTTATAGTCAGATCACAGACAGTTGGAAATGTATTTCCACATCTTATTTATTTTGCAATGGGATTGGTTTTCTGAATAGTTCTTCCGGCACATTGTTTTCTGAATAGTTCTTACTCGATTTCTGCACTACTCCACGGCTCTAATCCGAATATTTGTCCTAATCTTCCTTAAGCCCTGGATAAAGAAGTTACAGAATAGGAATTTGCCTGAAATTGCGATTTCCCCACTGTCACATTTGCATTTGATAGAAGTACGCGCATGAAATTCCATAGAGAAATTTTAAGAGGAGAAGTTCTGCTAGAAAAAAAAAAAGAAGATAAACTTGGGTATCGAAGAATACGTAGCTCAATCTTTTTCATAATTTCATCATTCCATTTTTCTTCAATATTCGCACGTGAGTACTTTAAGCCGAAATATCTAATCTTCAATTATTATGGTGTAGGACAAAAAAAATGAAAATTTAATACATTTAACAAGAAAAATATATTTAAGAAAAAATAAAAAGTATTAAATAATCCAAATCATTTTAACATAATGTTTGTGAAGAATAAGTCCACACATTTAGTAACTCTTCAATGGATGAGAAATTTTTATTATTTTATATTATCTAACAATTATTTAATTGAATAAATATTGCTTCAAATTTTTTTTTTATCTATATGGATTTTCTTCCATTGATTTGACTCCTAGATAATTGCTAATGATTTAACATTGAATTGAGTATGTTAACAGAGAGCTAATTGAGATTGGAAAAATTCTTATTTATTTCTTAATTTATTCACTCATTTGATTAACTTTTATTTTACCCCTTTTTTACATATAATTGTGAAGAGTATTTTCTGTGATAAAAACTATAACAAAAATTCTCCTTGTAATCAAATGAGAAATGTTTTGATGAGTTTTATAATCATTTGCATTGAGAGGAAACCCAAAAATATGAAATACCGGCAATATCAATTGGAAAAGTAATTGTTCAATCACACGACCATAACTGTCACATTTTTTTAATCATCAAGATTGTGTTATTTTGTGAAAAAGATTTTTTCTTTTTTGTAAAATTCTAAGTATAAATATATACCTTAAGTTTATCGATAGTCCTAGTTTCACTACTCATCTTTTTCTGTAGGTACGGCAAAACTCTAAATTAAGGCAAAGTAGTTACGTATCAAAATCAGACAAAGCTAATTATAACCAAAATTCTGTGGAAACAATAATCATCTGCTTAAATATCACTTATTTGATGACTGCCAACAACCTTTGAATTGTAATCCATTTTCGGTTGTTATACTATTGTATTTCTTTTTGTTTTTCTTTGCAATACTTTCTGATATATTGAACCCACGCTAATTTGTAATTAATTAATTTTTAAGAAAATTCTAAATAATGCTCAACCATAAGCAAGAAAGGCAAAGCACAGTTCGTAATTTTGACATGAAACTTGATTTCTGTGTACCTAATTCTAGTGCTGGTACTCCCATCATCTCTCATTCAAATATCTCAAAGCAAATCTCCAGCATCTCGGCTCTGTTCCCAGGTTCGATCCACTATCTTGAAATTAGTCCAAAACGCTAATAGTAATAGTCCACAATTTTACAGTCCAAATCATTGCTGCGATCAGTTTTCTCTAAGCTTGGGCACGTCTGATACTCTTTTCGTTTATTTTTATTTGTCTTATAAAATTTTTTTTTTAATCTAATAATATTTATCATTTAAAAATATTAAAAAATATTAATTAATTTTTTTTAATTTTATTTTAATCTTTTAATAAAAAGAAAACTAGTGAAATTAAAAAAAATATTAATAAAATAAAAAAAATAATTTAATTAATAACTTTCTTAATTCTTATAAAAAAATTTAAATCACAAATAAATAAAAGTAAACGGAAATAACGTAATAGACCGTATGGCCGTATGGCATCTAGCGTAATAACTAATACCGGATACCATTTTTACACAAAGTTCTGTACCTATGTGTTGTGTCTACTGCCACCGGAGAGCGGGTAGCGGCATCACCATGCAAGTGCCTCACTTTATTAAACTATTTCTTTCCTCGATCATTTCTAATCTGCATCATAGATTCATTTGTACCTGTACATTGTTGAGGACGGCTTTCCAACTTCCCCAAAAAAATTAAGAAAGCTACGACCATCGTTAACACCCATGTCACTTTTCTTGGTCTCCACTCCGCTATATATGTAACTGCATGGGATGCCAGTTACTAGCAATCCCAGAACCAGCAATTCTTCTGCAAACATGGCCAAAACCAAGCATGGACTGTCCACCAAGATGCAACTTGCGTTCCTTATTGGTCTCATTTTCATGCTAAGTGCCTGTCCAACTTCAGCATACCAAAATCTAGAATTCGTAGCCGCACACGAACCTGGCAAAGTGGCAACTGAGGAACTCGAAGATCAAAGCAGCTTATTGACTTACATTCTTCACGTTACAAAGCCTCAAGACGATGCTTCTCTTCAATCTGAGGATTTGCACAGCTGGTACCACTCATTTCTGCCAGCTAGTACAAAAACTCTGAACCAGCAGCGTATCATTTTCTCATACCGAAATGTCCTCGTTGGATTTGCTGTGAAATTGACTGCCCAAGAAGCGAAAGCTCTAGAAGACAAGGACGAGATTTTGTCAGCCAAACCTGAAAAGATCCTCTTTTTGCATACTACTTACACTCCAAGCTTCTTGGGGTTGCACCGGGGCTTAGGATTGTGGAAAGCTTCAAATTTTGGTAAAGGCATCATAATTGGAATTATTTACACTGGGATAAACCCGTCCCATCCTTCCTTTTCCGATGAAGGAATGCCGTCTCCACCAGCAAAATGGAAAGGCCACTGTGAATTCACAGGGCGGAGGACTTGTAATAACAAGCTCATTGGCGCAAGGAATTTTGTCAAAAACTCAAGTTCAGACCTTCCATTCGATCAGCGTGGTCATGGCACTCACACCGCCAGCACAGCCGCTGGAAGATTTGTAAAGGGTGCCAATGTTTTTGGGAATGCAAAGGGTTCAGCAGTTGGCATGGCACCGGATGCGCACTTGGCAATTTACAAAGTATGCAACATTAGGGGTTGTCCTAAAAGTGCCATATTAGCTGCAATGGACACTGCCGTTGAAGATGGCGTGGATGTGCTTTCTGTGTCTCTTGGGGGAGGCTTTTCTACTTTCTTTGAGGATTCAATTGCACTAGGTGCATTTGGTGCAATTCAGAAGGGATTTTCGTTAGTTGTTCAGCTGATAACAAAGGTCCTGGCAATGGTACTTTGTCTAATGAGGCTCCGTGGATTCTAACCGTCGGTGCCAGCACCACTGACAGCAAAATAAGAGCAAAGGCGAAACTTGGCAATGGGGCAAAGTATGATGGGGAATCAGTATTCCAACCCAAATATTTTCCATCGACATTATTGCCGCTTGTGTATGCAGGTGCAAATGGAAATCAGTCCTCAGCCTTTTGTGCTCCAGGATGCTTAGAAAACGTGGATGTTAAGGGAAAGGTAGTGTTGTGCTAGCAAGGTGGGGGCATTGTAAGAGTTGCCAAAGGGCAAGAAGTTAAGGATGCTGGTGGTGCAACCATGATCCTCTTGAACAGCGAAGTTGATGCCTTTAATCCCTTTGCTGACGTTCACGTTCTTCCCGCTGTACAGTTGAACCATGCTGCTGGCTTAGCTATCAAAGATTATGTAAATCCAACTTCGAGACCAACAGCAACAATCTTATTCGAAGGAACTGCTATTGGAAATCCACTTGCTCCTGCAGTTACTTCGTTTTTTTCCAGAGGTCCAAGCATTGCAAGCCCAGTAATTCTAAAACCAGACATAATTGGACCAGGAATGAACATTCTAGCTGCATGGCCTGTATCTTTGGACAACAATGTACCACCATTCAACATAATTTCAGGTACCTCAATGTCTTGCCCTCATCTCAGCGGCATTGCTGCTCTGCTGAAAAGCTCTCACCCAGATTGGTCCCCTGCAGCCATAAAGTCAGCAATCATGACCACTACTGATGCAGTAAATCTTGGGGGCAAGCCTATATTGGACCAAAGGCTTCTACCAGCCGATATATTTGCCACCGGTGCTGGCCATGTTAACCCTTCAAAAGCAAACGATCCAGGGCTTGTTTATGATCTCCAGCCAGACGATTACATTCCCTATTTGTGTGGTTTGGGTCACACAGACAGACAAGTTGCAATTATCGTACAACGGAAAGTGAAGTGCTCTAAGATAAAAAGCATTGCGGAAGCACAACTCAATTATCCGTCATTTTCGATTCAATCGGGGTCCACTTCACAGTTCTACACCAGAACGCAGACAAATGTTGGACCCGCAAAATCAACTTGCAGCGTGGAACTTGACGTACCTTTGGCAGTAGATACGAGCGTGAGCCCTGCTCGGATAACATTCACAGAGGTGAACCAGAAGGTTCCATGCTCGGTTGGGTTTATACCGGAAAGCAAAGAAAATAGAGGCAATCATGCCTTTGCTCAGGGATCCCTCAAGTGGGTATCTGAAAAACACTCCGTCAGCATCCCTGTATCTGTCATCTTCCGGTGAAATTTGGGAGAAGAAATTAGACCAGGACACTATCCTAGGAATAAGGATGAGGGAGCTAAGCTAAAGTCTCCAAGCATGCAATGGCATCTCGGAGCTTAGGTTATTCTCTAACGTTAATCTCAACTGCAATCCCCTTGCAATATTATTAAATTAAGTTGGTCTTAAATAATTTTAATGTATTGATAATCTCCTCTTAGGCCTTAGGGTCTTTGCTTGGTTAATTAGAGAAAAGGTAAGCAAGGCAGAATGCATCAAGTCCTGTTGTGTTCAACCAACCACATGATCTTTAGAATTAGAACTGTTTGGGCAATATATTTTTAAGATAAACTGAGTTTTTATCTCAAAAATTTATTCGCTGTCCACTTTTATTTATCATTTAAAATTTTTATATAAAATTAAAAAAAATTATTAAATAATTTTAATTATAGATAAATATAATTTAAAATGACTAAATTATTTTTTTTTATTTCATTAATATTTTTTATTTTTTTTAATTTTACTTATTCTATTAATTTTTTTATTAAAAGATAATAATAAAATTAAAAATTAATTAATACTTTCTTAATATTCTCAAATAATAAATATTGTTAAAAAAAAATTTTCTTACACAATAAATAAAAATAAATAGAGTGAATACATGGCAATCTTGTAGGTGAAACCAATTTGCAATCAGCAGATTTGTAGCTCGGAAAAGGAGTCGTGCATGGTTCGTCCATAACAAAATGTCGTTACTGGCTTTGCAGTGAAATTGACGAAAGAAAAACCGAAAGCCATGGAAGAGGGACGAGGTTGTGTTTATTCGACCAGAACGGAATTTGTCTTTGCAGACCACTCATCCTCCCAGGTTCCTGCCAGGTACATAATTGGAGTTAGGTACTGGAATAGCACCAAACCATCCCTCTTTCAACGATGAGGGAATGGATTTAACCCACGGCATTCTAACAAGATGCTAGTAGACACCTAAGATTTTAAGAACAGGGTCAATGCTGCAACGGTCATGCCCCCATTCGATGAAGATGGACATAGCACCCATATTTTTTTGTCCCACAGACGACCTCATGCAATCTACTAATCTTCAAATTTACAACAAAAAAAAAAAACAGAGGAAGTACATGTATAAACGGAGCACGTTTCTTCAGGTTCTAATCCAGAAGAATGGCAACACATATACCATACGAAATAATCTACGGATTTCAACATCGTCTAGGCCTCACGAATCTCACATCAATGACAAAATTGAAGGCATTTGAATTTCTTGCTCTCACTAAACCAACTTAATAATCTCTGCTAACAATTTTCCACAGGTAATTAGACAAATATATACATAAGGGGTATTTTTGCCAATCTAAATCTATTTTTCTACAAATTAGTAAACAAGCTTCAATTAAGCCCCGTAGTTTAATCACATAGTATGAGGTACAATATTAAGTCCTAATTTTATATGAATTACAATTAACTTTGATTTCGCAGTTGTTAATGGAATATGGCCACCTTACGGATGACAATGCCACAAGTCCAAAACATAACTGACGAAATTTTACTATGTTAGAGGAGCAGTTATATACTTATATCTAAGGCCAATATGACTAATGAATCCTCCCCCGAGAGCTGCTCCTGTCTCTAACAAACTCGTCTAAATTTCTGCAAAATACATAACCCCTGTTAAGAAATCACAAAATTGACTTATAATTTGGAATTTGGTAATGGGGAAGATCTTTACCTATCATCATCATGTGAATTACTTCTCAAAGTTTCCAACTGTTTTCAACAAGATGGTTTAGTTGCCTGTAAGAATTTTAATGACTTGGTTATGGCTTTAGGTGATAGATGCATGACTACATAGACAGACATGAAACTCAGTGAAATACTATTGATCTGCATACTGACACTGAAGCACAATTGTTTCCTCCATCTGCTATGGACCTCCAGGTTTTCTTCGTAGGACTGCAACCAAATCAGATAGAGAGAGAGAATTAGCTTTTTTTTTTTTTTTTTGGATAAGAAACGGGGAACAACCCAAAGACTACCCAGCAGGAACACAAAAACTCGTATCAGAGGAGTCCTTTAACAGAGCAGCATGAATAAAACCAGGTGGACTAAGGAGTCTATGAATGCCCAGAGATTCCGCATGGGTATGAGTAGCCAACAAGTCTGCACATCCATTATTTTATCTATGCGTATGAAACAATTACAGTTATGCCAATTATATAAGCATGCCGAAGTCAAACAACACAATAGATAACCCTTTATCCTGGCAGCATCATTCAGTGGGATCCCAGGAATAAATAATATCATATGTTCATTAACCAGATCTGATCAGTGTGCTCAACAACCAATATCAGGAAATATTCATTTATTGTGATTATAATTATAGAACAGAGCCATCTTTAATATGTTTTAACTTTTTCAAAAAATTCTTTACAAATCAGGTGGCAGCCTAATGACAATTTTGTATTTCATTCTAATATATGGATTATGGGCTATTGCTGATGCACGCAAGGCATCAAAGAACTTCCGGAGTGGGAGGGTACTATGTGCAACGCAAGGCATATGAAATATGCCACCACATAAGTAACAGGATCATGATAGCAATAAATAGACATCAGTAAGAGTTTCTTCCAAGCTAAGACCACACACGTCATAAGATAGCTCCTCTTTTCTCAACAAAATATCCTCTATCATTGGCTTTCGCTTTTGCCAAATTCATATAATTGCAAGCCATTACTTAAAAAAGATTCGTAATGGTAATCTATACAAACAATGTGAAAAAAAAAGGACAAAAAACAAAATAATTGACAAGAGAAGGAAAGATAATTCCATAATACCATGTCAAGAAAATCATCCTCGGTTAGTGTACTAGCTAAAGGGCTTTCTGCAGTCAGACCCCAAACATCAAATTGAGAAGAAGCCACATCCCGGTCCGCTTGTAGCTTAGGAATATGCCCACTAAAATGAGAACGTTTAGTCCCTGCCACTTTTGATGACCCAGAAGTGATAGGCAATGTTTCAGTGAACGTTGTCCCACCAAATCTTTTTGTTGAATGAAATCGATTTGCTTCAGCTTGATTTTGGTAAAATAAGGAAGCATAAGGCAGGGGCATTGACCATGACAAGTGCAGTGGGGGAAAGTTACAGTCTTCATCTCCCACAGAACTTGGAGTCTCCGCAGAATGCCCCTTCAAAGAAAAACTATCCCTGGATGAACTGCGCAACAAAAAACCAGTAAGCAGCAAGCCTCCTGAAATGCAGCAGGAAACACATTATCTTTTGCCTCTCTACAAGATTCACCTGGTCAGTAGGCCATCCACATCATTCTTACCATCAATGAGTTCACAAAGAGCTAGAACTATATCTGGAGATAACTCCCGGAAAGGGCATTTGACCAGAGTCATATAAATATAATGCACAATTTTCCAAGGTCCTCTAGGGAAAAAAAAGAAAAACAATAAAGCCCTTGATTTTAAAGGAAACCTGGCAGTCTCTGCTAATTTTGACTGGTTTATAGTCATTCAGTGTATTCTTAGATGAAGAGTCTTATGGAAAGGCAAGTCATATAACCGCAGCCATTAGACCTTAAAGCTGTGACCCCAGGGATTACTTTTGCCACTTCCCTCACTCCAAACATTGTCTCTCCTCCACCCAATGGAGGACATCGTTTGCGCATACCCTTGGAAGGAACCACTCGTGTTGACACTAAATATAAGGATTACACTACCTGAATTCTGCAAGACAATCAAATACTTCTCAAGAAAGTTCATTTCATCTTATTTTAATTTATTTTCCTAATTCTGGCTGGACTCTAAAGTATATAAAAAATTTTAACAGTATAATTTGAGATCAGAAAAGGAGGGATCTTACATGAAAAGCTTCTTCCAGAATTGGTTCATTTATGATTTGAGTAGCCCAAATTCCTTTCTCAACCGATAAACAGATATTTTGATGGTTCAAACTCTTAATGATAAAATATTCTGTATTATATAATTTTTCCATTCCAGTTCCAGTTGGAAGCCCTATCTGATAATGAGAATATCCCATTTTATCTTCCCTAGTTGGATTACTGTCTTCATTAAACTTGTAACTCAAGCTCTCTAACAAAAGAATTGCAGATAAATCACAACTCAGAAGGGAAAAGAAATTAAATCTTGACATGCCCAAGAAAAAAGGAAATTCTCATATGTATGTATTTAGATACATTGAGAAATGCATGCATATATGAAATGTTGTGAGTATATGATAAACTCCCCATTTCATTCTTTACGACTGAAGTAATCATCAGGAATACACTGCAAATAGATTTTGTTAGATTAAAAGGATATGCTTGGATTGGTGGAATGTGATGGCATGGAGTGGTATGGCAAGGTGGTTCACTGTTTGGAAGTACAATTAAACAATGGAAGGGAGAGGGCTGGATACATTCCCTTTCTGTACATGTCCAGCATACCTGTTTTGATTAACAAACTGTAAATTTTACTTTTTTTCCCTTCATGTTGTTTTAAACATTTTGTCTTATATGGACTGTGCTGTAATTTTAAAGTTATAATTTTTCCCATTCCATTCCTTCCCTCACAAATCTTCTAAACAACTTCCAAACAAAGGAAAAGAAGAGTCATTCCACTCCATCCCATTTCATTATAAACCAGTCCATTCCATTACACCCAAATCATCCAAGCATAGCGTAAAAGGTTGATAAATAATTAAATATAAACTCAAATTAGGGAACTACTGACCAGTCAGAATGCAACTAACCCCAGAATAAAAGTTCTCATGCATTGCAGCAATTTAAGCTAAACGCTAATCCCATGCACCATGAATTCACAAGTTTTATCAATTAGATATGAACATTAAAAACAAGAAATAGGATTACTGTGACATTTGCATTTGCTTCATAATGACGGTCTCAAGATAATATCACTGTGATTGCAGAACAAATAACACATTGGAGACAATGGAAGCTCCTCAGTTGACATGAAATGTACGTGACAAGATAACAAACATTATCAAAACCTGGGTCATCTGAATTTCCAACATCTTGCTTCCATTCAGTCACTGATGAATCAACAACTGATGCATTTTCCTTTGCACTATCAGAAGACATATCCCAATTGACCTGTCATGAAGTTATGCAAGTTTATAAATGGACATTACAACCACCCAATACTAAAAAGGGGGAGAGAACAGTAAGAAACTACTACGCGGAAAACACGGATGCAACACCAATTTTGATATATAATTGTCTTGCTAAACTTACAACAACTTAGTAACTTAGTTCCAAAATAAACCAGATAACCCACATGTGTTCCCCTCAGCATATTTATAGGAAATATTAAAACTATGATTCTTCCCATGTCATTAATAAAATCAGCATCTTAACAACAACTAGGAGTCAGTTTGCTGTCCCCTTAAAATTAGGGGTGATAAATTTATGAATGAATTTTACACGAAAATTTGTAAGAAAAACTCATCCCTAAACTTTTCACCCACAGTTTCAAGTAAACTGACGCTAATTAGTAGCATAGTATCCCAGCATCAAATAGTTTATCGATGCCATAGGCCATACAATATGCTAAAGGAAGGATTTGATCAGAGCCACCACGAGAGGGGGGCAATCATGGACCCTGTAGTATCCCAAATTGACAAAACGCCCACATACCAGTTCCTTATTCATTTGAGGTAATTAATACTAAAAAAAAAAAAAACCATCATGGTATCAATTGAAAAATTGAAGCAAAGATGAACAACATATCTCTGTGTCCTATGCCTTTCAAGAAATGCCATCTTAACTATGATTAATACGGAATGGTGGCCAAAGAACTTAAAATATTTCAAAAGTGTAACTGGGTTATAACATGTCCAAGTCCGACCACTGCTATTGTACCCTCTTTGAATCATCGTTCAACATATACCATTTTGTTTAAAGTAAGGTTCAATTCAAGCAAATTGAAGTGACAAGTCCGAGAGAAAAACATGAACCCAGGACATAGCTTTCAAGGTTTAAGGTTCAAGTTTCAACAGACTCACGAAACAGCAAGCAACTACTGTGACTGTCTGTCTCTGTCGTGTCCGAACCCTAGCTGCCGCGTTATCAGTTCCAGCTTCTCCCCTTGTTTTCTTTGCTCTTCAGCTAACGGCAATGGCGTACTGTTACTGTTGGGGTTTCTTTTTCCTTTGATATCTCTTCCATTCTTTGGATGTGCGACTTCATCCGTTTATTAAACAGCTTAAAAATATATAATTTAAAATAACTAATTTATTATTTCTATAATCTTATTAATATTTTTTATTTTTTTAATTTCACTTATTTTATTAATTTTTTAATAAAAAGTTATATACCTTATTATAACTATATTTAATTTTTACAAGTATTTTTTTCATATAATATATTTAAACTATTAATAAATAATTTTTATTTATGGGACATAAATTATTTCATAGCTATCATACCAAAGTTGTTTTTTTGCAATGGAAAATAAATTTAAAAATAATTTGCTTTTTTTACACTCTTAAAATTTATTTTAATATCAAATTATTTTTTAAAATATTAATTTTACTATTAAATAAAATAGTAACTATCCCTACGTACACATTACATGACCTATGTACACACCACATAATCATTTAGTTAGAAATTTTTATATAGTAAAATATAATTTACAATTCTAAAATTTATCTCTATATCAAATTACTTCTTAAAATTTTTAAAAAAAATTTAGTGTAACTTAAAACTGAATGTTAATCTCTGTTTTATTTAATAGAAAAATTAACATTTTCAAATCATATCAAAATTTAGAGAGATTTAGTAAAAAGCAAAATTTTAAAAGGTAATTTGATATTAGAATAAACTTTAAAAGTATAAATTATATTTTAATTATCCAATTATTTTTTGTTAGAATACAAATTATTTTCATAATTAACATTTTATTCTCTTACTTTAAGAAATAAAAAATTAAAAAATAGTAAATGACTATTTATTAAAAAAAAGGTGTGCTAAGTTCGGTATATCAAAGTGTTATTTTGATTATGTCATATGCACAGAATTGTATGTGTCATTAATCATTATTAGCTTAATGCTGCGTGTTGTTGTGTGTTTAGAATAAAATTTATTATAAAAATATAACATGAGTTTTGTTAAAATTTAGGACACACATTAAGAAAATAAAAATAAAAAGTATTTAATAAAAAAATAAATATTTAATGTCTTACAAATTTAAAATATATTTAATTTTTTAAATTATTAAAATAATTTAATAAAGAATAATAAATATTATTTTTATTCTTTAACTTATTATTTAAGAGTATACATTAATAAAATCTACATAATATTAAAAAATATAAAATAAAAGGCCAACTTATCATGACAGAACTAATATATGTTCATAATAAAAATAAAAGAGAAATTTTAAAATTGTAACTCAAATGACACAAAGTATGTTTACAACTCTTATTGAATCAGAGCTTCTAAATCAGATTACTTCTATGTCATCGGCATTAATGCTCTTGTTGCTGTTGATCATCATCACTTCCTTTATCATAGTAAAGTAAAAGCATTCTCTCTTTAAAGAGTAAAATGAAATTTTAATATGTGAAAATGTACTTGATTTGTATCTCAAAAAAAAAAGTACTTGATTTGTAATTTAATTATTGATTTAATTAAATGTATAATTTAGTTATTAAATTATTCAAACTTGTTTTATTTTATTTCTTCTGTTATCTTCACTTGATCAATTTAAGGGACTAACATAAAAGTCAATAAGAATTAATTCAATTGATATGATTGAGTCACATATTCTTAAAGTTTTGAATTTAATTCTTAAATAATTTAAAGAATAAATCATATATTTAACTTGAATTACGAATTAAATTGTGAAAGAGATACATTTTTAAGAACTAAAATACTATTTTATTCTTACTTTTTAGATTAAACTGTCATTTTGATCATCTAAAAATTTACTTGACATTAATTTAGTCATTCAAAAATATGTGATATCAAATTAATCATTTAAAAATTTAAAGTGATATCAAAATAGTCTTTCAAATATGTGTAATATCAAATTAGTTTTCAAAAAATTTAAAATGATATCAAAATGATCATTTCGAATGACTATTTTGGAGGACTATTTTGATATTACTTTAAATATTTAGAGGACTAACTTGATGTTATGTATCTTTAAAATATCAAATTAATGTCAAATATTTTTTAAGGATCAAATTAATATTAAGTAAATTTTTAAAGGATGAAAATGATAGTTTAGTCTACTTCTTATAATTGAAATACTCCATTTAAGTATTTTACAGAAACTAAAAGAAAATTGAAGCGGGCTCTGTTGAACCTTTCACGCTAGTTGAGTTGAGTTAGGGTTAAATCAATTCATATCTATCAAAAATAATAATAAATTAAAGTATAATTAATGGTGAGGTCAATAAGAGTGGCATGATTAAAAAACAATAATTACTAATAAGGGGCGGATTTTATTATGTCATAATTTTATTGAAGCAAAATTTTTATTAATTTTTATTATTTTAATTATAAAAAATTATGAAGATCGTGAATTTATGAAACTTATAAATTAAATATATTTAATATATTTAATATTTTAATATTCAACAAGTAAATGCAAGGGTAATTTCTGGCCATATATATAAGATGGGTTTTGACCAAATTTTTGTGGCACGTTTAATAAGTGAGATTTTTGAAGCACTTCAACAACTCAAATGTGACTGAGTGAGATCATGGACAAATGTCATTTTTTGCTCTGGTAGCAGCAAGTCTTTTCCTATACTAATTAGCGAGCACTTCAACAACTTTGAATTTGAATCATGTGGTAATGGTTGGTAGCTAGTTAACATGAATATTCCAAACAACATTGTGTAAAAATCCAGAACTGAATTTCTTTGGATAAATATCTTTTTCTATTAGTAAAATAATAAAAAAATATCTGATTAAAAAGAAAGATATAAAATATTTTAAATGTAAAAAATTAATTTTATAATATATTATAATAGTTCTTAACATAATGTAATTTATATTTATCTTTATATAGTAAGATATTCCTATAGATAATTCAAATTCAATTCTTTTATATCTATAAACCAATTAACTTGCAGTCAAGCATTAGCTTTTGACTTTTTTGTCGAGTTCATTTATATATTTATCTATTTTATCAAAATACAAGAAAGTGTTAAAAAGCTTAAACCACATAAGAGATTCTTATGTAAAAAGAGATTCGTATTTAAAATAAACTAGATTATTTTTTAATGCTTACTAGGCATCTCTATATTTTTTTAGTATAAGATTAAGTCTTATTTAAAATATTGAGATTGTTCCTCTTTTAAAGTATTTTTTAATAGTATTTGACCTTTTGACAATATAGATAAGATGTATTTTATTGATATTTTGACTTATTTATCATTAAGCCTCATATTTTTAGATTAAAAAAATTAGATTTTTATATAGTCTTAGTCTAAGATAAATTTTTTATATTAAATTGCTAAATATAGGTCACATTAATTATGTATGCTATTAATTATATATTATTAATGATTAATATTAAATATCTGAAGTTGCATATATTTGATAATATAATATAAAAAAATTGTTTTCGACCCAATATGAATCTCTTGTACCCCATCCGTTCAATGTCACTGAACAAATGGCTCAGCCAGTTTATGCTTCAGAAAATGTTTCAATCCGAGTTCATTTCTCGGCTGGTACAATTGTAGCTTATCAAAAAATAAAATAAAATATATGTTTTACTTTTTGAGGTCATTGCTCTTGAAAAGGACAAACTTGATTAATGCTGACACTTGATTACAAGTAAAAAAAAAAAAATGCATACACTTGATTAAGTCACGACCATTATTTTGAAAAGTCAATTCTCTTCTTAAACACACATACACACATATATGAAGTTTAATGAGACTAGTATTTATTGTGAAAAATAAAAAAGGTAAATCTTGATAACTGAATTTTTTATTAATAATTAAGATTAAAATAAAAAATTATGTAATTTTTTTAAATAATTATGTGAATTTTAAATAAAATTTAATATTAATAATTTATTAATAATTTAATAGTTATGATTCACTCTTTTTATTTTTTATAATAAAAAAATTATATATATATATATATAGATATTCTATTTACTTAAACGAACTGTACAGATTGAAATTAGACATTCCATTATAATTGACTAATAGACAGCATTATACTACATGTCTACATCCTTAGTAGCCTTTCTAAAAGAAATAAATATAGTTTTAACTTTATATGGATCATATAAGTTTTTGTTTTCAATAAGGTTTCAATTAGCCATAACATTAGAATTGGCTAATAGACAGCATTATATTATATGTCTACATCTTTAGCCTTTTTAAAAGAAATAAATATAGTTTTAACTTTATATGGACCATATAAGTTTTTGTTTTCAATAATTTTTTTTTGGCGAATTCTTTTCAATAATTTTTATAATTTGGTTATACTCTTTGAAGTAAAACACTTAATAAAGGAAGTGTAGAGAAAAAATATTGATAAAAGGGTATAGGAGTAATATTTTTTTTTAAGGTTATATTTGAAAGTTCAGAGAAAAAAAAATTTAAAAAAATAATGAGAATGGAAGGCTTAAATTTTTTCTTTTCTTATTTGAATATTTTAAATTTTACAAATTAAGAAAATTTTAAAATATTTATAAAAATTAGTTTGAGAGAATTTTAAAAGATTAATTAAAAAATTTTATTTTTTTTATAAAATTTTTAAATAAGAAAAAAACTTGTAAAGAAATAGATAAATTAAGAGTAGCTAGGAGACATTTTAAGTCCTAGTCGCTCACGCAGGAACCTTAACATCTAATTTACGAACAACAATGTCATTAATCAAATGCATAAGCTTGAATATTATCAATATTCATTAATAAAAGCATCGAAATGACAAACGGACCCAAAAGGGAGAAACAAATAAAAGCCACAGACACATACATGGCTTATTATTGCCACACAAGACATACAGAGAAAGGTTCCTAGCAGGAGATACGGTATATATATATGTTATCGTGTATTTCACGAGCAAGATGACGCACGCAACACCATGCGTAAGCGATCGAATGCTCATTTAGGGAGGCCTTCCTGAGTCTTCCTGAATAGTTTGTGCTGAATATGCTGAGCAAAGGTGCGAGGGGGAAAGCGTGCTGGGTCTGCCTCAGTAACAAGCTCCGGAAGTGGCTGCAGGATGATCTTCTCCTTGGGGGGCTCACAGAATACTGCCCACGATATCCTAACCTTCTCCTTGTTCACCAACCCCCTGTGAAGAATACTCTTGTACTTGCCGTTGCTCAGGATCTCAATGGTGTCACCGATGTGCATGAGAATGGAATCTGGCACACATTTTGCCGTGACCCATTTTTCTTCATAGAAGAGTTGCAGACCTGGCACCATGTTGTGCAGCAGGAAAGTAAGTGAACTTACATCGGTGTGGGCTTCGACTCCGAGAGCCAGTTCCGGCTGGGGACAAATCGGGTAGTAGTTGATCTTCAACTGAAGTAAAAGCTCCTCCATCCCACCAACCTCCTTCTCCAACCTCCCTTCTTCCAGCCCCAAACCAAGAGACAGCACCTCCAGTATCTTGCTCGCAAGCCCCCTCAGTCGCCTTGCATACTCGCTTGTAAGCTCACTGCATGCATATAATATATATTAAGAAACTTGGAAGAATATAATCAAGAATGAATGAAATGAAATGACTCACATATAATCACTGGGCGTCTTGGGCCAGATGGACAAGTCACGCTTGTCCTCAGGGAAAATGAGGTGGAAGAAGTAGTCTTCCCACTCAAGTTGCCCGCTGGCATTGTTTGCAAGCTTGCTTCCGTACCCTTGAATCTTACCGGAGGCCTGGTCGTTGGCGTACTTCTCCTTCTCCTCAACAGGGAGAGCGAAGAAAGCTTCCCCAGCTTTCTTGAGGCGGTGGATGAGGTCGTGGGGGATGCCATGGTTAACGAGGGCCATGACGCCCCATTCCTGGGCTGCTTTCTTGAGGTTCTCTCGGCACTTGGCTCGGACACCCTCGTCCGGAGAGTCTATTTCCCTCAAGTCTATCGTTGGAACTTGAGGCCCTTCCTTCTTCTCTTCTTCGAAGACGTTGCCTATGCTCGTCAGCTCCTCTTGCGGCCTCACATATTCCTTGGGGATGGATCGTATCCCGCTGCTGGCCAAGCTTTCAACTCGTGGAGCCGCCGGTGCCACCATGTCTAATAATTAATTACCGCTACGAGTACGCTTAGCTAGCTCTCTTTGCTCTCTTATATTTCTTCTTCGTGAGCTTCGTTTCCCTGCATTTATAAGTATAGCTCACCACCACACCACCCCCCTCTCTCTCTCTCTACCCTGTTTCACCGAATTTTCAACTCAACCAAACTCCCGTTGCAACCAGCTAATGCGGTTTATATAGGAAAATGTAGACATGGTCACATCAAAATTCTAAGCTAATGCCAAACTCTGCCAAACTCTGTACTCGGAGCGCAAGTTATCACGTGATGAACTTCCCTAGCAGACGCTCACACGTGCAGCCAACTTCAACATGCATGCATGGGTTGACTGGAAGGACTGGTTGAAGCTCAGGATCCCGCGTAGCTAACGGTCTTTTTCACTTCGCTCAGTCATTGGCCAAAAAGAACTAGAAGAAAAGAAGGTTATTTTTACACTATAATTTTAAATTACATTATTTATACCTTTTTCTTTAAAAAAAAGAAAAATAGAAATTCACTTTTTTTAAAAAAAAAATGTCAAAGGTGTGGTGTAGAATTATGATGTATAAATATTATTATTGATAGAAAAAACCATCTCCAACTTTCACCGATTCAAATCCTCTTTACTTTTTTTCTTGTTACTAACTATATGCCTTTAATTAAATGTTAATAACCTAATAAAAAATATATTTCTTTTATTTTAAATTTAAATATATTCTTATTAAATTATTAATATTTAATTAAAAAATAAAATTAAAAATAGGAAGAAGAAACAAAAGATTTAAATTCAACTTCATATTTTATTAACCTTATAGTATCTCCTCCAACTCCAATAATGACTAACAAGAAAAAAAAAAACAGAAAATGGTTTCGAATAACATTTGGGACATTAATTTTGCAATTCCTATTTGGGCCTAAATCAAATGGCTAATCTCGTTAACTCATCATTTATTGAAACCAGCTGTCCTTCTATATTTTTGTTAATTAGGGTTACAACTAAAAAGTTGTGTTATGACTTATTAGGAATAATATTAATCATTCGGGTGTAATAATTAAGCATTATTCTTCTTGGAGGAATTCTCTAGTAGCCTGTTTCACGATAAATTATTGTATGGCTGAGCATGGTTAGGTTTAGTCTGGATTTTTGGAAAAAACCTAACCAAACTGGAAATACGGTTTAGTTTAAAAAAATCATAAATATAATCTATATCCATTTTGCAAGAAAACCAAACCAAATTGGATTTATGGTCCGGTTAGCCATTTACAAAACTGTATCCAATTATAAAACTTGGTGGCGTACGCGCGTTTGGGTGTTGCCTTCAATTCAATTCAACTCAATGTTTCAATGCCTTCATTCACCAAAGACACGCCTTCTCCTTCAACTTAGCATTTTATCTAATTAAACGCAGAAGATGTGGCATAGCAATGAGTCACGAGGCTTCAAGTTTCTAGAGAGAAAAAGAATGTCTGCAGATTGTGATCTTGCTTTCCTTTTGAAGAGCGGCAAGTGACGAGGCAGTTGAGCACCAGAGTTGGAGAGGAGTGCTATATGGTTTGGTTACTAAAAGTTAACTGAATTGGTTTTGTATTATAAAAAAACTGCACCATTTTTTAATTTAAGAACTGAATTGATGTAAAATCGGTTCAAACAATTTAGTTTTTTCTGGTTTAGTTCAATTCAATTCAATAATTTGATTTAGCTTTTTTATTTTTTTTTCCTACTCCTAAATTATTGTATGTTCTTGAAGTATTAAAAAATGTATATTTCAAGAAATATATCCATTATTAATTTTAAGAAAACTTATATAAATTTTATGTTAATAACTTAAAATTAATGATGAAGATGTTTCATGAAACATATATTTATTATACGACTAAACTATCATTTTTATTCTTAAAAAATTCACTTGACATCAATTTGTTCCTTCAAATATATATAACGTTAAATTAATCACCTAAAAAGTTAAAATGACATCAAAATGATCCTTTAAAGATATGTGACATCAAATTAGTCTTTCAAAAATTTAAAATGACATCAAAATGGTTTTTCAAAATTATCCTTCAAAAGAATTATTTTAATGTCACTTTAAATCTCTGAAAGACTAATTTGACATCATATATCTTTGAAAGGTCAAATTAATGTCAAATATATTTAAAGAATCAAATTAATATTAAGTGAATCTTTAGAGGACAAAAATAATAATTTAATTTTATTATAATTTAAAAGTATACAATAATTTTTCCTGTTTCACCCCCAGATTAGAATCTTCTTGGACTGATAGGCACCTCACAACTAACTTCTGGACAAGCATTATTCTCAAGATTCCAGCTCTGTTGTTTGTACCCAATTCACCTCGTGCATACAATTATGATTTTTTTTTTCTTTTGGGTATTCCGCTCGTTTGAACGTGTTTTTCTTTGATAATTTTTTTTAAAAATATTTTTTTATCTTTTAATATATTTAGATGAAATTTTAAAAAAAAGTTGAAGTATTAAAAAAAGTACATTAGAAGCAAAAATTTTATGCTTTTAGAAAAAGATGTTTTTTATAACATAAAAAAACTGTTCAAACTTAAAAAAAATACTTCTCAAATATTATATTTATATATAAAATAACTTCTATTTTTTTGAAAAAATCCTTTTAAAAAATAATGAAAAAAAAATCTTATTCTAAAATTCATCCAAATTAACTAGCCCATTGTACAATTATGAGCTTTAGTGCTACAGAGGTAGAGTTTCCATTTTGCTGAGGATAATTTCTGCACCTCCTTCCTTAACTGTAGGTGAGCCATCGAATTACAACATACACGAAGGGCAATTTCCTGAACTATTGTTGGCAAGTTCTCTAAGGACGTATTTGAAATAATAAAAATTAGAATTAAATTGATTTGATTTAAGTTACATTAAATTAAATTGAATTAAAATTAATTTTTGTATTTAGAACTAATTATAAAAATTATCATTGGATTGATTTAGAAATCAAATTTTATGTTTAGAATAAAAAAAATAATTGAATTAATTTTATTTTAAAAAATTTACATTTTTATCCTTTCTTTTAATAAATATTATCTTCCATTTCTAAATAAATGATTAAAGATAGAAGAGTAAATTTAAATAAATTTCACCTAAATTCATTCAAATTCTCTCATTTTTGATAAAATTTCAAAAATAATTTAATTAAAATTCATGAGATTTCTAAATCTTATCGATTCACATTTTATAATTTTTCAAATAAAAAATTTCTTTTACAAATAAAATCAAATAATAAAATTATTGATTCCAAACACATCATAGTATCTTTTCATCAAATAATTTGTGAACTGCTCATGAAAATTGAACTAAGAGTTATGCTAGAACTTGACTCTTGATTTGCTTTTGGTACTTCTAGAGTGTCTGGTTGGAAGTTTAAAAGCACCAAAATGACCAAATTCCAAAATTCGATAACAGAAAACCCAAGCTCTCAGAATTAATTTAGTTTTTGTATATAGTATTTGCACGAACACTAGAAAGTAATTAGTTTTTAGCATCTTTTACACTTTCAACTAGACAAAAAAAGTTTAATCTTTAAAGTTAAAGATAAGACTAATGTGATGTTTGGTATGCAGGAATAGTGATTTCATTCAATAGAATAAAATATTTTCATGTTTGTTTGTAAAAAAAAAAATTATGAAATGATAACTCTATTATATGATCCATTCTATAAAATAAGGAATGGAACATGAAATTCATTTTCTTATAAAGAGGTGAGATTGAAATTTCATACTCCATGAAATAGGATTAAAATTATTTATTCCTAATATACCCTTAAAATTTTTATAAAAGTACACTTATTGTCATTCTTATATTTTTTTTGGGTAATAAAGTACTTTATTTCTTGATGTTTTTCAGTTTATGGTATACTTTTTTTATATTTAAATTTTATGTATTTGATTACTTATTAACCTTAGTTGTATTTTAGTTTATGAATATAATTTTTAGTTTCAACATAAATATTTTACCTTTGATTTAAAAACTTATTTATATATAAAAATAAACATAAAGTATTTACTTGACATGATAATGTTATTTCTAAAAAGATGATTATATTTATTCTAATCAAATTATACAAAAAATAAAATAAAATATTATTGTTAATATTTAAAATATTTTTTTTTATAAAGAATATTTATATTCTTTATATCAACTTTAATTTCATTCTATAATAATTCTATGTATTAAACAGTAGAGTGATTTGGAAAACATTTCATTTTAAAAGTTATCAAATTATGAAATAGGAATGATCATTCTATTCTATTTTATTTTATTTATATTTTATTATAATTTTATAAAATTATTATTCTGTGTACTAAATATTAAGTAAAAGTTTTTTTGTTTTTTATGATAGCTGATTGTCTCGTTACTGTTTGGTTGCTGAAATACCCCCCCAAAAAAAAAGAGTGGTTCAAGATCAAAATAAAAGGCCCGTTGTGGCCACATCTTCAATAGCCACATGAACAACCTTACTAATAATATTTGTAGCAAGACAAAAAGACCAATTAATACAATATGCCCAAACAAAAATATCAAAGAACCCAAAAACTCATACTGTTAATCTAGTCAGCCCAATTATGTTTTGGGCTGAAAGTGGGTCAGTTAAATGACTTTATGAATGAAAGGAAACTGGTTTGATCACTTTTTAGATTGAATGCAGATTGGCCCAATCACTTTTAAGCTGTAATCGAATTGGTCCGATTACTTTCGGGCTGTAATAGGACGGCACGATTTCAACCCGATCAAGTACCTAACTAATATTTGAAATTGTTTTTTTAGCTGACCAAAAAAAAAGAAATTATTATTTTTTTTTAAAACTAAGAATAAGTTTTTGCTTTTTTTGGCCAGGTAATAATAGGATTAGGGCTTCACAGAAAAAAATAAAAATAAAAATAGGATTAGGACTTGGGAGTTTCCATGGGACCCACATATGCCCACGTGACAACGCATGGCAAGCTTCGAGCCAACACGACACGCCCACGTGCCCTCATCTAAAGTCATTGCAGATTTTTTATGGACACATTGCGCAGTTCACATGTCGAAAACAGAAAGATACGGGAAACGAAACGAAGGAATTCTGATATTCTCAAGTCTCAAATCTCAAATCTCAATAGCGAAAGCATGAGAAGAAAGGAGAATAAGCCGTTGCAATTCCCTCCACACGTTCCGCTTTGCCTTATCTTTGGCCTCTCTTTCTTTCCCTCCAAACAAAAACCACCCTGAATTTCCCAAATGTACAGAATAACTTCTGCTGCCACCGCCATTACCACCACACTCTCGCTGTGATCATCATGGCTACCAAATTAGCCTTCACATTGACATCCCCGCGTCCATTCACTGCCCCTACCCCAACACCTCTGATTCCAATCTCTTCCTTGTCCTCCTCTTCTGCTTCCGCAGTTCACCCGATTCAATTCAATGGCCGCCACTTGTGCCTTCGTCGCCGCCTATTTGTATTTTCCCCAAAGGCCACCGCCGATCAACCAGGTCTTAACACCCATCTACCTTACACTTTTTGCTTTTTTATTTCATTTATTGGGCAACTGTTAACACTGTTTCCTCCTTCCCTCCCTCTCTGTACCTATTTGTTCTTCGCTTTCAGGCAAGGTTGAAGGAGATGATGTTGTTGATAGTAAAATCCTCCCTTATTGTAGCATAGACAAAAAAGAGAAGAAATCAGTTGGTGAACTTGAGCAAGAATTTCTTCAAGCACTGCAAGTATGGGCACACAAATATTTCTTTTTTATTCCCCCCTAAATCTTTAAATTTTTGGCTGTCTTAATTATGTGTTTTACAGAAAGAGCGACTGTTTAACTTCTGCGTATATGAATTTAAATTTCAACTCGGGCTCTGTTTTGTTCAACAGGCATTCTATTATGAGGGAAAGGCTATTATGTCAAATGAGGAATTTGATAATCTCAAGGAAGAACTCATGTGGGAAGGAAGCAGCGTTGTGATGCTAAGTATGGAGCAACTTCACTGACAGTAGCCGCAGCTGAAATAATCAATGAATTCGTGTTAACATGTAACTTTATCTTTTTGTAAGTCTTTATTGGTTCACTGTACAGGTTCTGATGAACAAAAATTTCTGGAAGCTTCTATGGCTTTTGTTTCTGGAAAACCAATCATGAGCGACGAAGAGTTTGATAAATTGAAACTGAGGCTAAAGGTTTGCTATTTTTATTTCAACAATGAAAAATCGTATTGTAGTGGGTGGTGCATTTATGAAGTGGTTTGAACTTTGAATTGATGATTATCTCACTTGTAATTGAGTTGAAAAAAAAAAAGGAAAAGTATCTGATGCAGACCAGAACAATGGTTTGGATGGATAATATAATTTTTTTTAATTAAAGGATAATTAGTGCTGCACTTAATGAAACATTTTACTTTATAGGTTTCATTTTGGTAAGTTTGCCATATGAAATATCACTTCTGGCGGTTATATATTGATCATAGAAACTTGGAAATGCAGTTAGAATTGTTTTATTAACTGTATCTTCTTCCCCCTTCTTCTAGTATCATTTAGTGATTTCGTGGTTCTTTTCTAGATTGAAGGGAGTGAAATTGTGGCTGAGGGTCCACGGTGCAGTCTTCGTAGTAGAAAGGTGTGTGTTAATATGTAATTTATCCTCTGGTTTGAGTTTTGCTTGTTAATTGTAGTTATGTATAGTTGTTTGCTGATTAAATCATTCTGGAAATATTAAATAAAATATATAGAAGTACTTTCTCTTGTGGCATTATGCAGAGATTTGTTTTTGAATTTGACTATAAGCTATTGAGATAAGTTATATCACAAGTACTGACAAGAGATATAACATGACCTTTGCATCTCAAATACTTATTTATATACTAGACTTCAGCTTTAGCCTTTAGGCTTCTATAAAATGATTCATGAATATTTTGGCTCTGCTGTGTTTAATCTTTATTGTTTACTAATTGACATCCTTTTATAGGTTTACAGTGATCTATCGGTTGACTATTTAAAGATGTTCCTGCTGAACGTCCCAGCAACTGTGATTGCATTAGGATTGTAAGTAACTTTCTTTCCTTCCTCTCTCTCTAATTTATGTATTGAGTGCAGGGGTTCACGACAGCTTATAGTTGGTATCAATTATTGATTTGCATAATTCGCTAGTGGCTAAAATTGGTCCTAGAAGATTGATATTGGTTGAATCAGTCTTGCAGTGGATGAAACAGTACTACATGCGTTGATCATATATTTGTGAAAGTAATACAACCTAGTTCTCTGCGATATAGCAACCCTTGAGTTAAAGATGGTTTTCATATAAGTATCCATTTTTATATATTTTTTTTTATTTATCTTTCTTAAATCAAAGGTTTCATTCCAAATGATGGGAAAAAATGTGTTTCCTTGGCCTGATTTTTCTGCAAGGCCAACTGATGTGGAAGTTACTGTTTGCACAAGTTAGGTCATGAATTGTTGTGTTTTCACTTTTTACTATAATATGTTAGGTTCTTCTTCCTTGATGATCTGACTGGATTTGAGATCACGTATCTGCTAGAGGTATGTTTTCCTCATTTTTCCTTGTTCTAGCATTGCAAACTGGTAATTTTGATGCAGTTTGATTCCTGAATGTCATAGTATCTGGCGGTAGTTGCATTTTTATGGTCCTTTCTTATAATCTATTGCCTTCTCAATATCAGGAAGCAGTTTAGCTGTATATATTATTGGATTGTTTATATCTTCAAGTCGGAAAAAGATCCTCTGAAGTGCAAGGTTCACTTTAAAGAGTAAAATGCACAGTGGATCACCATTTGATAAAAAAAATCAGTGGCTTAGCAAGAAGTACATTGTAATGTGCTGTCTGGATATTGTTGTAGTACATGATGACCAGTTGACCATTTTCCTCTTTGTACCTAGTGTAGCCTGGCCCCAAACCCCAAAGAAGTAAGCATAGTCAGCATGAAATTTGGATTATTTGAAACAAGTTTTATCTATGAGAAATCTAAGCTTAGGATCATCAGAAACCAAAGCTAGGACAATGAGATTGATTCTTCCCATCTCATTGAAAAAGTAATAATTTCTTAGAAATTTGAAAATTTGAATACAATTAAATGATTATAACATATATTGTGAATTGTTGAGTGCAGCTTCCAGAGCCTTATAGTTTCATTTTCACTTGGTTTGCCGCTGTTCCCCTCATAGCGTGGCTAGCTCAGTCACTTACAAATGCAATTGTAAAAGATTTTTTGATTTTAAAGGTATAAATTTTGGTAACGTGGTCTCTTTTAGGTTATATTGAACCAGTACATTTACTAACATAGTTATTTTTTAAAGGGCCCCTGTCCAAACTGTGGTACTGAAAACACCTCCTTCTTTGGGACTATACTGTCAGTTTCAAGTGGCGATTCCACCAACACTGTCAAATGCGAAAAGTAAGTATAAAACTACTCCTGCCTTAACTGAGCCCGGTCACTTCATATTATTCATATTTCTATATCATTATATTAATGTGACTTATGATAGATCATCAATTTAACAATCCAAAGTAATATTTTGCCTCAGCTGTGGTACTGCAATGGTGTATAATTCAACTACAAGATTAATTACATTACCAGAAGGAAGTAATGCCTAAGTGGAGGTACATTCCTTGTATACTCTAGAGTCTAGAATCTCTGCTGGCATATGAAGAGATTCAAGTCTGTTTTAATTTCTATCCAGTTAAGAATCTGCAAGAAGTGAATTTTTTAAAAGATTTTAACCTTGAAGAGCATGGTAATGGCATCATGTCCTTTCCTTTCATATGCTTACGTCTACCTGTATAATCCACCTATTCTTTACTGTTGATGTCTCGCTTCTAGCTAAGACTAGCCTTAAGGGTGTGTTTGTTAGGGTTGAAAATTGGAAAGTAAAAAAAATGAAAAGAATGAATATGAGGTATGTGGTCTAGGACTCTAGACTTATATTATGTTCACACACCTTGTCAATTTTCACTCTTCCATTTTTCACCTCCCATTTTCACTCCTACCCAGCATATCTTCAATGATTTGGCATCAGAACAACTCTAAACATCAGATGGGTGAGCATTCTGCATGATCAGTTTGTTATGAGTTGTTAAAGGCTGTTGCTTGTATATATAACCAGATGGCTCCCATATAGATTTCCCACATTCCGTTATTTCTTCTCACTCACAAATTTACTTGACAAGAATATTGATATATATATATGTGTCTGTATGTACACTAGTTGAATTTGAAGGTATAGGTTCATCTTTTGAGTATGGAGTTGTTGGGACTGATTTAGCAAAACCTTTAATATTAAGTCTGTTCTATATCCACTGGGAGCTTACATACTATACATATCTCTACATACAGCTATGCCTGTGCCATACTCACTATTCCTGCAATGAGAGGAGATCATGGATAGGAGCTACTTTTATGTGAAAAGTGAGTAATTTATCAAGTCAGGAAACTGTCAATGGTCATCTGCAAAAGGACATAAATCATTTTTCTCACTGTCACCCACCATTGGTGCGATCTCTACTAAATTATGTGCCACTATCATACTTGTAATTATTTGAGCTTTGTATAGCATACACAGGATTCTCCACTGGAAGAGATGAGTCATGAGGATCCTTCAACGCCGTTGGTTAAGTCCAACCTAAATAACTCTCTTAAGATTTTTGTTGACACGCGGGAACTTCCCATCCCAAGTAAAATTAAGATGGAAAAGTGGACGGTATTGAAATAATTAGAACTTAATGACAAGTTTATTTCATGTATTCCACTTTTTTCACGGTGAGTTAAAATAAATACAAGTATACTTTTTTTTGGGTCAAAAATACAAATCCTTTTTGGGGACATAAAATACAAATAGAATTGGAAGGCTAAAGGTTTGTAATCAAACTTTTGAGCTTTTTACTTTTTCAGCAAGGAAATTGCAAGGAGAGAAAATCACAGTTTGAACCTGTATATTCGCTACCAGACCAAAAAGAAACTATACATTCACTATGGATCAACATTCCAAAACTTAAGTCAGACCTACTAATTCAAATATAAATGCCTAGACTAGACGATAAACGTTGGTATGCACGGTCCCATTAAATAATTTTGTTGCAATTGTATAACGTCAATGCTAGTGCCATTCTTAACTATTTTTAATTATTATAATTTCTGAATTGTACTGAACTAAATATGTAAATCGACAAATAGAAATATAATTAATTAAGCTCAAGAAGTTATAGGTCAAATGACATCAAAATTTTTGAGAGACTGATTATTAGTGTAAAAATTTTTATATTATTATCTAATCATAAATTATTAAATCATTAAAAGAGTTTGATTAAGATAATAATTACTTAAAAAGTTAAACACTAAATAAGATTTGATTGGATAATAGTATAAAAATATTTTACATTAATAGTGAATAAAAATTAAATCCTTAATTGAAAGTGTAAATAAACAATCAAAGGTGCAAATACTCCATCCTTATATAAACAAACATAATTGGGTAAGTAATTAGTGGCCTCGTGTCAGTTTTTAAGCCTTAACAAAACTTGAATTTAAAGTTTTACTCATCTTCTCTCATAATAATCACATAATTTAAAACATAAGATTTAGAATAAAAAATTAAATGAGTAATAATGTGAGCTTGTAAATGTGTAGAGGTTATGATATCAGATGTACTTGTTGGGCAACCATCAACTAACGCCAAAACATTTACGTAATATTTGGTATACGAAATGATAATTTCATAAAATCGTAATGGAATAGGAATAGAATGGAATAGAATAAAATAAAATGTTCATTATTACTCCACAATTTGATAACTTTTGGAATAGAATGTCTTTCTAAGTCACTTCATTGTTTGATACATAGAATCATTATGAAATGGAATCAAAGTTGATGTAAAAGATATAAATAACTCTTATAAGAAAAAATATTTTAAACATTAACAATAATATTTAATTTTAATTTTTGTTTATAATTTGATTAGAATAAATATAGTCATATTTTAAAAATAATATTACCATGTTAAGTAAATATTTCACGTTTATTTTTATATATAAATAAGTTTTTAAATCACAGGTAGAACATTTACGTTAAAATTAAAAATTATAATGATAAACTAAAATAATACTAAAGTTGATAAGTAATCAAATACATAAAATTTGACTATAAAAAAATTACATCATGAACTAAAAAACATCAAGAAAGACAGTACTTTATTACTAAAAAAATATAAAAAGGATAATATGTATAATTTTATAAATTTTTTAAGGGTATATTAAGAATAAATAATTTTAATCTCATTGCATGGAGCATAAAATCCTAATCCCATTTTTCTAGGAGGAAATGAATTCCATACTCCATTCTTAGTTTTATGGAATAGGGCATGAAAATGGAATGGAGTCACCATTCTATAATTTTTTTTGCAAACAAATATAGGAATGCTCCATTTCATGGAATGAGTATAGAATGAAATCACTATCCTTGCATATCAAACGTCATATAATACCATTTTCACGATTAAGGGACTAAATTATAAAAAATTTTGAATAATCAAAATGATTATCTTTAGAAGACTAAAAATGAAATTTACTCAATTTTTTAAGTATATGAAAGTAATATTCTAAAGGAAAATTGAAAGGTTCAGATTTTATTTCTATTTTATTATTTAAAATTATTAATTCAATTCAATGGCTAAATGGTCATATGATGTCATATATTATGTATTTATTAGATAAGTGTATCCATAAGAGTACACAAGAAAAGCGGCTATTTAAATATGCAAGTCAGCTATTGAAAATTTCTTAACTAACAAACATAAGGAATTATTTTTATGAGAATGAATTTTCGCTGCTCGGAGTATGAAATGCGCCACACAAACCTATGAAACTTGCCCGCACGTTTTTCACCCAAAAAAAAAAAAAATACTAATATTGTTGACTTAGAGGGTAGAGAAGTACGTTCTTCGTGGGGATCACGAAGGCAATTTCATTCAATCAGCGACGTGCTATAGGAATTGGACTTCATAGTTCGTATATAAGGGATCGATGCATATATGTACGAGTCAATGAGCATCGCGTTGCATTCCTTCTCCTACAGAAAGCTAGCTAGCAGCGATACAAAACTTAACCATGGTTGCCATCCTTCAATCTCGCAGCTTCTTGTTCATTGCTTTTACATGGATGTTCACAATCATGGGAAGGCCAGCAGTAGCAGCGGGAATATTTCAACCCAGTCGATGGGCTCTTGCCCACGCCACGTTTTATGGTGATGAGACTGCTTCTGCCACCATGGGTATGTTATCTCAATTCCTTAATTACCACTATTTAAAACCATTTCAACATTAGTCTTAGTATTAGTATTACTCAACATATCTTACGTCAAACCAAAGTTACTTTGCATTGACGTGACCATTTTTTTCGTTGTGAAAAATGGATGGATTTAAAGGAGGAGCATGTGGGTACGGAAATTTGTTTCAGAATGGTTACGGGACAGATACAGTGGCTTTGAGCTCGACCTTGTTCAACAATGGGTATGCGTGCGGGACTTGTTACCAGATAAAATGCTTCCAATCCAGTGCATGCTATCAAAATGTGCCCTTCATCACGGTGACTGCCACCAATCTTTGCCCTCCTAATTGGGCCGAGCCGTCAGATGACGGTGGCTGGTGCAACCCACCACGAGTGCATTTTGACATGTCCAAGCCTGCCTTCATGAAAATTGCACAGTGGAATGCTGGCATCGTCCCTGTCCTGTACCGCAGGTAATTCAAGAATGCTTCAGATGACAATTCTCAATTATATATCAGATATTTTCTTCCAGTGTGTGTCTGTCTCTGATGATATATCTTAATAGCGTGATGTGTTAAAAATGGTAATTAATTTCTGTCAGAGTACCATGCGGAAGGAGGGGAGGGCTTCAATTCTCTTTCCAAGGAAATGGGTACTGGTTATTGGTGTACGTGATGAACGTGGGAGGTGGAGGAGATATTTCAAATATGTGGGTGAAAGGAAGCAGCACAGGATGGATTGGCATGAGCCACAACTGGGGAGCTTCCTACCAGGCATTTGCAACTCTAGGTGGCCAAGCTCTTTCTTTCAGAATAACTTCATACACTAGCAGGGAGACTATTATTGCATGGAATGTTGCTCCTCCCAATTGGGCTGTAGGACTCACTTACTCCACCACTGTCAACTTCCACTGATGAAGCAACGCACCGCACAACATCTGAGGACTGAGTCTGTGGCCACTCCTCCTTTTCATTTACTTTTATAAACTCCCAACACTTGTTTTTTTTTCCCCTTTTTCATCCTTATTTATAGAGTTATATTTAAGTGATTGTATCTGCTGTAAATGAGTTTCCACGAGCGCAACGGGTGCTTATTGCTAAGAGACTGTCACTTTTTGTTAGTTTGACAAGCTTAAACGTACCCAGTGATTCGGTGAAGTTCATCTTTCCACAAAGTTCACAAATTGGGGCTTTTCCATTTGAACTTTGCATTGATTAAATATAAATAATATGCAGTTGAAATAATGGCTTTATTTTATATACGCTTTACATTAGAACTTATTCTATATATTTCTAATAAATATTTCATAAAATTGCTTAATAAATCTAGAGGGATTTGGCCTGCGTTTGGAAATTTTTTAATGGTCGTATGTCTAAAGATAGTCATTACGTAATGCTAAATCCATAAAAAAAAAAAAAAACCCCAAGAAAAGTGTTAAGATGCTGCTAGCCTGCTACTCGTTCATTTATTTCTTACAGTTACAAACACATATACAAGGGTTTTGATTTTGAACCAAAAAAGATGTGCAAGCGTTTGCCTCAGGTCCTTTTGTTTTTAGCTATGTCAGGAAAAATATTTCTATTTTTATAAATTATTTAATATTTTTAATTATACATTATTTAATAAATTTAATTTTGTTCCATTCTCAATATAAATTTTTTTACAAAACAAACATTTTGATCCTTCAATTTATTTTTTGTTTTCATTGTAGTCGTATATCTTTTTTTCATTTCATATTAATCTCTTAACTATTAAATGTTAGGTCAAATTATCTCAAATCATTATTCCGTAACAACAACTAACAAATCTCTTATGCTTGGTTATTAATGGTGTTGATGTGGCATGAAGCACTATTATCAATGGTGATAGGACATCATTTAGCAATATGGCATAAGCCAACTTAAACGAGAGGAACACATTATATGAATTAACCAAAATAGGTTTTGGGAGAGAGAGAAATTGTGTACCTTGAGGGCCATTATTGAAAGAAAAATCACTCTGCCATGGAAGATAATATTAGCAGGAGTTTAATCTGTTTTTTTTAACCACTATGAAATATTTATACTAATTCGCAAGTGTGATGTGGTAGTTTATAAGCTTCATTATGCAATTATGAATGAGAAACATGTGAGGCAGTTTACATTATTAGTTGTTTTTTTTATTCTTGTTATGTAAACAATAGCTTTGACCATAGAAATAACCACCACCCATTGACAAACTTTGGGAATCCATTGATAGCTTTTTATTTCTTTTACTTGCAAAAATCCTAGCATAGATAAAAGAGATTTGTCAATTATTGTTATAGAATCATAATCTGGGACAACTTTGCTTAAGTTTAATAATTAGGGAACTAATATGAAATAAAAAAAAATATGAAACACTATAATAAAAACAAAAAAATAAGTTAAGAAAACAAATTACCTTTTTGCCAAATTTTTTTGCTTTATCAATCTATTATTTAATCACTTAACAGAGTTTGACTAGAGTCAAATCTTTTTTAATAATGTGACAATTTATGATTAATTAACAGTATAAAAATTAAATTTTTATTTAATATAATCAAAGGCTATTAATATTACAGCATGCAACAATTTGAATCCTATTTAACAGTTAATTCTCTTTTGGTACAGATATAACAGTTTCTTTTATTATTATTAGTTTCACACTTTTATTTATTTATTACACTTTATTCAATTTTTTCATCATTAATTAATCTGACCCTTGGTTTCAACTTATTGATTTTCCCTTTACTACAATACATACATTAATAACTTACCTAAGCTTTGTTAATTTCGTATCAAAGGGGTCATTTTAATGCATTAAAATTTTCCTACTAAATCTCTCACTCTTTATGTACGCAAGCTAATATATACTTGATTGTTTTTTTTTTTCCTTCCTCTCTAGCAGAAGACAAATAAGCATAAGATGCATTAAAATCCTTCCAACTCATGGAAATTTCGTTATTCAACCACTGTTGGGATTAAGGAGAAAACACTAAGAATGCGTCAAATTTTTGTTAAATTAAAGACTAAATTATTAAATTGATTCTAAAAAAAAAAAATTGATTTCACATTAATTTTTAAGAAATTTTAATTTTATTGTAGTTCATAACATATCATTTCATAATTCAAATTAATTTTTATTCAAAGACTAATATAACTAATTTTTCTATTTTTTAAAAATTAATTTAAATGATAAAATAATTTGTTAAAAATCACCAATAGAATTAAAATATATTAAATACTAATATAAAGTTAGTAAATTTTTTTAAGAATTAATTTAATAATTTAATCTAAATTAAAGGAAATTAAACACGATGAAAGTGATTTTGTATAATTTTACATTATACAAATAGGCACTATTAATTTTTTTAAGAAAAAGAATGTGGTTAATTGAGAATTGAATTAGGTAAATATCCTTCTTTCCTTTGTTGTTCCTTGCAAAAGATGAGGCGTGGACCCGGCCCTCCAGTGGTGGAGCCTGGAGAGCCCACATAACAGATGCAGGGGTCCACGATCTGGGGTGCGCAGCTGAGCCCCCAAGCCACCCCACGCCTCAACAAATATATAATAAAAGGCTGCAAACTTGTACTGATTTTCCCGCAATAGCGCTAGGATTTTCCCGGGAAATTTGTGAGAGCTTTCAAGGGGTTCGCTTTTATGGACGATTCGTTGAGTCCTGGAGTGGGAACTCCGCCTCCTCCGCCACCCTCTTCTCTGCTCACTATGTCTGCAGCTTCTCCCTCCTTTGACAGTCGGGCCCCATCTCGCCATGTCGACCGTATGATCAATTCCAATCACTATAAGTCGCCGTCGAGAACAATCTACTTCGATAGGTTCATACCAAGCAGATCTGGTTCCAATTTCGCTCTCTTTGATATATCGACACCGACAAATTCGCCGGCGGAGGGTCGGGAGGACAGTTCCAGCACCTACACCGCCCTTTTGCGGACTGCGTTATTGGGACCTGATACCGGCGTCCCGCCTCCGGTGACACCGGAGAAAAGGAGCATATCTATGACCCAACAAAGCCGAAATATATTCCGTTACAAAACGGAGACTCGGCTGTCCATGCACTCGCTCTCCCCGTTTATGTTCGATGATGTGGTGCCGGGGGCCAATCATAACCCGGTTAAGGCTCCTCGGAAGGTTCCACGGTCGCCTTATAAGGTAAATGTTTTTTTTTTTTGGGGTCTTTGTTGTTTTTCTCTTCGAATACTGTAATTTGGGTTTTCGGGGTTTATGGATATTATAATGTTGTACTAGGTTCTGGATGCACCTGCCTTGCAAGACGATTTTTATCTGAATCTTGTGGATTGGTCTTCGCACAATGTGTTGGCTGTGGGTCTGGGTAGCTGTGTTTATTTGTGGAATGCTTGTAGCAGCAAGGTGAGTTCTGGTTCGATTAAACCTTTTCAATGTTTTCTTAAATGAAAATTGCGCATTGTTATTGTACTCTTCTTCCTTTTGGATATGATTTGAGGATGTTCAATTTCAGAACTTCAATTTTCTGGGTTATTTGCCGATATGCTCATGATCTAGCCGGTGTTCAGTTCTGCAAATTGCAAAATTCTTTCTTTGTGAGTCACCCCCTCTTGATATGCTACATACAGGTAACTAAATTATGCGACTTGGGGAATGACTACTGCGTTTGTTCGGTTGGCTGGGCTCAACGTGGTACACACCTCGCTGTTGGAACTAGCAATGGTAAAGTCCAGGTAAGAGTTTACGTGCCTATCGCATCTCTTTCAAATAGAGTTTAACAGTCTCAGTTGTTTCCGGATAACCTAGGGTTTCCAAAGGGGTGGCTTTGATGGATATTCATGGCAATTGGAGGGCACTGTTCTTTTGATTACTTGCTTTGATTTTTCTTCCCCTTAGTTTTCCTCATGAGCTTTACTCTGCCTCTATATTGTACTACTCTTCTATTTCTCAAAGAGGCAAAGGCATGCATAATTTTTTTTTTCCTTAGGGAAGGGCTCTGTGTAGGAATGGCTATAACATGTGATCACAATCATCGCATGCACCTAAGACAAACACCATAACCGTAACCATTAAGCACTGTAGACTTGGTTAGTTAGTTGCTTTTTCTGAACCTGGAACCCTAATTTATTTTGGTAAGCACGTCTTCAATAAAGAAGAAGAAAGAAAAGTGGCAAAAAGAAGGGACAAAAAGTATCTATCTTAATATTTGCCACTTGTTAGATACCTTCTAAATACGTTTTATCACATACTAGGCATATTTAGTATATTTAATGTTGCCTTCATACATGTGTGTATGTAGCCAATATTTCTATTTATATAGTTTTTAATATATATATTCTATGCCATGTTGGTCCTTGTATTTTAGATCTTGTTGTGTTACCGTTTCTATGTCGTGTTGCGTCTTGTGTTTAGTCTGTATCTCTATGTTTCATAACTTTCTTTCCTTCCTTGATCATTACTCATCCAAACAAGGGATCATATGGGTCCTTTTCCTATTTGGTTCCATTTGCCTATAGAAAATGGTAGACTTTTAATATATCTATAGAAAACTTCATTTGCCTGCTTGGTTGAAACCTACCATCAGATCCATACCCATATGCCCTCAAAGAGTGCATAAGAGTAGGCGCCCTCAAAGAGTGCATAAAAGTAGGCAGCAAGAACTTATTTATGAGGTAAAATTGAGGCAGTGCATCATTACTACCTTAAACATTTTGCTCTTCTGTTAGGCTTCCCCAGAAAGCATCGTGTCGAGTTGTCTTTTCCTTAACTGTTTTGTGGCATCAGGATATGCTCCCCCGCCCCCCCATTGCATCCCTGGAACTTGCTAAGTTCACTTTATCCTTTCTTTCATTAACATGTATGTCTAGAATGTTGCCAAGCAGCATTATTTAACCCATGCCTCTAACTATTCTCCACGTAGATTTGGGATGCATCTCAGTGCAAGAACATAAGAACTATGGAGGGTCATCGTTTACGTGTTGGGGCCTTGGCCTGGAGTTCATCTCTTTTGTCTTCTGGTGGTCGGGATAAGAATATTTATCAACGATATACGTGCACAGGAAGATTTTGTCAGTAAACTGTCAGGGCACAAGTCAGAGGTCAGACTTTTTTTATTTGGTCCAGCTTAATCTGGTCAAACCAATTTGCTACCTACTGTACATGGAATTCAGCAATATATTGATTTTCTTTTACCTTTTTGGTTCTTCAAAGGTTTGTGGACTGAAGTGGTCTTATGATAACCGTGAGTTAGCATCTGGAGGAAATGACAACAGAGTATGTAATTGCAAACTTCATCATTTTTTTGAACTACCCCACTGCACTGTTATTCCTTTACTTCTGCATTGGTAACTAATAATTTATTTCATATGTTTGCAGTTGTTTGTCTGGAATCAACACTCAACCCAGCCTGTCCTGAAGTACTGTGAGCATACAGCAGCTGTTAAAGCTATTGCATGGTCTCCTCATCTTCATGGACTTCTTGCATCTGGGGGAGGAACCGCAGATCGATGTATTCGTTTCTGGAACACAACCACTAACTCGCACTTGAGCTGTATGGACACTGGAAGTCAGGTAAAAGTAGTTGTCCTAAATCTGTTTATACTTTATAGCAAATTCGTTTCATTTTAATTTTTGGTCTAAGACAAGGCTGGTTATTGGGTGGCACTATGAAAAGATTGAAGTTGTTGGCTAGTTGCTAGAAAATACATGTCCCCCGTCAAAGGGAAATTTTGGCAACTCATTTAAAGCATGAAAGAACAACAAACTGCCAAACCAATACCCAGTCAATGGAAAGTGAGATGAATAAATCATCACACAAACTAATTGAAGAATAATTCCAAACGAGGGCCTGGTAAGGAAATATTGGCCCCTCACCAGGTCCAGAATCAAATCTGAGATGCCTCTGGGTGGTCCACCAACCACTTGGACATCCAATTCTACTGGTGCAATGGAAATATTTATTTGCTTTATCATTGTATACAAAGTGAGCCATTACAAGGAAAATAGCATCAGTCAGTTTCCATAGACTATTATTACGTTTTCGAGAATGGCCTAAGTAAAACTAAATTTATATGTCATTCTAGTGACCATTCATAACTGCAACAGTTAGATTCTTGAAGTTTCTTTTTCATTTTATAAATGTTGTTTTCAGAATTAATGGCATTCAGCTTCACACATTGAAACAAGAACAAAGGATCTCTTCCCCAACCCCCCCCCCCTTTTTTTTTCTCTTTTTATCACTAATGAAATGATGTTCAACCTTTACATATGGCAGGTTTGCAATCTTGTCTGGTCTAAAAACGTCAATGAACTGGTAAGCACACATGGCTACTCCCAGAACCAGATAATAGTTTGGAGATACCCTACCATGTCAAAGGTACACATAATAACTGCTGTGTGCTGTGATAAAATAGACCCTTTTTTTTTACTTATTTAAAAACATTTCTTACCTTTTATTTTTTTTCCTTTTGATGCAGCTGGCAACTCTTACAGGCCATACTTATAGAGTTCTTTATCTTGCCATCTCTCCGGATGGGCAGGTATTTCAATTATCCTTCCACCTGTTCCTCTTTCTACATGACTGGGTGGCTGACTAAAAATAAATTTCTATTTTCTTAACTATGTTATTTTTCGGGTTGTGATTACTTGTACCTACTGTTTCAGACTATTGTCACTGGAGCTGGAGATGAAACACTTCGGTTTTGGAATGTATTCCCTTCCCCTAAATCGCAGGTAAATTATTCATTAAAAGATGGGGGAAAAAATTGTTCTATCATCAGGCCCTGCTCCTCTTATTTACTTGATTGACAGTGGTTTTGTTGTGAAGATATGAGTTTCATTCATACTTGGAAGTTGGAACTTTGTCGCTATTAGCTTAAATATGAATGGAGATACATGAAATTTGCCTGAATATATTGTTCATAAAAGAGCTGCAGCATCATTTCCTCGTCTTTTCTTTTCTTTTCTTTTTCTCATTGATAAGGATTTTCAGTTGCTGCCTGTGGAAATGGCTGGTGCAACATTCTTTAATCTTTTGATACTAGTGCCATGAAATAGCCTATGTAAAGATATAGTATATGTAGAAGTGACTATGATCTTCTGATTCATTTCGTTGTTTATGTTCATGATTGATATATGGATATGACCATTGATGCAGAATACTGAGAGTGAAATTGGAGCATCATCTCTTGGAAGAACTATTATTAGGTGACTCCTCCTCCTTGCATTTTGACTAAAGTCATGTGGCATATTTCAAACTATGGTTGCTGTGCGGATAGAAATTTCAGAACAAGAACACCATGGTGGAAAATTTTGCATGTAAAAGACACCATCACAGTCCCATTGGGGAGCATTGGAGGGAGCTATAAAGTTACAGTATAGTTGCCAATGGTGGAAATCCATGCCATTCATGCGACTTCTCATTTCATATTTAAAAAAAAAAAAAAGGTTTTATTGAGCGTCTTAGATTTATACTTGTGTTAAGGGAGTTGTAGTCAATTCTGCTTTTCTCCTTCATCTATTTTTTGGTTCTTTCCAATAGTGCTCCCTTGCGTTGTATATTTTGGATAAGAATACAGAGAAACATCCTTTACATGTAACGTATCAGCCTTTGTATATAATTATTCTTTCTTGGGATGGTGTTAATTATTAGGGTAAGTTCGGTGTCACTTAAAATTGAGGGTGAAAAAATTAAGGATTAGTTTTATATGATAATTTCAAGGATGAGATTTATATGAAAATTTACCTATGAATTTTTCACTCTCTACTCTAAGGGGATACCGAACGTGCCAAAGTTACTAGTGTATCTTTTTCTTCAACGGCACGGCTGGTATTTATACAATATTTACGCCTTTTTATAAAGCTAAGAAACCTGAGTGATAGTTTCGTAAGAGACACAAGCTTTCGCTGCTGCGGATGATTAGATAAAGGGATTCAAATCCTCTGATTTATAATGCTGATAAATTAATTTAAAAATATTTTTTTAATTAATTTATTAGTATTTAATTAAAAAAATAAAATTAAATTAAAAATAAAAAAAAATGAACAGAAGATTTAAATCTAACTCTTGTGACCAATGTATCAATAAATGGATTGGCTGCATGACAAGTAGCTCGCAATAAACAGACATCCTGCGGAAAACAGAAAAGAGGCCCAACCCAAGGAGATCAATTCTAAAGAAAGAGAAAAGCTAAGAAGTAGGACATTTTAAAATAGTTGTTTCATTCGTATCGAGCATGTACTGAGTGCGATATTTTTTGAACACTTATAAGATATTTTTAATTTTTATTATAAATTTTTTATATTATTTTTTAAAATTTGTATTAATATAAATATAATATTATAATAATTAAATAAATGATATTATTTTATTATATTTATAATAATAAATATTAATTATTTTTTTTATAAAATTTAAGTTATAAATAATTATGTAATAATATTTATATTTTAAATATAAATATAATTTATATTTTTATTATATATATATATTTAAAATTTATATTTTTATATTAATTTTATATTTTATATCTTAATTATGTCATATCTTATAATTTTTTAAAATTTATTATATTTTCATATTCATATCACGTCGTATCTATATCTCGTCTCGTGCAGAAAAGGATCCGATCAGCTTCTGCATTGCATTTGCAGTGACTAGATTTTACTGTTCTTTTGGAACCGAACCAAAAGGAAATATCTAAACCGCCTTAACCGACATCTCCGACCGAAGCACTTGTTAGTTGGATAAACAATTAAAAAAAAATTAGACAGAGAAAGTTATTTTTAACAGTTAGAATAAGTTGATATATTTATTAATTTTTAAATAAATAATTTATTTTTACTATTTTATGTTATTTAATAATTACATGTGAATTTAAATATTTTTTTATTAAAATCTGTTCAATTTTCTACTACTGTCGGTATCAACTGCAGACTTTACTTGTACTGTTGCAGGCTAAAAAAGAAAAAAAGAAAAAAAAAAGTCGAAAACCGCTTCTACTAGTGTTGTATTCTACCGTTTGGCTTTCGGTGGCATTTTGATTGTAGTGCCAACTGAAATCTACTAGCCGAACTGAAAAATATCTTCCACCGCACCATCGCCCCCAACTCCAACATATATACTTTCCTTTTTTTTTTTTTCACATCAGATCCTTAAGGCCAAGTGCATTAACCTGTTTGTGACTAAAATCATGTATTAACTTTTTTAGTAAATTATTCTTATTTTTTTTATTTATTTATTTATAAAAAATTCTTTAATTTTCAAAATTTATACATATCTCTTTTTAAAAGATTTATATATAATATATTTTAAAATATAAAAAAAATCTATATAAGTATTTAAGAAATATATATAAATTTTAAAAAATATTTAAAAAAATATGTATAAATTTTGAAAATAAAAAAAATTTGTGAGAAGATAAATAGATAAAAAAGTTAGAGTAATTTATTTTAACTTTTTAAATTTAATTATAGTTTTTTTTTCTATTTTAATAATTTATTATTTAATTCTTTTATTTTAATAAAATAAAAAGTTTAAATTTAAATTTTTTTATTAATATTTAATTATTTTATTTTAAATTATTAAATACTTAATAAGATTCACGTATCTCTCTAAAAATTATAAATGGGAGTCGGCACGGGAAGAAAGGTAACGATGGGAAGAGGGTAGGGCCATTGACATTTAGCATAGCAGTTTAAATAGGATTTCTAGAAAAATTTCGGTGAGATTAAATTTATTATATCAAATTAATGAAAATTTCTTTTTCCTATTTTACTGGCTGCTGTCGCCGCCCGCATAACCTTTGAACTTATGCCATCACCAGATACAAATTAATATTTTTTTTTAAAATGACATATATCAAATATAGCATAAAAACTCATAAAAATCTACTAAGAAATGAAGTGAAAAGAAGAGAATAATGTCAGCATTTATAAAAAAAATATTTTGAAATTTTTATGAAATGTATACTATTTTCATGCTTATTTGAATGATAAAAATATTTTAAATACATTATTTTGAGAATTAAGATTTGTTTTATTTTAAAAAATTCACATAAAAGAAGGTAATATATAATTTTCAAAAAAATATTATGTAAAATGATGTTAGTGTATATTTTGTATATCTTATTTTTTGCTCTCGTCATTAAAATACCACTTATCACTCACCCTTATCATTAGCTGTCATTTTCTTCTAAATTATTTATAAATAGTTTAAAAAATATAAAATTATCAAAAAACTCTTTAATTAAATACGTAAATATAATATTCTAAAAAATTCTCAAACACATGACATCAAAATCACCGCAAGAAGAAAAACTTTGTTAGTACTAATGTCATGTTAGCCAAAACTATAAGCTCATTAGTTCTTAGTTTAGTTTTTACATATTTTGAACATTGCATGTGACAAACTTGTTCAATTTCTTGAAAAGACGATACAAAAGAAACAGAAAATGACTCAATTATGAAGTATTTATTTCGGATACGATAATTGTAATTTAATTTTTATAAAAAATAGTTTAATTCTTACATAAAAGACCTATAATTTATATAAATATTATACACCAACTTAGAAAGGAAAATAACATAAAAACGTTGTAAAAAAATTACAAATATATATATATATATATATATATATATATATATATATATATATCAGTTTCTATATTTACATTGATCTGTGGAAGATTCAAGAAGGGATTTAATTTTTTTTTCTTCCCAAAGATGAATAGAGGAGCCGCACATGACTTTGACAGCATCCCAGTGACAGTGATAGTTAACTACGAAAGAGATCGCGAGGCAAGATTTTGACGTTTGGTGAGTTCTACAAGTTGCGTTGGGTGCCCATCCCATCAAGAGGTTTATAAGGGTGGCTGGGAAGCTCTTGTGGCCACGGGATCGAGCTCATCGTGGTCATCGGCGGAAAGCAACACTCGCAATCTTGTTGACATGGCTGTGGAGTTGCCACCCCCTGCTGGTCCTCGTTACTTGGAGGAGAAGCTTGCCTACCCTCTTGCTTGGACCCACTCGAGGGTGCACAAGCTTCCTTCAGTGGACCCCAACACTCCACCTTGTTGAATTCTGGCATCTTTGAGTGAAAGTAAACCCATACCAACGCTTCCTGCAATTCTGGGTAGTTGTTGAACAGGTCGCCGTCGCCGTGAACGAAGGCCTTCAATACCTAGCACACGCAAGAACAAGAAACGTAGCCGTTTCATTTTTCTGAAATTGACCGGTCAGAGTCAGAGAGAGATGATTCGTGATTAACTAGACTTTTGCTTACCACTGGAAGCTCTTTATAGAAGATGAAGTATCTTAGCCTAGCGCATATGTCTAACAGAAAATGACCTCCGCTAATATGGCAGTGAACATGCAGAGACATCTTTCCCTTAACCTTCTTCCACTGCGCCACCACTTCATCCCTTTGCAATCTGCTGTACCACCCTTGCAACTGCAATTGATTTCCAACGATTATTCCTAAAATTAATTTTCACTACTTAACGAAAGATTAATCAATCTTCTAACAGGTTGGACAATCGGTTGCTTTTTTTTTCCTCTCTTTTTAAATTCTGTGTCAGTGATTCACATGTTACTATCTCTTGTGATCCCCACTCCTTTCCCCGAAAGAATGCTCTCTTTTGTAGCAAGAATGTACAATACCCTGTTTTCCTCTGTTTTTGCTTGGTGACTTGTTTAACAATCCATCAGTGGCATCCCCTTCTCTTTCCTTTAAGGTTAATAATGATTTCGAAGGAATAGGAATTCAAAATTACAAGAATCAATCCCATTTTGTTAAGATGAGAAATACCTGAGAGTTATTTATGGTCTGAGAGATAGCCAAAGTGAGTTTAGAGGTTATATCGCTGTGCGTTAGAGTATATGTCCTTGGAAGCTTTCCTGGGTGTTTATTTTCATCCACTCCTAAGAATAAAACCTTAAGCTTTGAAGCTTCAAAGATGGCTGGCCCGAACAACCTAGCAACCTGATCCAACCAAATTCATGAATAAAAAACAAAAAGAATATTAATTGTTCATCCAAAACCCAGAATTCACCTTCCCCATACAATTTTTTTTATTTTAAAATTGAGAAAAAGAAACACATACAGGCACAATTGCTTGGTTCCTCTTCCTGGGTCGTCTTCTGTGAGGGTAGAGAGAGATTTGCTGCCGAGAAAGTGAAGGCTTAAGGTTAGAAGGGAGCACGGGAACAATAGCTAGAGTAGCCATGTCTCTGCCCCCCGGGTAGCTCCAATATCTGAGGGCTTCCAAGAATTTGATGTGCTCGTTCAAAGATGAAACAGTAGTTTGAGGACTTTGAGGAGGCTTTATGCTCCCTTGTCCTTGACTCCTTGCTTTTAACTGCTGGTGATGCTGGCTTTGGGCTTTGCTTGAGAATCTGCTTTTAGATTTTGCTTGTGAGCTTGAGCTTGAGCATTGAAAAGTGCAACCGGTGGAGGTCGGAGTGTTCAGATGCGTGTAGCAATCGGTGACTTCTGCACCGACGATTGCGGTTGCTTTAAGTAGTAGACTAGGTGTATTGATTGCTATAGTTCTGTTTCTTTGTTTTTTTTGGGAATGGTGTCTACGTCTCTAGTAAACACGTTTATGTGGATTGAGAAGCGTACGTTATAAGTTGTTCCCATGTTGCGTGACGGGATTAAATTTTGTACGCATGATTTTTGATAAATTTAATTTTATGAACTTAAATTTAATTAAAAATAAATTTGTAATAAAATAATTTATATTTTTATATAGATTATTTTAATAAAATTAATGTTATTTAGATTATATTGATTAAAATTATTTTTTAATGTATAATTATTAAAAAAATATGAGCTTTATATTACTTTGTTTATATTATCTTTTTTTTTATTTTTGTCCATATTTTATGCTTTTTATTTATTATTCTTATATTTTTATTATATGAGATAATTTTGTAATTTTATTTTTTATTATAAAAATTAAGATTTTGACATTTAAACTCAAATTTTAATTTTAAATTATTTATTCAATAAAAAAAATTACAATTGATTATTTACAATTTTAAAACATTTTAAATATATAACTTTAAAAAATATTTTTACAATTAAATTGTACCTCCTTCTAGAAATGTCCTCCTCCCCTTATCCACCCATTGCCGCTCTGCCCCCCCCAACTCCCACGTACCAGTTCCTTATCATGAGTCCTGTCTTATGTGCTAACAATTATATATAAAAAAAAAATGAAAAAGCAAGTATGAAAAAAAAAAACAATAACAAAATGGAAGTCTTTGAAGGGAACCGAAAACAGAGGAAGCAGTCATTAAAAAAAGGTTGATTCAAATCTTGCTAGCAACATGAGACGAGTCTTGCAGCAGTAGTGCCAAGTCTTGCGGCAGCGAGGGAACGAAGAAAAAAAATTAAAAAAAGAGAAAAAAAAATTGAAATATTCACTGAAATAGTTCGTAGAGGACAGAGTTGGAAAAGATGAGTATTAAGAAAAATTCATGACGTTCAACGTTTAATATCTCAATGGATAAGCAAGTACAATTTACTTGGACGTAAATGGGGGTTTTACGGCAGCCTTTAGGCTTATTTGCCACTGATGAAGGAAAACAAAATCTCAATATATTAGGAGTTTTAAATTATTAATTAGATGATGTTATGGTCTCAAACGTCTATTTTATTTTTCTCAAATGATTTTGAAATTTATTTTCTCGCATGTTTGGTCTGTTCTATTATTATGGGCATTGTTTTGGAATAATAATAATAATAATAACAATAAAATTATAGTTTTAATCTATCTATTTTAATAAAACAAATTATTCAGTTTTTTAATTTTAAAAATAAATTATTTGATTTATTTATTTTAAAAAATAAATAGTTTTATTCTCTTTAATGGTATATTGTTAAAAATTTAAGAAAAAATATTGATATGATAATAAAAAATTAATTTTTATTTTTAAAAATAAACCATTTTAAAATACATGTAACATGTACATGCTTACCTAAATATTTAAATTAATTTTAATAAAAAAAAGTTAATAAAAAACTAATCTTATTATTAAGATTAATTTAAATATTTAACAAGTTATTTATATGTTAAATATATTTAAATTATTTATTTAAAATAAAAAATATTTTTTTAATATCATGTTAGCATTTTTTATTAAATTTTTAACTGTATACCGGATAAAAAATTTAAAACTGTTTATTTTATAAAAATAAATAAATAAAATAATTTATTTTTATAATAAAAAATCAAATCATTCATTTAGCTAAGATATTTTTTTAATTTGACATTTTGCTAAGACATAAAAACCGACGTATTCCACTTGAGTTATTATGGGAATCATTATTGTTGATGGCTTTTTCTACGATACACCGCGAAGTTACAGCGTAAAAAAAACTCCTATGCTGACCTTTGTAGTACTTGTACGTCATGCCATTCAGACAATTTAGGAGATAAAATTTTAGAGGAAATCATAATTTCTCATGTGATAGTTCTCATTTATTTATGTCATTCTCTAAAAAAGTATTAAGCTTTTTTTAAATGAGTTTAATTTTTATTTAATATTAGTATTTTATATATTATTTAATTATGAATTATTAAATTATTAAAAATTAATTTAAAAAATAAATTATTTAAAAAATAAATATTAAATAATATATAATTAAATTATAATATAACAAAATTTTACATTAACGATAGATTAAAATTAAATTTTTTTAAAAATAAAAAAAATAAGTTTAAAAAAAATAAATTAAAAGAAAAATATTTGTTAAATTTATGAGATAATTAAATAAAAAAAGATACTATCATATGTATTAGTGAATTTGTATAAATCATGCTAATTTTTGTTTATTTATAGACAAAAAAGCAGATTTTATAAAATTTAAGAATTTATCATTCAATTTAAAAATTCATATGATTATTTTAAAATAAGGTAAAGTTTAATAGTGTTTATACATTTTTTTCATATTTTATAAGCTAAAACGCAAATTTGATTATTAAAGATTTTTTGTAATTTTATAATTAGATTATAATCTATTCTTGTAAATTAAAAAATGTTATGTTCAGTCCCTTTTGCTGACAAGAAAGCATAATACATTCCATTTCCATGTTGAGAACATTCGCGTAACGTAGCACCATTGGTATGATACGTATGTGCCGCATGTCTGCATGTGTCCCGTCAGGATTGGACTTGTAGCTCACGGATTACATATTTTTCATTTAAAGAATATTTGTTACACACTAATTTATTTACATTATTATTTATATTTTTTATTTAAAAAAATAAAAAGAACATGCGTTGATATATATATATATATATATATATATATATATATATAAATATAATTTTATTAATAAAAAAAGTATAAAAATAATATATAAATAATATTGTTATTTTTAAATCACCTTATTTACTGCTGCCGGATTTGGTACTGTTCTCGAATGGTGGTTGGTTTAATTTCTTATTATATATGATTTAATTTAATTTAATTAAAAAATTTTGAACAATTCAATTCATGGGTTTTGAAGTTTACATAGTTATGTTGTTTCACATATTATTTGATACACATTTTTTTATTTAAGTTGAGTTAGACAATTTTTTTAGTATTCATAGTAACTTTTCACTTTTGATTATGTGGCAGAGATTTGTCTAAATTAGAAAATGTGAAATTTTTGTCAATGTCCACTTTCATAAGGTGTACCCTACGATAGCCTTTTATGAAGTTTTTATCAATTATGAGAGCCCTTGTTAGTGATTTATAGTTTTGTTATTTTTACATTTAATTTTTAAATTAAATTCCTTACACTTTTTTATTAAAAAAAGAAAATAAATATTAAAAAGTGTATTTAAAATTGAAAAATATGTTTTTTAAATAAAAAGTGTAAGGATATTTACAAAAAAAAAGTATATGAATTTAATGTAGAAATTAAGTATAAGAATTTTCTTTTTCTTTTGCTTTTTCTCGTGTTTGGGTTTCGACCCCATCTGATTTGTCTACTAACATGAAAGAAAAGGTCTACTAGCATTCCACTAAAACAACATTATTAATAATGACTCAAACTTATGGGAGCTCATTCTAAAAAATTAATATAATAGATAAAAATATTTCATAATTTAAATATTATATTAAGTCTTTTATTTTACTTAATACTACTTAATACGAGATATGAGAATTAGATAACTCTTTTCTTTCCAATTAGGAGGAGACACGAGCAGGTAACTCATGAGTCATGAGCTTCAGCCATTTATCATCATTTACCAAATCATAACTAAACACATATGATTTCGAAATTCGGACTGCGGATGTTCCAAGAGAAGTCATTTATATATTAACTACACAACACTACTTCCTAATTTTTTTGTTTCGCATGTTGTGAATAAAGTAGAGACTACACACTATTTTTTAATCAAATCAAAACTGATAAACAGTTGTAGTATGGTAAAACTCTGACAAGAATTATTTGAGTAGACTGTACACCCCATATCATGCTGATTGTTGAGGGCAACACAAGAACTACACATCTTAATTCAGAGTGAACATAGCAGGATGTGGTTGAGCCTTTATAGGAACATTATTAATTAACTTGAAACATATATAGATTATGCCACCTTTCGTACGCTTATATGTGAGCATTATGTGTTGCCGGGTTTTCAAGGCATTCGTCTCTCAGGTGGCCCTATGAACAACGCCGTCTCCACCTCGTCTTCGTCCTTCTCTTCTTCGACGAGCTTCACGTCCTGTTTAGTCAAAGACCGCTGTCGTTCAATCCGACACTACAACAATAAAATAATCAAGTTAACTTGGACATCAAAACAATTAGTTTTGAAGCTAAAAATAAAAAATGGGAATTAAAATGTGATGAGACGAAATCTGAAACAGTGAAACTATTTAACCCAACTAATAATTAGTATTTGTGGTGAAACAAAAGGCCAGAATTTCTTAGAAGCTGAATTGGGAATCTAAAGCAGGAGGAAAGATAATCACCAGCTGCTCCAGCAAGCGTCTATTCTCTTCTAGTAGGCACTGTTCCTGAAGTGAGCCCAGAGAACATGACAATTCTGAGATAAGTAATCTAAAACAAATTAAAGGAATTATGTGTGTGTACTCATGCAAGTAGCATTACCTCTTCCCTTAGCTTCTCAATTCGCTCCCTGAACAATTGACCCTGAGTACAGGCAGGACCCAGTTCTTCAATGTTAGTTGTCTTGGACTTAGTTATTGATTAGCATTTAACAAAGATCATAATGTCGCAATTAGGTTGTTTTGTATACTGCTTGATGCTTTGCTCATTATATTGAAGAACTGATTTTAATTCACCTAATATATATTAAGATTCTAAATAAATGAATGCTATAATTGTCTTGGTCCAACAATAAAAGCTGCTGAGAGAAAATTTCAACGTGATTGAAGCGTACCTTTCTTGCCCTAATTTTGTTTAAGCTTCGTTCCAGCTGGTTCTCTATCTGACGTAACTCGTCAATAGAGCATGTATCCAAACCATCTCCCAGAAGCTTCCTGCAGTACATGATAACCTCCGAGGTTAGTTAGAGCAGTGGTTTATGCGTTTCTCTCAATGGCATTTAACCAGAATGAGACTACTGAAAATATACAGGCCCTGATGAAAACCTTTTAGAAACTTCAAGATTCTCGATCTTCTTTGCCATGCCGATATCACCTTCCTCCACGTGCTGCATGTAAACAGAAGAAAAAGGATACACATATATATTATTTCCTTCTCAATCTCCCACCAACAAGCCATTTATTAATTAAATGTTCAGATGTACCAAACATGATTGTTCTTTCCTCTCTTTCATTCCATCTAGTTCTAATTAAATTCTTGCACAATGAATCACTCAGCAGAAGGATTTTGAGTCATGTCATGATAAAGATCAAAGAAGCTATAAGAGCCATAAGGTAAATTAAAAGGGAAGAAGATAGGGAAAAAAAAAAGGTTATAGCGAAATTCAATGTCATTGTAAGACTTGTAAATAATTATGTGAGGAATGAGTGAGTATGAACCTATATATAAAATATTACTCAACGGAAAAAAATTGGAACTTTTTCCAACGTTCAAGGCATAACATTTGTTTTCAACAATATTAATTAATTAATAGATACAAAAGGATTTGTGATGGCACCAATATATAACCAAACAATTTAAATCTGAGAAACTCTTTTTGCACTTTGCTTAATTTTTGCACACAAAAGTGATGCAAAAAATCTGTCCCCTGCATAAAATTTAAATGATTTTAGTTAAATTTAATGCATGTATGAATGTAAACTAGTGTGCAAGTATAGAAGTGTATATTTAAGTGAAGAAATACTAGCACAACCCTTCAGAATCACTCCGTAACTTTTCATGAAGAATTCACTTGCACAGTTGCACTAAACCCACCATCAAATTCTAAATATAATAATTAATGATATATATACGGAGGGCTAACCTGTGTATTTTCTTTGATTCCTTTGCTGCTGAGACCCAGGTCCTTGACTTTCCTTTGATAGCGTTCGACTGTTTTATTTATACTGAAGCATCTCCAATAGACAAGAGCATCATTGAAAGTTGCTTAGCAAAGAGAGAATGATTTTATAATGAGTAATTCATTTTCACATAGGACATCGTTTTAAATAATTAAGAAATTATTTAGCACATATTTAATTTTATTTAATTTTTACACAATAATTTTTTAGTTAAAAATTCATTCTGCATCATTTTAATTATAAATTTTTATTTATACGTAAAATAACTTGATCTAAACACACAGTTAATTAATTGATTATCATTTATTCTGGTTAAAGCATGACACATTATTTGAAGCATGTAATCAGTGAACTGAAGCACATTTTCACAAAGACGTAGTATTCATACGTGTTAACTTTTATTTTTATTTTCTTCCTCATACAATGGTAGATTCTCAGTCCCTTAAGTGGGTTACTTTAGGTCCTTTCTCTGGAAATCCATCCTGCATCTTAATGAGTTCTCCATCTTCAAATTAACATACCCCATTTTGTATCATTATCTTAATATCCTACCAAAAACTAATGATGACAATATATCAATGAGTAATGAAAAGAAAAAATCATTTTATCTTCGGGAGTCGTACCTATTTTGTTATGTTGACAAAAACAAAGAAATTGATTTGAAAATATATTAGAATAAATCACATAAACCTTCTAAATATATTAAATTACATGCAGATTCCTTGTTATTTCAGATATCTCCTTCCAATTGTACCAAAAAAAGGTATCTCCTTCCAATAACAAAAGGATAGAAAACGTTACCCTACACCTACTTTACCTATCTAACCTATTGTATGTTTTTTAAAGTCTTTATTTGCTTAACTCAAAATGAGATTTGTGACCTCTATATATCTCATTCTTCTCCCTATTATATATGCTAATGTTATTGGGGTTTATATTCAAATATCAAGGTTATTAACATATAGAAGATCGGAATTCTATTGCAGTAAAATATATTAAAATTTTGAGGCCTATTACAGTACAGTTATTTACAATATATATTCACCAAATGTTATTTACAATAATTTATATCAAACATCAATAATTAAAACTTTTTAACTGAATGTTATCTATATATAACCTATCAATTCAATATTTTCTAATATATATGGTTAAAAAAAACCCACTATTTTACTTTAAGGATTTGACTCCTCTAAAGTAAAGATTTTACTTTAAAAAGTAAAGTAAAGAGTATTAATTGTTAATGAGAAAATTAAGAGAGTGAATTTTAATAACCATCATAGTTTGTTATACATGTGTATGTACTTTATCATAATTTCAAACCGCTAATTTTTTTATCAATAATTAATATTTTTTATTTTACCCTCTAAAGTGAATCTCTCACTTTAAAGGAGGTAAATCCCTTACTTAATATTAGTATATATAACTTTCAAAAGCAATTTGACAGAGAAGAGGTTTTGTTATACTCAAATTAAAATAAAAGTATGTTAAGGAATGAACCACAGTTTCTATATAATATCTTAAGCATTAACCAAGGTACGAATGTTAGCCCATAAAACTCAACATACAAGTTATATTAAGGAATCAACTATACATCAAAACTCATTCCATTAACCAGCTGTTATACAACTGAATCAACCAAAAGAATATTTTAAGTAGTACTTAAAACATATTAAGAATCTATTTTTACTTTTTATTGGTAACTTAGTGAGGTTTTCGGAAAGACCATGTAAACTGCTGACAACTAAGAACATTAAGCGGGTTTCTGATTTAACTAAGAATTAAGGGATGAAGTGACCCATAGTGAGACTTCAGACAGATGGTATAATTTAGACATCGAATGCACAAGACAAGGCCTTGGATTTGTGTAACAACAATTGACACTTCAGCCAACAATCTGATAGACAAATATAAAAAGAAAAGCCTCAACATATTGGCAGAAAGGTTTTTTAATGTATAATGCCAAGAAGTATGGATGTATTTCCATTAAGGTAAAGTACCATTAGTATAGCAGTAAAAATGAAACCAAGTAAACCACACGAATATATTTTTGATCAGAAAACGGGGAACCACATGAATATATTTAAAACACAACAGCAACAAGGAAACCTTTTTCCAATAGGTAATGCTTGTGTTGAAGTAAGAGATACAATTCTTTTAAGATGTAAAAAAGGGGAGAGACATACTGTAATTATAATATAGTAGTATTTCCTGGAAAAGCAAGGACAGGCTCTTATTTTGATGTCATTCATCTTAATCACTCAACAAGATTCCAAGTACGTTGTCAGTTTATATAATTAAACTAGTTCTGTGATCAAATAACAATTTATCTGAACGAAATACACCAACAGTAAACTTAACTGTATTATATAATGTTCATTAGGTAATTTCAAAGCTGTTTGAATGTTATTACTGTAGTTTCTAGAGGCTGTGTAACATGAATGGGGAAAGGCATGCTTACCTTTATTTAAAAGTGTTCAATAAGAGCAAAAGAATGCTCTTGTTTAACTGGAGGACAATTTACGTACGTTCAACCAGTAACTTACATTGGGGAAAAAGGAAAAATCTGAAACATGTAGTTACAAGTGTAATGTGTTCATACCTTAATCCAGTTTAATATATAGCAAACACCTTTCATCTTTACTTCTCTTAATTATGTTAGACATTCCATTATACTTATCTACCGTCAATCTTAATCCTTATGCAGGAACTCTTTTTGTAACAGTGTAATGATTATAAAGCTCCTTCAGTCCAGTCAGGTGACGCAGCCACGCAGACCTTGATGCCATATTTCACATCGGTTTCTTTTCCAGTTCTTTCTTATCAATTTTATGCATAGGAGAAGTTTCTATCTTATATTATATTCCTTCAGAACCAGCTAGAAGTAGTAAGTACGGAGATGAAAAAAAAAATTGGAGCAGAAAAACGAATAGTCAGATCTGCTCATTTAATTGACTTATCCTATAAACCAATCTAACCATATTATTATTATACTAAAAATATTAAATATCAATTTAAAAATTGAACCGAATCACAGAACTATAATACATGTGTAAGATAGATATTGTAAGTGTAATTTCCCTATACCCATTACTAAGATATCAGACAGCTTTAACAGACATGTAAGGGCTGAGCATCACGGTACGAGCCTAGCAAGCTATTGCCTGGCCACTTGTAGGCATAATATATAGTACCAAAAGCATCACTGTCCGTGAAATTACATAATTTCTGTAAGTAACAACGATCTTGCCAGAAAAGGATTCTTTGACATTGAACCAAACATGGAATTGCAAGTAATCAAGTAGAGACTATAGATGAAAACTGTTGAAATAATTAAGTTGAAAGAGGACTTTCTGGTTCAGTTTGTGAATAGGTTATATTTATATATCTTGAGGAGGTGGGGTTATCTATATATATATATTAATGAATAATGACATACCTAGAACTGGAGAACTCATAGAGCTTCCCTCTGGTAGAGAAGATGACGAGTGCGACTTCAGCATCACACAGCACAGACAGCTCGAAGGCCTTCTTAAGCAGCCCATTTCTTCGCTTTGAGAAGGTTACTGCCTGCTTGTCTCGTTTTCGATGCGCTTCATCTGAGTTTTTCCCCTCACCATCCTTACAGATAGACACAGCCCCACAGAACCAGGAAGAAAACAATTCCAGGAAAACGAAAGATTCTTCGAGAAAATCTGAACTGAAACTGACAGAAAGTGAGATCTAGCACATCAAAGGATTATAAGACAAGCGGGCAAAGCCCATATGTGGTTTCCAAAAAACAGTTAGCGGATACTGAAAGCAAACCTGCTAAAATAATCTTGAAGCCAAACAACGGAAAATCTATATAATTTCAGCCCTCGTAGAGTCAAAGAAGTGACTGCGGGCTCAATCTCAGAAACCCTAGAAAAAATTTTCCCGAGAAAGAGACAGAAAAGAGAGAGAGAGAGTGAGGGATAATTGATGGATAGATTGCCCGTTTAACCTATAAACTTATAAACTTTCCTTCCTCTTCCCTACTGGCCTATTCATTTTTTATTAGATTATGCAAACCAGAAATCTTGCTAATTTTATTCAGAGAAAAGGTTAGAGAGAGACTGAGTAAGAACCAGGAACCTAATCACATTTTTTTTGGTTTTTTTTTTTTTTGGAAAACACTGAGAAAAAAGAAGCAGAGACTTCCCAAATTCAGAAAAACAGGGAATAATTGCTCCCAACACGTGATTCCATAATTCAGCCATTCCTGTAAAAAAGAGGCTTTTTCCTAGCCGGAGCTCCCTTTTTCTGTGCCATCGCGTCTCCTGACGACACGTGGGCGTAGACACCCACAACCCAATGCTTCCGGTGACAATTACTGAGACAGGTCCATGTTGCAAGTGTATGACAGCAAACAACCCTGTCGGTTGCCAGTTATTTTCGGACAATTTCCACCGAAAAACTATAATTCCCGCAAAAGAATGGTTCGACCGTACGGGAGTTGAACCACGTCAGTGATTTCGTACGATCTAAAATAAGAGAGAGCCAATAAAATAGAGCCAACACATCATCTGAGTTGAAATATGGAGAAATTCTGCAATGGTACTTTTTTATGCAAAATAATTTTATAAAAATAATATCAAATTTCACATTATTTACATAAAAAGGATGCACGATAACTTCTCTAAAATATGTTTCAGATTATGTCACGCGTCACCACCGTGGCCTCCTACAGTGCTGACCCATTAGAAAATACTAGTTTATAAAAAGATAGAACGAAGCAAGAATCGTCGCAAAAAAAAAAAAAAAACCGAAGCATGAATATCTTTAATTTTAGTATATTTCAAGTTGCTTTTCTGCCGGCGGGAGTGATGGAGCGCAATTAGCATCCAAGGTGAAATCAATTGTGTTCATAATAATATCGACATTCTTTTTGTCAGAAATTTCAGAAATTCTTAATATTTGTAACACTTTATTTTTAGGATACAATAATAATACTTACACACCAAATGTTTACATTAATTACTTTTTTACATCTTTTACATGACAAATTACTAGTCATAAAAAGAAAAAGAAAAAAAATTAAATTATAATTAAAAATATGCTACTTAAAAGGTGTAAAAAAATAATATAAAATTTTGATGTACAAATATTATTACTATTTAGGATATGTAAGGAGAGAAAAGTTTAAACAAAAAAGAAATGAAGTATTAATTTTTTTAATTTTAAAAATTAAAAAATTAAAATTTTTTATAAAAAATAAATCATATAAAAATTACATGATTATCTTTTATTTTATTTTTTTTACTTTTTTTTAATATTTCATCTAAACATATTCTTAAACACTTTATTTAATACATTTAATAATAACTGATATCTAGTTATGTACTTTTGTCGTTGCATATAAATTAAATAAACTAAATAACGTTATTTACAAGAAAAAATATTTTAACTAAAATATTTTTTATTAAAATACTCAAAATATTATATTAATTTTATAAACTTTCTCTCACTTTATTAAGATTAAGGAAAAAATTAAAATAAATAATAAATAATTACTTAATTTTTAAAAATAACAAATTAACTGAAATAATTTTTTAAATAACAAATAAAAAAGAATATAGAGAATCCTATTTTTAGAATTATATTTTTAAAGTATTATTAAAATTATATAAATCCTCTTATTATATAATAAATGTGTACGTAACTATATATATTTATACTATATTTGACGTCATAAAAAATAAAATAAAATAAATTTTGTATAACAATCAATTTTATGTTGAAAAAATATTATAAAAATATGATTTTAATTGATATACAAATTAATTTTGATTTAGAATACATTAAAAATAAATTAAATTTATTTTATTTTAATAATTTTATTTTATGAGCTAAACTAATAAAGACAAAATTATCAATTTAAATAATTAAAATTAAATCTAAATCAAATCTAATTAAATTTGAGTGAATTTTTATACGAACATAATTAAAATAAAAAATATTTAAAAATTAAATAAATTTTTATTTTATAAATTTTTAAATAATTTATTTTACTAAGAAATTAAATAAATTTCTAAATTTCATGATTCTAAATTTAAAGTAAAGAGATTAATTATTTTTCATATGAAAACTAAAGAAATTAATCTTCTCAAACAAGAAAAAAAAAGGGAGACTAATTCAAATGTCCGCCTGATTTTATTGTGAAATTTGTTTCTTTATAAAAATTATTCCTCACAAAATGTTTGTATAGTAAAAAGGCGTAATTAAAAAAATAATTTTTTTAAGCCTGTGATACTTTCTAATTTTCCTTTGATTTATCAACCAATAATTGTCTAACTTAATGTTTAATATACGAAATAATGATTTCATAAAATTGTAATGGAATATGAATAAAATAAAATAGAATAGTTATTCTTAATTTACAGTTTGGTAACTTTTAAAATAAAATGTCTTTTCAAGCCACTTCATTATTTTATACATAGAATTATTGTGAAATATAATCAAAGTTAACAAAAATGATATAAATACCTTTTATAAGAAAAAAATATTCTAAACATTAACAATAATGTTTAAATTTAATTTTTTAATAATTTAATTAAAATAAATATTGTCATTTTAAAAAATAATATTATAATATCAAGTAAATAATTCATATTTATTTTTATATATAAATAAATTTTTAAATTAAATAAAACTCAGATACGTCGAAACTAAAAATTATATTGATAAACTAAAATATCATCAAGATTGATAAGTAATTAAATACATAAAATTTGAGCATAAAAAAATTATATCATAAACTAAAATGTAAGAAAAAAAATATTTTATTGCCCAAAAAATATAAAAAGGATAATAGGTGTAATTTTATAAAATTTTTAAATGTATGTTATAAATAAATAATTTTAATCATATTTCATGAAATATAAAATATCAATTTCACCTTTTTAAGAGGAATTAAATTTTATGTTATATTCCTGATTTTATAAAATAAGATTTATAATGAAATTATTATTTCATAATTTTTTTTATAAATAAATATAAAAATATCCTATATATATAATAAAAATAGAATAAAATTATTATTCTTATGTCCTAAATATCACGTAAGATAATTAGATAATTGCTGTAGGAACCAAAATCCTTTTACCCTAATTTTTTATAAGCCCTGTCTAATTGGGTCGGGCTTCCATTCCATGTTTCAGATTCGGGGGAACAAAATAGGAATATGACTTATGAAGAAAACTGGGCCCAATTGCCATTACCATAAAGGTTTATTGGCAGATAAATGGCCTCTGTCATCCATTGTGAATCCCTTGGATACTGGGCCTGTTGGCCCAAGTTCCTTTTAATGAATCTGTTTCTTTTATTTTTCCAAATTATTTTATTATGGTCTTCCAATTTCTGCCCAACATACGGGCAGCACCGATAAAAAAAAATATTTTGTGATGAAATTAAATAAAAATATGTACTAACTGAACTATGCGATGCCAAATATAATTAAAAAGATGCAACTACTTAGACAAATAATGCTAACGAAAACTCGCATAATATTTTATTTTTGGTTGGTGATAATGAAAAATAAAAAAGCTAAAAGGAACAAATTTTATTATGATACAAACAGCTGAAACTATAATTTTGTTTGTTACGGGAAGATGCAGTGGTGATGTAGATATAAAAAATCTTTGTTCTTTAATAATACTGTGATTTAAATATTTTTAAATTAAAAATCATGTAAAAAATTAACTTCAAAGCTGTAATATATCTAAAAATAATTTAGAAAAAAAATGTTTTCAAAGTAAGAAGTGGGTGTAGAGGTGGGTCTCAGTATTTTTTTTTAAATGGTGATTTCATTATCTATTTTAATTATAGTAAAATATTAGAGGTGATCTTCTTGGTAAGTCTATGTCTGTCCTTACGTAATTTTATGCATATTATTGACATTTTGACCAGTAATATTTAAGTAATATAGTTTTACTATCATTTTTATATAAAAAAAATTTCACTTTATATGTAAAATTCTAACTTTTATAACATAAAATTAATTTGAAAATAAATAATAAATGATAGCTAATAGATGTCAGTTAAAGAAAAAAAATTTAGATATTTTAACGAGTTAATTCAATTGATTATGAGTAAATATTTCTTTTAAGATTCAAATTCAATTTTGGGGAGAATCTTTTTTAATAAACGATACATAAATATTATTATAATCTATAGTTGAAATTTGCAACATGCACTTATTTTAAAAATGTGACATGTAACCATTTATTTTAACCTGTCTTTACAAAAAAAAAAAGAGAAGAGAATCTAAATTCCAAATATGTTTGGAGACGTTAGAAATTTTTTTTATTTGTTTAGATTAATTTGAGACAATGACTGTTAAACAAAATACAAATTCTTTATCACAACATAAAAAATAAAAAATAATAATTTATAAGAGTATATATATTTTAAATTATTTAAAAATATATTTATAGTAATTTTAAATTGTTATTAAAATAATTTTATTTAAATTATATTAATATTTAATATACATATATTAAAATGTAATCACTTTTAATTTTTTTCAGCATATCTATCTTGAAAAATAATTCGATTAAATAGAATACGAAAATAATATTTCCATTTAAATTACATTGATATTTAATGTACTCATGTTAAATTTATGAATGAAAAAATAAAAAAATAAAATTTAATAATAATAATTTTATCTGTATTAAATTAATATTTAATATATTTTATGTAATAATATTTATTAAACTAAATTAATTTTATTATCTATTTATATTATATATAAAAATAATTCTTTTTTAGTATCTATTTTTGCGTTTATTTAAAATGTCATTATTATTAATAAACACACAAAATACAGTTAAGGATGAAAATATAATTTATAATTTTTTATATATTCATTAATAATTATATAGTTGAAGTTACACCACTATTTTTATATTTAAATATTTTAAAAAATATAATTGTAAAGTAATTTTAATTACTTTAAAATATCAAATAAATTTATAACAAAATAAATTAAAATATAAAATTAGTATATAATAAATTATTTATATTGTTAAAATAAAAAAATATTAAGAGTCACGTTAATATTTTTTTTTTTTCAAAATATCTTTTTATTTATTTAATAAAAAATTAATCTTTCAAAATATTATTAGTTACAAAATTTGATGTTTGTTCTATATAAAATTAAACTTTTACTATTGAAATTAATTCTTAAAAAAATTTAAATCACTTTTAATTAATACTTTCAATTTAATAAAATGTATAAAATCTGTACATAAAACATAGATGTAAGTTTAAAGTGAAATAATAACAACTTTTTGAAAATGAGTTAGATTAAAAAAAGTAATTAAACTGGAAAACTATTAAGAATACAATAAGGGGCCTTTGACATTGCCGTCCAACAACGGAGAAGAGACTCCGTTGTATATTTTCCTAATTGGCCCGCTCCCACTGACTACTCACTCTCTTTCTCTCTCTTAAAAGGTAATAAAGCGGGTGATTATTGTATCTCTCTCGCTCTACACAATCGAGAACTCGTTCGTGCGCTCCATCCTCATCGACTTCCTCGGGTCACAGCTTCATGGCGTCGTCTTCCGCTATGGACCAGCACAGGGATCAGGATCAGGATCAGCAACAGCAACAGGAACCGGAACAACAGCCTCAGCACACAGTGAAAGAGTGCATCCACAAAACCAAAACGATTCAGTTTCTTGGACGCACCACCCCCATCGTTCTTCAAAATGACAATGGTCCCTGCCCTCTCCTCGCTATCTGTCAGTGCCTTTCCCTCCTAGGGTTTTCTCATCTTTAATTATTTTTTTTCTTTAATCTTTATTATTTTGACCAAAGTGATGCTTAATTCGTAAGAAATTGAATTGATTCAATTTCTGTTGCCTTTCCAACGGATTCATTTATTGGCACCACAACGAAATGAGATTCAGTTAGGATTTCATTTATTGGCTTTATCTTATTTAATTTCTGTCCTGGTTACTGCTGATTGAAGGCATGGAACATTATATCGTATTCTTTTCCAATTTCCAATTGAGTTAACAAAAAATATGAAGTATTCTGATATTTGGTTATTTGATGCTGTGCGTTTTCCCGCCAACCTTCCCCCTTGTGTTCGTTAGTGGTTATTGTGTTGTTTGGCTTAGATTTTTCTTCCTTTGGGAGGTCAATCAGGGCAAGTAATTTTTTTCATTGATGTCAATTTCTCTAAAACCATTATGATTATCCTTGAGAGCATCAGGTGCTATTTTAGGCGTAAATTTTGAGTTTGAGATAACATGCTATTATTGATAATGTCTGAGCTTAGTCTTTTAAGTTTACTATACTGGAAAGCTCATCACTGAAATGGTATGACATATGGTAACCACCAAACCGAGCCTAGCTCCAAATATTTGGCTAGGTTGCATGGATATGGGATACGTGTATTTATATTGGTACAGGTATGGGTTACAACAAAAATTCTAAAAACCCAGAGTATGGGTAGAAGAGGATATATTATATTTTATAACAAGCACACACATACACACACATATCAAATGAAAAACAATGAAGTAATTAGACCATAAGATAAATACCATTTTCGTAATATTTTAATTCCAAGTTTTCAATAAAACTTCACAAAGTACATCAAGCAAGCAAAAGATACATAAACTCAAATTTACCCAATGTCCTAAAATTCCCCAAAATTGACCCTAACCACCCAACAAAAATTAGAGAAAAATGAAGGCCATAACAATAAGCATACTCTGTGGTCTTCAGAGAAGAACAATGGACGAAGTTTATGGATTCACTGTGATGTGTAACCAAGTCATACCCAAACGTACTTGATAGATAAAAAAAAGTACGTTTACCTGTATGTGATACGTACCCGGTACGGGTACGATAGCCATATAAGCATACCCATGCATCCTAAATATTTGACGTTGGTGTACAAATTGAAACTCATTAGAATCCTCATATGAGTTCTCTTTCAGATTGATTTCTAGCCAAGATTGCCATTACTCCAACCCTCATGTATGTCTATGTCTCTCTTCGATCCTCACATTATATCTTTGGTGATATTGCATGAATGCTTTTACAAGGTATGTGCATCCCCCTTTGTTTAATATTTCTCAACCATGATTCTTTGGTACCTTACCTCAAATTGAATCTACCAGTTTCTTTGAGAAAACGTCTTTATTTTTTTATCCTATCTTCTCTTGTGCACCGTGCATTCATCATTTCATTCTTATTTGCTGCTCTTATTTTCTAGACATGGGACTTTGAAAATTCTAACATCTTCCATACCGTATATTGTATCAAAGAGTATTGTATATTTTTTAAAATTATTCATGAGCTTCAAGGAAAGGATATTATTTGAGCATGCAAAACTCCTGATGCACTCTGCTTTTCCATAATATTTTTATTTAAAAAATGCTAATTCTGCAAGATATATTGTCTTCAAAGCTATTGACCTTTTGAATCATTGTACATGATGCCATAAATTTTTGATCTTTTAATTGATCTCAATGGAATTGCCATTTCCCATTTTGAACTTGTTGGTTGGTACATATGATTTACCAATTTACACGAGGCATCCACCAAGGGATATTATCTTAGATATAGTACCACAAGTGAAATGAAAAAAAAAAGACTCCCACTTATACCCTCGATGTAAGCTTTAATGATTACATATTCTCTTGTCATTCTCTTGTAATTTCTCAGACCAGTTACTATTCTCTTTTTTCATATTTCTAGTCAGGTATTTCTCATCAGATCAATGTACTAAAGTGGAAGTCTTTTCTTTTAACGTCACCTTTGTAGGAATCCTATATATGTTTTCCTTCCGGTCAACAGTTTCCTCATTTTCTATTTTTCTTTCTATATTTGTCATTTGTACTATCTGGAAATGTAAGATGTGAAACAAGCTGATTCTCTCTCAGATGATAATTCAAAACATATAATTTATCCACTTGTTTGCCAAATTTCATGCTCAGTGTTTTGCACTTTTGAAGGTTACTTGCAAAGTTCATTTGATTTTTCTTGTTCTTTAGCATCACACTTATTGCTAGTTGTTTATATATTGCATTGTTGCAGGTAACATTCTTCTGCTAAGAAACAACTTAAATTTGAGTCCAGATATTGCTGAAGTCTCACAGGAGAAATTGCTTTCACTGGTTGCTGAACGATTAATTGATTCCAATAGTAATGTAAATGTAAGAATTGATAAGTTGCATTTCTAATCATTGGTGACATTCACTCTTTTGTAATGTAAGTTGCTTTGACAACTGTTTCTTATTGACTCGTAGAACAAAGAAGCAGGCTATGTCGAAAATCAACAACAGAACATTGCTGATGCAATTGATTTGCTCCCTAGGCTTGCTACTGGCATTGATGTAAATATAAAATTTAGGAGGTCAGTTCTGCTTATTTCTTTGGTAGTTATGTGCATCCATCATCAATTTTCAAGTTCTAATAAAATTATTGCATAGTAATTACAGAATAGATGATTTTGAGTTCACTCCAGAGTGTGCCATATTTGATCTGCTGGACATCCCTCTGTATCATGGCTGGATAGTTGATCCGCAGGTATTTTCTCTAGCCTCAGTCCTTATTAATTAGTTTAATGTATCCTCATACAATATCAATGATATGATTGCTGTACTTTATTGTTCAAAATACGTTCTGTTAAAATCTTTATATTTTGTTGATGTCATCAGTTGGCAACTCACCTGGTGTCATGAGCTTAGGAACCTCTCTTGAGCCTATTCTATGTCCTTTTAGCAAGAATTTGGATGCAGGACAAAAAAAGGGGGGGGGGGAGGGGTTCCAGTCAACTATTATTATATATTTATTTTTTATGACTTTTATGTATTTTTTGTAGTGATTATTTTTGGGGTGGTATTATTAAGATATTTTAAGTAATTTTAGGGTAATTATGATATAATTTAAGTCCTATTAGGATACCATGTGGATTAGGGAAGTTTTAGAAAATTGTTTCCTTGCTAGTTGCCAGTGAAGTTCTAATGTGTATGTGCCTAGAAAATGGCCTGCTGTGTGTAAAACAAGATACAACATATTTTCAGTTTTCACTCATCCATGTTAGTCTGAGGATATTTGTTTTTGGTAAATAGCAGAATTTTGGCCAAGTAATTTCTAGTTTGTTTACTAGAATGATACCAAGCCCCTTTTCTTATACATTTCACTCTTCTGTCCTGTGTCAATTTGATGTCTCTATTCTGATATCAGCAAGAAAGGATTTTATTTCAGAAAAATTAGTCTGTTAGTGAGTCTTTACTCTTTAGGTTTTATCAGAACCTTCCTCTTGTATACATATGTATCAATCTGCAAAACTGACCTAGTTCCCTGAAACTGCTGTGCCAGACTGCCAATGGCCTGTGTGCTCCATCTTAAATTGACTAAAACCTCCATCTATGTTGGTTGTAGAGGTTTCTTTAGCTTTTGATCAATAGTTGTGTGCTTCATTGTATACTCTAAATTTTAAATGGCTGAGTGATCTTTCTTGATTTAGCATTTGAATATTTATCAAAATGTTAGCTTTGTGTTTTTGTTAAACCATGTGCGGTTTATTTGGAAGCCAAAATGTCTGATGTTTACTTTTTGCAACATCTTGGTAGTTCCCGTAGTGTAGAGACTATGTTGGCTGCTTCTTAGAGGTCAGAAATGTTAACTGAAGAATTCAAATAACTTAGAGAAATGTCTTGGGTTTCCTGTGGCGGTGAAATTATTTTTGGTGGGGATGCTGTTTATTTATTTTTGGACAGAAAGAAATTTATTCGATGGAGAAGAGCAATAGTACAACAATGAGGAGGATAAGATATCCTCCAAAAGAGAAAAATATAGATACAACAAGCAATGTGAAAAAAATTCAAGAATGCAGCAAGGCTGCACAATCTATGCATGTCAGAAATAGCAACTCCCTCGGAACAGCTATGAGCAGAATGCCAAAGGGATGCCATAAACATAATCCTATCCCTTGACAAGTTTAGGGTCAAACAGACATCTGCAAAGATGTGAGTGCTCCAAACAAATGCACCAAAGGACTGCATAAACTGCACACCGCAAGAAGTTTTAAACTTTTCCAGCTATTCCATGGCCAGAATATTGAAAATTATATGTTGTAGTTGGAAGAAACCTGTAAGATAACGAGGGAATTGGTTGGGAATTTTTTATTTCTTTTGCTGGTTTCTGTTATATTTGAACAAACATATATTCATGTAAACAACTTTGGATGTACTTTCTTAGCTGGCCTATTTAGATGTTGGGAAGATGCTCTTTTGTATGGAAGCTGCATTTAGGTGGCTATTTTGTTAAGTTCCCTGGCTTTACGTTCTGCCTTACTCTCTGATAGGCACCCTACCCTAACTGTAAGAAATGGAAGAGTAGCTGCACACGTGAGTGTGCAATGAAGGAGTGTGACTATGGTTTAACTTGGGGGAATTGGTCTGTAAGGAGAGGAGTTCTGTAATCTGATGTGCAGATCCAATTTATAGTGAAATCCATCTATATCTTATTTTATGATGTGTTAGTTTGATATTCAAATCTTCATGTGATTGTGAACCAGGATTATGATACTACTAATGCAATAGGATCAAAGTCCTACAATGCCCTTATGGGAGAGCTTGTAGCTCTTGAAACACTAAACATGGAAGTTCAACATAAAAATAATCTGGAAGAAGATTCTGTTGATTTTGTGGCTGCAACAACTGCAGCTCTTGGAGTTCCTTCTCCATGTCTTTCAAAAGCCAGGTCCTTCGATGATTCTCCACATTCTGTTTCTGATCAACAAAATACCAAGAAAAGGGGATCTTGAAGAAGAGGCTGAGTTGTTGAGAGTTTTGAAGCTGTCTGAGGCTGATTCTAAAGCTTCAGTTAGTGATCCTGTTGTAGGTCGTGTAAATGGAGGGGCAATGTCTGTCAGTATGGATGAAAATATGTGTAACAACCAGATTATAGCTGTAGATTCTGGAGATAAGTTAGAGAAGAGCACTGGAGCTGGAAACAAGGACTTTCATGAGCCAGAACCTTCCATAGCTGATGATTGCACTGCTACCGGCAAAGACAGTAATGAACAGACATCTTCTGCATCTACTCTGGAGGAAGCAGCTAATTCATCCTTGAAGACTGATGCCTTAAATGACTTTCATCGATCAAATTACACAGGACCTGGAGAATCTATTGGCCAGAATGATGTGGTTGAGAAGAACAGTGTTGATACATTGGTTCAGAATGAAAGCACAGCTATCCTTTCTCCTGGAAAATACTCTGTCTCGTTGTTTGATAGCCGTGCAGATGTCTCAGGAGGGGGTGGAAAAGTTCATGATCAATCCACTCTTACAACTAATGATCATGAAGTTGCAGAACCTGATGCAACAGGATTATCATGCTTATCTGCAAGCCATACAAATTTAGATTCATCTAGTATCAAATTTAATCAAACTGATGCTTCGGAAGCATTGGCTTCAACTGTCGATGGGAGTGAGCCCATATATGAAGGAGAGGAATGCGTATTGGATACAAGAACTGGAAATTTTGAGGATCGTGAACCCATCTATGAAGGCGAGGTGGTGCTTGCAGAACAGGCTGACAAAAGCACCTTAGCTGCCCCTGATCTAAGAGCTAAGGATGATATTACTCCACAACAAGGTCAGTGGTGCTATATATTAAATGCTCGGATGTGTGATTCTTCTAATCATATTTTTTTCTTAGATAACAATATATTATTATCTTTAATTAAATACGTTTGTCCCTTTTTTATGGTCTTAGGGGAATTGATCAGAAGTTTTTTGAGGAAAAATGCCAGCCAGTTGACATTTTACGGGTATGTTGACCTTGTGTTGGTCTAAATATCTTGAACTAGTTCTCTGCTTCATATATTTCTCTTCTTTTCTGTGGCCATGGGGATTTTCTTTTTACACTTTTTATAAATTATAAATGCTTTTGCAGCCTTTTCTGTTTACAAGATGGTCTTAAAGAGCGTGAGCTATGTGTTTTTTTCCGTAACAATCATTTCAGCACCATGTTTAAGGTCAGTAAAAGGCTTGAAGATTCATTTGTTTGGTCATTCGGATTGTTCATATCATATGAACTGCCAGTAGCATCTTTTTTTATCTTTTAGAAATATTCTTTGGTTTTCTTGCATAGTCTTTTACTTTTCAATCCTAAAATTATTTGCTTTTATTCACAGTTTGATGGTGAGCTTTATCTTCTAGCTACAGACCAAGGTTACATAAATCAGCCTGATCTAGTGTGGGAAAAACTGAATGAGGTAAAACACTATTTCTCTGTGATCTCTTTCATCTGGGTCATCTTAAAATATTGTTGTTTTCTTTTCTTTCTTTCTTTTTTTTTTTTCTTTCTATAGTCGTGGGAGTTATTGTTTATTTGTTTTTATAGTCTTGTAAATATTCTAAACTAAACATCCTGAAAACTGATAAAGTTTGCATGCTTGGTGATTTGAACTTCTTGGATTGCGTCATAGACAAGTCATACAAACAGTCAGTTTTCTTGGTTGTGAAATAAATGCTGTGTGAATGAATCTTTATGTGTCTTTTGCCATATGGGTTTTCATTTTGATTGTAATGATGGGGGATATGCCATGCTTTTCCTTCATTATTATAACCAAGTAACAGTAAGATAGCTATCTGAACCATACAGACATGAGCCTGCTCTTCCTGGTCCCCCTTATTCAGACTTAAGTGGATAGAAAATAAATAAATAAATAAACTTCTCAATATTGTATAATTTAAATTGCAGAAATTAAGTTTGTTATGTACTTATCTTTCAGGTCAATGGTGATACGTTATTTATGACTGGTAACTTCAAGGAATTCAAGGCAGAAAGCCATGAAAATAACACCTGGGATGCGCACAATGTTATGACCATCACTGCTGTATGTGTATTCTTTAGAAGTGAAATATGTACTCTTGTAAACCAATTTTTCATTGATATAAAGACTAATTCTTGTTTCAGGACTATCTTGCCAGCATAGATAGTGCAACACAGGCAGGCTTAGATATCAAGTAATTTTCTCAACTCACTACTGGCACGTATATAATAGTTTTAAGTTTCTCAACCCAATGTTATTCTGGTTTCAACTTCTTGGTGCCCTTGTACTACTAATAATATTAGGACTAAGTTGAGTAATAATTTTAACATCATTGACATGCCTGATTCATATGGCAATAATATAATCGGTTATTTTTTACTCAAAATGGATTGGTAAAAATGGATCTTATTTGTAATGTGACAGTTCTGATCTGCAATTAGCAATAGCCTTGCAACAACAAGAGTTTGAGCAACAGCCGCCACGTCCTAATTCACAGCAATCATCCATTAGTGGCAGCTCCAGACTGGTCACAGGTCCCCAGGTAAATATGTTTGTGCACTTACTGCTGTGCCTAATTTATGGTGTTTTTGTCGAGAGGTCATTATCTTCACTGGATATATATACATCCCTGTTATCTGTTGCCTTGGTTTCTCATGAGTGCCATCACTTTGGATCATTTTTAACGGTGACTGACATCGTTATCATTGGGTAGCAAATACCATATCTTTTATCTGAAAATGCATGGTTTGACTACTCTGCCAACTCTAGTTACCATTGAAAGTTGAAACTTTTAAGAATTTTCTAGTAAATGCTATTTGCAGGTTGTAAGAAACACTGGGAAGCATTCATCTTCATCTTCATCTTCCAGGCCTGAAGGAAAATCCAAAGAAAAATGTATAGTGATGTGAATTTCACAAGCAAGAGTTGTTTGGAAGCTTGCATTTTAAAATGCGTGCCTTAATTCTATTGTATCCCATTACAACAACCTTATTCCTCACGTCATGTATGTGATATTAGGTAAGTTTCCTCTGTATATATTTGGAAGCATATAGTGTTACCACAATGGTAGGTCTTTCACTCCTTTGTAACTTATTGAGACCGACCCTCAAAAACCCCCCCCCCTCCCCCTCTCCATTTTATATTGTCTGGACTAGCCATCCCAACCAAGGTTTCTATCAGCTTGGGTCCTGTTCTGCGTTGATTGTGCAGCATTTTGAGTAGGGAGTAATGCCCGGCGCGCACAATTCTGCTATTGCCATTTCACCAACTCTGCGTGCTCTCTCGGTAATGTTGATGTAAAAAGCTACAGAATTTTATGTGGAGGTTATCAACTTGCACGTTAGATGTTGATTTTTTTTGGGGGGGGGGGAAGTGCAGACAGACTATTAAAGCTTGAGCTGATGAATTTTGATTTTTAAAATTTTTAAAGTGATACCACTTGCACACCTTCATTTTAGGATGCCTTTTACTGAGAAGGTATTAGCAGTAGTTGGGTTGGGTGTGTCGTCCATTAATTCTTGTATTGACCCACAATCGTATTTTCTCGTCCGCGTAGACTTAACCTTTCGGCTTAATGTTTCTAGTTCTACCGCGATTGTAGAAGCTTGTATATGTAGCTGTGTCATCGCATGTCCTTCCAGTTCGCTATAAGATTTGACATCTCATTTATAAAGGATCTTTGCACGCGTTTTGTAAGAGAGAATTTGAATTGGATTTTTTTTTAAAAATTAAGTAGGTATAGTTAAAAATAGCATATTTTCGAACCTAAAAAAAGAGAGCATATTTTAATGGGTCTAATTAAATTTATAGGCAAGTATAGCTAAACTTAAATTTAGCTTGTTTGTTTTGAATTATTACCAACATCTTCAGGTTAACGTTGGCAAAAAGGAGGAATAAAGTTCTTTCCTCTCAACGCGTTTGCCTAAAATTAAGACAAATATACATGTTTGGCTGCTTGCTATGCACGGATATAGTTATGCAGTGAAGATGTGCAATTGTAAATGTACGAATAATACTACTCTAATGTTTGCATGTTGATTGAACGTTGTAAGTGAGTATAAACTTATTTTATAACGAAACATGATTCTCCTTGAGTATACAAAATTTTGTGATAAGAAAATAAGAGCAAAAGATTTGATTGAGTACTAGGCCATCTGTTTAAGGATTTTACAATTGGCAAACGACTGTTTACCACCGCTTCACATTTGAAGCTATCTCTCAAATGAGTGTTTTGTGAATGCCAACCACAAAACAAACGGGTAAATATTTTTTAACTTAAATAATCGACTCTTCTTTTCATGTATAACACCCAGAAAAAAAATCACCAAACTCATAAATCGAATTCAATTGTATAATTGATGACCTATTTTTTGAAGCGCACCTCATTTATTCTTCAATTATTTTTTTTCGGTGAACTTCTTCAATTATTTTTTTTTATAATCTCAAAAATGGCAATTCCATACTTCATTATACTAACATTAAAAAATAAATTTTTGGTCATACACAAGTTGCAAATTACCATTAATTTAGTTACTCTTTAGTCTTCACTCAGTGATCTTATTTTTAATTAATTTTAAATATCAAAATAATAATTTTTTTATTACATATGAAAAGAAAAAAAATTATAATTAAACTAAAATATTAAAAAGAAAAATACAAGTAGATTTTGACTTTTTCCCCCACACAAGTAGATTTTTAAGAGACTTTTTTTAATGGTCATTGTCACTCGATTAAACATCATTTCCTCTTTTATATTAATTATTAACACTATTATCTTACATAAAAATTTATAATAATTAAATAATTATTTATTATAGAGATTGAATATGCAAACATGTATTTCATTTCATCTGATTTTTTTTTTTTGCTTTTTTGTGTTATTAGAAATATCTATACACTCTTTAGACATGAAACTAATCCTCGTTCAAATCCCTCAACACAAAGTCTTCTCTAACAAAATTTGAACCCTTAACATTACATTTAAATCTCATTCTATTCAACGTGAGTTTTTAACCCAAGCTAACAATATCTATTTTTTATTTCCACATAATTTAGTTACAATAAAATGAGGTCTAGTAATAGAATTAGCAAATTGATTAAATAATACAATTTGTGTAAATAAGAAACAAAAAGAAAAATGGTGGGCAGAAGTGTTGTATGCGGTGGCGCGGGTGATTACTAGTTAGGTTTATAGATATCTTTTCTTCATTAAATTAAGTTTATATTTATTTCCTTCATCTATTTATATATATTTGTCGTTTTAATAACTTTATTTTTTTAAATTATTTATCATTTAAAAATATTTAAAAAGTATTAATTAATTATTTTTAATTTTAGTTACATCATTTAATATTTTTACTAAGCTTAATAACTATATATTAGAAAAAAAAATGTGAGATTAATAAAATGAGATTAAAAAAAATATTAAATATAATCTAATCATATATAATTATATCTTTAAATTAAAATTATTTAATAACTTCATTAATACTTATATGATAATTTTAAAAGATAAATAATAATAAATAAAAAGAATAATAAATGGGGACCACATTTATTTATCATCGCATTAATAATATGTACACTTAGAAATCAAATAATAATGAATAATGATAAAAGACGACAGGACTAGAGCTGGGATGGTGACGCAACTCCATTTGTCACTTTTATCTTTGGGACCATCTTCTCATTTCTCTCTCGTTTTTCCGTTCTATCCGGATCGGGTGGGATCATTTATTGATTCAAATTTTGAATATTAACAGTGTGCATACTCACTTCCATGATCTATCTTTGCTAAGATTACAATTTAACAAATTTATATTAAACTTTTTCTTTCCGACAAAAACACGTTTAGAAAACAAAACTCTTTTTTTTTTCATTTTTAAAAGTAAAATTATTTTAAAAATACATCGTATATAAAATCGATTCCGTCTAAATTGTAAAGTGATCTTAATTGTTCCAAATACTATGTAAGCCTCTACTCTCGATAATAAAGCTTGTATTCATAAATTTTATTCATAACCAAAATCCCATAGCTTTATTTCTCAGCTTTCCCATTTGTGAAATTATGATTAGAGAAAACTAGTGTTACAAAGGAATAAATTCAAATTAAGGGCTACTTTTTTTAAATAATTCTTAATGAAAATACTGGAACCAAGCTATTTCCGTTTCTTCTTTGTTTTTCATTTTCCTCAACTGTGGTTTTCTGCCACTTTCGATTGGCAATTGGCATAAGAAAAATCTTATACTGTGTGCTTGGTTTAATTGTGGGATGATTCATTTTGTAAAAGTTAATTTTAATAATTCATTCTGTTCATCTTGCAAAATGTGGGAATCATTTCTAGGCTTCATAAAATTTAAACCAAAATTGTAGCAAGTTTTGTTGAGAATTACTTTTTTAAGTAAGAGACCATAGATAAGTTTAGAGGGATCAAAAGTAATTTTCAAGACAATTGTCTTTTCGTTTATCTCACATTTGTTTCGGTAACGCATCAGCGATGAGTATGCTTATTTTATTTCTTGCTCAAAGAAAAAAAAATCTGCTTAGTCACTCACACCCAAGCCTAATTAAAAAACTAAAAAAATGAAAATAAGCTATTTGTAATCAATTAAGCAGGCAGGGGATAATTTGGCCGATTTAACTTTTCTCAAACACATGCAAATTATTATCAACAAGTACACGTTGATGCTACATACTCATCGATTAATGATTATCTGTTATCATCACTCAAATCATGACCTTGACAATTTATTATTATCACTCACTAATTCTGCTTCTTAAACCCATAATTAATTAATAAATAACACGTGAATATTCCAGTATCCAGTGTTGATGTCAAAGCTTGCTTGAATAACGAGTTAACATATACAAACAATTTTTTCAACTACATATTTCATTTTCTTAATACTCTGTTACAATTTGATAGAACATATTTGAGGAGTGCAAAGTATGGGTTGTGGAATCATAGCATTGTTCTTTAAACATTACATTCCCGAGTTATTGAAAGAGAAAATTTACAAGTTTTATTTTTTATTACCCCATAATTAGCGGTTAACAAATAGTTAACACAGTTGGTATATAAACTTGTAACTTCTCTTATAAAATTTTATTCTGTACATTTTTATATTTCATATAATAGAATTCTTTTTTTTTTCTTTTCAGACATATTTCTCAACATTTTTCTTAGAAAAAATAAAAAATACATCTATAAGGAAAACATGCAAGAATTTTCTTTGGGGAAAGTGTTAATGTGTTTTAGGATTTTGGAGGGAACGTCAGTAAATCACTGATTAAGTGATTATTGCAGGTTACTGCAAAGCGTAGACACATCTTTTTTTGGAAGTGTGCATTTCGTGGACATTAATTGTTGCATGGAAATCGGAGAGAAAAAGGTAAAGACGGAAAAAAGAAAAAGATAACGTGGGATTATAGCCCCGGCCCTACCTCCTGTCCCGGGTCAGTTCACAACTCACAAGGTTCCTGGTTTCTTGTTGCTTTGTTTTTTTTTCTTCTGTGTCACTGATGCTGATAGTGTGCCTCGCATTCGTATTTTCAACGATATCGGCATTGAGAAAGTGTGGTTGACAAGATCTTTTTGCATCCCACATTCATGAATTTACGAGATCAATGGTGCTTGTCTCGTCGATACTTGGACTGTTCTTTATCTTGTTTGGCTAACATATACGTGGTTCTAAACGCTTGCATGTATAGATATATAACTTATTTTTAATTGAAGAGGAAAAAAAAAGAAAAGAAAAACATAATTTTCTCTCGCTTTCTTTGTTTCTTTTAGGTGAAATGAAATGAACTTGCCCGAAGACATAATTGGACAAATTTGCCACATACGAGACATTGCTTGAGGGCTTTTTATTCGAAGATTTTGGATAAAATGCTTCCTTGTTTTCAACGCAACACGTACCTCTTCTGGCAAAAGTAATCCAAGAACAAAGTGGAGAGAATATCCATTTCGGATTTTTACGATTTTTCAAGTTGCTTTATGTATTTTATATCTTATCCCCTTCGAGATTCAACCCCCCTCTGCTGTACCCACTACCCACCACCCAAAGCGGCCTTTACCATATCTCTTGCCATCTTATATTAACAATACCCAGTTCCCAATTAATAAGATTGCATAGTTGGTTAGAAAATTTAAATAATTTTTCTTAGTAGTGGTTAACAATATTGACAAAATTGAAAAGTTCTTAATATTTAATAATTCTAAATCATTTGTTGGTTATATAAATAAGATATCAAATTAATATCAATCGCTTATTAATTATTATAATATGAAATACAGAGATGAATGTGCAATAATAGTTGGACAGATTACAAGTCTCGCATAAGAGATTTTATATATTTTTAGGATATATAAAAATGGAGGAGTTTTGAGGAAAAGAAAAAAATATTAATTTTTAATTTTAAACTGAAAAAATTATAAAATATTTATAAAAATAAAAAATAGATAATAGATAGATTATTTGATAATTTCTTATTTTATAATTTCGTTTTAAAAAATTTAAATAAAAATAATTTTTAATTAAAATAAAAAATTTACTTTTTATTTTTTTTAAACTCTTTCATCTAAGTATAGTTTAGTGAGTGGAAATGGCAATTTGGAATTGACTCAGGCTCACCATTATAGGGCTTATGCTCTAAAAATCTGCAAAAACCTTTCATTTCAGAGTTGGTGGTGAGTCACCAGTTTTTTTCAGTTTAAATTAAACAACAGACATGTGCCTTGCAGTGCAGACGCCTTACGAATTGTGCTTGGATTGAATTTTATAAATTTAATTTTATTTAAAAATATGTTTAAAAATAAAATAATTTATATTTAATTAAAAATTACGTTAAATATAAAAATAAAAAATAATTAATTATAATTAAATAAATTTTTAAAGTTAAAATTACATTTAAAAAATTATATAAATATTAAAATAAATAAAAATTTATTTAAACTTATAAAAATTCATTTAAATAATACAAATACTCACTCACACACATCACACCTCTTGTAAAAAAACAGGGCAACAAGCAAGGAGCATGGAAAATGAAAAGCTAGAAGCACCACCAGCAACAGTGAGACCAAACACTGACAGCTCAACCTTCAGCCGACTTTCTAAACAACTAACAAAATTAAACATAAATAAAGGTTGGTGACAAAAGGATATATATCTTTATCTTCTTTTGATTAGTGGAGCACCCAATTAGATTGTGATTTCCCTTTTTCTTCCCATATATTTTTGTTGAGCCTACTGGTTGAAACTGGAAGCATATTTTCTTGTTGCGTAAATTTAAAAAATTATTTTTTTGATTTATCATTAAATTCAAGCAACTAACGTTTGTTCTTCTTTTTGGTACAACTAACGATGGTTGAATTCAGTGGTCATCAAGTTTGTCCTCCCTACTTAATACTTAAATTCATATATCACCCGTAATCGATGGTTGATACTAAACCTAAAATTTTAGCTTCTATTAATTGGTTTTGAATCAACAACTTCTCATTAATATTTTTTACTAAGCTCCTTCGTGGTTCAAGACTTGCGATTAATTAATAAAATAAATTCTTCAAAAAAAATTACATTAAAATTTATTTTTAATTTTATATGTATGAAAATAATGTAAAAAAAATAATGTGATAAAATTTAACATGCAAAGAACATTATTGTGATTAAAGTACAACACTAAGGATTCACACAGCTGTTTAAGACAGTAACGCAACACTGGGTAAAGGCGATGATGACCTAAAACCATGTGCAAAAACTAGTCTGATAAATGATAACCTAAAATTATCGTCGCCACAAATCAAATCAACGTACCTAACCTTAGCCCAAAAAGCCAACACTTTTGAGAGAAAAAAATAATATAAATGAAGAAAAAGAAAGGAGGAAGGAAATGAAATTGTCAGGTCACGGAAGCAGCTTTATCTCCTTTTTCTGACCTCGCTTCGCTTCCATCCCCTTTCAGAGTAATGATTCTGCAGCTTACTCTTTTTCTCTGTCCCTGTTTCCCTTCCATTTTTCTCTCACAAAACAACACATTACAAAACTTGAACACCCACCCCTTCTCTCTCACACGCATCCCGCACAGGAAATCGTTTTGAATGCTTTTGCTTCTCCTCCCTCTTTCTCTGTCTATGTAAAATCTTTGTTTCCATCAGACGTGGTGCAGAAAGTTGTGTCTCAGATCCCCATATACACCGAAAACGATACAACTGTCTGCTTCTCTCTCTCTGCTCTTCGATTGCGGACACTACTCTCCTATCCTCATCCTACCAAAGTTCACTCTCAAATCATTTACACAGTGTGTGTATAGAGTGGTCCTCAATCTCAAGCACAGCCTTTTTCCCTGTATAAGTCTCAATTCTCTGCTTCGTCTTCAACCCCTTTTGACTTTATCCCTCCACACATCACGCCTCACAGTGGTGGGTTGTATTAATTGATTATTGAAAATTGATTGGATAAGGAAATGCAAGAACCAAGCTTGGGAATGATGGGTGGTTTTTTGAGCGGAGAGGTGTCAGCATCCGGCGACCACCACCGACAGCTCAAGGCGGAGATAGCCACCCACCCACTCTACGAGCAGCTTCTGTCTGCCCATGTGGCCTGCCTCCGCGTCGCCACTCCGATCGATCAGCTGCCGCTGATCGACGCCCAGTTATCGCAGTCCCACCATCTTCTACGCTCTTATGCCTCGCAGCACAGCCATTCCCTTTCACCTCATGAGCGCCAAGAGCTTGACAACTTCCTGGTATTATTATACGCTTCTCAACTCTACCATGAACTATCCTATCCTATATCTATCTTTGACTTCGTAATTAAAATTAAAAAAAAATGGATTCCTTTGTTAATAATTTTGAGTCCTTGATTTAATGGCTTCACTTCGCTTGTGCCAACAATTATAGTTTCATGAATCGATGTTATTATTGTTTTACTACTGCAGGCACAATATTTGATAGTTTTGTGTACCTTCAAAGAACAGCTTCAGCAACATGTCAGAGTGCATGCCGTCGAGGCTGTCATGGCATGCCGTGACATTGAAAATGCCTTACAAGCTCTCACAGGTACTCTCTTCGCTCCTCACTCCGCTTTCTCTGCTGGGTATTCCTTACTCTCGCAGGCACAATTTCTTTTTGAATTCATTATTTTTCTTATAATTACATGAACAAGTTGTTGCTTAATTTATAATACCACTGATATCAATCAAAGCAAATAATCTATTTTTAGGTATAGATATATATGATGTTGCTGTTTTTTGTGCGGGGCTATTCGGGCGTGGCACGCAAGTGCCTAGATAAGTGGTGTGTTTATTAACATAGCTTAATAATTTCATTTTAATTATTGGTATAAATTTAACGCTTAAGTCCTATATAAAATTAATTTTATCACCATGATCATTTCTTATAGATATGTTTTTTTTTAATTGTTTCTTTCTTGTATTCGACGCGATTGAGAAGAAAGGAAAGCTATATAATCGTACACAGATTTCTCTTTTTTTTTTTGGGGTTGATTTAGGCTATATATTAAGAAGGAAGTGGGGTGGTAGGGTCTAATAATGTTATCCGGAGGAGTATACACAAATGGCAATGGGAAGGGTTAGTTAGTTTGGTGAGGAATGATACTCCCTCCCACCATGGCACCGCCAACAACCTCTAATGTGGTGAACGAATAATTTTGTTCCAGAAAAGAACTGTCATATCTATCCCTGTAATGCAATTTTCTGATACTTTTCTTAAATGCGTATATCGTAGAGTAATTCACTCGTCTATTTGCATTAGGAGTTAATTACATGGAAGTGGAACACAAAAAATTAAGTAGACAAATAACGAGATGACAACGATTAGAGATGTTGGAAACAGTCTTATGAGTCGTTGCAACGGTTGGCTAGCTATCTTCTCTTGTTTTGGCTGCAATGGAGCTACTGAAAAAATAATCCCCAAAATTTTGATCTTCTTGTCAATCAGCATCACGTTTCAGCTCTGATCCGAGGACATGTACGATTCTACTGCTAGGAATATTGTTAGAAAAACACATGTAAGTGTGTAAGGTGTGATGGTGGAGCGAGTAAAAAATTTTATATTAAAAAAAAATAGAGAAAAGAGTGTGGTGTGTAAGGTTGGATAAGTTAAAAATTTGAGAGTTAACTTTTAGGTGAAAGTGGTTCTTATTTAAATGTGTAGTACACACTTCAACCAACTAAATACCAAACATTTCGTGTCCAAAATTTCAATAGTTATACTAATATTCCCACCGGCTGCTTCCCTCTCCTTGCACAATATATGAGCCTTTTTATTGGCCCAATAAAAGTTATTATTAGAATAAACACATATTTTAGTCACTTAAATATATAAGTGATATTAATTTGACTTTTTAAAGAACATTAACATTCATTTAGTTTCTAAACGATAAAAATTGACATCAATTTAAAAAGTTAATATCAATATAGTTTCTCAATCATAAAAAGTGACATCAATTTAGTTTTTCAATTAACAGTATTATTACGGTTTATAACGTCAGGATTATTTTGATGTCACTTTTTATAATTAAGGGACTAAATTAATGTCAACATTTTTTAGAAGACTAAATTAATATCACTTATATCAATATTTACTTTTATTGTTATTAGGAGTTCTTTCTTATAATCCCATTTTAAAGTTATGAGAGACGGTTGCGTGCGCTAGGGTCAAGGGTGTTCTAACATCTAATCAGGCTGGATTGTATAAACAACATTTAACATACCTTCAATAGAGTCAAAGGCCGACTCTCAGGAAGAGTGTCCAGGGTGGAACTAGAAATTTTTAGATGGAGTGTTATACCCCCCAAAAAAAAAATCAAAATAGATGATAGATTTAACTTTTATGGAAGTGTTTTTTTAAAGAATTATCTATACTACATTGAAATTTTTTTGACTTTGGGGGGAGCTGCTGTCCCTCACTCTTTAATTAATGTAGGTCCGTCCCTGAGTGTCCCACGTAGGAATTTATTGTTAAGCAAGAGAATTGCAAATCATATTTACAAAATCTTTTTACAGCACAGAATTTTGGCAACCTGCCACTTAAAGGTGAAATTAGAGAAGAAGTTGTAGCTGTTTCTTATAAATTGAGATTGACTATATATTGAGTCCTTCAACATAAAGCTTTTTGATTCAATTTCTCTTATTATAAATGGGTGTGATAAGATTAACGAAGGGAATTAAAAAGAATACTTCTAGTGAGTACTTTAATATATAGCTTTTAGATTCAATTTATATTTTTGCATAGAGACTATTGGAACTAAATTTATTATTTATGTGATAGCTTCAAGTGATCGATTTAATATATATCTAGTTCAATTTCTCTTGTATATGAAGTTTTGGAATGTATGAACTATTAACAAAACTTGATTATCATGTAAAATTGCCACTGCAAAATATAAATTGTATAATGGTTAATTTCCGGCTCCCCATTGTCAAGACCATGTTAATTTGTTTAAAACGTTGGATTGAATATACATGTTAATATTTCTTGAAATTCATATATGCGTTAGCAGCCATATATGACTCATTATTTTCAATGTTCAGAAATTTCAAACAAAAGTGAATTCTAAACCATCTCTTTTTCATTAAAAAAAAATGTGTTTAATTTAACCAGCAATCTTAATTAGGTATCGTGAATTATTTAGGATTATTTCCATTTGAACTTTAGTATATATCAAACTGCATATGCATCTCATACTAATTGATGTTATGAACGTATTATGACTATCTAAGTCAGTTAAAGACTACGTTCAACTGTTCGTCTTCACAGTGAGATCCACTTCACGAGAAAAGAATATGTTTGGTTGGCTTGGTCAATGACATTTGGGGAGTATAATAGAAATTAGATGATTATCCCATGATTGATGTTAAGCTTTAAGCCTTCCGTTATGTGTGATTAAGCTGTGTTGGACAAACATTTTGACATAATTTTGAAACCCCATTATGGATCCCACAAAGGGGCTGTTTAATTAATTTTGGAGGAGCATATTAAGGATTTGTCTACCCTACTTAACGTATTTCTGGCTTTCCCTTAGTTATGTGCCAATTCCACTAATCTGATTATCATCTTCCATATGCTATGTCCATGTATCTGCATGTGCTACAATTGGATTTTTGGCAGTAAGTTAGGGGTGAACCATTTTTTCAACTTCTGTTGTAATGCCATGCTACGAGAATGGATCACGACTCTTCAAAGTCATGCAAATGCATTAATATTTATCATCCTTAATATTGAACCAGTTGATGTACTAACAATACAAGCAGATGCTCAAATGAGATAATATTAATTATTTGGCATAAAAATGTGACATTTTTGTTTTTTTCAAACGTTCCCAAATTTAAGCTATCTGATTCGATTTTTATATATCAGGAGTCAGTCTGGGAGAAGGAACTGGTGCGACAATGTCAGATGATGAAGATGATTTGCAGATGGATTTCTCTTTAGATCAGTCCAGCGCCGAAGGGCATGACATGATGGGATTTGGTCCATTACTTCCTACAGAATCTGAAAGGTCACTGATGGAAAGAGTTCGTCAGGAACTAAAGATCGAGCTGAAGCAGGTAATTGTTCTTGAAGTCGATATGCTATTCTTGCCGGTGTCATTGACTGTTGTCATTGGCTTTGAAATTTGAATTGAATCACCAACCAGATTTAGCATGTGCAGGGTTTTAAGTCAAAAATTGAAGATGTTAGGGAGGAAATATTAAGGAAACGAAGAGCTGGTAAATTACCAGGTGACACAACTTCGGTGTTAAAGACCTGGTGGCAACAACATGCAAAGTGGCCCTACCCTACTGTAAGTGACCAGCTTCTTCATGAACATTAATCATTGTGCAAGCCAATTAACTGGTTTCTCTCTCTCGTTTTTCATCGATCTTTTCATAATTTATTTTCTATGTTCCTGTGAAACCAAAACTAGACAGTGAGGTTTATCATTGCTGCAAACATCTACATATATATCCACAAGAATGTTTCTTGTTTAAAAAGACAGATTAAATTAAGAGGGGAGCAACTCATGCTACTAAGATCAAGCTAAATAGCGTGATATATATAATGCATGCTTAGCAAATGGCATGTTACTATATGGTATTGGTTTGGTGCAAACCAAATCATATCTGATGATATATATTCCGCTCACTGAATAAGCTTGTCGATTTGTTTATACTTTCAGGAAGATGACAAGGCAAAACTTGTGGAGGAGACAGGTTTGCAGCTGAAGCAAATCAATAATTGGTTCATCAACCAAAGGAAACGCAACTGGCACAGCAACTCTCAATCAGTTACCTCTTTGAAGTCCAAGCGCAAGAGGTAGACAAATTTTGTTCCTATCTATATGGAACAGCTAGCAACACATATATATATGGACTTACTTTATGCTGATTGCCGATAGAGAGTAGTCCCACTCAGGATTCCAGTCAGGTGCAGGAGATAGTAGATGGTGTACTGTAACATAAGATAGCTTAAAAAAAAAGAGATGGTTGTAAAGTTATGGATTTTAACGGATGCAAACTTTTCTGCTAGCTGTGGTTGCCTCAATTTATTGTAACTGTCTTTTGTAAATTGTTTGCTACGTTCCTGACCAGCTGAACAAGAATTATTATTACTATACAAATGCTTGAAAGATTCGTGGTTCTTTACTCTTTCTTTCCTCCTATATTTGAAGCTTTTATTTTCGAGGTTCTCTCTGTATGCAAGAAGCAATGATTGAGAATTTTAGATCACCATATGTGGATTAAATACTGACATAAGTCACTTTTTTCATTTGCGCTCAACTCAATCTTATGCCTATTAAGATTTAAGACGAGTACTATGGATATTCGCCTAGCTGATGCAAGGTTACTCAGTTTATTGATCTTACAATAATGGCAATACATAGTTGACAGCTTGATAGTATTATTTGAGTGTTTCTGCGGGTAGAAATGAGTCAGAAGACTTTCATGAGCATTTTAAGGCTTAACTTGATTTTTTTTTTTTAATAAGCTATAAGCTATTTTTCATCAGCAAATAAGATAAGTACGAGTTGGAATATTAGGCTCACGTAAAATATGAGCTAAACGTACATGAGGAGTAGAAGAACTAGCACCTTAAGCTTATTAGCTAAATGAGTTAAGAGCAGCTTATATTGAGTTGGCTTGAATCGATTGATTCGTTTAGATTTCACAACTATGTAAGTTGAGCTTATGAGCATGAGAAACCTTGAGCTCAACTCGAGTTAAATGAGCTCGAGTTGAGATGTGAGGTGAGTGTGTTTTGTGAGTTCAGCGTAAGTCAACACCAACTCAGCTCATTTCGACTCATTATAATAGAAGTAGCTCATATTTAATAGTTTCATAAATATCATGTCACTTAATTATATCCAGTGATTTTTAAATCTAAAACTTTCAAGATAAAATATTGTTGGAGACACTTTTAATCTTTAAAAAACTGGATTATTTTTGAAAGCATCTTACAACTTTCTTTTAAAAATACATCTCAAAATGCAACAGTATTTTTTTAAAAGAATAACTTAAGAAATATATTTTTTACTATGTAAGCTTAATAAATTTTAATCTTGGCTTAAATAAAACTGGGTATATATAGTTGTCAAGTGAAGGTAAGAGTTTGAATACATATAGCGAACGGGTTTGGTTCACCTAGTTGGCTCTCCTACTTATGTTTCGGTATGACTTGGATTTGATTCCTAAGTTTTTCATTGGTGGGTTATCTATAAGTACTTTTATAAGCATTTGATAAGTTTAAGAACATGTTCTAATTTTAAATTGGAACAAGTCTTTTCCTCAACTTAAATTTTTAATTTATAAAAAAAAAAAGAGTTTGAATACATATTAACGTGAGACCATGACTCGATTCATTTAATAATTATATTATGTTAACCTAATTATAATACTACCCCTAACTCTATAGTCTATTCATGTAACCCGCATTTATCGAGTAAGTCAAAGTTAGGTTTCGTTACACTATTTGTTTATCCCATTTATGCATCTAAATGTAACTCAGAATTACAGTGATTGATGGAAGCAAATAATTTGATGTTTGAGTTTTAAATTATTTATATGAAGGGTAAAATTACTGATTGGTACCTTCTTTTTTCATTAAATTTTATAATTTTTCAGATAATAAATTTTAAAACGGTAAAAAACTGGTTGAAAAAAAAAATAATACCCGTAAGTCAACTTATTTATATAATCAGTTAAATAAATAGGTCATATATGGATTAATATAAAGTTGCAATGTACAACCATTAAAAGCTGTTTATTAAAAAATATTTAATGGGTTTATTTTTTTTTTCTTGTAAATCCAAAAAACTTAAGTTTCATTTAGTACATTATATAAGCGATAGATAATATAATATAATTAATACTATCTATCTTTATGTAACATTTGAATAAGACACTATATAACATAATATTCAGTCAAAATAAATTTTTTAGTCTTGACTCTATAATAGATAATAATCAAATTATTTTATCTTATATAATTTTATACAGTTAAAATTAAATAAAATTATTCTAATCAGATAAATTATTATTTAATATTTTATCTAAATATAAATAATATTAATTATACGATATTACCTATCCATTATATAATATATATCAAATGAGACCTTAAACTTTCCTAAGACAAATTCGCATGTCAAATTAAAGGAAGGACCACCCTAAGTATATCAAATAGAATTGCTGAATTGGAAATAGATAAAACTCGTGTGGCCGCGGCAGATTTGGAACAGGTTGTCCAAGTGTGATGTGAATGGGAACTTGACTCTCGGAAAAATAAAATATTCGCACCCAAGCCACAGTTCTTCGTTCCGTAGTTCGTACCAAGTCTAACGATAATTCCTTTGAAAAGAAAAAGCTTAAATCAATATAATAAAAAAATAACAATGGAATTGATTAGTTTTTACTTTTTACCACATCAAACAATCTTTACCATAACTTAAATCCAAAATTTCATCTAATAATATGTTGATATGAATGCGGAAGATATATCACGTATGTAACCCGATGCAAGGGACTGATTATTATTAAAACAAATATTTTCTAATCTCTAATATGTGTCTTTTACTAAATTTTTTGGAATAATGTTACTTACATACATTTTTCTCGTATACTCTTTACAAACTATTCTATTACGTAAGTTATACAATAAAACTTTGTGTTTTATTGAAAGAATCCTGCTGGGTCTTGTTGAAAATTGTGGTCTGGTCCCCCTCCTTGGCCTCCGAGGTTGACGAGGTCAGTTTTGTTTAATTTTCAAGGAAGAATTCATCGAATGCTTTCCGGATTCCAATGTTATGTTTTTTTTTTTCCTGTTTTTAATTTTATTTTTTAATTAAGTATTGATAATTTAATAGTAAAAATTAATTTAACAAATTATTATTAATTAATATGTAAATTAAAAATTGAAGGAGAAATTTTAAAAAAATAAATTCTTGAAATTTTGAATTATTTATAAATAAATTTTAAAATTTAAAATTATTTTAATTATATTTAAATTATAATAATTATATAAATTAATATTTCTATCCATTTTTTATTTATTTTAAATTAAATAAAAAATTAAAATAAAAAAATAAGTAAAAAATTAATTTATATAATTATTATAATTTAAATTTTAATTAAAACGATTTTAAAATTTAAAATATTATTTATAAATAATCTAAAATTTAAAAAATTTATATGTATTTTTTTAAAATAAAAAACGCAGGATTTGAATCGCGACGCTTTTTCTTTCTTTTTTGGGATTTGATTTTGCGTCTCTTTCTCAGTTCACAATTGTCACATCTCAGTTTCAGCGTTCCCTCTTTCTTGTTCATATTCTTCTCAACTTGATGATAGTTCCATTTCTATTCACTGTGCCTGTCTTCTACACATGATTCATCAAATTCTGATTTACCAAACTAATTTGTTCTATTTCCACTTGCTATTTTATTAACGATGCATGGTTTTTGTCTTCTTCTGTTTCTTCCCAATGGCAGCCCACTTTCCTTTACCCAGTCAAAAAAATCCCATTTTATCACATCACATGCCCATTGACCCCATTTTCAAATTCCGGTCTTCTCCCTCCCTCTTCTACCTGCTCCCTGTTAGGCTGTTACATTATCCTTTGGGTAGAGCCATCACCAATCCATTGATCTTTGAACCAAGTTTGTTGTGGCCATTCGAAGCTTTTCCAGCGAAAAGGCGTGTTCTTACATGGCTCATTTGGTTTATGGTGAAGCTCCCTCTTTTGAAGGCTCACACCATGGGCAGGGCCAACAAGCTGTTCCCTTTCACTCGAGTTCCTTAAGGATTTTGCTGTTACATGGCCACTTAGAAATATGCGTCCAAGAGGCCAGGAACCTGCCCAACATGGATATGTTTCACAAGAAAATGGGAGACATGTTTTCCAAATTACCTCGAAAACTTGGCGGCAAAATTGAAGGGCACATGTCCCACAAATTAACCAGTGATCCATATGTCACGGTATCTGTGGCGGGTGCTATAATTGCGAGAACTTTTGTGATCAGAAACGATGAGAACCCTGTTTGGATGCAGCATTTCAATGCCCCTGTTGCACATTATGCTGCGGAAGTGCACTTCGTTGTGAAGGACAGCGATATTGTGGGCTCACAGATTATGGGTGCAGTGGGAATTCCAGTGGAGCAGTTATACACCGGTACCAAAGTTGAGGGCGTCTTTCCCATACTTAATGCTGGTGGGAAACCCTGTAAGGCTGGGGCAGTCTTGCGTTTATCCATTCAGTACACTCCTCTTGATAAGGTATCCCTTTATAGTCATGGAGTAGGTGCTGGTCCTGATTATGAAGGGGTCCCTGCTACATACTTTCCCCTTAGAAAGGGTGGTAAAGTTACACTTTATCAAGACGCTCATGCTCATGAAGATTGCCTTCCCAGTCTGAAGATCGACGGGGATGTAAGTTATAAGCATGGAAATTGTTGGCATGACATCTTTGATGCAATAACTCAGGCCCGTCGATTGGTGTACATTGTGGGGTGGTCTGTGTACTACAACGTTAGACTTATTCGGGATACTAATGACGAAAAAGCTTGCACTTTAGGTGATCTTCTCAAAGCCAAATCACAGGAAGGTGTGAGAGTGCTGCTCCTTGTATGGGATGACCATACTTCTAGAAGCATCTTTGGATATAAAACGGTAAGGAACTTCAAATACTCTTTCAATTTATGTTTCTTGACTTCTTGTATTTTTCGTATTTTAAGTCAATTTTCTTGCCATGCCTTGGTGGTTTTGAATTGTTATTTCATTTTTTACGTTAGGAAATATAAATATAATGTGGCATGTCATTCATATTAAATAGATTCAAATAGAAACATTAGAAGCAATTGCAGGTTGTAACTAATGCTGTGCACTAAAGGTTTCTAAGGATGTTAGTTATCCTGTATGCTATGCCTATGGGTGTTTCAAGGGAGTTTCCATTCTGTATGCAAAATTATTGCATTATTGATTCTTGTTTTCTTCCCCCCCCCCCCCCCCCCCCCCGTTTTTCCTTCTTCGTTTTTCCCTTTTCTGTTTTGGAGGAATATCTTATTCCCCTTTGCTGTGCCTTCCCCATTTTGCAATACAAAAATAAAATAAAAAATACTCTGTATGCTATGGGAGATCCATCCATTCATGGAACAGCTGATTAGCAGTCACATATTCCAGATAATGAACATGAGAAATTGTTCAATTCTTGGTTCTTCCCCTTTTATCTTTGTACTAGTGTTTTATTTTCAATTAATTTCTTATTCTTTGAAAGCAGCTTCCGTATATTTCCGCAAAAGAAACCAATATTTCTTTTCAAATATAAGGCCATGACTTTTGGTTTCATTTGGACTTTTCAAATGTCATGTCACTACTGACCTGTATGACTGTGCATTATACAATGTTTAATTTTTCTATAATTCATCTTATTATTCCTTAGTTTCTTCTGATTGTTAGAATCTTATCACTTCTCTTGGTCCTGTAATCTTAGGCATTTGTTGTACTTCTCTGTAGTTATGTTCAGTTTCATCAAAGTTTAGGTGTTAACCGATGGATTTGAACTCTCAAGCAAGTTTTTGACATGTTTGATTTGAGTGCTGCCATGTAGGTTGCAGTCATTTGTCTTGCATGCTTGTTCTGAGCGCCTTATTATAAATAAGTCATTTGACTTCCTGTAGTAGAGTAGTACCATATTTTGGATTTCTTTTGATGCTATGTCTGCTTCATATTCAGGAAGGCTTGTCTACTGCACTTGGTTACTTTATGAATCAGATGATACTCTGTAATCAGTTGCTTACCTCTATCATCGAATTACTATTATATGTAGGATGGACTTATGGACACTCATGATGAGGAAACTCGTCATTTTTTCAAGCACTCATCAGTGCAAGTGCTTCTTTGCCCGCGATCTGGTGGAAAAGGACATAGTTGGCTCAAAAAGCAGGTCAGTTAGGAATACCAAGTTCATATGTCTTCCTACATGCTATTGGTTTAAAAGGACTAACTATTCCAAAAGACATGAGACTTATATATGCTAATAATTATAGTCCATGGTAGTTAAAATTAGACAGAACAAGATAAAAAATACGTAATTTTGTAGTTTTATATTCCAGGTTTATATTTCTTGTATATATATCTTTTGTCTAAAAAAGAATATATGGTATCTATCATGTTTTACAGCATTTAGAAGTTGAAAAGATAAACTCATTAATTCACTTGTCTGTACTCTATATAGTTTAAATGCTATCTAACATATTACTCCAATGCTGTTTGTTTTTATTCAAATGGTCAAAGTAGAATTTTATTTTTATTATTATTATTATTATTATTATTTTTGCAATTTTTTTTCATCCCAGGCCAGTATTCTAACAAACAGAGATAAATTTATTATTCATGATTTTGTTCAAGTAATATTGATGTTCAGCTCTATAGATTATTTCTGTGTAACCTTACTAGTATGATGTGTTTAAACTGAGAAAGTAATTTTTTGCTTTATGCTTAATTGTTAGGAAGCTGGAACAATCTATACCCATCATCAGAAGACAGTCATTGTGGATGCTGATGCAGGTCAGCATAAAAGAAAGATTATAGCTTTCATCGGAGGTCTTGATTTATGTGTGGGCCGATATGATACGCCAAATCATTCTATCTTCAGGACTTTGGAGACTACACACAAAGATGACTATCATAATCCAAACTTTGTGGTAAATCATCCATTTTTATTTTCAGCAGTCTTCAATTGAGGATATATCATATATGCGTGTTTATGTTCATTATTTGTGTACTAAACAGGGGCCTGTTACTGGTTGTCCAAGACAACCATGGCATGATTTGCACTCCCAAATTGATGGTCCGGCTGCATATGACATCCTCACCAATTTTGAGGAACGTTGGTTAAAGGCATTAAAAATGCATAGACTTCAAAAGATGAAAAGTTCATATGACGATTCATTACTGAAAATTGACAAAATCCCTGAAATTGTTGGCATTGATGACGTTCCTTGCCTAAAGGAAGATAACTCGGAGGCTTGGCATGTCCAGGTACCATTGATTGTAAAAGAATTCTTACCCCCTTTGACAAACTTATTCAGTATCAATCTAGGTGTTTCTGACTATTCACTACATTGTTCTAACTGAAGGTCTTCCGTTCAATTGATTCCAATTCTGTGAAAGGATTTCCCAAGGAACCGAAAGATGCTATAAAAAGGGTGAGAAATGTTTGGCCCGAACTTCCTTCTCTACTGAAAATTTAGCTTTGATATGCTTTTCTCGGATTGAATGAGCTAACTTGTTTACTTCATAGCAACAGAACTTGGTTTGCGGAAAGAATGTACTGATAGACATGAGCATACATTCTGCGTATGTCAAGGCAATACGAGCTGCCCAAAAGTTCATCTATATTGAGAACCAATACTTTCTTGGCTCATCATATAATTGGGATTCTTTCAAAGACCTAGGTGAGTATTGAGCTCTGAAACCAAAGAACTATTTCTAAGAAGAACGAAATAAAAAATAAACACAGAAATACAGAGAGAGAGAGAGAGAGATATTGTATAGCACAAGTTAAATTCCCTAGGTTCTGTAGCATATTCCATACAAGCAAAAATGTTACATAAAGCTTCTCTTAACAAGATAATGATGTGGATCCCTAACTATACATACTAGCATGTCCTGGTAACTAGTCTGGTTTTGTTCTAATTCATCTTATAGAAGGCAGTCAATTTGATGGCAATCATTTTGGTGGGCATAAGCCCGGTCAATTTTCTAACAACTGATCTGTTCTGCTTGTTTCTAATTCTGTGGTTAATGTTTGATGTGTATATTTTACTGTTGCTGGTGTTACAGCAATTAGTAGCCATTGCTAATGACCAAGCAAGTGGCAGTAGGGAGATGCTTTTTTTAACTAAAAGAAATTGGGAAAAAGAAAGCAGAAAAGTAGAAGGAAAAAAGAAAAACTGTTGAACAAATTTCATAAATAGCTGTTATATTGTAAGTTGCAACAGGCATCCTTGTAATAATTATTTTTTTTTCCTTTCTGTTCAGGTGCAAACAACTTAATTTCAATGGAAATTGCTCTAAAGGTAGCCAACAAAATCAAACAAAATGAGAGGTTCTCTGTGTATATTGTCATTCCTATGTGGCCTGAAGGTGTACCCACAAGTAAAGCTACTCAGCGAATTCTCTTTTGGCAGGTAGGCATCCTCTTCCGCTCGAAAAGGTGCTACAAGTGATGAGTCATGAACATCTTTAAAGGGTAGACAATAGACATGGATTAAGAAGCTCCTATTTTTTGTGCTTCATATTATCAAATGATCTTAAAATCACAATTATATATTTTCCTGTGCTGAAAATGGTCGTTATATACTATTGCCTGGATCTCATGGCAGTTGTATCATGTTTATCATTCAAAATAGTATGATCAATACCTTATACAACATAACATTATAGTGGGTTCCTTCCTCCATTTATCTCACCTAAACATGTTGATTTTGGCAGTTCAAAACAATGCAAATGATGTACCAAACGATTTACAAAGCCTTACAAGAGGCTGGGCTGGACAATGAGTACGAACCACAGGACTACTTGAATTTCTTTTGCCTTGGCAATCGTGAGACCCCTGATAACGAAAACATTTTAAATGCTGCAAATCCTACTGGACAAAACACTCCTCAGGTATTTTTTTACCCTCTTGATTGAAGTGTATGTTTTCTCCTACCCTAGATGTCACATGCATCCTGATCAAGTTCATCATTCATGTTTGTACATTGGTAACCTAGGTACTCACCCAAAAGAACCGGCGGTTCATGATTTATGTTCACTCAAAAGGAATGATAGTGGATGATGAATATGTGTTACTGGGGTCTGCAAACATAAACCAGCGATCCATGGAAGGCACCAGAGACACAGAGATAGCAATTGGGGCATATATCAGCCTCATCATACATGGGCTAGCAAGCACTCTAAACCTCGTGGGCAGGCAAGAATTATAAACTGAGAAGCACTTTAAAGAAAAAAGAAATGAGAACAAATCGTAGTTTTTGCTGACACTTAGAATGATATAAGCCAAATGAATCAATCGCAATTTGGGGGTTAGGACGCAGCTTACTTAAAATGAAGCTTTTTAAGCATGATGAGCATTTCTATGAACTTTGTAAAGTTAGATATATATATATATATATATATATATATATATATATATATATATATTTGTGACTTTACAAGAATTGATACTAACGTTCCTATGTGGTAGTGGTTTTCATGGAAGTAAGTATAACAGTAATGCGGAAGCTTATTAAGTTTGATAAGCATTTATATGAACTTTCTAAAGTTAGATATTTTATTTGCTAACTTGGAGAAATATGTTGTGATTTGTGTATGAACTCAGGTGCATGGTTATAGAATGTCACTATGGGGTGAGCATATAGGAGCTGTGGAAGAATGTTTCGAGCAACCAGAGAGCCTTGAATGCGTAAGACGGATAAGGTCATTGAGTGAGCTTAACTGGAGACAGTACGTTGCAGATGAAGTAACCGAAATGGAAAGCCATCTATTAAAATACCCGCTTGAAGTTGATTCAATGGGCAAGGTGAAGCCTCTTTCCGGCTGTGAGACATTCCCGGATGTTGGTGGGAACATAAAGGGGACGTTTACAGTCATTCAAGAAAATCTCACCATCTGATTTTGATCCATTTTTGTGTATGTTCTCGAACTCAGGGAGTGAACTGTACACCTCACTGCAGCTCATTGGCAAGTTATATAGGATTTAAATATATGCTAACAGTCTTAAATGACATCTAGTTAGGGCTTGAGTAAATTAATGTTTTCATTAGGGAGAGATTAGGGTTTACATTAATTTATCAATATCAACATAAATTTTTTTACTTAAGTCATTTTATGAATTATGATGTAAAATCATTTTTACAAATTATGTTTTTCTAAATGAGTTAAATTCGTAGAAAAATGTAGTGTAAAAAAATTTAAAGTTTAAATTAATGTAAATATAAAATCTTTATAATTAAAAATATCAATTTACTTAATTTGTTTATGATTGAGATTCCAAACACATGGAGGAATCGGGTGTTGGAAAAAAAAATAATAGATTACAGGTTACAGATAAAATAAATAACAAAAATAAAATTAACTTGTTAATGGCTGAGGCGTGCAATAATTGGACTTCAGAGTATTTCACTACCACAAATAGATTACTCGGTGCAGATGGTCTCGTAGCTAGTATTCTTCAGGATACAACAATCACATCTTGCTAACACTGCACTTGAACTAACAAGGTCACAGGAATAACTCTCTGGACTACTCTCAAGAACAAGAAAAATGAAATAGAGCATAAGAAGAATTTTTGTTTTTTAAACTAACCTCACATAACACCACCCTCTCTAGTTATAAGAGTTGTTGTTCTCTTTTTTATTTTCGAAAACTAATGCCAGTATATTTCATAGAAAAAGGTTAATAGTGGAGATGGTTGCGGACCTTATCCCACCCAATCTTTAACATCTAGCCTGATATTATAGAGATATTTTTGTTAGTTTGAGTGGGTGGATAGAACCATATCCCACAAACCTTTCTTTCATAGTCCAATGTGCAGCAAATTTCAGAGAGAATATTATGTTGGTTAGTAAAATAGTTGGGTGAGGGAGAGATGAGGTCAAAATTTGAAATTTAACTTTTGAAATAGAAAATATTAAAAATGAACAATAAAACAAATAAAAAATATAACACCGGGCATAATTACTTGCTATCCAAGGGGTGGATTAATATTTGCGCCATCGTTGTCCTTCACTTTCCTTATGAAGGAGCGTTGCGTAAGAAAATTCAGGCAATTGAAGAGTTAAAAATGATGGCATAGACTGACAGGGGAAGAGGACAACGATTGTCGGGAATGCATATAAGCTAAAATGAATTATGCATCTACGCATCTCATTTCTTATAAAATTTTAGGTATACATTACTTATATTAAATATTTCATTTAATAGTAATGTTTATTTTAAATATTTTATTTAATTATTAATATGTATTATTAATTTAAAAAAAATAATATACATTTATAATATAAATTTATTAAATTTTAAACATATCAATTATTAAATGATAAATGAAGTTAGAAAATAAGTAATATTTACTTAAAAATTTCTTTCCGTTGATATTCATGTCAGATAGGGTGTCACGGTCGTGTTGGGATGCATGCGTGTTCTGCCTCAAAGCCCGCTTCTCACCGACGATGATGCAGGGTACATTTATAATATAAATTTATTAAATTTTAAACATATCAATTATTAAATGATAAATGAAGTTAGAAAATAAGTAATATTTACTTAAAAATTTCTTTCCGTTGATATTCATGTCAGATAGGGTGTCACGGTCGTGTTGGGATGCATGCGTGTTCTGCCTCAAAGCCCGCTTCTCACCGACGATGATGCAGGGTTTTCTATATCCCACGGTCTGGTGCCGCCGTTCACAACCCACGCTCCGCTACCATTACATCTTGCAAGCCCTTCCACTTCCAAGAGACAAATTCTTATTACATTCATTAATGCACTCAATTAACTAGATTGTGACATGTAGTAAAAAAAAAATAATAAATCTACGTTGCCCTTTTTTTTTTTGGTTGTAAATTTGCTATGTTTGAATTAATTTTACTGTAATTTTATCCCGTTGGTGTAATAAATACCCATCCCATCTTCAAAGTCCTATATAAGATTGGCATCTTCCATCTACTTCTTGTTTTTCTTTCTGGTTGAATTAAATTCTTTTGACCAAAGCCAAAAGAAAATACGTTAGACATTTTCATCGGTCTTCAGACTAAAAAGAAGCGTAATGCAACAAAAATATGTATATAATATATATATGTATATGTATATGTATATATATATAGAGAGAGAGAGTGATCTGTGTCTTATAATGAGTCACATTGTATACTTAAATTGTAATGACAATGCGTAAAATAGACATTTTAAGCACCGTCTGTACAAAAATAACCCCTACCTAACATCAACTAATAATTTAGAAAAAAAAAAAAAAACAAAAGCAAAAAAGAAACAAGTGAAAGAGTAGCTTTAAGCAAATATGTTTGATGAGTTTTCATTTTTGAAAATGACAAGCTGCATGGGAGATTTATTGAGTTTTTATATATTTTTTATTTTTTTAGTATCACAGTAAATATTTTTTAATCTTCATCCGATAATTTTTTTTTCTTAGATTAATTCAAACATGTCTGTTTTTTCTATGCATGAACGAATTAATTTAACTTTTTACTACTTTTCAGTACAATCGAACTTGAAACCAATTATTATAAGAAGGTAATAACTCATACATTTTTTTTAGCATAATCAATTTTGCTTCTAAATCTATACATTATCATATGTACATATAGAGCATGTCTTTTTGTCTCCTTCAAAAATTGTCAATATAAGCTCATTGAGTTAGGTCGCAAATTTGCAATACTTCCCATAACTTAAGCAATACCTAAATTGGTAAAGTAAAAAATTAAGTTCAAATCCTCGTTTTCTTAGCTGGTAGCTCCCAAAAAAATAAATAAATAAACTTATCATAAATTACGCGTGGTATATTGAAGAAAGTTTGTATTTGATATCTATTCTATATATAAAAAGAATTAAGTGATTTGATTCTGTCATATATCATTTTGACTATACTATTTGATATTCTTATTTTGACATTTAGCTAATGTTTATGTAAAATGTAAATCTTAAATATTATAATATATTTATTGTAATAGTTGATAAGTCATAATTTTAAATATTAAAATAAAAAAATTCATAAGTCAAATCTTTTAAAATTATTCCTTTCTTCTTTTTATTATTATTTTATTTTTTGTCTAATAATATTTTTCTCACTTTTAAAATTTTTTATGAATTAAATTTAAAATTTTAATTCTTTTTTACTAGTTTAAATTAATCAATAATTATTATTAAATTTTTTTGAATAAAAAAATACTAAATACTAAACAAACTAACAAATATTAAAATAAGTTTAAAATAAACAATGAATATACAATTTTAAATTATATAAAATTTAAAAAGAATAATAATTTATTAGGCATTTTTTTAAAATTATTATAAGTAATTTTTTAATTTTTAATTAAATATTATATTATAATTTTTAAATGATATATCATTATTTTTAGTTTTTTATTTTATTTTTCTACCTACATGATACGGATATTACACTAGTTCAATATCCAAGTTACTAAGAAGAATATAAGAGAAACTACCGCTGGGTCAACATTTTAATTTGAGGAAGGTTTGTTGGACATTTTTTGGGTCAAAAGCCTTTTTGACTTCAGAGAGAGGACTGTGAGAAGTCATACGGTAAAAGGTTGGGTTTGAAGTTTGAACTTTGAAAGCAATTCATAAAAGCATCTGACCCAATATACTTGTGATGTGAATATTAAATGGCCTTCGTTTAAAAAAATAAAATGAATATTTATAATTATTAATAAAAAAATTAATAATTATAATTATAATAAAATATATATATAATAAATTATAAAATTATTAAAATTTATTTTTTTATTTTCTCATTAATAATTATAATTACTCACTTTATTCATTAAAATCCAAATAACACTTATTCCACTTATTTTTTTTCATATTTGTAAAATAGACCATGCTTGCTTATGTATATGATGTTAAAGGTTTCACACACTCACCCTCAAGTTCACAAAAAAAAAAAAAAGAAAGAATGGGCTTCACCTTCAACCTATATTGGAAGTTTTTTTTTTGGGGGGGGGGGTGAGGGCGGTGGGGGGTTTTCATTTCGCACGTGTCTGATAAGAAATCCCAATCTCTTGAAAATGAGTATAGAAGAATGTCAACCGCATATGGGTTACAGAAACATGCCACCTATAATTTTCATTTTTCTTTGCATGTGAGAAGGACTGGTTTCCCTTCTTTTTTTTTTCACCGAGGGTGATTTATGGATTAATGAAATGTTTTTGAAGCATTGACAAATAATATGAAATGACTAAAGTTTTATTCTATAAAAATCTATTATGATAAATCATAAATTCTATTAATTATATTTAAAATTATTTATGTTTTCGTTTCTTTAACATGATTTTTTATTTGTCAAAAGCGAAGTAAAAAATTTTATCTTACTCCAATCAAGAATTAGTTTTACCTTTTTTAAAAAAGTTAAATATAAAATTGCATTCAAAATTTTTCTAAATTTTAAGAAAAACTTTGAGAACTGGGAGGCGTGGCCCCACTACCCCCTTCCTCTGCCTATGCTCCCTCTTATTCGATAACGTCACAGAATCTTTATCCATTAACACGTTTTTTTATCATGTCATGTATATTCAAAATTTTAAATTGCGACAATCAATTTTCTAGTAATACGGTGTTTAATTATCAACGCAGTTTATAGAATTAAATTGTTGATGTAATGTGAGAGATTCAGACTAAGACTCTCTATCCAATACAAACAGTTAATTTTTTTTTGCACGTCAATTTTTGGATACAAATATCTAAAAAAAAACTGTTAATTATAGAAACTCCCATTTAAAATGGTGATATTAGTCTCTCTCATTACTATATTTCATATGTTTAATAATAAATTTATAAATTATTTTTTTTCATTTTCATTCATAATCTCGATCATTATTACATCTTACAAATTTAATATCAAAATTTTAAATTATTTCATTTTTATTTTCATTCAGAATCTTAATTTGTTATTATTGCATTTCATAAATTTGATATCAAAATTTTAAATTGTTTCATCTTTTTGATGTAATAATTATTTTAACTACCCAGTGGAGTTAGATTTTAATATTCAAAGCGGAAAGAAATCTTGCATTTAATAACAGATACAAATCGAGATAATTTTAATTTTTTCTTTTCATGTTTGTTAAATTAATTTATATATGAGATCAAATTCAACACTAATTTAGAAAATTAAATTTTTAACAAGTAGATCAACATTTCAACCCAAAAATCCAACTAGTCATATATTAATAGTATAACTAATCATAAGATGTTACGTAAAACGATAAGTTAACAATATAATTTTTTTTCTGTTAAAGAAAAGTTAACAATATATGAGCACTCTATGTTAAAAAAAAAAAACAATATATGAGCACACTTATACAAATATATGTTATGTATGATTTTCTTGTATTAATAAATATTATTATATATATTTTTTATAACTTCATATATTACATGAGTGTTACGTGTTAACCTAATGAACATGAAACCAAAGAAAATGAGATTCCGTTCTTGACAAAAAAAGAATGCGAATTAAGAAAGTCATAATATCTGTTTAAAAAATGAAATATATATATATATATCGCCCTGTAGTTTAAATTTTTATAATCACCGTCGTGCTCTCTCACTGTCCCAAAAAACATAAAAATAAAAAATGGAATATTTCTTCACTGTCTGCATTCCCTGTGTGTGTATATATGGAGAACAGATTACAGAGGAGAGGAGGCGAAGCATAATACTACAGTCTATAGACATTCCTTCAACTCATTCATTTGGGATTTGGGAGTGGCCGCTGCGACTGCGACTGCGAGAGATGGGCTTCCCGGTGAACGGCGCCTCCGGTGATAAGCCACTCAAGTTCCTGATCTACGGGCGCACCGGCTGGATTGGCAGCCTCCTTGGCAAGCTCTGCCAAGACCAAGGGATCCACTTTGCCTACGGCTCCGGCCGCTTGGAGGACGGCTCGTCCCTGGAAGCCGACATAGCGGAGATGAAGCCGAGCCACGTGTTCAACGCGGCTGGGGTGACGGGGCGGCCCAATGTGGACTGGTGCGAATCTCACAAGGTGGAGACCATCCGAACCAACGTGGTCGGCACCCTCACCTTGGCCGATGTGTGCCGCCAGAGGGGCCTTGTCCTCATCAACTACGCCACCGGCTGCATCTTCGAGTACGATTCCGCTCACTCCCTCGGATCCAGCATCGGTTTCAAGGAGGAGGACACTCCCAATTTCATCGGATCCTTCTAGTCCAAGACCAAGGCCATGGTCTCTCTCTTTCCCCCTCCCTCTCTCTTTTCTTTTCTTTCCTGCTGCAGCAGATTCTTAATTTGTTTCTCAAGAATTAAATAGCATCGCGTACACTGAACTGGATTACTCTTGATTAATCTCGCACCATGTGTTGTGTCAATAATTTCTTTCTTTCCAGGTAATGGTAAGCAATTAGCTTGCGAACTGATTGTGTCATTCAAAATCCAAATGCACATTTGATGTGTTAATAGCCAAAGTTAGATTTTTTTTTTTTTTCTTTCTGGAGTGGATATGTTTTGTGTTCGTTTGTCATTTTCATTTTTCACTACAGATCTGCATTCGCTTTCATTTTAATTATCTTCTTAATATTTAATAAAATAAATATTAAATAAACAAATAAAATATTTAATATATTAAAAATATAAAAAATATTTAATATTTATTTTTTAATATTTATTTTATCTAATAATTAAAAAAATTATTAAAAATATATAGTAAGAGAATATAAAATTATTTTTATATAATATTTCTTAGGATTAGGATTGATTGACATAGATGATACATAGGTCACACGTGCCTTCCTAGCTAGCTTATATTGGGATCACTCCTGGGTCCAATCCTCCACTTGTCAAGCGAGTTATCCATTGTTGCTTTTGGTCTCCCAATCTCTTGTAATCAAATCCCACATCCTCCGGCGATAACTAGCGAAGAGTCATACACAATTTTTTTTAAAAAATTTTTGCTGATCAAGCAAAATTTGTGTCCAAATTCAACCTTCAAACCTAGCTAGAATTAGTTTAAAGTCTCACACCTTCTAGCTAGGCTCAAAGGCTCTGGAATACTTACCTAGCTATGCGATCGTGAATGGAAGAATCTTGCATGCCATTACAGGCAAGCTAGGCTCGACGATGGCCAGAAGCACTTGATTTTGATTTTCTTTCCAAATTTAGTGAATGAAAGAGGTTGCCAGATGATTTTACTTATCGAGATATGTTTGGTCATTTCAATCTCCATATTTTTACATGTGAAATCATGTGCAAATGCAACGTAAAAAATGAGTTCAGACTTCAGACTAGAAAATATTTATTTACCCTGTTCTTCTCCCCTTTGCGTGTGTAAGGTAGAAGATCTGCTCCAGAACTACGAGAATGTATGCACCTTCCTCGTCAGGATGCCTATCTCATCTGATTTATCCAACCATCGCAATCTCATCACAAAGATCACAAGATATGAGAAGGTAGTGAACATTCCGAATTCAATGACCATATTGGACGAACTCCTCCCCCTCTCCATAGAGATGGCAAGGAGAAATCTCACTGGAATCTGGAATTTCACAAACCCTGGAGTGGTCAGCCACAATGAAATTTTGGAGATGTACAGGGAATATGTTGACCCCAGCTTTACTTGGAAGAACTTCACTCTTGAGGAGCAGGCTAAGGTAATAGTTGCCCAGAGAGGCAACAACGAGCTTGACGCAGCCAAATTAAAGAAGGAATCCCCGAACTCTTGTCTATCAAGGACTCCCTCATTAAGTATGTATTCAAGCCAAATCAGAAGCCTATAGCTTGAAGATTGAAGAAGGTAACATATCATTTTTACCATTGAATTGAGTTTGTGAGGACGCTGCGTGCTTTAATCACAGATGTCCTTCTCCGTCATGTGCATCGGTGCATGTATTTTATCCGAATGCTGTTTTTGTATTGACTGCATGATGAATAAACTAGTCGCAAGTCGTTTACTAGTAATGAAATTTTTGCATACCCTGTTTCTTCTGTATGACTCCAACTGAGTCAGAGCCAATGGCGATGAATGATCCAACACCAAAGTGCTTCTGGGTTTCTTGGAACTTGTGGATGACTGCAAGCAACACCCGTCTTACCTGTGGAACTATAACTAGGGCCTCGTACCCAAACAAGAAAAGTAACTAGGGCCCAAACGTATGATGATCAAACGAAAGAAATGATGACCGCTGTTCAAAATGGAAAAAACGACAATGCAACCAGACAGCTTCATCTTATGGAAACGGGACAAACCAAACGACGCCATTATACGTTTCGTTTATGTTTGAGTAAATTATGTTGGTCTCCATTGAAATTTGTTTTAAAAGGGGCCTTTAATTTTCGATTGTAAAAATGATGAATAACAGATGACCTTTTATTTATTGACATGAGAGGGTAATAAAAACAAAAATTATTTTTATATAAAATTAATGGACGACTCCACAAATAATGGTGGATTCTAGGAGAGAATCCAAATCCATGAGTAAGGAAGGTCCAGTCCAAATGAAAACCTCACTCCGGGCCTTGAGAAAATTAGGACTTGGATTTTAAAATCATATCAAAGTCGGATTTGATGTTGACCAAAAAAAAAAGTGGAATTTGATTAAAATTTTAGACTCAGTTTAAAATTCGAGTGGAATTTGGACTTAAAAACTGAGGGCATGTTTTTGAAAACAACTTATTTTTAAGAAAAAATTATTATTATTTTAAATATTTTCTTAAAAAAAATTTGATTCTAAATTATTTTAAATATAAAATAAATTAATTTAAACGTACTAATTTTTTTTACATGTATATAAACTAGTTTACTTATGCAAATATATTACTTTTTCCAGCTTTTAGAAATGAATGCAAGGATTACCAAAAAAAAGAAAATGAATGCGTGACTTTTTTTTTATTATTTTGCAGTTTAAAAAATAAGTATATGCAATTTAGTTTAATTGTTATATTGTTACATTATTTAAAAAATTAAACAGGATTGGACTTGGCATTAATTTTTTAAAACAAGGCCAATTTTGAACTTCAAATTTATAGTATATTTGTTATTATTAATGCTGGGCTGAGCCTAAACCCATCCCGTCCGGACATTTTCCCACCCATATCTACGATCTGAATCCCAAAATCCGGAAGCATATGCCCTGTTAGAGGAAAAGCTAACGTGGCTACTCAATTACTCAAAATTTAGCTTCTTCGGCATTCCAAAACAATTTCTTGGGATGTTGGGCTAGATACTCTCATTAGGTGTCGTTTTCTTTGATATTGTGGTAAAACGTAGGCCTCCAAAAGCAAAGCAAAGAAACTGGTTCTGATTTCTTCTCCCGTTTTAAGAGCTCTATAATTGAGGAATTTCCAATCTTCCATTCTAGAACTTTCAAGTTCCTCCCCCATTTACTCATTTTTATTTCTTCAATCTCATAAGACTATTGTGTACTCAAATTGATGACTTGAGCACTACTACCATATTCAACAGCAAAACTGAAAAAGATAGAATTATTTAGACTTCAGAGTAACTACATCCAAAAGGATAAAATATTTGAACGGACAACAATTACCACTACAGAAACCATTTGCCTTCCCTTACAAAATAATGCAAACAAGAATACCCTTCTTAATGCTAAGCGGAGTTGAATTCCAGGCATTGCACGTTGTCTATGTTCAACATCAGTGACCATTGGCAATCAAACCGTTCTCTGTGGGAGTCAGACTGCTTTCACTAGTTTTCTTTGCATAGAATCTCCGATACATGGAGTCAACTTCAGTGAGATAGAATGTGCCTGGAGATAAAAGGCTAATGTCCTTGCTTGTCACAAACTCCTTGGCACCATACCTATGCTCCATTAGCTTCATGGTTTCAACAAACTTCTCTGGAGGAAACTGCATAAAGAACATGTACTCATCAAAAGTCTATTCAATTGTATAGCACAAAAATAGGATTCTGGTTCCAGCATCTTATTAAACATAAGAGCAATAGTCAAGAAGAAGGACTGATCGACTTCAATAATTTATTCTCACGTTAACTTTCAAAGTATTAATCCTTAAGTCAAGGGAAGTTTGGTGTAATTAGAGTAAAATACAAGGGAGGTGAGAGTAATTCACTATATGTATATATAAAATTTATGTAAGGACATAACTAAAAGGACCAGTCAAAAAAAAAAAAAAGGACATAACTAAAAGGAAAAAGAAAAAAAGAAATTTTCCAAAAACCAAAACACAAGATGCTGGTCAGTCAAAGTTTTATCAAAACACATATGCTTTCTTAATGGCCAAGAAAAGATGCACTCTTTATGTTTTTGGTGCAGTTATCTTCTATTTAAATTAAATCTGATGAGCACATATGGAATTCTTCCATATTTGAATAGACGTTTAAAGATCAATACCTCATGCCTTGACTTCAACTTTCCAGCAACATCCAACACTTTAGCAATGTTGGACAAGCTAAATGGATGTTGACCGTCACGTAATAGCAAAGAAAACATTGTGGCAGTTAGGCCACTTCCGTACGAGAATAGTATCACCCTCTGACCTGCCTGAAAATTGTTTAATGTATATCTTTATCAGAAAGCATGAACCTTTGTTGTGAGGAAGCTTACAATTGCCCTAGATAGTGGTTAGAATATTCACCAATGTGCTATGCTTGTTGTGAATAAGGGATACAAATGCCGCATAGAGGGACGCAGTGTACATGTTGCCAACTTGTTTTGGTAACAAAGTGGTTGGTTGCACCTTAGCATCATATAGAGGCTTTGCAACTTGCTGGGATGCCTGCAAATGAATATTGCACATCATCAGCAAAAAGTTTCAATACGAGTTATTAATAGAATTCTAAAATTGTCAACTCACACCTTAGCTCTCCAACCCCAAGGTTAAAAGGAAAAAAAATCAGCAACTAAAAGAAACAGGAGAGTATTGTTGTTTTCACTTCCCAAACTATACATACCTTTTCAAGATCCCTGCTTTGGTAGCTTTCATCACCAGATAATGTTGCAAAAGGCTCCAGCTTTTCTTTGGCAACCTCATCCACAGAGCTGCAATCATAATCAATTTTAAAACATCCATACATCAAATGAATAAAAATTAAACAAGTTTTTCAGAGGATGGAAAAATGAAGAGGACCTGGGATTCCTCAAGAAGTCGTTGAACAACAAGCGAGCAAAACTTTTCTGTACAAGCTGCAGAAGCACAAAGTATTAGAGACATATAAACAGACATATTAAAACAAAACAAAAATACATATCATTAAGGTAGATATAATCATGAATGAGATACAGAAATATAGGACGTTACACTTAGCATTCTTAAGTGTCATAGGGAGTTAGGATATTAAATACAAAATCCTTATAGTCCAAACTACCTTGTTATAAGGAGAATGAAATACAAAGTATTCAGCATCAGAAATAGAAAATTGTTTTCCCTCGAGTTTCTCATATCTGCAAAAAAATAAATACAGTTAGATACTTGGTTAGATAGTTATTATTTATAAACCAAATGTTCATAAGAAATAAATTAACAGTAGAAACGTACTTGTGACTAAATTTTTTATAGCAAGAATCAAGAGCCATAAGGTAACAAGTTTGAGAAAGCTTCCCATCAACAACCTACAACACATAAATTAAGTGGATTTATTGCAGTTGTCAACCTAAAATGCTATCAGTACATTATGAGTCAAAAGTACAGAGTGGACATGAAGAGTCAAATGCAATCCCTCATAGCGTATTCTCGGGCCAAAAGAAAGTTGCAAGGTTTCTTTGATCATCACGATAATGGAAAACAAAATGCAAGTTAGCTTTCAAAGCATGATCCCAAAATCAAAAGTTCTCTGACAAAGAAATGAAAAGGGACTGAAAAGCTTACCGGATATTCACTAGCAAGATTAGGCTTGTAAAAATCATAGGCATGAGACATATGACTTCCCCTCAATTTGCTTTCAAAAGCAATGGGAGCATCAGGACCAATTAGCATGGCAATAGCAGCAGCTCCACCAGTAGGCCGTGCAGGTCCTTCAGCATAGACCTGAGAAAGGAAACATCCATGAAACATGCTTGAGAGTTGAGATCAAGCCCAACCGTGCAATGGAATCCAGGACATGCATGTTTGAGGTCAGAACTTGTAGTTGTTCTAAGAATTGCATATTTAAAAGGGAGTGCAAAGCATGTTTAGTGTTACTGAATATAGTCCAACGGCCACATGAATTTGGAAATGTTCTTACTGCACTGTCAGTGCAGACAACAAGTCCATAGCGTCCATCCCATGAATTGCTCTCCACCCAATTGACACAATTGAACAAAGCAGCAGTTCCACCATAGCATGCATTAGTTGAATCAACACCCTCGATGTCAGTATTTCCATATTTCTGTTTGTTTCAGACAAATAAATGAATATTGTATTAGAAAGCTACGAAAATAACTGATCTGATCAAGAAAATTATAATATAACATAACCAATCCAATCTGATTTTTAACAATACAGACAGAAATACTTATGATATCTGAGACAGTGAAACATTACTTAATGACATTACAATGAAGATGGTCAGTATCTGGTCTGGGTATAGAATCAAGATGAAAAGAGCCCAGCTAGCTATGAGCCACTTTAGCTGTGTGCTCTGTTAGATATACCCAAGATTGACTGCTCAAGAACTTCCAATCCAACATTAAATACTTGAAGTTGAAACTAAGGTTGAATCATCATGTAATTAGGTATTTTAATTGGTTGAGGTTCTAAACTACCATCAGATGATGACGAAAGTAAGTCTACTTTGACAAGGAGAATCATCTATCCATGTGGTTAGAAATCAAAAGGATACCTCAAAGATCTGCATCAGGAATGTCTTAATGGATTTGCTTTTGTCTATCACAGTCTCGCTGCCTACTTCCAGACGACCAATTTGTTTAGGATCAATCCCATACTTCTCAAGAAGGGAAGTAACTACTGTCAAACTGAAGATGCAATAATTAGTCTTCAAGAGATGAGACAAGGAAAGATGATCAGCATGAATATTGAAGATAGATCTTCAGCATTGAAGTTTTATTGAACATTAAACACATGGACAGCAGCAACCAGAGTGTAATATATATCAAGCTGGCTTCAATAGAGTATGTCTAGTGTCACACAGGACGGGCAGAGCAATAAAACTACATTAATACTAAAAGACTCGAGAAAATTAAAAGATTAATCTGAAAGTGACAGTATTTGTTGTGCATAATGAAAAAAATCTAATCTCCTTCACATGGTTTTAAATGGTTTATGATGACACCAAGATAAGTTTGTGTTGAAATTATAAGGTTTAGGTTGGGAAAAAGAAGAAAGGAGAAATAGAGAATAATGTGATAAATATATTACATGTGTTGATATGTTACAAAAGACAAAGCATTAACCTCTATTTATATTCTAAGTAACCCTGATCAAATAAGGAAATAAATCAGGAAATATAATAAAATTATGATATGACTCCTAAATTGCTTTATCCATTAGAGCACTAATTGATTCCACAATATATTCTAAAGATCTTCTAAAGATATTCTAACAGTTTGGTTATTCCATTCCTCCTGAAAAGATTTGGCGGAGCTGAATCTTTGTCATCAGTGGTATTTATCAGATCACCAACTTACACGTTCCCATAATGAGCTCCATCAAACCATTATGTAAAGCCAATATATACTAAAGATAAACTCAGAAGCAGGGATACTACCTAAAAGCAATTACAAGTCCAAACAAAAAGGTATCTACTACTACCCGAATGTAAAAGCAGAGACTATCAAATACAAAGTAGAAACCTCATTGAGATGATATCTTCCAAGTCCGTACAGAATGCCAAGCAATCTTGTCCAAGTCCAATAGTATATTTCCCTTTACTGGCACCATCATGAGCCTCCAATGCTTCCTGCATGTATGCACATGTGAAGAAAATGAAAATATTACTTAAAAGGTGAAAAGGATTAAATCATTAAAGTAACTTCAATTTACATCAGTGAGATAATAAAACAACTGCATAAAATATATTGCTTGGGATGTATTGAGAGTTTAGTATAGCTTAGAAGAAAAGAACCATGGGATAATCCACAGATTGACAAGAATATGTTCTGTGCTTTCTTTTTCCTCCTCATCTGTGTGAAAGGAGGAACCGTACAAGTCGTAATTTGGATACAGTTTAAGAGAGATCTCATGATTTTTCCATAAAAAACTGGGGTATGTCAGAGACCACAATGTGGAAAATTTATTCTTGTCAAGTGTTCATTTCATGGATTTATTTTACAAATAGAGAAAAAGAAAAACACATCACAAATCTTACAGTATCACTTTCCATCGAAATTGACAGCTCCACTCTTTTTATTTCCGAAAATTGCAGATTCGGAGCACAAGTCATGCAATTGAGAAAAAAAAAAAATTAGCTTTCCCTAGTCCCTACTGAGTTTGTTGTAGTTAGCTTAGGCACATCTTCAAACATTTTTAATGGCGTTTACGTAGTTAGCTTATGCATCTTCAAACATTTTTAATGTTCATGTCGCCTGCGCACTATTGTTCCTCAATCTTGAATTATGTAACATATAACCGAAAACGAAAGCAAACTCAGAATCTCGGATGGTTTTCTCGTTTGTAAAACCCAATCAACATGAATTGGCAGAAAAGAAAAGACATGGGTATTGTGACTGCTCTTTCATTCCTCGGATTTTCCAAACAAGAACAGAGAAGTCAAGTGAACACAAACAAGCGAGAAAAAAAGAAGAAGAGGAAAGTGAAGTGGTCACCTGCTGAACACAGGTGGGAGGGAAGTAGACGTCAATAGCGAGTATCCCCACATTCTTTGCCATTTCTGTGTAGCGGGATTTGGCAACGGAAGATCCAATGGAAACAAGGAAAATGGAGCCTCTCGTGCTCGTCTCGGTCCTGCAGGAAGGAAAGAGAGAGAAACCTTGGAAGGTTGCAGAGAGAGAGAGAAAGAGAGTAGTGAGGAGGGTCACATGCAGGTGTTGGAATATAAATAGGAATTTGGAAGCACCCACACCCGCAGCCAGCGAGGTCCTAACGTCCCAGAATGCAGAACTTTGTGAGCTTTTGCTCTGTGACAAATGCAAAGCAGGTCCCTTCTCTCTTTAACCTTTGCTTTCCCCCTTATTTACCACTATTTGCCATTCTTTTAATAACATACCTTACTGTTATTAGTGGAGCTGCGCATTATTGTCATTCACTTATTTGTTAATAAAAGAATTTGAAAAAATATAATTGTATTGCTAATTTATATTTGCAGCAATTATGAAAATTAATATATATATATACACACACGAAGAGAGATCAACTTTCTACTCTTACACCAATATTTAGTGTCTTCATTTTATTTTTATTTAGTATTAAAAGATTATTTAATTTAATGAAAAAACTCAAATTAAATAAAAAATAATGATATATGTATTTAATGAAGATATAAAAATTAATTTTACTTATTAAATTTATTTTTCATAAAATAATAAAAATTAATTATTTTTTAATAATAATTCATTGAATCTTTTAATATATTATATAATTTTTATATTCAAAAAATAATACTAGTATTAAATTCTAATAATTCAAATTGATTTTCTAATTTATAAATATTTATAATGTATAGATTTATAAATTAAAAATATAAAAAACTGGATTTTCAAAATAAATTTTTAAATAATTTGAAATTTTGTATAAATATGGATTACTAAATAAATATATAATATTAAATAAATCTAAAATTTTAAACCCGTAAAATCCTATCTCCTTATTACCTTAAAAAAATTGTTGGTTATATAATAATAACACGATTCATGAACAAATTTTTTAGATATATAATATAATAATCACTAATCAGAGTGACTCACCTACTTAGATTTGGAAAACAAATTAAAATACACTGGTTATACTTATAGCCTGTTCCGGGTAGATTTACATGATCTATGCATTGACTAGTTGTTTAAAGATTAAATATATAAGAAAAAAATTGCATTTTTTAAATAATATATTTTTTATTTTTGTTTAATTTTTTCATAAACAGTTTTTTATTAAGCTTGTATGATATATTTAATTATAAATTTTTTTAATAATAAAATAAATTTTAATTTTAATTTATTGTAAATATAAAAAAATTTATATTATCATTAAATTATAAGTTATCAAATTATTAAAATATTGATAAATATGATAATTATATAAAAAGTTAAATATTTTATAATATATAATTATATAACAGTATAAAATTTTTTATAATAATAATAAATTAAAATTAAATTTAATAAAATAAATTAATTTATTCACGCGGTTAGTAATAATGAATGAATCAATTACAACATGCACCCCGTTTAAAGAATATTTAGTAAAGAACGAGAGATGCAAAAAAAAAAAGTAAAGAACAAGAGATGCAATCATGCTCATGCAACTCTAAACCATGTGCGTTGTGATGCGGGCCATCTTGCACTGGTTCATCCTCATTCTCATGTTGCATGCATCCCAACTTATATTTATTAATTTAGATTAGTATTAAAAATTTTATATTAATATTTAATCACATTTTTATATTTTTTTATTTTTAAAATAATAATTATTTTAATTAATTTTTTTAATAAATTAATAATATATAATAAATAATAATATAAAATTTTTATACTAATAATAAATAAAAAAATAAATTTTATTTATTTATTTATGACTTACTATAACAGAAAACCCTTTACTGAGTTTCTAAATACTTGCTAAAATTCTTTTCTTAAGATTTAAAAAATGAGAATTTAATTTTTTTTTTCTATTTGTAATCATGTCTCCTCAATTCAATGTTGATAACTTATTTTGATCAAAGAAGCAAACGACATGAAAATCAACATCCCTTTGGCTTTGCATTTCATATGTTGGTATAATTAATAATTTGATTGATTAGTTTTTGTCAACTTCACTCTTCATTCAAGTCTTGGATGAATGCTTTCGTAAGGGAACGGATAGAAGATTTCGTGGCTTCTTGTCTTGAAATCAAAATGATAGGCACAACAAATTAAGCAAAATGCACTTCGCTGGCGGGTTTCATCTTCCATTTCATTGTGGGCTACTGTTATTGATTGCATCGCATCATTGCTATTGGCAGTTCGCAGTTGCAGATTGTAAGTTACAACTTTGAATGGGGGCAAGCTAGCCTAGGGTGACGCACTTGATCTCAATTGTAACTTGCAAGGAATGGATTGGAGGATTATGTTGTAGCCATGTGTGACTTTCCTTTTAATTATCATCACATACAATTTGTTCTTGCCTTGGTGTGCACCCTTGTGGTCTCTGATAATTTTTAGGTAAATTAAATATTTTATATTTGAACCATTGTCTAAAATCAAGTCGCTCATCGTAGTAAAATAGGCAATACAGTACAAGTGGATTGTGTTTAACTTTATAAATAATATCAAAGATTCGAATAATAAAATCTTTATTTTAAAATTTCACCTACACAATTTTTATAAAAAAAATAAAGTAAAATGAGTAATATAAAATGTAAGGTGATCGTGAATTGAGTTAAATTTAAAGTGTATTTGTACATAATTCACTTATAAAAATAATAAATTAAATTGAGTTGGGTTAAGTTAAAAAAAAATAATTTATAACTTAATTTATTATTATTAAATTAAAATTTTTTAAATTTAACTCAATATATAAATTTAATCAAATTCGTTAATTATAAATTAAATTAAATTAAAACTCAAGTATTTACCAATTGACCATTCCAATACACAGCCTTAATAAAAGGTGAAGCTGGTCATCCTAAACTACCTGTCCTGCCAGAGGGACACTGCAATGGCATTGGCATCCTCGTGCTTCACATTGGCAACAATAATAATGCATATTTATGATGGGAGTTTTGTCACATCTGAGGTCATATATGTTGACAATCACCACATATGATTATTTTTTTCCCCGCACGTTCCTCGCTTTACACGAGTACACACCATAATTTTTTTTTTCTCCCCACGAATACACGAGACAATTTAGAACTCTGTTTTTTTTTTTGTTTCTTTTTAGTGTTAGTTTTAGAACCCTCTTTAGCCTTAGGCATAATAAGTGACCATATCCAATAATGATTTATTTATTTATTTTTATTAATTTGGTTCAGGTTCTAAAAAATTTTCAATCACACATTATGTTAATGGAAAAAATTTAAGTACATTATCCCATTATTTGGAATGAAAGAAAGAAAATATGAGAAAAATAAAATTTAAAAAATTTAAAATTTTTCTTATTTAGTTGAAGAAAAAATAGAGAGAAAAGTAAAAAAAAAAAAATTCAAGAACAAAAAATTCAAATTTTGTTCTCCAAATTTTCTCTTTAATTCAAAATTTAAAATTTTTTAAATTCTCTCATTTTCTTTCCACTCATCCAAACAATAGGTATATGAAACTTTTCAAATTCGGCCTAGAGTTAAGGCCTACCAAACACACCTTTTAACCAAGTAGTATAAACGCCTAAATTGAATGGGAACTTTTTATGCCTAAATTTAGTCTTACGCAGAATAAGTGTGACAATATCCAATCAACAAAACTAAATCAAAAAATTGATTATTAACATGCATTAATTCAAATAAAAGTAGTTTTAATCCGTTAAATATTATATTAGAAATTCGATACTTAATAAATATAAATGGAATATACATTGTCGGTAGGCTTCTTCCCACGAGAGATATGACCGAAAGCCAAAAGATGTGAATGGAAGAAATGTGAATGAAGCATGCGTTATTAGTAAGTCTTTCCTCACAAGAGGCACAAAAATATAGCATGCATTCTGAGTAGGGATACTCTAGGTACACAAAAAAAAAATTAATAAACTGATTATACTAAAATAGATAGTTAATTTCAATTTATATGTTAATTGATTTAGTTTGGGATAATTTATTTATTTTTATTAATTTTGTTTACATTCCAAAAATTTTTCAATCACATATTATGTTAATGGAAAAAATGTAAGTACATTATCTGAAACCTTTCAAAATTGGCCTGGAGTTAAGGCCTACCAAACACACCTAAACCAACTAGTATAAACTCCTAAATTTAATGGGAACTTAGGCATAAATTTAACGGGAGGCATAATAAGTGTGACAATATCCAATCAACAAGACTAAATTAATAAACTGATTATACCGAAATAGATAGTTAGTTTCATTTTATACGTTAATCAATTTAGTTTGATAAGATTTATTTATTTATTTATTTATTTTTATTAATTTGTTTTAGGTTCTGAAAATTTGTCAGTCACACATTATGTTAATGAGAAAAATATAAGCACGTTATGTGAAACCTTTCGAATTTGGCCCAGAGTTAAGGCCTATCAAACACACCTACCAACTATTATAAACACCTAAATTTAGTTTATATTTGATATGAAAATAAAAATGAGACAAAAAATTTATAAATATATTTTATATTTAATTTTATATACAAAATTTATTTATAAAATTTTTATTTATTTTTATTCGGATACTCAATATATACTTACTGAGAATATAACAAGATAGTTGAGAAGTAAGAAATAGTTACTGGTTTAGCATGTCAAACTATAGCACTATAAAACAGTATTCGAAAGATTAATCTACGAGAATACGGACCAAAAGCTATGGCACTGTAGACCTAACAAATTTATAACTCAACTGCCAAAAAGGATTGACGAGGTATCTGGGGAGAGTCCATCGTGGTTTTCACGAACATGGGTACAAGAAGACAAAGCGGCGGTGTTAGGGCTCCATGTGGTTAAAAGAAATTCACCGATATACCCTTTTAACTGGCCGTTGTGAGGGTGAATAGTTGAGGTTGAAACGTCATTAAGGATTATTTTCTTTGTTTGGTGCTTTTTTTATATCAATATGTGACAATATATTTATTTTTTTGTTTTCACGCCTTTGTTATTTTTTTAATTTATTATTATATTTTTAATGTAATCAGTTTGTGTCAATGCAATTTGATTATATTAATTGTGTCCGTTTTTATTGGCAAATGTTTTAATGTGATATTTAACAAATATTATATATATAAAATTTTAAAATGTTTTTATTTTATTTTAAACTTTAGTTTTTTATTATTATGTTAAAGAATAATTATATTGTGTAGTAAATTTTTTTGTGATAAAGAATAAAGTAAATTATCAATTTAGTCATTCAAAAATTAAGTTAACATTATTTTGATCTTTTAAAAAATATCAACATCAATTTAGTTATTAAATCATAAAATATGATATTATTTTGTTCCTTTAAAAAAATTTACATTAATTTAATTTTTTAATCATTAAAAAATATTATTAATTTAATTTCTCAATTATACAAAACTAATATCAATTTAGTCTCTATTCATATGCAGAATGATAACTTTGATGTTATCTTTTATAATTTAATAATTAAATTGATATTAATATTTTTTAAAAAAATTAAAGTAATGTCGACTTAATATTTGAAGGATAAAATTAAAATTTTACTCTAAAGAATAATATAATTTTGTAAAAAAATATGAATAAAATATTAACATAAAATTATATTATCATAAGTGTAAAGGAATAATGAAAAAAACACACTAAGTATAAAAAGAATTATCATTAAAATTCATAGAAATATAAATTACTTTTGGTGAATAACATAACTACTTATTTTTATAAATGGAGTACTGCAATTTCTGAAATATTTATTGGTGCCGTCTGTTTTTTTGGTACTCAGTTCCTCGCCAACGCTAGCATCGGGATGATAAAGGAGGGGATTGGGCCAGATGAATCCAATTTCATGGTCCAAAGTCCAAACCAATCAGGCTTAGATGATTTGGGCTGGGTTTGAATTCTTTTTTTTTTCATCAAATTCAATTTTTAGTCTCTGCTCTCTAATATTAACGAATAACAAAATTAATAATTTTAAAAATTATTAGTAAAATAAACATAAATTTTCAAATAACGTTAATGATTACATTTTGTGTGTAACAATAACATATAACTTTTTTTTTTCTGGATATGAACAATAACATATAACTTAAGTTTAGTAGTATCCTATAAATATATTTTTACGATATTTGAGTATAAAACTTTTTTGAAACATACATTTTTTAAAAATATTTGGACATTTCCTTTTCAATAAAATATATAAATAAATATAAATAATATTAATTATAATATACATATAAATAAAATTTATTGTATATTATTGCAAATATTTTTTTAATATATATAAAAATACTAGTAAACATGAACATACAGAAAAAAAAAACGTAGCAATTCATATATCAATAGTCTCTTGGTTAAGAGCCATGTATCTCCATGTCTCTTTCTCCACAAAATCTGCATCCAGGAACCTGGAAAGAAAGGCCCATAGCCTGTAAGTATCTTCAAAGTTTGTCAAGAAACCCAGTGCAGCTGTGATCACAGGTATCCCAGAATCATGGTTATGTGTCTTCTTAGATAGGGCCAACCCTTTCACCTCACGTACTCTAGTTTCTAAAGCCCACTGTCTCTCTTCTTCATTCTTGTCTGAGAACCGCATGTTTTGCAAATATGCATTACTTAAAGAGATATTGTTCCGATCTGCTAGCTTCTGTACAAGTGCAGGATCAATCTTTTCTCCTTTCCAATCAAATACATTAAATGCCACAGCAGGTCCACGGTGTGACATTATCTTCGGTCCATATATCCTTATCAGGGAAAGCCCATCAGTTTCAGGATGTGTATGTGGATGTCGAAGACTCGTTAATGCATTTATCAGCCAATTGATCAGATACCTGGCCCTGCAATTAATTTGGGTTAGCCCCGCTGAGTCTGCATGGTCCAATCCTCTGCACTCAATCTCTAAGCTTCCTTTCACCGTGCCTATTCTGTTTCTAGATTCAGCTGATTCAAACAGTGTGTTCAACTCCACAATCTCTGATGATAATGCCCCCTTGTTCTTTACAGACACCTCTTCAATCTCATGCGGAGGACAAGTTTTTGTTTTTATCAGCTGGGTTGACAGCGGTCCAGAGACTGTGCAAGGCAAAGCAGAGCCATCTTCTTGCAATTCAGTATTTGCTTTTGGTTCAGTTTCTTCATCAGCGATGGCAAACTCTTCAGGGAGCTGAGATTGTCTAGATGCTGGGACAAGGCTTACAATTCCTATGCGTGTAGGATTTCCTGAATCTTTTAGAGCAGAGATACTGGATTTCTTGACAAATAAGCACCCAAAACCTGATGGATTTTCACCAAAGACTTTGTAAAATGAACAAACCAGAAAATCAGGCTTAAAAATAGACAGACCCAAGGTGTCCATCTCCTTAGGTCCCAATGCACACGCATCAACCAAGACATGCCACCCATTTTCTTGTGCCATGGACATCCAAATATATGAATATTGTGCTCCGGTAACCCTTGAGTGAATCGGGAAAACAAATAGACCTCTCTTTCTTTTACCCCTTCTACTCATTATCATCTTCTTCAATTTTCTCCTCCGGATTCCGAGACTGGGCCAGTAGAACTCAGCTGACAAGATATGCACTCCTTGCTCCTTGCAGATCTCAATCATCACATCCAATGCCTCGCTGTTGTGGTCATACACTGTGAGGAGTTCTGAATTGGACTGAAATTGGAAAGATTCGGCTACAAGTTTAAAAGCTGATACCTGGTTGGCAATGAAAACCAGGGTGTAATCAGCTTCAGAGATATTCATAAATGCCATGATTCTTTCTCTAATTCTGGATTCTAGTTCTGATTCCTGGCCGCCATAAAGTATCTGAGAATGCAAATTAACCGGCTTGTAGGAGATATCAAAGAAGGGTGGTTCTGAGGCAGATTGAGGCAGTGATGGAGGAGGAGGAGACGATGAAGAAGCAATATTTGAAGTTGTCGGACAGGATCTTTGCTCCTGAGCATAGGAGAAAAGGCCATATCCAGTGTAGTCAAAACAAATGTTGGAGAGATTCAGGTGATGATATTCCTGGGCTCGAATTTGATCAACTTTAAGAGTATTGCAAAACGGAGGGTATGCTTTGATGAAGTTAGTGTATGACTCTTGCAAAGAAAGGAGGGCCTCATGGCTGGTGAATTGGGTATGTGGATGAAGAGTGGAAGATGTGGCCGCAGCAAAGTCGTGGCTTGATCCCGTTACCTTTACCCTAGACTTGGGAGTATTATGGGACTCCTCAGAGGCAAGAAAAGGAAAAGGAGAAAGAAAACAGCCATTATAGCAGGGTTGTGATGCTTCTCCAGCGCAAGATTGGTGCATTTTCTTTCTTTGGCCCTCATACTATTTTGTAATATAATATTGTCTTTCCAGTTGATTTCATTGGAAGCTTCACCAAGGTGTCGTTGTAAATGTCAAATTCATTTCGTCCCTCGACGCTAGCTTGCTTCTTGTACAATGCCTGCATATTATACTTGTTAGATGTGCCTAATATGCATAAAGTAAAGTAAATCTGTATATTATCAAAAATATAAAATATTTTATATATTTATATTTAATAACAATTTAAAATTTTAAAATAAATGATTCATGATTTTAACCTAACAATAGTGTTGACTATAAATTCGGGATAAATTTTATTATTGAACACATTGAGTTAGGTTCGTTCATCAAATTACTGGGTTAGAGATTAGTTCTGTTGAAAATCACTGTCGAGACAGCAAAACTGGCTGGTCCCTACGGACACTTCTTCTCAAGGACCTTGCCGTTAGAGCCCTTCGTAGCCAATACGACTAGTGGTTGTGGTGCCTTGTGAAATGGATAGAAAGGGTATTGGCAGCATTTAACTGGTAGGTTATAGTCTTGAAGATGCTGACATCGAAAACAGAAAAAGGTAAAGGGCAAAGGCAGGGTTTTCACTTTTCACTTTTCATAGTGGACGGCACTATCATGTAGACTTGACTTGGTTCTTCGGAATAATTTTAGTGCGTGTCTGTCCCAAAAGCGCTTGTTTGAGAGTTAAATTTTTTTTTTGAAGTTGCGTTAATATATTTGATAATTATAAAATAAAATTATTTTTTACTTAAAATTAAAATTTTGATTAAAATAACATTTTATTATTTATACGTTAAAGTAAAAATACATTTTAATATTTATTTTTTTACAGTTTATTTTATTTTTTATTACACTTTAATTTATATTTTTTTGATAATTATATATTTTATAATAATTTTAATTAATACTATTTAAATAATATTTATTTTATTAAAATTAATTTTTAAATAAATTTTTTAAAATATATATCATTTCATTTTAAATTTATTTTTAATTAAAATTAAATTTATAAAATTTAATTCAAACCCATGTTTTATCCTGATCTCTGCTGTTTTTTTTCAAATAAAAATTAATAGAGACACGTCACTCAACTAAGGCTTTCGTAATAGTTACTATATTTACTGCCCTTTCATTGTGCGTTTACTGTTTAACGTTTTAGCGTTTAGTGATGGTACACGCAGAAAGTGACAGCCTTTTGACAGTTTGACTTGCACGATGTTTGATTAGCCTGGCCACTTTAGCTCGCATGCCCCATCACTTGGCCCCTATTTTGTATCTTTCCTGAGGGCACTCGTTTGACCTAGTCACCCCGTATACTATAATTTCGTGATACATGGTCTGATATTGGCTTGGAAGTAGGGTTAACGCTTTGTTGGTATTACTTCACAGTGCACACGATCAGCAGTTTTGTAGCAATAGTTCGCCAATTATCTATTATTTGGTCCGTTAATAAGAGTTGGCTCACATTATTTAACATTCAATTAGGATAATTGTATGATTTATTTAAATAAAATTATCTTGAGAAATAATTAATAGTATTATTAAATGTTATTTTTTAAAAATAATAATATTCTTAAACTTATTTAAAATGTTAAAAGAAAATAATCAAATAATCAATGAAAAAAAATTTAATATTTAACACTATTTTTAAAAATAATAATATTCTTAAATATATATATATAATATTAAAAAATAATCAAATTAAAAATATAAAATAGTCAAATAGTCATATTCTTTTTTAATTTGATTATTTGATTATTTTCTTTTTAATATTTTATATATATTTAAGAATATTATTCTTTTTAAAAATAAAATTTAGTAACATGATTAATTATTTTTCGAGACAATTTTACTTACAATATTTATATTTAAATATTAATTTATTTTTTAATTTGACTATTTTATTATTTTCATTAATTTAAAATTTTATTTATGTTTAAGAATATTATTATTTTTAAAAAATAGCATTTAATAATACTATTAATTACTTCTCAAGACAGTTTTACTTAGATATATAGATATTTATATCTTAATATTAATTTTTTTAATTAGACTATTTTATTATTTTCTTTCAACATTTTATATAAGTCCAAGAATATTATTGTTTTTAAAAAATAACATTTAATAACACTGTTAATTGCTTATCAAGGCAATTTTACTTAGATAACTATTAATTGCTTCTTAAAACAATTTTATTTACAATATTTATATCTTAATATTAATTCCTTTTTCAATTTGACTATTTTATTATTTTCATTTAACATTTTATATAAGTTTAAAAATATTATTATTTTTAAAAAATAGCATTTGATAACACTTTTAATTGCTTCTCAAGGCAATCTTGCTTAGATATATAGATTCAAGTAATGATAATACCATATATAACAATGATTCAATTATCACAGCAATACCTACTTTAAGTAATGGATAATCAAGTGAAATAAATGTTGAAAGTATATATTCGAATCTTCAACGATGTGCGTGAGGTAAAGAATATCTTAAAGAAAAAGCAATACTCATCCTTTTAAATGACATTGTTGATAGTCCAATTAAAAAATACAGAAACTCAAATGAGATTGACAAAACAACTAAAAATGTAATTGAACAAAAAATTATGTACCTAGTTGAGTTTCTTAATACTGTTAATTTTTTAGAATTTTCAAATCATTGCTTTCAACTAAAGGAAAAAATGTCAGTTATCCTAGTTATCTATTATTTGGGCCGTTAATAAGAGTTCGTTCACATTATTTGTTATTAAATTATGATAATTGTATGATTTGATTTCGAATTTAAAGATTTTTCATAGTATGTAATTCCATTATAAATATTTGTTAAAGTTAGTGATTTATCCTAGTTATCTATTATTTGGGCCGTTAATAAGAGTTCGTTCACATTATTTGTTATTAGATTATGATAATTGTATGATTTGATTTCGAATTTAAACATTTTTCATAGTATGTAATTCCATTATAAATATTTGTTAAAGTTAGTGATTTATCTTGTTATTGAAACAGAGAAAACCTCCCGCAACCCTAAAGTTGAAAGTATCATAGAAACAAATCTATCATTTGGGTTTGCCGGTTTGTGACTCCCGGATAAGCCCGTTTAGTTTGGCATAGCTGGAAATTGTGGGGCTTTCTTAAGTTCACAATTGGGATTAATTTGGGTTTTGAGGTTTATATTCAATTATGATTGCCAATTAACTAATGATCAGGTAGCTTGGCTTTTAACTAATTAGGAGGTTAAGACCCGTCAATATACATGTATATTAAAATTAGTCTTATACCAATGAATAATTTTGCATAGAATGAGTAAATACATCATTGAAATAAAAATATACTTTCTGCAAATTTTGGTCATAAAATTTTACATTAATTGAGTCTTGTTATACACTCTAAAAACTAGTATCGAAATACACATATTATATTATTTTCGACCAAGTAAAAGTATCTATCATTTACAATTATTTATATTTAATGAATTTTAATGTGTAACATTAATACAATAAATAAGCATTATACAAAGGTCAGATTAGTTAAAATCATTTTTCACGAAAAAAATTTCAAAAAAAGTATAAACATATTTATTTTTACATCAGTGTCAATGAATTTTGATTATAGACCTCAAAAAGAAAATTTGATTGTATATATTTTGAATTGATACTTGAAAACTTATTAGGTTTGATGCAGTGTAGAACCACGTGACACATAAATGCCTCGATCAGTATCGTCCCCTGCACCGCCGTTCTTGCCAACTATATTAATATTTCATTCTATGTGCCAATTATATTCATATCCACCATATCAGTATTCATATTTACTCTATATCTACCACCACATCTCCATTAATCTTTACTGGGACACATGGTACTGTTCCTAGCCTTTCACGACATCGTTCAAATTCTTTTCAAAGCTGATGAGCAGGATATTGGTATATATGATTAATGCACGTGTTGGGCCTCTACTAAAGCTGATTATCAATATCAATATGAAGGAACTTGTCATGTATCAAATGCTAATGATATTGTTGTAGTTAGTCTTTAATTAACTACCTATTGTAATAAAGTCTCTTTGATGATGCTAATGATATTGGTGCTTTTAGAGATTGGTTTGGCACTAACATTTCGGATGCATCAAGGGATGGATGGTAACGGATATCCCTGGAACCACCTTTGACCTTTTACGTGTTGGCTTATCTAGAAATGGCGTAATAACGCCATCCATGATCCTGAGTTTACCTAACCAAGGCATTCAGTTAACCGCCTTACTCAACTCCTTGTAGAATCAGAATCTGCTTACCATGATTCTAGGTTGCATGAGTCTGTAAGCCGTGAAACTATCAGTGTTGCGTGGCATCTTCCTCCCCCTCTCTGGGTCAAGCTCAACTGCAATGAGTCCAAGAGATCTGATGGATTGGCTGGTTGTGGAGACTTGATACGAGATCATGATGATAAGTGGCTGGTTGGCTTTACGAAGGCCTGTGGAGATAGTTATGTGTTTTGAGCTGAGGCTATTGGAGTTCTTAAGGGTCTTAGTCTAGCATGGAACTCGGGGTTCAGAAACCTTCTGGTTGAAATTGATTCCAAAGCTTTGGTTAATAGAATTCATAACAGTCGGATTGATAGAGGAGAGGACGATCAAGTTCTTAGCTATATTCACCAGCTCTTGCATTGTCCATGGGAGGTGTCAATTTCTCACATCTATCGTGAGGCAAATGGTTGTGCGGATTGACTTGCGTCGCGCTTCCATCTTGCAGCAGATGATGTCCTGGTTTTCCGTTCTCCTCCTGTGCAGATGGAGCTCACCTTGATGGCTGATGTTTTACAGCTCGCTTCCAACATAGCTGTCCCTGTTAGCTAGTGTGGTTTTTGTTTGTTGTCTTTGGGCTTTTTAGCCCCCTTTTCTACCAAAAAAAAAAGAAATCAAATGTTAATTGTTGAGGGTGATTTGAACCCATATCACAACCTTAATCCGGTGCCTTGGACCAACTATGTTGTCTCAATTCTCAACCTTGGACAACGTTTTAGATTAGAGGCCTTAAGCATATATCATTAACTACAAAGAAAGTATTTTTATCGTGAAAATGAGTTATACTCTTAGACATGAGGACTGCGATTTGATTTTTTAGAGTTACATTTCATGGGAAGGAACATACCATTTTCGCTCCCAACTCATGAAAATTAGGTTTATGAGATAATTTAAATGAATCAAACTTTATGAGAATACTCACATTTTGCATAATCTATATACATTTTATTAAAGCTGACTCTTGCAAGTTTTATTAACTCATATCATTTTTGTTGTTGATTTGGCATTTTCAAAAAATTAATCAAATATTCTTATATAAATATGATGTAGACATAATGTAATTAAGTTTCAATTGATGATATGCACTCTTTCTCTCACATATGATGTGGTTAATTCATGCCTTTTCGATCACTTCTCTACATTTGTTCTTTTAACATTTGCCTTTTCATCATCTTCAATTACATGAATCACTTTTATTTTAACGGATTCTGAAAATCTTAACAAGGTTGAATAAGTTTACATCGTTATAAAATATATTAATTACATATTCAAATCAATTAACTGCATATTCAAATCATGAACTAACATGTAATTATAAAAATATTTATAAATTCTATTTAAAAAAACTAATTATACGCGCATTGCGTGGTTTAAAAGGTTAGTACTTAACTTCTTATATATATTAGTTTAAAAATTAAATAAATAAAATGTGAATAATTCTTATATGGGGAATGCATGCGGCCCCAACAAGCTGGGATATCGCCTCCGCGGGAGACAAATTTCAAAAATTTGACAACCCCTCCAAATAAGTTAGTATTGAATTAAATTTTATTTAACATTTCTCGAAACACTAAAAGTACGCCTGGTTGAGGAACTTCAAAATTGTGTTTGAAATCATTAAAATTGAATTTGATTTAAATTAATTTAACTTATTTTTTTTGAAACTTTTTATAAAAAATAAGATTTAATTTTATTTATAAATCAAATTTTATGTTTAAAACACTTTAAAGATGATTGAAATTTATTTTATTTTAATAATTTATTTTATTACTCTTATTTAGATCAGATAAGTGAATAAATTAATAAAAATAAAATAATCAATTAAACTAAAATTAAATCAAATTCACTCAAATTTAACAAAGTTTTTGAGTGAATTTTTAATTACACAAATCTAATTGATCTCTAAATCAAATAAATTTTCATTTTATCTTTATCAAATATAAAATTTCATTTACAAATCAAATTAATTCTTAAAACATATCATTCTTTTTTGTTTTTGGACTTCTAAAACATATCATTCCAAACACACTTAAAATGAACTTGCAAGTAAGATTGCCTGTTTTTGAAAACGGAAACTCTCGGACAAGATCGATCGTTTGCTCAGAGAAAATAAAGCACGTGTCTGAAGGAATTGAATAATGTCATGCTTGTGTCTAGCTAGTCAATTTGATTATTATTTGTTTATGAATTATTAACATTTCCGGCCCCTTTTTACGGTTTCCGACTCTAGAGTCTAGGCCATATACATGAGTTATAATGTACGAAGTTTGTCCTCCAAAAAATTCACTTTGATTTTCCACAGAATTAGTATTAATTTATGAAGTCATCCGCAAAATCTCTGTTCTATTCATCACTACCAAAATTCAAGCATCTTTGCCAGTAGTTCAGCTTGTTATTAATATCATTGGAAGGGACTCATAATTGCGTACTATGAATTAGTCTATGAGATCTGAATAATTCTATTTGTAAAGCTCAAGGGATAAATCAGCAGGATCCCCAGCACTGTTTACATCTTATTTTCTCCACTCAAGGCAATTCTTGGTTAGGTAACCGCAGCAAATAAAGCAGCTGGAAAAGTCAAATTGGTAAGATAAGGTTCAGACTTAATTTGCGGGATGATAAGGTTCAGAGTTTGTTCTAGGTCCTGGGAGGTTTCAACTTCTAATTAAATTGCTAGCTAACATTGTATTAGCACGCATTTTAGTCGTACAGTACCCTCCATGTACAAGATGAACCAGATGGAGTCCTCACTCCACAGTACTCATTGCTATGATTGCTTGGAACTGTATGTTACAAATTATGAATGCAGCAAATATTTTTTAGAAGTTCTTGTATTATTCTGGAGTAGAAGAGATTTTTAAATGTTCAACGAGTAAGAAATTTCTCATATTATGTGTCATTTAATCATAATTATATTAATTTTATAAATAATTGTTATTTACTTAAATTAAAGCTTTTTAAAGATAGTAATAATTTATAAAACTAATATGATTATACCATTAAATGATAGAAAGTAAGAAAAATATTTTACTTCTTGAACACCTAATGATTTTTTTTCTTGGAGTAGTACTTTTTTTACATCATGTGCTTACATTTATCTTGTATATATTTGCACAGAGTACAAAAAAAGTATTTACTTACTTGCACTTTACATAGGATCCAGAAGATCAGAACAATTAAGAAGATGCAATTAAGAAGTTCTTGCATTTACATTATTAAACACAGCACACACACAAAAACACGAGCAATTAAGGAATTAAAATATATATATAGAAACTTAAGTATATATAGCACTTTGATTTGGGATGAATTAATGATACACATACCTTCAGATATCAAAAGGGTCGTTCCCACGATGGTCAATCTGGAGCATAGGTTAAATAAGCAAGAATCAGATGCAGGGCAACTCTCCTTTGGCAGTTCATACGAATTGAAAATACACACAAACCAAGATATATAATTGATTGATGCACATGTTCTTGTTCGGAACGTGGCGCATCTGCCAAAGGAGAGAAGCCCCGCTGCTGGTTCGCTTAGTCGTTCTCAAACTCTGCTGCAGGAGCCACAACATCTCTGAGTGAGAGGCATTTATAATCGGCTGAAGTAGTAGCATATGCCTCAGGATATCTTTCTGCGCATTCCATGCAAAGCTAATAGGCCTTCTTTGCTCGCTTTCGCTTGTATTACTCTCTCAGAGATGCCCTCTTTCTTTCTTTAACCTATAAGGACCTGGCAGCAAAATCTTGGCCTGGTGGTATATGCGGATATACCTTGTCATATTCTTCTTTGATTGTTTTTCTTTTACTTTTCCTCCAATTTTGTTTGCACATGTTTTCTACTCCAAATATCAAATAAGGGATAAGCCTAATTCTTAAATTTTTTGTTTTTCTTTTTACTCAAAAAATCCATATCAAACAAAAGCTAAGTAACTGAAAACTCAAGCCTTCCACAGCAAAATTACTACCCCGCATATGCATTTTATATTTTTATTTTAATTATTCCACTGCATTTTTAACTCTATAACATTTCTTAATTTATATAATATGTAAATAACAATAATATTTTTAAAATTTCTGGGTAGACACACACATTAATTTTTTAATAATCAATTTTTTTCTGTTAATCTACATAATGAAGCATGGCTCTATTACAATAGAAAATTGAAAAAATCAAATATTTTTTAAAACCTTAAAAACTGTATTATTATCAATCAAAATTTTTGCAATTCACTTATATATAGGAGAAAATATTATTTGCAGACATTAGTCTAATAATTGTTTTTTGTATAACTTGCTTGCCTTTGATATAATTTTATATCATTATAAGTCACTTATATTATTATTTATTTATATTAAAATCAATGATATAAATAAGAGATATAATTACAGATGCGTAAACAGCATATTAAAATCATTATAAGTCACTTATATTATTATTTATTTATATTATTATTATTTTTAATTGTATTTCACGGATTGCTTGCAAGATTCTTTTACTAGCGAAATAAACAATGAGCACTTAAGCCACTACGAATGGATTAATAATGAGGAGTTTGAATAATTTACAAAAGATTATAATTTATAAGTCTAAATATCTGGAAAAAAAAAAACACAATGGGCACTTGATTTTACCTTTCAATTAAATTACAGAAGCATTAAAATCTTGATTCATTGAAAGCTTATTCCCTTAGCTTATACCATAGAGTATAACCATTCGTATGCCCTCTTTAAACTTAAATTCTTTGAGAATGCTAACGAGGATACATAGTTCAATTGACATTGAGTTGGTTTGGTGCAAAAATTTTAGTTTCGATTTATATTAATTTTTTGTTGATAGATGTCGATTAATTATGGTACGTCATGCCTTCTTGTGAAACAATTTATCCACCTCTTAAATCTTTTATACACAAAAAAAAAAAAAATCTCTGAAAAGATATTTAATGACTTATCATTCGAAATGCTTTACTAGCTAAATGAATTGACACACAAATTTCTAAAATATTGCAATATAGTTCTCTATATTCTTATTTGACTATCCTTACATAATACCCCATCAATCCCTATACTATATAACTCCAAATTAACCTCGTCCTGTGCAACTAGTATGATTTACGGTATAAAAACTAGTACTCCTTCCATTGTAATTGAAACAAGAAAAAAAAGGAATATTCTTTCTTTTATTTTTTCTTGGCTTCGATCGAGCAAACAAATTAAGGGATAGTATTTCATTGCTTATTTTTCTCATTGCAAGGTAATCTATAGAGTATAGATTAGACTCTCTCAAGAATTGTTTTCACTTTTTCTTCTCAGTGACCTGGCACCTCAAGCAGAGAAAAACCACACTATAATACAACTTATTACTGTGTTCCATCATCAGCAAGTCTCTCTTTCAATATTTTGACTCCCATATACCTGCACCAAATTAAGAAAAGGCAACCACCATTAAGATATCTAGAACCTTAGGATGAGCAAAAGCTATTATATATATATATATATGAATGGGATACCTTCCGAGCATCATAACAGTGGCTTGAGGATTGGTTCCCGGAGAATAATTAAAGGTGGAACCATCGATAACGCGCAGTGCATCCACACCAAGAACCTTGTAATCGCCATCAACAACCCTCCCAACCTGGCAGCCCCCATGATAGTGCCATATGGTCATCACAGTGTCTCTGCAGAACTGCTCCAGAGACGTTGAAGCATTCACGTGTTGAGGCAGCAAGTTAACCGGGGAACTTGCAGTCATGTTCAGCAGCACTGGCACTGGCATGTTCTCGTATCTGAATGGCGAGAATGCCTTGGATTCGATTATCTTCTCGATGGTTCTGATGCCTTGGACGCATCTCTCCAAGTCTCGGGGGTCCTTGAAGTAGTTGAAGGTCACTAATGGGTTGTCATTAGGATCACGGGTTCGGAGCTCCGTATGACCCGTTGAAATTGGACCCATGATTTTTTCCAGGATGAATCCGCCTCTGAACGCTGCCTCGTCGAGTCTGTCCATCAGTTCGATTGCTTTTGCCACGGCTTCCGGTGTCCTTTGCTTTGGGGGCACCTTTGAGAGTTGGCCAATCTGCATTTGTCATTTGTGAATTGTGATATTCCAATTAAAAAAATGGAAAATCCTTAACTCTTATAATTATTCATCTAAAATATTTCCTCACTCTAAGTTCTTTGTTTAAAAAAATTTATGAAGTGTTTGGGCTCACAGAAAGGAGTTGCACCGTGTACCTTGGGGGAAAACATCCCGTAGTCTCTGGGAGAACCACCGGCAAAGTTTTCGCCGCTGGCGGCTTCAATGTAGCTGCCGAAGCTGGTGATGCCGACGACCTGAATGAGGGAGACCTCTACGGGGACAGGAGATGGGACGAAGATGGCGTTCATGGGGTTATCAGACATTCCCTGTCCTACCAAGGGCTGCTCCATTACCACACTGATGTTCATCTCCACAAGGTGCTGCGCCGGTCCAATTCCACTCAGCATCAGAAGCTGTGGGCTTCCAAGTGCACCTGCTGACACGATGATCTCGCTCTTGGGCCCACGCTTCAGGTATGCCTTGTGTCGGGCCCCCCATGCGTCCCTGAATAATACTCCATGGGCCACTGGCCTTGATCCACCTGTTCAATTTCACGAATCACAAATCATTAAATGGGCCACCAAATAAGATTGCCCATTGCATTTTGTTTCAGGCTCAACGTCTGATAGAGATATACAATGAAGAATTAGACCGAAAAAAATATGATGAAAAATCTTAAAATAAAGCTAGAAAAAACTCCGGTTTTTGTTCGCTTCACTGCAAGTCTCTCAATTTTATCATATCATATAAGATATAAAATGAAACTGTGGGAGCAAGAGCATGTAATTAATAACAAAGATAATGAAAAGCACCTTTCTTTCTAAACAAGATCCTATCCACGGTGGCATGCAAAAGAACAGAAATTCCAGAGGGGTTAGCATATTGGAGAAGATCAGCAGCGGTGTGCCTGTAACCATGCGGGTCAAAGATGGTACCCCCAACCTTAGTCCCATTAATATGATCGTAGGTGAAGCCATTGTAAGGCACCACCCCTATTTCCACTAGACCATCCCGCACAGCTGACTGCCACTGCCGCATCGGCGGCTCGAATGCCACCACCCGCTCCACCCACTGGTACGACTCATTCACTAGCCTTCCGTCCCAACCCGCTTCCCTTACGACCACGATCAAAGGCACACAAGATATATAAATCCTCGTCCATTCATAGACCATGCAATATTGTGCATAAAAATTAAGATACATGATTGCGTATTGCGTTACCTTACATATTGAGGGCTTGCGCGAGTGTAGAAGCCGGCGTTCAAACAGCTTCCGCCGCCGAGCACGCGAGCTCTGGAGTTAATGACGCCATCTTGGGAGATGAAGCGCTGGGCGGGAGAGGTAGGGGACGTGTCGGAGAGTGCAACACCGAAGGCGGCTAAGTCGGTGATGTTGGGGTTGCCATAGGGCGAGCCACCACGTTCAAGCAGCAGAACGCTGTACTTTTTGGACAGGGTCGCAGCCAAAGGGCAACCCGCGGTACCGCCGCCGAGTACGATGTAGTCGTAGAAGGAGATGTTTGGAGCTGAGGTTGCATTGCGCATAAACGTGTAATTCGGAGCTGTATATATGCACAACACAAGGACAGGACAGGACAGTCTCTGAATCAGAATCCATTGTTACATTTCACAAGGAATCTTGATCTTCTCCAACATTGTTTTGCAGTTGCTAGTACCCAGTCTATTGGTAAAACCGTAAAATAAAAGAACATTCCTAGCTAGTGTTATGGCAAGAGGTGCAAGACTTATCCAGAACATCCTTTAATTAAGTTAGAGATCAGGTCACGTGATGGAAATTTTAAACATGGTTTCATTTGATTACACAAGGAACAAATATTGTTTTGTTCCTTTTAATTAAAGCGTTAGACCCACATGGGAGAGGGCTTCCCCTGCCCTCCACATGAATATGACCTAGACCTAACTAAAGAGGAGTAGATGAGGTCCTCAATCACCAGAAAAGTTACCAAACGTTTTGAATCGACCATGAGGCTTTCTTTTCCGTCTCTTCCTTTCTCACTGAGCTATGATGAAGTGAATGTTTTCCCTGTTTTCCCACTTGCCCTTTTTTTATTTGGCTTAATTAAAAGGAAAGAAATTAAGAAATGAAAACTATTAATGGAGGCAAAGGCAAATAAAAATGAAGATTCAAGATCAGCACCTCTCATTCTCAAGTTAGGACTTAGGACTCATCTCACCGACCGACCCATGTAATAATGAAAATACCCAAAACCAACCCATTCGGTCACCCGTGAAGTACACCCATTACTTATGACTACATCCCGTTTTGTCCATCTCGGTCATCTACGTGATTTATAAAGCAAATTTTAGCGATCCATTAATCCCAATAATTGACAAAATTAAGATTAAATCTGTGACTGTCTACGTCTAACCATTATCTCATGCTCCTCTCAAACAACTTTTTAGTCTTCTGTAACATAGTAACGTTATTCTTGCACTTTTTTATATCTATTTCATAGTTAAAAAAATAAAAAAAAAGAAATAAAAAAGTAAAAAGTTAGTGAATTTTTCTCTCTTTTTTATTATAAAAAGTAGAAATATGAAAAAGAATTTGTAAGAATATAAAAGAAACATTTTTGTTTGCAATAATAAACCTGAGATTACACTTTTCACGTAAAGGAATACATGTGAACTTTACCGATAGAAACATGCAAAAAGGTTTCCTCCGTTAGCATAATACTGCTAGAAATTAAAGTCCTTCCGCCATTTACTAATTAAAGACTCAACAGAACGTAGACCGTACTATAACATTACTAATTACTAATCAAATTCCATCCAGACACTATGCACGGAGCATGTTTCACTCTGCAATCTAATCAAACTGCAGTCAGCTACTAACCAAATTAAAACAGAGCAGAACAAAGATTTATAATTACCTTTCTCGGAGGCACAATGTTCAGGAGAGAAGAGAATCCCAGCAAGAGCAGCAAGAATCAACCTCCACCACCAAACACCCATTACAGCCCACACTTGTCTGCCACAGCACACAGCTAAGCTTGAAGTAACAAGGCCTGGTGAATGGAATTTGGTTATGTCATACTAAACCAAACCAACCCTTCTTCCTAATTATATAAACTGGAAAGCCCAACGATCTTGGCGGCTTTTAGTTTGACCAATATAAAGATCACTTACTGTTTCTATCGCCGAAACCAATATGATTTAATGTCGCGTTGCATAGAATCATGGCACGCAGTGATTCAGGAAAGTGCACACATTGTGGTATGTTCACACCCAGGTGCCCTTGCCTTGCCCAACTTATAGCACTAATGTTGTTTCGGAGTGAGCAAACAAATACTGTGGGTAGTTATTTGTATGGGGAGGAAATGTCAATTTCAATTGACTTAATTGAGTGATTTAGAGAAGAGTTGAAACATAAAAGATGGAAGACAGTTGGGTTTTGTTTATTAATTGCACCTAATAACTGCCAAACGATGTTGATTGTGTCTAAAATGGGTGGAGGTGGCCATCATACTCTTAAATTTCCGGATATACAGTTTTGTGAAAACGATTATAGTTATCATGTGACATATAAAGTGATATATTAATTTAAATATTATAATAGAAGATCCAATATATTAATCATGACTATTATTCCTTTTTGATATTAAACTCTGAAAAGATAAATTAACAAATAAATGTATTCTTACCATCCGCTTTTATCTGTCGTATAAAAATTTTTTTTATTCAAAATTATTTGTTATGAAAAATATTAATAAAGTATTAATTAATTTTTTTTACTTTTATCCTTATCTTTTAATCAAAAAAAATTAGTAAAGTAAGTAAATTTTAAAAAAAATATTAATAAAGTGAGAGAAAGAATAATTTAGTCATATTAAATTATATATTTTTATAATTAAAATTATTTAATAATTTTATTAATATTTGTACAAAAATCTTAATAATAAATAAATGTGAACGAGAGAGTAATAAGAAACTCCATTTATTGTTGTCAAGATACATAAACAAAAATGAAAATAGAAGAACTCAGTTTATAATTTTATATGTTGTCCATTAACACACCCAGTTAACTCAACAATTGCAGCAAATTAACCTCACCCCCTAATTTGGGGACTCATCAAAGCTTTGTAACGTTCAATCAGTTCACATGCCCTCCGTTGAGTTAGAAACAATGTTGATGGAGTACTAATTAGTAATTACAAGCTACGTCTAGCATTACTTGCAATCGATCATTTAATGGGATTCAACGACTTCGGTTCCAAGTTGTTCAGATTCAATTAACGATGTGGAAAGTTCATTAATACGCTATCTTGTAGATGGACCGAAGTAAATCGTTCCAAACTTCAGGTCGTTGCATTGATTACGGCTCCACATACAGGCATACATTCACATCAGAAGTAAAATATTTTTCTTATTTTTTTTATTTAATAATAATAATTTTATAAAATATTATTATCTAATTAAATTAATTTTTTAAAAAATAATAATAATTTATAAAATTAATATAATATTTATTAAATGACACAGAATAATATCTTTCACTTTAAATACCTACAAATTTTTTAACAGCTAGTAGTAGAACAAGCACATCTAGGCATCTTCTCTTCCTTCGGTTTCGGTTGTGTTGTGGGGACCACGAGACCATGTGGTGTGGCCATTGTCTTTCCTTATCGTTGAGGGAGACCATGGCAATTATTGGAGGACAAAGTTACACAAAAAGTTGGATCATGAGGTTGATGAAATTCGATCCCCAACTCCTGAAATGGAAATTTTTTCTGAAGTCTTACTGCATTACTATTTGGAGTTGTACGTATTACCTGGGAATACCTCTCCTAATATGCAATTTACAAATAAAAACAGTGATGTGTTCTTGTTGACGACTAGAGTAGGCGACTGACTACCAGAATTCAGATTATTATAACATTTAGATAAACAGTGTCTTTCATGAATAGTTTTAAATTTGAGCCTTCCTGTGGGACTCATTATATAGCTCAATCATGATGGTAGTCTCTTGCTGTAATTTTTCTTAAGGTGGGTTGTGATTAATTGTAAGGGTTTATTTTATTAAGGTGGCTTGAATCAACGTAATATTTTATTAATATGATGTATATAATAAAAAAGAATCTCCTAACAATGAATTTGTAAAAAAAAAAAATAGATATCTAATAAAAAATTATTTAATGGTAAACATCCATTAAGTGTAAAACTTGACAATTATATCATTCAATGACTTTTATTAAAAGAACAATTTTCATCAATCCAAGCGTTTAGTTATTATAACTAATTCTTATGTAAACCTAACAAGTAAAATTTGTTTAAAAACAAGTAAGAATAAATTAAATATGTGATCAAATTAAATTTTTTATTTAAAAAGTAAATTATATATATTCATTTTAATACATTTCAATATAATATAAAATTATCTTGTATAAAAAAGATTAATATAAAATGATCTTGGGTATATTTAAAGTTTTATAAACATAATAAGCATGATGCAAATTTTCAATCAAACACAATTTATCCTATAAAAAGTTTATGAGTAATGCTACATAGTTAAAAAAAAATAAAATTTTTAATAAAATTTAATTAAAATTAAAAATAATTATTGAAAAAAATAGAGTGATAAAAATTACTCATCTAAGTTAACAAATATATCAAATCACCTTGTAAAAAAATTAAGCAAAAAAATTATAATTATATAATATTTTTGAAAATTTATTTATCGGTGCAAAATTAATTTTGATGTACACTATTTTATTTATATGCATGATATGCATAGTGTAAACTTTGAATATAACGGTTATTTTCAAGTGATATATATCCTACACATACACATACTTTTTTTTTCTTGACTACAATACACATAAGCAAAATGATAACAAATTGATGCAAAATTTTACGAGCATGTCCCACATATAATACATTTTCAATGGTCAATTTTCAGTTAAATACATGCTACAACAATTTTATCAGCATTTAATTTGTGTGTGAGAAAGAGAGAAAAGAAGAGAAGCGTTGGATTTGAACGAAGCAGCCTAAACAAATATATAAATATTTCATTGCCGCATATTCATCAATACATAACTGGTCTGGGGTAAACCTTTACAAGCTTCTCGTTGCTGCTTCCACTAGATCTTTCTTTGCCTGGCGTGATCGGAGGCAAATAAAGTATTAGTGGAAGAAGCAAAAAGAAGCTAAGGGCAAGGACCCACTCCATCTTTATCATAAAAAGAAAGGAAGTTAGGAGGAGGTAATATTACAAAAAAGTATTGTCATTTGCTTTCAACTTGTATACTCCCCTTCTAGCTAGACGTTATTCTCCTTACTCCTTAGTTTCAAAATGTGCAGCCGCACAAAAATTATAGTCTCCAAAAACTTCCATCTTGAATCGCTGCACTGCCTCTATCAGACGAGCTAAATTCATCAAGCTACATTTGAGTTAGCTACTACTCAATCTAGCTTAGATAGTATACAACAAAAGGCTCCAAATTATTCACCTGTCAGCTGGAGTAATGCCAATGCCATAACACTAAACCCACAGAAAACAACTAAAAGCTTCCCTGCCATTGATTTGGGACAGCCTTTTAGAACAAAGGTAGAAAAACAATGTTGTTTTTTTGTGATTGTAGAGTTGTGGCACTAGCATTACTCATCCAACTGTATATTACCATATGATTTCTTCAGAGAAAACATCACCTCATATTTTATAGCCTGTCACCAGATCCAATGCCAGTCACTTTTCATGCTTGCTCATGCATAGAGATAGCTGACAAGTCATCATGTCTAGACCATTTTTTCTTCTGGATTTTTGCCTTTTCTGGGTCAACGATCTCAAGAGCACCAAGAATGCACTTGCGGTATGAAAAATCTTCAACAGTACCATCAGTCCGTACTATTAGGAAGCAGCGGGAATCCTTATATTTAGGATGCCATCCAACCTGTAAATAAAAAAGAAAAAAGGCATGGGCATTTGGCCACGAGAATGAAGAGAACTTTAGTATACAATGCTTTTGATTAGTGAAAATTTTGACATTGGCAACACAAGCATCTCTTTCTTAATCTCAGTAATATGAGGGGGGTATCATGAACCAACTATCTCAAAAGCTTAAGTTATTAGATGAAGACATATGAATGGTGTTATATCTCTAACGCATCCCCTCACGTAAGAGCCCTTTGAGCTTGAAGCATGGACAACGCACAGGTCCAACTTACCTTGTGCTGAAATTCAATCTAATTGTGAAGATTGGGGACGGCAAGGATCAAACTCCTGGCCACTTGATCATAGAGGTTTTAATACCATATCATGAACTAACTATTTCAAAAGCTTAAGCTATTAGGTGAAGATACATGAATGTTTTATATCTCTAACAGGAGAGATTGACCAAATTATGCTTGTAATCTGGTCCCTCTAAATTCATTAGGTTCTATAATGTATTTAGATGTTTGGATAATTATTTTCTTAAAATAACAAATAGAAAAATTTCCCAACTTAAAAAGTGCTCCAAGTTAATATACAGTACCTTTAAGGAACTAGGTTTCTGAGTAGATAAAAATGTCAATTTCAGTGGATTTATATGGCCAGTAAAACTTTGAGTATGGGCAAACTACTGAACAAGGTCATCACTTACTCTGTACACACATTAGCATGAAGAAAAAAAACTAAATTTTGACTGCACATATCCAAACCTCCTTCACACAATCACACATACCTTTATGTCTTGTGGTCCAGTGCCAATCTTCTCATTTCTACGAGGATGAAAATACAAAACCATCAGCATCGTTGACCTGTCCCTCTCACTTAGTTGTTGATCAATAGAATATCTACATAGACAACAGCCAGGTTTAACAATTATTCTGCAAAACATAGACCCTCAATCATGGTAAGGGAACCTAGACAAACACAAGAATTGCATCCAATAAATATATACCTTGAGCTTAGTATCAATACAGAAAATGAACAAACTAACACGGTCAGAAACCAAGCGATATTCAATATTAATATTAGCAGAGCCACTAAATATCCACGTGAGCTTCCTGCCAACTTTGGATAATAATTAAAATATTTTCTGCTTTCAAAGACACAAGCATCTCCCAGGTACAATTATGCTAGAAAGTTGGCATCTTTTACAGCTCCAGCTCCAACGAATTAATTAAAGTAAAATTTATTTGATGTACAAAGGAAATTTTAAAGCTAATATCACCATAAGATATTTTGTTTAAGGGGAAAATGTAGTGAGGATAAAAAAGAGCATATCAACTACACATTCTTGCCTTTAGCACACAACTTACCTTTACTTCTAATAAAAGTCATATAAGATAAATTGATAGCAGTGTCTCAGAAAAACTTGTTGCTGGTCATACTTAACATATAATACAGTGATACTGCTACACAGAAAATGAGTTCATTAAAACCTTTCCTTCCAAACAACAGGCACTATGCTTTCAATGATTACCCAATATAAGATACAGCATAAAGCCATAAACCCATTGTACTCAAGGAACAACTATTTTAAGATTTTCAAAAAGTGAGACCAGAAGAAAACATTAATTAATGATCATACAGCAGAAAATACTAGGATGGAAGCACCTAACTGCAAGAAACTAACATGGCTGGCATAATAATAGTACATATAATCTGCTAGTTCAGTTCAATATAATGCACACTATATATGGTATTGTAAATGTCACTACACAGAATATACAGTGATTTAGAACTGAGACTTTATTTGCGGCCAATTAATAAACAACAAACCCTATTAGAGCATAGAAAAGCTATACGTGGAATATCTTACTTGTTCAATATGCACTTTGATGCAAAACTCAGCTTTCGGATATCATTTACAGTTACGGAATTTCTTATCAAGCTTTTCAACTTTTTGCACCCTTTCAAGGCATAACCACCATTTTTATACCTAGACTCAGACCCGTATTTGTCAGATAAATAGTTTCGAGCATCAGGGGTACCAATCTTTTCATTCAGCTGGTCAGAATTGGCTTTTAGCAGGTTATACACATCTCCGGACTTAGAAAGCTCTTGTCCCTGATAAATTCTAATAAAGGAAATGTTAGACCATTAAATGACAACATATTACATGTACAACTTGTAAGGTACAAGATACACATATACAGACTTAGCAAGCTCTTGTCCCTGACAAATTTTAATAAAGGAAATGTTAGATCATTAAATGACAAAATATTACATGTACAACTTGTAAGGTACCAGATAATTCTGTTCCATAACCCTAAAGCTCTTAAAAGCATTTCCTTCCCCAGCCCAACCCCAGAGAAAATATCCACAACTATAATGCACTTCACATTGTTGCCAGATAAACGATGACCAAAGCAGATAAAAGTTTTCTAGATACAGAAAATTAACTTGTACGAGATAATAGTGACAATTGGAGAAACCAGACCAACAAACCTCAAATAATATAGAAAGCAGTTGAAGTTAATAGAATGTATTCCATATGGCTACACTTGAACAGGGAAAAAGTCAATAAGAAAGCCTATAATAAGCACAAGGAGGCTGCTGCGTTTTTGTGAGGAGTTTGGACAAAAGTTTTAAGATATTAGAATGAAAATTTCCACCACCAACAGGACGAAATTTTCCAGAACTTGTATATGTCAGATATCAGTTTTCTAAAAAAATCCAAAAAAAAAAAAATTTCAGATTAATTGAGGACATGGAAATGTACTTATAAATTAAAATCCTTAAACAACTGCCTCGGACATTCTTGGGTTCTTTGAAAATGTAATAATATTCATGATCCATTAAATTCTGATTTGCAGCTAGAATTTTTTTTTATTAAAATTTGCAGCTAGAAATTTTATAGATAAGAAAACCATTAACTTCACCTTCTCCGAGTATATGATATCAAACTGTCCACCTGTCCCCATGGACGGACAGCTTCCCCAAGCCAATGCATCTAGGCTCCCCCGGAGATTGTCCATGACACCAGACTTAGCAGCTTTTATAAAACAATTACCGGGATTCTGTAATAAGATTCCAGAATTTGAACAAGAATTATATGGCTATTATAATCTCCTTATGTGATAAATCATGAAGAATTCAACTAGAATCATAAATGTGAAAACTGACAGAAAAGCATGCTTGCACAAAGGGTGATGAAACAGATGCATGTTGTCTTTGCCGTGCCATGCCTTTAGCATTTAATCCCACAAACTCTCCACTAGCTGATAGACTATTGGCAACAAGACGCAGATGCTTAGGAAGGATTGCCTTGCCTGTATCAGATGTTGCAAATGCCAAACTCTACATTTAAAACCATATGTTAGTAAATTAAATACGCATTGCCATATATTCCAGTTGGAGCCTAAATAAAGGGGGAATGTTATTAAATCATACACACATGGAGAAAATATTTCCACCCTGCATCTATTCCATAGGCTGAGCAGAAATGATGAATGTTATCAGGATGACTACGTGTCCAGTCAATCAAATGCATTATCTGGTGACAATGATCTATGAGTACACCCCAGAATCCTCCACTGCCAGAGTCACCAGACATAGTAACCCTCAAGTACAGTTCACCAGAAGAATCATTAGATTTTGATACTTTTGACCGGTTACTCCACAGAATATCAACCTTCGTGATCTCCAGAAATCCTAAAGAACATTCCAGGAAATCATGATGTTGACTGTATATGAGTGTATTTTACCGTAACAAATAATACATATCCATGCATGTTGAAAGTCAGATATAGTAAAACCGGTGATAAAAATTATGCTTAATACATTAATTATAGAGGCCTCATTTTTTAAACTTACATGAATTCGCCAAAACAGAAAAAACTCAAAAATCACAATACAGACAAATGCAAGGCGCTTACAAAAGAAATCAAAATCAGGGCACTTGCAAAATGAACCAATAATTCAAAGTTCCTGCTTTAGAAGGTCATTTAGTTTTTGGTAAGTCTTAAACACTCCTGCATTTTTTGGCCTTTCAAATATTGAAATGCTAAAATAAATGTTAGAAATTCAGCAGTTCTACATCCAAAAAAGAACATCTAAATTTAGTATTCCTTTAATAGCAAATACAGATTCCAGCTGCAAATGGAATTAGCTGTCAGACAACAATCTCATATTGTTCAACCAACAGTTACACAAGAGTCTCATATAGTGTTGAGAACATAACTGGACATTCTGCAGGTAAAGCCTTTAAGGAAATTAGCAGAGGGAATTGAAAATGGACCTTTTAAATCCATTTAACTTTCCTAAGAGCCAAATCAAGTGTAAAATTTTTTATAACAAACATGGAATCATAAAAGTTGATACAACTATAAGGAAAACTTCAGCTGTCATATATGCAGCAAAAACATGCTTTGGACTTGAACAACAGTTGAAGAATGTTCTGGCTATATTTCTGCTTATCAACATAATTTCTAAAGGCTTGTGTACGACTCACCATACTAAACTATAAATGACATCTCCAGAAACATAATCAGTGATGATTCAAATGGATATATAGATCTCTACCAACCTTTTATAGCTGTTCCTAAAAGGAAAGGTATCATCAAGTCCCGAACAGTATCCAGTTGTATGGAATTCCTAGTGTTTTCAACAATTGTGACAGTGATGCAATCTTCACCGTCCTGTTCTTCTATGGAAATATCTTCACCTTCCTTAGCCATGTAAGCTGCAGAACATTTCCTGCTATTTCATTTTCTGAGTCAACAGGGATTGTAAAGCTCCAAGCAAGATAACAAATATTGCAGAAAAAAGTTAGAGAGATAATATAAGCTGTATAGATTATATTGTCTATCACCACTACCATCTTGGGGGTCATTATTTATTCATTATATAAAGTTGTAACACAGCATTCCTCTTCTTGAGAAGGAAGTAGTCCCACCATTTGCACATTATAGCAGAACCAACTTTAATGTGAATAGAGGAATAGAGATACCATCATAATCAGTTACAATTAAAATAACAGCTCTGGTCATTCTTCTAAGGCATATATAATTATAACTTCAGAAAGTTCACAGCTTTTTTTCAAATATTAAAAACCATTTTTTTCATTAGTTGTAAACCTCAAAAAGTATAGTCAAAACTGGTTTTCCCCCAGTATAGTAGTCTATTTAATACTCTTGGTCTTTATTATTGCTTGATCAAAATTGAAACTTTTAATTATCTTGCCAGTAATAAAAACTTTATATATAATAACAAAGGCTGTTAAAACACATATCGTCTACAGAACAATGATGAGCACAAGAAGTTTAGTTGCAATTTGATTGATAACAGTTGGACCACAGACATTTCCAAGTACCTCGGTAAAGGTCTTGTTGTAATTGAAACATTGAGTACATACTTGCATTATACTTTATCATAATTTTAAACTATCGCCTAGTTGTCTTCCTTCACTTTTAGTTTTCAATCTTTCTCCTCTTTCTTTGTATTATTTGAAAAGTTCTCTATAGTTCTGTAACAACTTGTATCGGAGGATTTTAGTTCTGTATGGGGACTGTACCAAAATTATTGAAAGTATCAAGGCTTGCGTGAAAAGTAGCTGGGGAAATAAGACAGTAAGGAAACAAGTAAAACACCAAAACAAAGCACTTTAATTCTCAAGCACATGTAGGAGCAACAAAAAAGTTAAGCAATCATGACATAATAAATTTACAGGAACAACATGCCTAGATGTGGTTTATTGCCCATACAGATTTATATCCTACGCTCAGGCACATCAAATTGAATTTAGAAATTCTGGGATCCAGTCTAAATTAGTAATCAAATTGAGAAAGATTAATGCTATGTTTGGATGTTAAGTAAGGAGGGGGAAGGAAAGTGAAGGGAAAGGAAAGGAAAAGTGACCCAAACCCTTGTTTGGATGATTTTTAATGAGAAAGGGGGAAGGAAGTGTTCGACCTCTTTCCCCCTCAAAGCTCCAAAATTCTTCCCCCTTAAATTAGGGAGTAAGAAGGGGGAAAAGGTTCAATTTTAAATTAAATAAAAAAAAACTCTCATTCCCCCTCCTTGCCCCTCTTTTCCTTACTTAAACATCCAAACAAGGGGAAATAACTCTTCCTCCATCCCCTTCCTTCCTTTTCCTCTCCTTCCCATCCCTTCCCCCTCACTCAAAAACCCCCAAACATAGCATAAAGAATCAGTGAAAAACCATAGCATTCAAAACTAGGTGTTTCTCTCCTGTGTTATGTGAATTTAAGGACAAATAAACTAGTAGGAGATAGCAGTAGGGATCAGAATGACGTAAAGCATTGATATCTTTTACAGTTTTAATGAACAGTGAATAATTCCAGAAGTAACAACAGCCATTGTCTGAAGCACTGCAACAGAAGAAACAAACTTACTTGCTTGATATTTTCAAACTGGGAAAACTGATTTTTGATGCTTTTCTGAGGGAGTCACATCTCTGGTACAGAGAATCAATGATAGAATGCACTTTTAGTTTTCTTCTCGTTACAATTTCCTTGTGTAAATGAAAGTGGCAAACCCAAGGACTGTATTGTGCTTGATTACAAGACTGTGGGGTGAATATTATCATGACAGTAGAAACAATGTTTGAGAACATCATTCTTTCCAAATAATTCTTAACTTCTAAGGCTGCATATTCAAACCCATGTCTCTGTTTACCAAGTTTCTCAGACAAAAATAAAGACACAGTCTGGCCACCACTTCTTTTCCTTGACCCGCACTCCAAAACATTTTTTAAATTCAGCAGCGGTGATGTTTCAAGTAGACTAATTGGTTGATCCAAAGCACTGTATGCAGCTTCAGAAATCGCACAAGCAGAAAGTGCTCCAACTGGTTCGCCGCCAATGGTGTGCTCTTGGAAACAGCTATCAGAAAATGAGTCCTCATCAGTATCATAAGAAAACTGAATAAATTGATTACCATATAAATTTCTCACTGTTCCATCATATGCATCGTACAAATCACGCATGAAGAACATAAGTCTTCTTGTCAAAGTTCCAGGAAGATTAGCATTGTCGCTGAAAGAAATATCACGATTTGTCACAGAATGAACAAAGCATTCTAGTGGATTCAACCCAGTCAGAAAAGAGCTTTCAACCACAGCATATGGAATGTAAGACTGAAAAGATTCAGGAGAACCAGAAAACATCTGAATTGAATCAAGCCCCTTTTGACTATTCCATGCAGCACATGAGAGCTGATGGGGAATTCTGTATGACAAGCGAACCAGAGAGTGTTGCAGTCCAAGACACATGGCATGTTGCACTACTTTCAGTAAATTACCCTTGCTTCCAGCCTTAAGCATAGCAAGGAAAGTATTGTCCTTACATGCATATTTGTAGGCTAAACTTTGAATATTGCGAAAAACTTGTCTAAATGCATCAACAGAAGCTTGACTGAGAGCAGCCGATATTTGCCTTTCATAATTCAGACGATCCACTTCAACAAGCAGAGCATTTTCATTTTCTTGACAACTTCCTGACAGAAAGTCCCAATAGTAATCCACTAATAACTGTTTGAAATTACATGCTTGTTCTGCTTCTTGCAAGCCATAGGAGATTTCCTCCATCATATTTTTCCATGCAAAGGAGTCAGAAGAAATGTACAAGTCTGAGAGTGAAACGCTAAAACCTGTCATAGACAACCACTCACAAAGAACTTTCTGCGCAGCATACAAGAAATCAAGAGTTTTCCCCTGAAAATGTTGCACAAGACTCTGGATAACATTACAGTCAGAGTCACGTAACCAACCAGAAGCCTCAGAAGAAGATATAATCTCCCCGTCACTAACAAAAACACCATTTGAAGGAAAAGAATAGTCAAACTTAGAAGGCAAGAGCATGCTGAACAACTGTTTGCCGCTCCAAAATGAAGTATTACTTGAAGGAGCTTTGACAATCGCAGGCAGTGTCAAATTATGAGGGCAAAACATTTGAAGCTGCTGCATTTGGTAAACATTCAAAAGAACACCATCTTCCATCAGCAAATAAGCAGCAGTTAAACTATCCTGAGAAAGTGAAAGCAGATTTCTACCACTTTGCCCATTAATCAATTGCCTATCTAAAGCAACCAGCTCATTAAGCTCAACTCTTGCACCAACTGATTGTGGAATATACCCATGAAGGCAATCACCATCAAAATCCCCACGCAGTGGAGAACAACAAAGTGGGTTAATAGCTACAACAGAAGATATGGGAAGGACCCTAACATTGAGGGCAATCATAGAATGCTGATGTATGGAAGGAGGCCTATTTATCAACACTTTATCCCCATCAGCAAGAGGCCTATAAAATATGTCTCCTATCTGGAGCTCTTCCTTTTTATGCAGTAGGACTGGACTACCCTTTCTGCAGACCTTTATATGTCCCTTCTCTAATATGCGTAGCTCACAACAATCAAGCAACTTTTCCTTATTCTGCCTGTTCACATATTCAGAAACCTGCAGATTTTCTGCAATTTGACAAGGTATACCAATTTCACTGAGCTCAAGGTCTGGATCACCAACAACCACAGTACGGAATGAATGATCATTGCGTTTCCCAAGAACAACATCTTTCATCCATCTCAAACCAGATGAATTGCAAGCATTTTCAGCATTCTTCCTTTGTTGGATATCAGCAAAAATACTAATTGGTGTTTTATCAGGATTTAGCTGCATTTCAAAAGTAAAATCATAATTCATAAGCAAAAAGCAGTTCAGACAAATGGGCCTAAACAATAAAGAAAAAAATGGCTGAGCAGCTTGCCTTGGAGATCCTTAGGCAATCCAAAACACGAGAACTTAACTCATTAGCTGTACCCCTGAAATCAACCAATTTCTTACAAGCCCTGGTCCTGTCATCCTAAAAATATTTAACCAGATAAAGTACCATAATAAAAATCTGAATATGTGACTATATGTGACAGCTTATAAAAATTAACAGATACAAGAAAGGAGAAAAAGAAATATACTTACAAAACTCAACCGGTTTCCATTAGAAAATGCATGCGTGACTTCCGTCACACGATGACAATTTGGTGTCACCAGGAAACAATTGAGACCAAGCAAATCCATTCGTGGAATAAATTTTTCAATGAAGTTAGGATCAACGTCACTCAACAAATAATGAACCTGAAAACCAAGAGGAAGATATAAAAAGACTAGGTATAGTGCTAGCAAAGAAGCATGACCTCATGATGAAAATGATTCAGAAAATAAGAGAAATTATATCAAATTCAGGGACCTTGGAAGTGGGAGGTGCTATCTAATTGAAAGAAATGGAATAAGCAGGCCTTGATTTCCAGTCCCTCCAAAAGCCATTATAAAGCATTTATTGATGTAGAGGGTCACAATAGAGTAATTAATACTATAAGAGATATAAACCATCTAAGTGCTTCCACCTAATACCTTAAGCTTTTAGGAGAGTTGGTTATGGTATTAGAGCCTCTATGACCTAGTGGTAAGGAGTTTAATCCTTACCACCCCATTCTTCATAATTAAGAGTTTAATTTCAGCACAAGGTAAAATGGTATGTGCATTGTCCACGCTTCAAGCCCAAAGGGCTCTTGCGTGAAGGGATATGTTAGAAATAAAAAACTATTCAAGTGCTTTTACGGTTTTACCTGATAGCTTAAACTTTTAGGAGAGTGGATCCTTGACAAATACAAACCAAGTCACTCAAATCTACCAAGTCTGAATCCCAATATTTGAGTCAACTTGCATGTATTTGTTAACAATCAAATCAAGATCAGATATATAATTGTATCTTTCATGTCCACATCATTGCAAGCACACAAACATTTATATGAATAACTTTGAACTCTTCATATTTGCATATGGTAAATATTTTGTATATATTTGTGACAAAAATTTAATCTTTGAAGCAGGATGTTCATTAGAGGCACTAGTAAGCAATTGATCCAAAAAGAAGGTAGAAACTGACAAATCGTATGATATATAAGGAAAATTAAGCACTGTAGGTAGGTGGCAGTTAGAGATATAAAAAGACCCAACGTACTTGCAATTTGGACTAGTCAAATTCAAAAACAGCACATATCCCCATTCTTTACTCCTATTTAACGTGATCCAACTCATGATTATGGTGCATATAGGTATCATCCTAGTAAAGGTTAAATATCATGCACATTCATAGTATGCAAAGGAAAATGACACAAAACTATACAAGTAAAAATGGGCAGTGCTACCTGAGCAGGTGATAAAACCCTTCTATTTGATTTCATATAACTTTCTTCTTGTTGAGCATCTGCAGGAATAAAATCCCAATAATCAGCAGGCAATCCTCGCCTCAAAGTCTTCTTCTTTTTTGGAACCTTATCATTTATTTCAACAATAATTGCAGTTCTTCTGAAGAAATCATTGGAGGAAACTTTGAATTTCATTGTTGGATAACGACCAACTGAATTTCCCTGTTTGATGCACAAGCAGTCTCAGAATGGCACGGAACAGAAGAATAAAAAAAGCCATTTTGGGGGAAATCAATGAAGATGTAGGCGCGCAAACTTACAGAACAATATTTGCAACCATTTGGCTGCTTGATTCTAGACATTGATTGAGCACCCTGTTAAAAGACAACTGAACTATCAATATAGAAGCAGATGACTAGTAAGCATGCAAATCCATCACATAATACCAACAAAGAAACATGCGCAGAAAATTATAAAAGAAAATTATAGAACGTTTTCTTGGAATCGCTGGAAGCAAAGACCATAGGTAAGTAATTTTGTACTTCAGCATACAGAATCTTTCAGATGATGTCTGCTTGTACTTGAGAATTCCATATAACTTAAAATAAAATATATATTTATACTTCTATTAACTTATCTACATTTGGTAATATATTGAAACCACTTGGGGACTAATGGTTGCTTTCATCTAGAAAGATTACAGATTTATTAGTTTTCTGTGATATACATAAATTTTTTTCGGTTTTTATTGTCACTACTTGCAGGGTTTCTTTTGGCATACCAGCTGCATAATCAAAAGAAGACAAAAGAAACAGAAAAAAATATATTGTACAGCCCATAATGATCAATTTAGATCCACTTTCATTGCACCTTTAAAAGCAGCAAAAATTTGCAAATCTAAGTCATTGTGAACCATTCATGATGAAAATATATAAAGCAAAAGAACAAGCATGGCAGACCTCAAAATATAAATGATGATCATGAGAAATCAACTATTGTACATATAGTACAAAGCAAAAATTTGGAAGAAAATTTTGGGTTCAGAGTGTATTAATATCATAGAAAATTAGTATATTGCAACTATAGCTGATGGCATGGGGGAGAATTCTCCATGATTTTTTGGGCATGTACAACATAGTGATGCAAATATGCCTTAGTGTGAAAAAGGAACAAATCAAAGTAGGAAGACAAAAGAGGATCAGCAGACCAGAGATGGCATGGGTGGAATTAGCTAGGAAGGATTTTTAAAAACCTAAACAGTTGCCGATGATCAAAGCATCCCATCCCAAGATGGAAAGTCTAATTTTTTTTTTTTGTTGTCTACTTTAGACACGCTAAACAACTGGTTATTGGAATAATTTTTAGAGAAAATTTCGAAAAGAATTCTTGGTAAAAATATTTCCAGCAATGTTGTCAAATGGCAGCCATGGCGGATGGTGGTGGCGGTTTTCCAGAAAATCGCTGTGAAAATCTTACGGCCTTGCAAGTTTTCTATGGCAGTGCCATGGCACCCGCTATAAGTATGGCAGGTGGCACTATGACGGCTTCCATGAGTGAAATGGAGGAGGTGGATGAGAAATTCCTCATCTGCCTTCACCTCCAACCAATGGGAATCAAATTTTAGAGGCTATTTTGGTATTTTCACGTACTTTGTGTAACAAAACTGAAGGAACAGACATGGAAAGTGAAAACTATCAACATTACACTCTGTCATCTCTGTCTCATCTCTCTCAACGGCTGGAGCTGGGGTTTTCAAGTGTCAATATTAATTTGGAAAAATCTCAGGTAACCTTGTTCTAATATTCTTCTTCTAATCTTCTTGTTCTGTCAATAGGCAGTTGCTGTATAGTTTTTTCCCCCATTCTATAATTGTGCTCTTTCTTCTGAAATTCTGTTCTCCTCCTCTTCCTCTTTTTTCTATTTTTTTCCTGGAAGAAGCATTGGAAGACACTAATTTGAAGAATCAAAAGAAGAGAAAGAGGGATATGTTTCAATTAATGACAGTGATAATTTTCTTTGGAACATTGTGGTACACAGCTGCCGCTGCCTTTGTTTCCTTATTTAAGATAAATAGTTGAGAGACAGTTAAAACTATATAGCCATGTACATCATTCTATTATGTATAGGCTTGTGCCATTCTTGTCTCAAATTTTCTCTCTATCTTAAATTTTATCCTCCAAAGATGTTTTTGGTCTAACAGGTAAATGAAGTCAATAATTTTTAGATTATTGATAATTATTTAATTGTCAAATTGTTCTTATTTTTTTATAATCGTCATTGTTCTTCAGTATATATTGAAGGATATTAATCTCTTTTTTTCACTTTATTTGAAGTAGGTCATGGATCTTACAATCCTCCGCTCTATCCTGCAAAATCCAAGGCAACATTGAGATTGTAACAACCTTGAGGAGCCTAGGGAAAACATAAGAATTACAGAGAGAAGTGTAAAGGTTAAAACTTAAAACCCAAGAACAAGCCAGACATATGCACCTAATCCAAGGACTAAGCAAGTTACTATTGTGAGTGACACCCTGTAAATATCTATATACTACAAACTAGTATCTGTCCTCCCAATTTTTTGAAAGTTTGCTCCCACTATTGCCACATTTATTGCTACCATCACTACAACAATTACCACCAATGCATGCTGCAACTGATACCTTTTCTGTCATCCAAACCACTGCTACCACCAACAATGCCACTAATCAAATGCTCTGACAGCTTTTTACATGACACATACACTTGCAAAATTGTATCATCAAAGGTATTACAGGAAAAAAAATGGTAAGAATCCTTCTATTGAACCAAACTTCATAGTCCTATAGCTCCAGACACATGGGAAATTCACATTCAAATTCCCACATCAGACAAAATGCAAGCATCCTATGTGTGATACCCAAGTCTATGATTTATAGGAAGTCTAATTCCAAGAAGCATGAAAATTTTACACCAACAAAAAAAATATTAAGGAAAATATGCTATATGATGAACATGGAGAACAAAGGGACATTAATCATCAATAGACAAAAAGAAGATATACAAAGCACAGATATTTTATTTATTTTTTGGCTAAAACAACATTTTGTTGGAAAAGATAAACAGAGCAACAGGATCAGGAATCCTCCTAAGTCCTAACACCAGCTAAAAACAAAAAGAAACAAGAAAAGAAAAAAAGCAAACATCAGCTCAAAAGAGATCTTCAATCCCTCTGTATATCCAACAAAGAAACCCCTTTACAAAAACCATGTGCATAAACCCACAAATATTACAAACAAAAAGATAATTAAAAACATATGCTCGTGCACACACAAAAGTGAAGCAAAAATAGTCGTCATGTAAGAAAGAGCAGAAATGAATGAAAAAAGAGGGTAAAATCTGGAATCTTTTAAATGATTAAAACAAATGGGTTAACTTCTAGTTCATTTAAATGAGTAAAAAAATTTTTTTGTAATTTCTTTGTACTTTTTCACAAAGGAAGAGGCAGAAGGGAGTATGACAATGGATGTCAGACCCCTAAGTTGCTTCAACACAGGAACCAGCCAAAGAGATCCCTGTAGCCCACATCCATCTCATATATACTTTGAACTGTCCGGCAATGGCTGAAATCAGTCACTTCATTCTGTTCAAAGCTTAAGTTCTTTACACAAAGTATTTTGCAGCTTAAATTAAAGTTCTGATGCTTGACTCAAGTCGATCTCTTAAAATATGGCTCACCCACCAGGTTTCAACATTAGAAAAATGTGAACTATGCATTAAATAAATTATATTATTGCAAGAGATAAGAAAAGATAAAAATTTAGATGCTCCATGTGACTTCACCTCTATATCAAAGAAAAATAGGAATGCAGGTACATGTGAGAATTTGCACATGTGCACATGCCATGGAAGGGCACCAACAAGTAATGAGATTTGATATGTGGGCACAAGAGGAAAGCTCAAGCTCAGACATACAGTAAAAATTAGAAATAAGCATTTTTCATGTAAAATTTTGCTCCTATTCTAGTTAGTATTTAGTTCTGATTCAGTGTAGAGAATTTTACACTATCAATGAACCATATGCTGCCACCTAATTAAAAAAAAAAAAAAAGTTTAAACCTTAACTGATAGTGAAAATCTTTAGTTACTACAACCTAATGAAATGCAATATTTTTTTGGTTGCTGGCGTTGTCAAGAGTTTTACATAGACAATGGATCAAATTTAAACTCTTGTAGTTAATGTTCTATAAAAAAAAATGATTCAACATATCACACACAAAATAATGAGTTTAAATTTGATCCATTGTCAATGTAAAACCTGTTTGCACTTCAATAAACAAGATCTCTGCACATCATTCTAGTAAGTAGTAACTAAGGCTTTTCACTTAAAGTTTTTTAATAGTCTTTTGATTAGGCGGCACCATATCGCTCATTGATAATGTGAAACTCTTTACAATAACATAACAGTAGATCAAAATCAAATTTGAATTATAATAACAGAAACAAATTAACTGTATTAGTATTTGGCAGAAGTAAGAGGTACCTGACCTTGATCCGTAATTCTCGTCGAATAGATTTACATCCAGGACAAATGCTGTTCAAGATTTGTGCAATCTCTGATATAAAATATGGGTGGAGTATGGTAAAAGGAAATTTAATTACTCCAAAATGACCTGAAATTAAATATTAATCTTTCAGAATCTTTTCTAGTAAATCTACAATGATCAGGAGACAATCCTTAAACACATTTTCCATATAATATGTCCGTCCACACCTTCACAAAACTTTCTATCTTTAGAATCACATGTGGAGCACTCAGAAGATGGATTTGGAAGTCCCAAATCAGAACAAGTGACCTGCCCGACTGCATTTATCTCCAAAGCAGATATCTTCTCCTGTAAAGGTGAAACTAATTGACATGAAATATGTAGCTAATAACTACAAGGAAATCAGAAGAGATTTATGAATGATAATCCAATGTGCAGACTAGGGTTTTCTCATTTAAAAGGAAAATAAAATTAATGCACCCAAACAAGGATAAGGTGTGCCAAAAGGGGGTCAGCAACTCTTGCTACTTAAGGCCTGCCCCTTCAGTGAGACACACACCTTAGGCGTTCCTTTCTGGTTCAGCGAGGCATGCCTTTGGCACCTTATTGATAACTGTAAAAAATCCAAGAGGCCCAGCCATCTAACTTGCTAATTATGATGCTAAATAGTAAGAATGCTGAAAAATAACTAGTTGTCAAGATTTGAGACTCTTAGTAGCAAGCAACTTAGGGTTTTGTAAACTGAACATTTGAACATCTTAATCTTCTAGTTTTACTATGAATGTTATGCTTGAGAAGTTGATGCATATGGGAAAATAATGCAAAATGGTCAAATACTTTACTGTTTTCTTCTTTTCTAATGTTAACGCCTTTCTTTAGTAAGGTGTGTGCTTTTTGGCACCCCTCGCATCAAGGCATTAAAAACCCCTAGCGCCTTTTGCCTTTGACTACCTGACCCTCCACTCCATGTTTACATGTTATAAAGCGAGTAAGTGCCCTTTGACATAATTCCACTGAACACTGAACTGGGACATCAAAGAATAAATAGAAAGCTGATACAGATATAAGATCAAGAGTATACTTAACTATATCTTCCTCAGTTAAAACATTAAACTTTATCGCCGTTATGAGACCAGTTGGCACTTTTGGCTCATGATTGAGGTCATCATCCATGGAACTTGGTAACCTTGCACTCAGCAGAAAGTTTCAAGTAGCCTATTCATTTGCAAAGTATTAAATAGAGAGTAAACTAAATAAGCTCAAAGAACAAGTGAGTAAAATGATGCATGCCCATATTGTCTAAACTTGGCCTGGTAAGTTTACTAGCGTAGTATACATAAGCATATTTCTACTCATAGTTAATAGTTACTACTGACTGATAAAGAGCAGGTCGATGTAGTTTTCCATCAATGTAATTCAATAAAAAAAATTCCAAGAATATCCTTCTTACATTTCAATATTTAAGAACATACAAAACATATTAACTACATGAACTAATTGCCCTACCAGCCCTATACCCATAATGACTATTCAAAAGCAAAATGAATGACTCCATGTAGTGCAGGCTCAGCGAGGAACTAAATTATCGATAGAAAGGTTCATTAAAACACGTATTCATATTAAGAAATCGTGGATGAAGGACACGCCAAATTTCCTTGAGACAGAAATTCTGAGTGTCCTACCATGTCCACAAGCACATAAAGACAATAATATTTCAAATTGATTGTATTCTACATAGCAACTTAGGGAGGCAATAATAATTTGCAGGAAAAACTCTGCCAAAAGACAGTAGCAAAAGGATATAAACTAATGTCATGGAGAACATAAAATATGTCATATACAAATTTACAAGTGCATTCAGCCTAAACGTGAATTGGATATGCGAGTGGTACCAAGTCTCTTCTGAGACTGCAAGATCCCGGGATCGAATCTCAATGAGACCACTTTGCCTAAGCTTTAGCACACCCTCCCCATTCCCACACCAGGTCAGGGAAGGGGCAAAAAGGGTTTAATGAAGTAATCAACCAAAACACACATTAACAACTGGTTATATCAACCATGGGAGTGAGATGTCACACGGGTTCCGTAATCATAATTAATAAAGATTACAACTTTAGCAGTTGGGTTAGCAGAAGCATGCAAGAAATTTATTAGTAACGAGTGAGAAGTCTAGGCACATTGCCAGAAACTGCATCATTGAACCCTCCAAAAGCACGATCACGTAACATGCAGAACATGACCATACACATTGCAAGACCATTAATAGGCACAGCCATCAACAGACCTAATAATCTACGATTCAAGAAGAAGACGAGACTATGGCAATCGCAAGAAAAAAACAGAGTGATTAAAGGAGCCACGAGAAACAGGACATGAGTGATCATCCAAAGGCGGTGATCAAAAATAAAGGGCGTTTTTTACTCACTTGAGTGAGAAGAACGAATGCGCTTCGGCGGTGCCAAAGAGAGGAGGAAGGAGAATCGAAAGACGCAGCTCACGGCAACTGCTGAGAGCAGAGGTGAGCTGCGCTGCAACGCCCTACCGAGCCCAAATTCGCAGACCGAAAAGGCGAATTCGAGAGAGAGAGAAGAGGGAAACAACGAAACAGTTCGAGTTTGTGTTTGCGTTATAATGAGGAATGATGAGCGAGAGAGAACGCCGCCGGTCCCTATCGAAGTAACTCCCCAGTCTACAAGACAAACGCCGAGTTCAAGAAGGGGACTTGTGGAGACCGAGGCCCAGGGAAAAGCTCCCTGCTTTTCTTCCTGTCTCGTATATATATAACCCACGCTTATCCTCTGTATTACGGTTCTGCCTCGCCCAAGACTTGCGGGGCAAGGAGGCGTTTGGGTTATATTTTACAATTTTAATTTTAAATAAATTTAATTTTATATTTAATCTTAAAAAAATAAATTTAATTATATATTTAAATTAATTTATTTTATATTCATAATAATTTATAATTAAAATTTTATTAAAAAATTTATAAAAAAATTTAGTTCAGACTAAATAAATTTTTGAGTTCAGAATCACTTATTAACACCAACAAACAAGATATAAAATTAAAAAATACTAGGAACTCATTTGAATGCTGCATATGATCATCTAAACATGCATTTAACGACAAAAAAAAATTCAAAGATAAGATTCAATTTCGTTGATCTAAAAAATCTTTTATTTAAATTTTAGTGATGATTCTTTATAAAATCTATTTTTCTTCTTAGCTTCTTAACACCAATTATATGTTTGAAATTTTATTTCATTTTTTGGAATCAAATTATATAAAAAAGAATAATTCCTAAATGTTCATGATTATATATATATATATATATATATATATATATATATATATATATACAGGGATTTTTACTCTTACACCAATATATAACTCTTGATTCATTTTTATCTAATAGTAAAAGATTAATTAATTAAATGAAAAAGGAAAATAATAATTTTTTAAAAATTAAATTAGGAGAGAATAATGATATATGTACTTAATAAAGATATAAAGATTGATTTTACTCATTAAATTTATTTTTATAAAACGATAAATATTAAATATTAATTAATTAATATTTTTGAATCATTTCATAATATATTTAATAATGTATTAATATATTACAAAATATCTTATAGTCAACTAATAATATTAGTGTTCAATTCTAATTGATATTTCAATTAATAACAATAAATATTTAGATTACGGTAAACAGCAACCTATATTGTGATATCTTTATACTTATACTATGATTAAATATTTATAATGTATATATTCATAAAATAAAAATCCTAACAAATTTGATTTTCAAAGTAAATTTTATAAATAATTATAAATTTAATTAAAATTCAAATTATTAAATAAATATCTAATTTCAAATTAATATATATTATTATTTTTATAAAAGATGATATAAATTGAGATATATGAACAAATTAATACCAACACTACTAACCCCAATTACAAAATAACAACGCCAAGCTAAAGTGATGAAATACAATAGAAATATAGAATAAGGTAATATTACTTACCCTCTTAATTATTTATTCACATTTTGCACTGATTATTTTAATTTTTAAAAAAATTAAATGTAAATAAACAAACAAAAACATAATTAAATAATTATGAAAAATTTTAAAATTATAATTAAAAGTTGAGAATATTAATAAACGATTTGAAGCTTTGATAATTTCATTTTTGAATAAGTACATATTTAAATTATTTTATTTTTAAAAAAATTTTAATGTAAAATGAATTTATCTAAATATGTATTACTATATAACCGTTTAAACTAAAATAAAATAAGATAAATTCAAAATTAAACTAAATACATCAAAGAAATAGATATAGATAAGAAAGAGATATATAAATGTTAGATTGTTAAGTTCCTGGGCTTTCGGCTACGCCGCTCATGACCGTCAGCATCAGGCATTGGCGTGTCTTTTGGGCAGTATTTCTTTGTTCCTGTTGTGTGTTTTTCGTTGACCAAAACATAACTTTTTCCCAGAATTCTTCATTTCTATTTGCCTGCGGTTGACCCCACGCTTCAATAATGCTATTATCTATTCCTTTTGCGAGAGAGAGGAAAAAAAAAAGCCGGTCATTTATTAGTAAATTATTATGGAAAAAAAAACTACTATCTATCACCCTGTGTAAACTATTATTTCTTTGTATTCCGCTTTTCTGCTTATTAAATTATAAGTAATTTTATTTCTCTTTAAGATATTATTAGAAAAATTAAAATCTAGAAACAAAAAAAGAAAATAACTAAATTACATTGGACAAAGAAAAGGCAACTCATAAGGACGTGACTCAACAATGAGTAAAATGAAATTTTAATAAAATAAACTTTATTTGTAATTTTAATGATTTGAATTTTATTAGATAATATTAAGTGGAAAAAGGCAATTTTAATAGTGAAAATTAGTTTTATAGTATAAAAAATATGAAGATATTTTTTAAGAATAAAAGAAAAAGACAAGAAAAAAGGAAAAAGAAAAAACTACTGAAAAAGGAATATCCAACATGTTTCATTGCTCGCTAGAATTCAAACACTACCAAACGAAGTGACTTTGTTCTTTGAAATTGAGGGCTACTATTTCATTATGCATGTTAAGTATTAGAAATAAAAAACATATAAAAATGTTCATATAAGACAGAAGTTATTAACTAATATTCAATTATGACATCACATATATTCTTAAGCTCTGTTTGAATGGATTTATTTTTTTGCAAGTTAAAAAAAAACTTAGGTAATAGTTGTTTTTATAACAAATTTTCACCGAATTAATTTTAATAAATTACAAAAAATAACATTTATACATAAGTATTTTTCAAAATATTTATTTAGATTTTATTCAGTTTCTCTACTAAAAAATATTATTCAGTTTACTTTAGAATAATGAACAATATAATTTATTTAATAAATTATATTCAAATAAATAATTATTTAAGAGAGATGTCTGTGATGACAATAAAAGAACTTAAATTTTTTTAAAATTAAATTTTATTTAGAAAAATGGGTAAAGTGATAAATATTTTAATAATTATAAGAGTAAACTCTTAATTTAATTTTTTAAAAATTATGTTAATATTATATTAATTTTTTTAAAAAAATATTAATATTAATATAATTCTTCAATTATAAAAGATAATATTAAAATTATATTTTTATATATAAATAAAAATTAAATTAATATAATTTTTATAATTAAAAAATTAAATTAATATTAATATTTTTAAAAAATTAAAATAATATCAATATAATTTTTAGATGAAAAAACTTAACTTAGTAATACGAGTTAACTTTTTATCTGCTCAGCCCTTTCACACTGTCCTTTCTTATCTGTCTAATTATTTCCAATTTCTCCAATGTTATTTGGCTCTGCTCTGTCCCCAACAAGGGGTGGGTAGGTAAAGTGCTGCGTAGCGGCAGAGGTGTGTAATTTGGGTAGAAGTGAGAGGGTATAGACTAAAGAGGCTCGAAAGGCACGGAACCAGGAGGAGCACTGAGTGGAGGAGAGTCAATATTGAATAAAATAGCTGATTGGTTGAGGCCTTAAAGGTCATGATACGTCTGCACTGCGGTCAGTGTGTAAGCAACTGTGCTTGTGCATGGATGCCATTGGCGTTGCGTAATGATGTTATATTGGCATGTGACTGCTTGCTTACATATACATGTACGTAAAAATGTTATTTTTATACTTTAATTTTAAATTTATTTTTATATTTTAAATTATAATTAAAAAAATAAATTTAAGTATTTTTATTATAAAAAATAAGTGTATAAGATAAATGTAAAATTAAAGTATAAAATAAGATACTTATATGTTCAATGTTGTCGTAGCGTGGCATAGCAAAAGCTGAAGAATAATTCAAAGCTCTGCGTTTGCCAACTACCCTATACAAGACACACCCTTTCTCGGTTCGCAGTTCCAGCAAATCCAATCTCCCCTAGATTTTCAGTTACGCAAACGGATGATACAGCCTACTGTCCTACAATGTCTCAGCCTGGCGTAGGTTGTCACATTTCCTTGCCATTTTGAGCCACTAGACTACAAACATAACTCTAATTCCGTTGTTTTACTCTAAATCTTAATTGTAACAGATTGCATTTATACAAATGCCACTCAAGATAATAAGAAGAACTGTGTATTTTTAAACGTTTTTGAATTTAAATTTTATTAAATATTTTTATTAATAAATAATTTATAAGTATTATTATAAATTTTTGTTGAATGTTGTAGTATGTACTGACTTAGATAGTAAAAAAGCTTTTTCTCTTTCTCAACTTTATATATAAATACTATTATAAATAGAATTGGCTGTCCTCTTTTAAACTTTTGTTTTTTAAAAAAAAAGGGATAGGGACAGAAGTACTTACTAGTTTGACATTTTTTATTAACTTTTAATATTACCTTTTCAAAATATTTCATTTGGCCCCTTTAAACTTTTTCCCATTATGTATTTCACACCCGCTAATGTCAATACAATTTGTTCAAATTAGGCTACTTATATAGACACAATATACTTCAAAAATAACATATCATAATTTATATATTTTTTTAACGTGTCTAAATGGTAACAATATAAATTACACTTAAAAAATTATTCACCTATATTGTGCCATTTTTATTGACTAACCCACGTGCTGTGCACTAACAAATGTAGGGAGATTGTGTTAATTCACGTGACAATCACATAAATTACAAAAAAAAAATGATATGATTACAAAATTATTTAAAAATTGAAATATTTTGTTCAAATTCTCACAAAAAAAATATATTTTTTAAGGCTACAAAAAAATATATTTTGTCTCATAATATTTATTATTTTCATTTTTGAAATCAAATCATCCTCCAAAAAGGGAAAACATAAAAAACTGGAGTGCCGAGCGCATCATCGTGCAAGTTTTCTGTGGCATGCAATGCATTTCTGTGATGTAAGTACACCAACATAACAATTTAGTCCCCATATTTATAAAAATAGTTAAAATAAATCATTAATTTTTATAATTTTATTTAATTTAAATTTTAATTATTATATTTTTTTTAAATATTAATCTATATAATTTTACTTATTTAAATTTTAATCTATATAATTAAAGTATCAGTTTTTATATTTTTTTATTTATTTAAATTTTAATTCTTATAATTTTTATTAAAAAATTAATCCCTTAATAATTAAAATTTAAATGAGTAAAATTATAAGAATAAATATTAAAAAAAATTATAGAGATCAAAATATAAATTAAATAAAACTCTAAAAGTTAATTATTTATTTTAATATTCAAAAATTATTTATTAATTTATTATGTGTTTCTTATAGTTAATTATCATTTAAATTAGACAATAACGTGTCTCGAAAAAAAAAGACAAAAGTACTTGCACTGTTATTGGTAATGATGTATCAACTCTAATTTCATAAATTAGTCTCAGTGTTCGTATATGCTATAAATTTATATGTGCAGAAATAGTTCACACACGCACATAGACATATATATATCATAATTTATAACTGCATATTTTTCACATAATTTATAAAAATGAGCAAACATTTTTTCATACTCGTAATTGAATACATAAACTTTAAAAAAAATAGAAGAATGTAGTTTTCTTTTTATTGACCATTTTTTTATCCTTTTTATTTTTTAAAATATTCTCTCTATTACAGGATGAGAGACTAATCTCTTACGATTATTAGGTGATAATTAAGCCTCTATCATTTTTTTATCTAGTGATAAAATTTATAAATTATATGATAATGTCTTCATTTGAACCTAAAAAAGTTAAAGAGAAATGAATATTATATCATGTTAATGTTAGGACATGTTATAAATTTTAAAATTTTAACAAGATTTTAATGATATCTATAAAATCACTTATCAATAAAAGATTATTAACAAAAAATCAATCTAAAATTTTTGAGTTGACATAGTTAAATTTCATCACATAAGCGAATTTTTATTGATTAGATAGTTTTTTAAGTAATGTTTTTAATTTATAAATATTTAATTTTATATATATATATATATATATATATATATATATATTAGTCATATGACTAGTCAAAATAAAAAAGATACTAGTCCAAGAATTATAGTTCAAATGATAAAAATTTTATTTGAAAATCTTTCAACTTCGGAATCATTTTTATTCAGATTAAAAATAAAAATAAAAGATTTATTCAACAAATTAATTAATACAATTTAAATATTTAAAACTATTTATCAGATATTTTTTTTGTATTTAAAAAAAAAGAAAAAGAAAAGAAAAGGCACGTGACTACAGCAACAGTGGCGTTCAGGACTGAGGAGGGACAAGTTTTGATTTGATTAGGGGCACTCTCCAATAATTGACAGTACGTTTTAACTTTTAAGTTTTCACGAAGCTGTCTTTGTCAGAGCGGAACATGAAAATGGCTCGGTACTGTAATCCAGTGTAACGCATACGCAAACCATTTATCTATTTTCTTTTTCTTATTATTAATGAAGTATGTGTTTGGTTTAATTTTTAAGGATATTTAAATTATAATATGAATAAAAGTTTAATTCTTATAACTTTAGTCCAAATTATAATTTTGAGCTCTAAAAACTTAACCAAACATATTGTAATTTCATTTTCATTTTTAAAATATATTGTAATTTCTAATTCTGAAATACAATTTTCTCATTGGAATTATAAATTATTATGATCTTCAAATTTTCTTGTTTTCATAATAATTATTTACAGTTTAAAAAATATAATTATTCATTAATAGATATTTAATAATTAATTAAAATATTAATATTAAAAAAAGAACACTATAAGCTAATAAATAATTGTAAATTTAAAATTTATCTTTGAAATTTTTTAATAAATTGTTATATTATTAAAATAATTTAATTTTTAAAAAATTATTTTTATATTTAAAATTTTAAATCAATTTAACGACATTATATTATGTATAATAATACATAATTAAATAATGATTATACTAACCATGAATGAAACTTAATTCTTTTTTGATTAATTGATAAGAAATCTAAATAAAATTTATTAAGTAAAAAGTACAAATATTTAATGTTTTTAAAATTTAAAATATTTTTAATATTTTTAAGTAATTAAAATAATTTAATAAAAATAATAAGTATTATTTTGATTCTAAATATGTGTTCTTACAAAACCCATTATTCTTCTCGGGATAATATTCTCCCGTGACAAAGAGAGGGTCATACAAAAGGTGCATTTGGAATTGGTGGTCATTTTGTGTAGCTTTTTATAGTCCTTTTTTTTTTAAGATAAGAAGCAGCACTTCATTCATTTATTGGAGGTGTGGAGCGAGGGGAATCTGGGATCCAACCATACATGGCATAGGGGTCATAGTCATAGTCTCGCCGCAAGATTTTGTTTTTTAAGAAAAACAATAACACAAGGAGAAAGAGCAAAACTGAAAACTACTCCACAAAATGTTTATTTATACTCAATGATGCCACCAGGCACCCACTAGGAATAAACATTAAAATTAGGAGAGTTAATATGATGCTTTAATTTCTTTTAAAATATTAATATTTTTTAATAAATTATTAAATATTTATTAATTATTTTTTACGTGAATATTTATTAATTATTAATTTTTCTTATATAATAAATTTTTAGTTACACTCAATATAAGACAAACTTTTTATATTGTATAATTGAATTTGTGTTATATCAACATTGGATCACCATTATTATTAATTATTTTTAATATATGGATAATGCCTTCAATCTTGATTTGTTAAAAAAGAGAATCTGAGTTCTAAAATCAGTATTAGCTTAGTGTTTATTTTATCTATCTTAAAATCATTAAAAAGAATTTGATTAGTTGAAAAACAATTGATTACATTTATTTAACATGAGTTAATTTTACTATATGCATGTTGTATGCATATGAACCAACAGGTTTAAATTAAATGATTGAAGGGGTCAAACTTTTTTGTAAAAGATTAATAGTTACGATATTAGTTCCATACCTAAAAAGTATAAAAATATCGGACAAAGATAAAAAAAAAATAAATTATGTATGCATATGTTGAGAGAATTGCATAAATAATATTACTCAACTCAGTATAATGTTCCTTGACTTCCGGTCATTGGTGTGAGAGGAAAATGACGGGTAATCTTTTGAGGACATCAAACATGGCAGGGAAATTTTGTCTTAAAAGACTTTTAAATTTATTTAGATTAAAAAAATAAAAATACTTAATTTATATCAAAATTATTAAAAAAGACATTTAAATACAAGATATTATCGGTTATAATATGTAAGATATGATTAAATGAATTAGTATAATAGAGACGATAAAATTTTTAAGTATGTAATGATAATAATGTTATAGAAAATAAGACATAAGGTAATAATAATATGTTTAATTATGTACTAAAAGGCTTAACAACATGTTATTAATGTTATTATATTTTACTTTTTTTAAGTGATATAGTCATTGAAATTAGAATTCAATTTAAAATATTAGGATACAATGACTTAAAATTGCTTTGTTTTTAATGTAATTTATAAAATTATCCAAAGAATTTTATGTAAATAAAATTTAGAAGAAAAAAAAATAGAGGATAAAAAATATAATTTTTAATAAAAATAAAATATATTTTTATTATAAAATTATATTAAAAATTATTTTCTTTTTATTTTTTTTAAAAATTAGATATCATTAACTTTAAAAAAGAAGAGTAAATTAATTTTTTTTTAATTTTTAATTTTTAAAAAATTATATCTAAACACACTTAAAAATATATTAAAATATTTAAAAAAATACTTTAAAAAAAAAATCCAAACAGAGTCTATGTTAACTCATCGACTCATACCCTGTCACAATTATATACACCGAAAGTAGAAACAAACATCAAGTGATGCACAGAAAACAATAACTGCTCGGTTCTCCCTCTTTCTTTGTTACAATTTACAACTCATTCATCACTACAGATATTTCTCGCAGCAACACAATCAGCGGCTACACTATTTAGGAAATTTGTATAAAGCTAAACAATTTGGTAAATAAAAAAAATTAAAGCAATTTCATTTCTTTAATTTGAAGATTTGTAAGAATCCTTTAAAAGAAAAATTGGTTGAACTCTGTCGATTGCAACATATAACGATTATATTATTATTATTATTATTATTATTATTATTATTATCAACTTCATTTTTCTACACATGAAAAACAACTGACAGAAAAGAGGAAAACTATCAAATATCAGACGACCCATGGTTCCAAATGTTGTTGGCTGGTTTCTACTTTGCTTTAGAACAAACTTATGATAGGCTTTTAATATATATTTGCATTAATTTTTTTTATAATTAAAACATTTTATAATCAAAATTTTATTAAAAAATTATTTAAAAATAACATTTTTTTTAAATAAAATATACTGCCAAACATGTCTAATTATAAAAGGACTTAAATTCTTTCGTGTTGACGTTCCGAATCACGGGCTCGCTTATCCTGGCGTTGTCCCATACATCACGTACATTTTGCGCTTTTTTTTGTGGGAAAAGGGGGGTGGGGGTAAACGATAAAATGTCAGTACCAACGTAAACATGACAAAAACTACCGAACCAAACAAATAAACAAAATTCTTTACCGAAAAAGAAAAAACAAATAAACAAATTGTTGGTGCTAAAAACGGAAGGGACATATTGTTGAGATAATATGTGCAACCTTATATGAACGTTTTTTATTATATAAAAGTTTACATTTTTTTAATACTATAAGACAATTTCTTTCGTAATATATTGGTCATTAGACCCTCAAAACAAAACCAAATAAGAACATGCAAAAATTATGTTAGAATAAAATATAATTTTAATTTTTAAAAAATATATAATTTATCAATTTCATCGTTTAAAGATTAATTTTATTATTTAATTTTTTAAATTTTAAATTTACAATAATTTAATTTTAAAAAAAAAATAAATTAAAAAAATTAAAAAAATAAAATTTATAAATAATTTAAAATTTAAAAGACTAAATCAATAATATTAATCTCTAAAAAATAAAATTGATAATATAATATATCTTTCAAAAATTAAAAATAAATTTTACTCAATATGTTATTAACAGATTGTAAATTGTCTAATGAAAAATATTGAACCGATTATCAACAAAAGTGTCGCACTCCGTACCAAATAATAAAAAAAAAAAAGAACAGAACATATGCTTAACACAAGCATAGCCCATGAATAATGAGAAAGTGAGATCTAGTTAGAACAGGAAATCCACTCTGTCTCACCATCCAAATGAGAAGCATCCAGAATGGACCAATAGAATAGCTGCTGATATTCTATTGCGACCTGTTACATGAAGGTGGGACTCAAGATCATCTGTTATACGATGCTGTTCTAACATCATATCTCAGAACACAGTTTAATTTCGACATGGGATATTAGCATACCAAATGTCTACCATTGGTGAGTAACTCAGACGTTACCGCATTATTTGGCATTATATATATTGAAATAAAAAGGCATGTTGTAGACAATTTGGTTAACAGGTCTAGACCAGAGATCCCTAACCAGGTTTGGTGCATTTGTCATTTTGGCTGGTGCAAAAAATTGCAGGGCGAGTGTAATGAATGTATACATTACCCTCAAATGATAAATGCGTTGATCGAAGGAACTGTAGCCGACCAAAGCCTGCATTCTTCTCTAATGGTACATAAGCAACAGCCCTCTAAAGTACGAGGTTTGGCAACACAGAATCTAACAAATGACACCTTCAAAAATATTTTGATTTTGTAAAAGGGAAAATTGAAGGCGGATCCAGTATTAGATTACACAGTGACTGGAGCATATTCTTGGATAGCTGATGCCAGTTTATTTCGATCTTCTTCTGTTTTCATCCGAATCAAGAATGTGCGTGCAACAACACTATCTTTATCTTCACCATTTCCATCGGCATTATCCTACAAAATTCTCAAGATTTACATATGTTTTCTGTCCGCTATTTAATCAAAGAAAGTACAGTGAAACTGCTCAAAGTAATAAGAGAGAAGGTGAAGACTCTAAATGAAGAGAAGCTATTCAAATAGCAATCATCTGGGGCAGTAAGCTATAGCCTTTCGCAGTTTTTCTATGTTTAGCTACATCATGCAAGTTATCTGTAGTTATTTAGCTAAATGTGCAATTTTTCAGCATATGTGCCTTACCGAAGTATGGAATATTGCAACAAGGGAGTTCTTCTGCAGATTTGTCTTGATGCCAGGATACAACAAGGCATTGAGAAGAATTTTTCCTACCTGCCATTAGTGAAGGTAACAGAAACTGAAACAATAAGTGAAGTTCTCAATGAAACAATTAGAAATTACATTTAGGTCAATTTTTTAGGAAGATACTAGCATATAGGCACTAAGAAAAATTGTCGAAAGAACAAACCTCGTTACGAACAATTATTGTAGGCTTGGACTCTTTGGTAGCCTTGCTGACACCCTCTTTGCATTTTATAGACAGTTGGCCCATTCCTTTATTTTTCCATACATCCTTGTCTGCTGGATCACTTGACTGGACATACCAAGGGTAAAAGACAAAACATCATTGGGATGGACATCACAAGACCAAACAAGTCCAGAAAAATAAAAATGACGCACCAAAACTGTTACATCATAGATATCAGTATAAAATTTTCACTGGAACATTGCATCAGATAAAACAAATACCTTCACATAAAGCTTGCACTTGACTTCATGCACAACTAGTACACCTTTCTCTTCTGACTTCTTCACTGATGGGCTGCTAGGCCGCTCCAAGTCATTTTCTGTGACCAAATGAAGAAGATCTTATTCCATCATCCTTCATTGCTTTCTCAGAGAAGTTATTCATGCCATTAAGAGACATTATCAAATGTGGTGCTCTTAACCATAAAAACTTGGCAATTTTATAAACATGGCAAACAAGAGTATCGATGGCAAATGTAATCAGCTTGTGTTTGCATGAGGTTGAACCAAAGTATAAGGTCACAATTAACATTACAACATTATGTAAGTATGGAGTTCTATAAGGCTCAGCAATCAAAGTCAAACAGAAAAGTACAAACTTGTGTCATGGTTTTAATGTCAAGCTAATGGGAAGAGATAAAGGGCAAAAGCATCTAGTTCTCACCGCCATCTCCATCATCTGAAGCATCATGGTTAGAGGGAATTGAACTTTGATTTCCTAAAAATGAAAGACAGAAAAACTTAGCAGCCAATCTCAAAACAGTGAAATAGCTTTCTGCTTAAGTTCAAGGTAAAGCTTTGAACTGAAATAAAATAAATGGCAGGAAAGATTATTAAGCATGTAAGTTTAACTTGCCTAACCTTTATTGCTATTTGACAAAGGTCTTTTATTTTCCAAATTGATATGCAAATGCAAAATGAATTTCCAGTTAAGATATGAGCATCTGTACAGGGGATAGAGAACTAGCTTTGCTTTAAAAATGGAGGACACATCACAACAGTATATGCTTTACAAAGCTCCAATTTACTATTAGATTCCTAAGCCAGTATGAAATAAGTTCCCTGGACTCTTTAACATGGCTTTCTGCAATCTAAACTTCACAAAAAATTTATCCAGCACATGATCAAAATTTTCTGCTTTTCATTTTATAAGAGTAAGATTCATGGACATAGATTTCCACTCGAGAGTGGCATGCATTCTAGCACTAAATGCAACCAGTTTAATGTCTCCACCAATGTGACCCCAATCGAGAGCTACTAATAATAGACACAACACTAGCATGTAAAGAAAACCTGTTGGGTAGATATTTAAAATGGGAAGAGACGTACCAAATATAAAAAGGTTTTGACTGTTTGAGTTTGACAATAATCCAGGGCTCCATGAACTAGCAAAATTTGTAGCAGTATTAACAGGAGTAGACCCAATTTTTTCTCCAAAAATTTTATTTTCTTTGTTTGTTACTTCAGGTAACAATTTCTTCCCAGCAAAGGAAGTACCAGCATCAGCAGGCAAATTTTCTCCCTTGGTGGCATTTGCTTTGAGCCAGTTGACAACATCACTAAATTTTTCCTGAAACAATACAAGTTACAAGGTCAGTTTTTTCAACTCTGTACATGAGTGACTTGCACCACTATTTAGTATGCTTAAGAACCAACATGATTCTTAATCAAACATGGACATGCTAATACTAGCTCAAAGCATTCAGGTGCAAGAAGGAGTAACAAACAAATCTAATCTAGTATACCCTAAGCTGCTATACCACTGATGAATTGAAGAGAAGGGAGAAAGTGAAAGCGTTAATATTATAGGATGCCATAAACAAGAAAGCATTTATATTTGTCCATACCTACTGACAATAAACAGATTCCACCTCTTTGTAGAACAAACAGAGATGGCATTATTACAACAATGCATGGCTATTTCTCAAGTAGAACCCCAAAGTGTTTTCACATATGCATATGTGTCTTATGAATCCTCTGGACATTATCTTGAAAAAGGTACAGAACAAACTTCAAATCACCTTGGAACTAGAAACTGGACTATATTAAGACCAAAATTGTCTAATTTGATGTTAGTAAAATGAATTGTGTGTATTTTTCATAGTAGGAGTACACAACAAATCAGATTTATCCGTTTTTTTGTTTGCAAGTTACAGTTGAAATTGATAATACATTGCAAATGAACAAAGAATATGACTGTAAAACATGATGGATATCATGTAAGCATGTATGTGAGTGCACAGACATATATTTATTTCATTGCAGCATGCGCACAAGTAACAATAGTACTAGATATCAGACCAGCTTCCTGTACAACAATAACTTCAGTAACATATTACTTGGGTAACAAATAGTAGAACTGAGCAAACTAGAAATACAAGTGACATATGACTTTAAAGCATTAAACCCTGTGATGAATTACCATAATGTTTGAAGCATGATCTAAGTAATCTCTGACACCATCTTCCCAAAGCTCATCAGGATGATTCTTTAGTTGTGTTTGAACCCAGCTGTGTATAAGGAAGAAATGCAGCATACCAATGAGAAAGATTAATAAATTAGAATATTCACAAAAGCAGGACAAAGAAGCAATGCATGTCCGCAGGAAGTAGACATCACATAAGTAACTTTGCTGAGAACCGAGCATTCATAACCATTAACCATAGAATTATAGAAATGCAAAATCCTTGAACCTAGGCTTTAATGTATGAAGACATGATGATGTATGACAACCACTAATCAAATTAGCTAAACCCAAAGCAAATAACAAAAGACCAAATACAATTATCATGACCAAATAATGCACAGTTTCCTTTTTTTCTCATTTACAGAAAAGCATCAATAAAGAAAGGAATTTAAATGCGGAAATCAATTAAAAGTAAACTGGTTGACATAAAATAAAAGATGGACCTTGCAAACTCGGTATTTAAAGCTCTCACATGCTGCTGTGATGACTCTGCCCGTTTCATATCCAATTGTGGTGTTACCACCATTGGTTGTTGGGATGGTTCTGCCCTATGAACATCAAAAAGAGATCCTTCCATTATTCTTTTATTCCTGAACTGCATCATGTTGAAAATGGAGGTATAATAAGCTTCCACATAAAAATAATAGTTACAATTACAAAGCATAAAAGACAATTTAACATACATAGACTTATTAACATCAACCATTAAGAGCCACTTTAGGTGAGCTCATTTATTGCCAATATAAGCTGGAAGATTATTCTTTCTCATCCAAATAAACTAAAAATCTTTAGAAATTTTCAATACAGAAGGTATGTGAAATCTCATCCTCTGACATTGCAACTTATTGCTTCCCCTCTAAACTCAACCTATAAAAATTGCATTTGGCCGAGCTTCATGGTAAAGTAAAATGTATCATTCAGCAAAAGTCATAAACCCTTAGAAACCAAAAGGGTGGGATCCTTTCAGCATCGGAAGTATGATAAGCAGAAAAAGGGAAATATAATCAACTACAAAAGTAAAAAAAAAAAAAATTAACAGAATTGATCCAATTTTAATTCCCCAAACTCTCCCACAATACTGAAACTAATAGACTTGAAACGCTGATTCTCAAAGATTGTTAATAATCATAAGCACGGTTGAAATACTCAGTTTTCTAAGCGGCTATCTACTATTCTACGCTTCCAAGCGCTACTGCTCTTCAATCTACCGCCAACAATTACAGAATTACAAACAACAAGTAACTCTTAGAATGCTAATTAGAAGCATCTTCGGAACCTTTTTTGCGGACACTCAATGCTAGATAACTTTTAGAAAGAAAAAAAATCAGAGAAAAATTTAAATTTAATCATGATAGTTGAAAACTAGCCGGAAAATTCTTTCCTGTGCAGCTAAAGCATCTAGAAAATGAACAAAAAAGGGGGGGGGGGAAGTCGAAGCAAAAGTACAATAAATCCAATTCAATAAAATTCCAATACAGCTGAAGCTCCAAAACAGGGTTTTCATAGCAGAGGAAGAGGACAACTAAGGCAATTGTGTTAACAGTCACTTACGGCGGTTTCGTTAGTATCGGCTTGGTAGGGTTCCGACACAGCGAAACGCTTCGAACCTTTCATCATGGCGCCGCCTTTCGATTTCGAAAGCACAGCAGGTTTTGGTTTGGGGGAAGAGAAATAGGGTTTATGGCAATTATCAAACGCAGGCAATCGATAATCTGAACTCTGAAGGAGCCAGTGGAATTGGAAAGCCTCTTTTTTAGGGAGAAAGGAGCTTTCCGAAAAAATTATAAAGAAAACAAAATTCGAATGTTTACTGAAAATTAAATGCGCCAATTGGGTCCGTCGGATCAGGTGGGCAACTCACTTTCAATTAGGGCCGTTCGATCGGGTCTCTATTAGGGTTACACCGGAAACTTCACACGGAGCACGTGCTGTTCTGATTGTTTCACGATATTGATGGGGCCCACATGTTTGGTCTTATTCAGCCCATATTTTGGCAGAATACGTCCATAGCCCAGAAGGTCATTAATGGACAGTTTTGTGCCCAAATTGCTGGATTAGAAATAGAATGACCCAAGTTCAGGATTTTCGTAGGAAGTCCAACCCATTACGACCTATCTCACGGGTTTAGCTATCAAATTCACCCGTCAATATATTTAAATTTTAAAAGCAATTCCAGGAAAAAAATAAATGGAGAGGATAAAGGGATAGAGTTAGTAGTATTCGCAAGTGTAGAACAGCTCTAGAAGTTTGGTGTGAAAGTTTTTAGTATTGTCCTTTTAAAAAAATATATTTTAATAAATATTAATATTAAAATGAGTAACAAAAATTTGAAAACTAAATAAGGGCCGTTATATAATAATATAGATTAAGAATTTAAGCAGTTATTTACTAAAATTAAAATCACATATGGTTATCTACCAAAAAAAAAAATCACATAAGGTTACTTGTCAAAAACAAAGTCAAAGTCGATCGTTTCATTTGTTGGGATTCTGCTCCATCTTCTTTGAATCATTTTATTTTAGCTGATGTATTGAGAGTAGCTATTCCCAAATTTGTTGCCTGTTAGTTTTTTTTTTTTTTTTTACCTTCTGGCCCTGTCTTAATACCAAAAAAAACAGTCAAAGTAAAAGAGGAGTAATTTGCATTTTAATTAAATTTTTTCTAAAATCGTCAGAAAATCAAAGTTAGAAAGGAGTAGTTTGCATTTTAACTTTAAATATATATATATATATATACCAATCCTTTTTCATGAGAGCCAATTTACAACACAAATTTTCAGCTAAAGAGTTCTAAATTAATTCAGAAATCGACGATTTTACCCTGTCATTTTTGGGAAATATTTCCCACAGTATGCCACTTTTTTTTATATTTACCCAACTGTGATACTTTTTTTTTTAATTTATAAATGATGAGTCACTCAGTTCTATTTTTAATTTTTTTTTACATTATTTTATGATATTAAATTGTTTTAATATTATTTTATTTGTTTTCTTTTTTTACAAATTTCAAATAAAAAATAATATATTTTTAAAAAAAATTGTTATAGATGGGAGTCGTGTACTCTGTGGACGACTCTGGTAAGGTACTTAAAAAAATTTTTGATTGGTTCTTCGACTGCATATTGCAACTTTATTAAAAAAAAAAAACCTTTTTGTTGCAAAAAGTAACTTTAAGGAAAAAAAATAAAAATAAAAAATTTAAAAAATATTAATATAATAAAAATAAATTATCCTTTTAAATATGAGGACTATATGTATAAATAATATTGTTGTATTAAATTTTTTTTTTTATTTTTTGTATGAATTAAGAATATCTCTATAATATTCGGTCTATTTGAACTATTCTATAATAATATGATTCTTTTTATAAAATAAAATTAATAAAAATTAAATCACAATTTATATGCACGATGATATAACTTATTTTTATTATACTAATCCTTAGTAAGTTTTTTGTTTTAAATTTTTGTTTCCTTAAAGCTGCATTTTGCACGTGAAGGTTTACTTTTTTATAATAAAATTGCAATATACAGCTGAAGAACCAATCAAATTTTTTTAAAATACCTTATCTAAGTTGTCCACACAGTAAACGACTCCCATTTATAATTATTTTTTTCAAAATATATTATTTTTTATTCTAAATTTGTAAAAAACATAAAACGAATAAAATAATATTAAAAAAATTTTAATATCATAAAATAATGTAAAAAATTTAAAAATAAAACTGGGTCTAAATTTAAAATTTTTTTAAAAAAAGTATCACAATTGGGTAAATAAAAAAAAAGTAGCACACTTTGAGAAATATTTTTCAAAACTGGCACGCTCGGGTAAAATTGCCTTAAAAATCGAATCTCACATAAGTCATCTGTATATGACTAAATGTGTGTTTGGGGTAGTGTGCGCTACCCTAAAAGTTCGTTTGAGGGTAAATTATTTTCATTAAAAGTTGTGCTATTATGTTTGGTAATCATAAGATAAAATTATTTTTTATTTAAAATTAAAATTTTGATAAAAGTAATATTTTGTTATTTTTACGTTAGAGCAACAATCAATTAGATAAATTTTAATATTTTTAAGTTTGATATTTTTTCCTTACAGTTTATTTTATTTTTTTTTACTATACCTAAACTCATATACTTTTTAATAATTATACATTCAAAAGTAATTTTAATCAATACTATTCAAATAACATTTATTTTATCAAAATTAATTTTTAAAAAAATTTTTTTAAACATAAATCACTTCACTCAAACTCATTTACGATTAAAATCAAGTTTGTAAAATCAAGTTAATTCAAAATTAAATTTATAGACTCCGATCCAAACACATACTAAAAATTGGTGAGTCTGCTATAACATCAATGACGGCAAGGAAGTAGCAAAAAACAAATCACCATTGCAATTGGATGGAGCTTGTAATCTGAATCAAATGCTAATGTACTATCTTCATGTCTTTCAATTCTTTCTAGTGTCAAATCCGTGGTAAGTCAAGACACAGGTGAAAGAAAAAAAAAAAAAAAGAAAAAGGAATACTCCAACTCCAAGCAGGTATTTTACTATCTGCCAAACATGCATCTTCACTACAATTCCCATGGCAATGAGTAAGAGCCCCGTCACGTGTGGTTCGGTTGAAGGCTTTGTAAATATCATACATGACAGCAATAAAGTGACTGCTTTTCTAGCAGTCGTCGCCTGCAGGATTATACCACCAGTTGCTCAATTAATCAAGATAAGATATTGAAGAAATGAAAATAACAAAAGCAGTTCGAAGTTCGAATATGAGATATGTATTTACCATAGCAGTGGTTGCGGCCCCATGAATAGACTTGACCAATGTATGAGGCCATTGATTCGAAAATCAACACTGTATATATATATATATATATATATGTATATATATATATATATATATACATACACGGATGCTGCAATACGTTGACAGTAACATCAGAATAAGATATACACGTACCCAAAATGCATACAACTAAAAGTAACAAGACATGACGAAAATAGTATACAGAATAGAGAAAATATAAACACAGCAAAAACATAAGACTATCATGTCAGTCTATCACCCAGATTAAAGGATTGATTTTCCTTAATCAAAATTCAATATCATGCAGTATATATACACAAATTTACATGAAAAGTTCTTCAGGGGTGAAGACAAGAAAGAATATTGAAGACTTTTGTACCTTGGCACAAGTATTCCAAGCGTTAAATAGCTCTCCAGTTAAAATCATGGGCAAAATTAGGAATGGCAAACCCACTAGAGTCGTACAGAATAGCATTTCCATCTGTCAGAATAACCCCCCCAAAAAAAAAATTACGAACTGAAAATTGAGAAATTTGTGTCCTGGTCCATTTTTTCATCCATGAACCAAATAAAACATGTAAACTCAAGGCCACCTGCGTTGTATCCCGATTCATTGTCAAGATTGCTTCTTGGAAATTCCCAACAAAGGCATCCATTATTAGAGCACAAATAATCATTATAACACCAATAATGCTGAAATTTGGGGATGTCTGTGCATCAGCTAGGGTGAACAGGATCAGACCAACCACTAGGAGTATTGCAGATGTGTATTCTAGAAGAGAGTATTTTCTTCTGAGCCCAGGCATGAAGGAACCCCATCAACATGACTGGCAGCACCTGCATTATAATACATAAACACATCATCATAAGCCCAGGATTACATTATCTGCTCATACCATCAAAGAATCCACGCACAAATAAATCAAAGAATCACAGAAAGCCAAAAAAAAAAAAAGACATATTTTATATGGGACATATCCAAGTGAGAGAAATAAATTTTTACCATTCATTTTTTTTAAGTAGTTATGTAAGTGTGACCTTTAAGTAAAATATAATCTTGATTATCTATGTAAAATATAAAGTTCAAGATTCATAATTCATTCCTCTCATTTCTATCAGTAATCATTTGCTCAGCCGGCATAAATAAATCAAAGAATCAAAGAATTGGAAGATAAAGAATGATCCATGATGAACTCTTCATTGTTCAATCAAATAAAGGTTGATGTAGTAAAAGGAAGGGGTTGGAAGAAATAGCAGCTTGGACACCCTAACCTTTACAGATTTGAACATGATCTGTGCAGGATTGTCTAGAAATGCCAGAGACCCCCTGGTTAACCCGTGCGAAACCATAAGAACAGCAGAAAGCTTGAAATATGTTCTCCAAGGTTGTCCTTGTACAAGCGTGAAATACCAACCGTAGCTGAAGATTCAAAATAAATCAAAAATTAAGTATACAAGAAGCAAATCTAGCTAGATTACAGAAATTTGCAGCACAACCAAGAGAACATGCCTGAATTGGAGCCGATTATAGATATATTCCTGAAATCAAGGAAAGGATCGGAGTAAGTCGTTGATCAAATAAATTCGTGAGGCTTTGAAGCGTATGTGTTCTTTAATTTAATACCAAAATTGGAAGATCTTTAATCCTTTCATAGTTAAAACACAGAGCAAAGAACCAAGAAACAAAATCCAAATGCATGCTCTGCATAGGAGAGAAATCAACCAGGGAAAAAGAACCAGATATCCCACAGAAAATAAGCCAAACAAGATTACAAGAATGAATATGTTAATGGATTATGTATTATGTTCCTCCCACATTTATGATCAGAACAAAATACAATAATCATGGTTCATGGATGGATGCCATGAGTGTCCTCTGGGAGCCAGAACCAGGTACTCTCCAATCCAAACAAATCTCTTTTGCCACCTATTTCCACCGGCCAAGTAACATATATTCAAGACTAAGGACTAAGAAAACTAAAGAATCACCGAAACAAGTAAAATCCCATAATAGTTAACAAGCCATACAGTTAACAAGGTTAACCTCTCACAGTCCCAGACCGGTGAGTTAGGCATTACACCCAGAAAACAAGTGAAAGAAAGAAAGAACAAGAACCCACCTCGCATATGCCATTGACAAGGTAGCCAAGAAAGAGCCTGGAAGAACAGATGAGGAATTGTTGCCATCTGGGACGATGAGAGAGAGAGAAATCCCAAACAGGGACCTAGCTTGTTCGTCGTTCCTCATGTCTCCAAACGGTGACTCTGGCTGTGTGATAGAGCGGGGAAGATATATCCAAGTTAAAGAAGGAGGGAAAAAGAAAAAAGAAAAGTGCAGCAGAAAGAAATAATCGGGTACAAGACTAGATGATACTAGTGTTGCATGGCGTCCCTAGTACCTTATATAGAACAAGAATGTGAGGAATCGAATGGAAGGCCTCCTGTGTATATATATATATATATATATATATATATATTATATTATATTCTGACAGTACAGCGACACGCTCTTGCTCGAGTCTAGAATACGATTTCTTTGTCATGGACATGCAGAGAGAAAGAGATCAAGAGGCTTAATTAGTGCATGGACTCGGGGCTGGAGAAACGGGACTAGTTAGGACTTGGCCTTGGGAGTGTATTTATTATACTCTCCCCTGTCCAAGTACTATCCTGCAACATCCTCGTAATATACACGTTAAACACTGGAGTGAAGGGCAAGCTACTATGGTATGGAACCTAACTCTTGGCTGGACTCTTCGTACAGAAGACTTCCCTCAGCTGGAACACCATATTTAATACAGACATATTCCGTCCTCGAAAAGCCCTAAGAAAAAATGATCTATAGCCGCTCACTCCTTTTAGACCGGCACTTCTGTAAAGTAAAAGCTTAAAGCTGGCTTTCTTTATATGTATATATATATATATATATATATATATATATTCCCCGTAATTTCGTTATAGGATTTGATATCATAGAGATAAACTGTCGTTTTAGTACGTAGAATAATAAAATTATGAGTATTTTTAATCTTAAATTATAAAAGTGCTTTAAAATTGAAATATATTTGTGAAGTTTTATATGTGTAAAAAATAATTTATTTTTGGTTACAATAAAGGGCCGTCGCCCAATTAATGTACAAATTAATTTTTATAAAAAATAATATAAAAATTTTTCAAAAGAAATTATAAAAATAATCTTCTTAATAATTTTTAGCCAACATATGTAATTTCCGAGATGATACATAATTTATGTAATTTACACAGACATGTTTACATATTTTTCAAATGATCAGATCAAATTAAATTTAAATAAAATTTTCTAATAACTTAAGTTATGCACATTTGCAAATAGCTTCATGTGTGTGTATAATTTCTATTAGAAAATAAATATTTAATTATTGTAAAAAACTACTATCAAATTATAGTTTTATATTTAGTTAAAATTTAATTTTAAACAAACAAAGATAACAAATTAGATATTTTCATATTAATATGTATAAAAATATTATTTCCGTAAGAACCAAATATGGTTCGTCTTGAAATTGTATAGAGTTTAATTTTTTATCTATTATTAATATAAAAAATTTTATACTATTATTTAATTATAAGTTATCAAATCATTAACAAAATTAATTAAAATAAAAATTATTTAAAAATTTAAACACTTAACAATACGCGATTGAATGATAGTTATGAAAAAAATTTAAATTGATAATAAATTAAAATTAAATTTAATTGTATATATTTTTATGATATCAATTTACTCTTTAGTTATTTCAATGCATTTTTCCTAAATATCATAGAGCTGTTGAATGACGCACAGAGTTCATTGAAAAACTAAGCAGATTTTTTTTTCTTTTGAGGCCAGTAAACAACTAAGCAAATTTAATAGTATAAGGGAAATGCTAAATCTCAAGAAATGGGATTCGTGAAATTTTTACGAATGACGAAAATCACTGTGATGTGTTAACTGATTTGTTTTCTTTTTTTAATTTAAATATATAATAATTTTGTTAAATGATTTACAACCTTGTTTCCCTTTTCGTAGATGATTTCACGAAGGCTCATTCGTAATAAATACTACTGCTCATAGTATAATTTTCAACGTAAAGCAAAACGTGTGAGATTTTAAAAAGAAAAAAATGACGTGTAAAAATTAGTATAAGGGTTGTCTAAAAAATTCAAGTCAATCCGTTTAGCTTAATCACAACGGTACAAAACCATAAGCGACAAGTAATAAGTAACAACGAAATTTATTAACTGTCAACGAGCTTTTAACTCAACATACTCACACGGTTACATCCCTTTTCGTTTTTAAACTTGAGGTGTAATGATATTAAAATTTTAATTTTTCATAAGATTATTTATTTTATTTGAATTTTTATAAGATTATTCATTTTTTTCTTTTTCTCATATCCTAACATTTTTTATGTCATTAAAAAATAATTTATTAATTTTGTTCAACTAACAATTTTATTCACTTTATAGTAAGATGATAAATTTTCTTAGGAGTTTATGATGTTTGTTGTTTTGTCGCCGCTTTCTCTCTTGGCCATATATCGTTCAACTCTTAGTTTTTATTTTTGTGTTTTATTCTTTATTTTTAATTAAATTTACCTTTTGTACAAGTAAAAAAAAATTACCTTTTTGTTAGTAAATTTGATGTTTTTCATGATATTTCAATTTATACTCAACATTTCTGTTTTTTGATTAAAAAAAGTGAAAAGATGTTATTATTTTTTAGGACCAAAGTGCAACGGTTAAAGTTCTTAATCAAGTTATGACTTTAGAATTCAAACTTTGTCGTATTAATGAAATTGTGATATGCATGAAATTGTGGTATGCTAATATGACCAACAAAAAAGAATAGGCAAAATAAGTAAATATTTAAAGATGTGATTCTCTCCCTATTTTTTTTCTCAATGTTAATGTTGCTGGAATTAAATTCGTAGTGATCGGAGATCTTACTTCTTAAATGACACGAGTTGTTTTTTTTAAGTAAATACTTAATTAAAGATGTTAGTCTCTGCCTATTTTTTTATTTGACAGTCGAAACTAATTAAAGCGTTATATCTAGTTTTAAAGGAAAATCAATGCATAAGGATGAACAAATTGGGAAGATTTTATTTTAACTTAAAAAAATTCTGTTCTTTTTTCCTTTTTGGATATTCCTCGCCCAACTTCTCACCACACATAGTTTAAAATGAATTAAATATGAGATAAGGTGAAGAAAATGGTGATGCCTGCAGTTACTTAAGGAGGCCAGCACGTTTAGCACCATAGACATAGGGGCACAGTGCACTGGCCTACTGTTGCCGTCGTCCGTTGGAGAAGACGCACTCCAAGTCCGAAGAAACTCCGCATGTTTAAGCAATACATGGAGGATATAGGGAAGAAAAACATGATAACCATAATAGAAGTAAAACCAAATTTTCCTTCCAACGGTTCCAAAATTTCGCCGCCCCAGTATCCCCTAGATAGGAAGAAGAGACGAATAAAAAAATAAATATACTAAGAAAAATGAAGGAAGATAGAAGAAGTTACTTGGCTTCTTGCAGCTTCTGTGTGTCTAGCACGTGGTGAGGTCAAGCACGAGCTCGTTGACCAAACTAGCAGAGAACTCAACTTCCAGCTCCAGGGCCAGTTGCTGTATTTCTCCATCAGAATTTCTCCAGTCCCCACAGCACTTGTCCATCTCCCTAATGCAGACCTGCCTCCCTTCCCTTACTTGCCAACCCAAGCACAGTTCTTGGGGTTGCCCGCGTATCCAATCCTCTGCGACCTTGCAAAGATGGTGCTTCTTTGAATTCTCAGTATCATTATTTTCCCCAATGCTCTGCTTGAAGAAATCAAACAGCAAGTTCTCTGCCTCAATTATCAAACTCTTGTTAATTGACCTTTTAACATGGTTGAGAAGGTCGCGCGCATTCTCCTCTACGTTGTCACCAAGCACGTTGCTGACCCCATTTTGGGAACACATAATCGGTTCTGATACCGAACAAGGATTTGTAGGATGGTTATATGTTAGTACATCCTCCATTTCTGACGATGCGATCCTTTTCTCTAGGGCAACTGGCTTCAGTGAAGCCACGCGATCAAAATGTCGACTCTTTTGCATATGCCTGTGTTTGGTTCCTGTAATTAGATCATAGACTTTCATTTGTTAGGAAAAACAAAATACATTTGGGCTAGTCAGAGTCACAGATAGAGACATGGAGAGGGAAATTATTGACCTTCCAAGCGGGAACATGTAGTAGAATTGAAAGGAGACGTAATCTCTTCATCATCAGCGAATAATGGGCAATCTAATACCGAGACAGGACTAAATTGTTCCTTCTCCTCGTTTGGCCAATCCTGTTTCATGGGAGTCAACTTACTACACGTGAATTTTCATTTAGAAAACCAAAAACAAGGAATGCAAATTACCTCTTATGTTTTTGTAGACATAAATAAACGTTTTTTTATTGGCTAAAAAAAAAATAAACGTCTTTTAAACAATAGTTATAAGCTTGCAATTGTTACGGGTAAAAAAGGGATTAGTGAATAATTGAGCGTTGAAAATTTTACTTCATACGATAAAAATTGATATGTATGCATCTTGTCTTATTTTCATTTTTCATCCTCTCTTCCAGTATAAATCTTTTTTTTTTCTGTGATAACAATTCGAGTCCGAGAGTAATGTCAAATACCAAATTATCCCTCGAACCCGCTCTAAAACATCCAAAAGATGAGTTAGTTGGGAAATTAAAGTCAACCCATGACCAGACAAACACATAACATCTGTTAAAAACTTGAAATATAACACTTGAGGTACAGTACTTATTATTTTAAACTATGGTAAATATTTTATTATAACCAATAATTAATAAATATTTATCATAATAACTCGTGAAAATATTGACTTTCAAAAAAACATTAAAAAAATGATTACTTCAAAATGAATTGTAAAATATTTATTTAATTGTTAATTATATATTTTATAAATTTTTAATATTTATTATAATAATAAACATATAATAAATATTTAAGAACTCTACCTATTAGTACGGTAGGGGATAACACATAATCCCTTTATTGCATAGGCATTGAATTTAAAGTGCCATGATGAGTCAACGAGTGTTTTGGTTCCCCGATGAATATGGCAACTATGGTGGCTTGGTGACTTGGCGTGACCGACAACAGAATATTAAGTAAAAAGGGACTTTCCTGAACTACCCCATCGTGTCCAGTCAATGACCAAATAGTCATCTCCTCCGCAGTGATCTCATCTTGTATCAGCGGTTCAGCGGCGTGGAAGGCGCATAGTGCAACAACACCGCCCTTGGAAGACTCAACTGAAAGTCTGCAATGGTTCCGAGATGTACCGTATCTCTCCCCCCTAATACTCGCTCCACACGTGCAATCTTAAGTCCAGCTGTTCCTCTAACATTTTCAAAAATCCCCAACCAACCCCTCCCAAATCCTAAGCCAAGTGCTACTAAGACTGCTTGCTAACCTTTCTTTTGGTTTTTCTTTTCCCTCCCTCGGTTCTAACTCGCTCAATTTCCACATTTGGGACTGGGAAGTGGGAATGGGGAAGTGAATCACAACTTAAAAAAAAAACGATGATAATTGAATTTTGAATGACTTACCCTTGTGGAACTCGTTATGGAGCAGTTGTTGGTTGTTACCGATCCCTCCACCTCCGTGGAATCCTCAGCGGCGGTTAACGAACAACGGGAATGGGTCTCTGCCCAGCTGTAGCTGTTACTGGCAGAAGCGGACGAGGCGGTGCTTGAGAACGCAGGTTTGTCTCCTAAAGTTCTCCCGAACCTCCTGCTCAACAGCTTCCGAGAAAGGCTTCCAGAAAGAACCCCGCCACCTTTCTTGCCTTGACTCCTTTGCCTTTCGGACAACGCCGGAGATCTTTGTCGAGCAGGAATCGCTAGTGATTTAATGGCGTTCAGCACTGCTTCTGAAGCTTTCTGCAATGCCGACATCGTCGAAGACGAAGAAGAAGAAGAAGAGCGAGGTCGTATGCAGCATTGTCGTCGCGGAAACGATTTGAAGCCGCTGGATGAACACGAACTCAGGTCGTCCCTGAGATAATCCTTAAGCAAGAGGGAGAGCCTTGGGGGATGTTTGGCGGTCAGCGTTGGATCACCCAAAGGTTTACCAGAACTAGAAGCCATTCTTGATTCAGGATAAGTTTGAAAAAGAAAAGATAGAATACAAGTAGAGAAGAGTATGATCCGTAGTGGTATGAAAGTAAGTAGGTTGAGAATTAAACAAATTTGAGGGAGAGAGAAAAAGCCTGTTCTCTGTACATAGTTATCGGTTTGATATCATATCACAAATCAGAAAGAGAGAGAGACAGAGGAAAGCAATTAATAATTACAGAAATATGCAAAATGTGGTATGAAAGTAAGTAGGTTGAGAATTAACAAATTTAAGGGAGGGAGGGAGAAAAAGCCTGTTCCCTGTACATAGTTATCGGTTTGATATCATATCACAAATCAGAAAGAGAGAGAGACAGAGGAAAGCAATTAATAATTACAGCAATATGCAAAATGTGGTATGAAAGTAAGTAGGTTGAGAATTTAAACAAATTTAAGGGAGGGAGAGAGAAAAAGCCTGTTCCCTGTACATAGTTATCGGTTTGATATCATATCACAAACCAGAAAGAGAGAGAGACAGAGGAAAGCAATTAATAATTACAGCAATATGCAAAATGTGGGGGTTAAAAAGGAAGAGACAAAGGGAACCATAAATTGAGCTTCTGAATGATCAGATACAGAGGCCTTTTTTTTTTTTTCCTGAATAAAGCTAGCCAGTTGCGAGCTAGCTTCATTTCAGTACAGAACAATAACGGGGTACCCTACCGGGCGGGCGCAAATAAAGCCACACACATGCATGGTGCACACAGACACACATTGAGAGCTGAGATTTGAGAACGATGGGAAGTGATAATTAGCTGGAGAGTGTGAGGGTGTGTGATTTATACATATATATAGAAATGGGAACAAGAGAAAAAGACATATTAGTGTGTAGAGAGAGTAAAACTGAAGAAGATTAGGCAGTGAAGATCTCAAATATCAATAAACTGTGAGATAAATTAAGAGTGAAGTGAGAGGATGCGATGAAAATATCAGTATGAGACTTGCTTGAGAGTGTGAGGTGGAGGAGAAGCAGCAGCTGCAGCTTGGATGCTTCTGATTTCATATAGCAAAATTTGAGATTAATTTATTGTCATTAGTTCGACTTCGATGACGCTTGCTGTGTATAAATGGCGACATTAGTTAATGATTAGGATAATTATGGTCGTGGACCTAAAATTAATTGCAGGGTTTGGACTGCAACGAGACCGGTAGTTGACGTTTTGGAATCTGAGTGATATGTATGCTATCTCTTGTGCACACCTCCACGCGCTTAGGTACGTGCCCTCGTCTACCTCCTCTGCTTGACATGCAACTGCAACTCATTAATTGTTTTTCTTTCTTTTTTTTTAATATATTTGTTTTTCTTTCTTATAAGTAAAAAATAGGTCAATTCCAGTAGAAATTTAAGGTTTTTTTTATCTAAATTCCAATAAGAAACACATTTTTCTATTTATTTTAGTGTATTTTTTATTTATATTTAAATTTTAATAATTTTTATATATATTGAAATTTTTTTTATATTAAAAATTAGAAAAAATATAATTTATATCCTTAAAGTTTATTCGAATATCAAATTACTCATGTGAAATTTTTTTATTTCATTAAACTCTCTTAAATTTTAGTCTGATTTAAAAATATTAATTTTTTTTATTAAATAAAATAAAAATTAACATCTAATTTTAAGGTACACTAAACTTCAAATGAATTTAGTGAAATAAAAAAATTTTTAGTAGAAATAATTTGATATAGGAATAAATTTTATGAGTATAAATTATATTTTATCTCATAAGATCTTTTAATTAAGTAGTCACATAATGTACATGTGAATCATGTGATATACATGTGTAGGTGATTTCTATTTTATTTAATAACAAAATTAACATTTTCAAGTCAAATTAAAGTTTAACAAATTTTAATGAGATAAAAAAATTTTAAATGATAATTTGATATTAAAATAAATTTTAGAGTTAAAATGCATTTTATCCTTGAAAATAAATAAAAATTATTTTTATTATTTTTATTTTTATTTATAAATAAAATGTATGCTATCTCTTGTGCACACTTCCACGCGCTTAGGCACATGCCCTTGTTTGTCTCCTCTGCTTGACATGCAGCTGCAACTCATTAATTGTTTTTCTTTCTCTGTTTTTTTTAAATCTATTTGTTTTCCTTTCTTACAGTATAAGTAAAAAATATGTCAACTCCAGTAGAAAATTAAAGTTTTCGTACGTAAATTCTAATAAGAAACACATTTTTTATTTATTTTAGTGTATTCTTTATTTATATCTAAATTTAAATAATTTTTATATACGCTTAAATGTTTTCTTTTTACATTAAAAATAAATAAAAATTATTATTATTATTATTATTTATAATATTCAAATAATATATACATAAACTTATATTTTTATTTATATAAACTTATAAATAATCATCCAAAAAAATATTAATCTCAGTTATTGTAAAAATTAATACAAAAAAATCATTTTTTCATATCCTATGTCGTATCTATTTTAAACATATTTTTTTTCATATCCACATTTGAGTATATTAAATGAGTGTCCATACTGGACCGAAAAAACAAATATCGATACTCTTTTTTTTTTTTTTTTAACAAAGCGTCCATACTCATTTAGATCTCTACTTTTTCTATTATATTTTAGAATCTTAATAATTAGATTCCATAATTACATTATAGCTCCAGTTCCAACACATCTCTTTCCAAATTTATTATTATTTTTTTCGCTAATTAAGATGAAGAAGATGAATGGCATTTCCACTTGCATAAAAAAAACACATCTTATACTTAAGAATAGTAAGAGTAAAGATGAGATCAAAAATATAATGTGAAGCAGGGCGGCTGTTGTTCTTGTTATATAAATTGTGTAAAGTAGGATCTTATTAATCTTAAGTGGTACCCTGTGGCAAAAGTACTAATAAAATGAAACGTTACCTTGTGTTGTACTTGAAAGCAATGAGTTCCAAAGCAAAACAACACGGGGTCCTTATACGAATGTTGTGCCACATTCAGCGTGCGTCCCTTGGCTATCAATGAGGTCAAAAGCCGTGCGATTATGCTGGTTACATGCATTAACTTGTAAATGTGATACAGTGATAGGTTGATGGCCCTTTCAATGCGTGTTCGGCATTTCAAATACAAAGGGACATTGCCACGGAGTACAGCAATTAAAGTTCGCATCAGTCAATAGAATTGATTTACTTCATCAATCTTTTATTTATAATAATTAAATGATTTAAATTTAAATTTTATTGATAAGCAATTTGTAAGCAATTTGGTTGAAAGAATTTATTTTGTGATTTTTTTTAAATAACGTTTTTCTGTATGAAAAATATAGTATCCCTTATTTAACATCAGCTGATTTTTACTTGTGTCTGATTTCTTGTTATTGGACTTGGGCCCCTGAATTCAAAAGATTCGTTCGAGTTTCTTCTTATACGATGTGGCCGGGAAGGAAAACCCCTTTCCAGGGGCGAGGAATTGGGCCCAATTTTAAATAATGGAAGCTCAGATGCTCAGGCCGAATCCAGGTGGTTATTAATACGCGTAAGCATGAATTGAAAAATAAGTAAAATAGAATTAAAATGAAAAAAAAATCGTCTTTCTACTCCTTTTGGTCCAGCCATTCACTTCATATTCAATTTATGCTATTTTTAGTTGCGGTAAAAAACATGAATAATAATAAATAACTACATAATTGAACAAAAACTGAATGTATAATATTTTATTTTGACAATACATAACTATTTTTTTCTTTTTTTTTAATTTGTCAATTTCTTTTAGTTTTTCAGAGTATTTTTTTACCCACTGAGTGAGAGATGAATTTCTCAAGATATTGTCAAGTATCAAAAGAGAACTCCTTTAAAAAATATTTTTCATATATAAAATTAAATATTTACTATTAAAGTTGATTCTTAAGAAAATTCAAACTCCTTTTATCCAATGTCTATTTTTATTCTTTAACTAAGCATGTCATTGACCTGTATTTCTACTTAGCCTAATTTGAGCTGCGGCATCATGGTACGATTCTAATGTTGAAATGAAGAAAGCACGGGTCAATATTTTGGTTTCTAGCATAGTCTGCAAAATACGAGTCACGTGACTGGAAAGTCGCAGCAGCATATAACTTATTGGTGAGTGGGTTAATTTGGATTTTAGTTATGGGTTACGAAATCTGTTTGTAGTTGGCAAAGTTATTCTCATTCTCATGCATATAAATTAGAAACAACTGTATGACACAACTACGATGTTTCTTTTCACTCATCTCAGTCCAGACTAATCATATTTTTTTTTTACATAAATTACATATTTCCTTTTTTTTTTTGGGTCTTATAAATTACATATTTCGTAATTTTGTTAAAAGCAAAAAGCTGAAAAAAGGTCCAGGGCTGTGAAAAAAATTTAAATCGGGCCAGCCCAAGTTTCCAGGCCGGCCCAATTTGAGCCCGAAAAAGGACAGAAAATAACACACGGCAAGCAGCAACTGATTTCACCAGCTAAAGGATGCCGAAGCCGCGTGAGTATCAAATTGTAAAGCTCCACAAAGACACCTCAGCATCAAGTAACTCCACGTCATTCCAGTCCCTACCATCTCTCGCAAAAGGAGGAGGAGATCGTAAAGGCTCATCGGCGATACTCAAAAGTAAATCATGCAGATGCAGGTCCTCAAACTCAGACATTGCCGGAACTTCATCCAGGTACATCCCCTCTTCTTGCAGATGCAGAGGCTGATGGGCATCTTCCGCGACCCTGACCGTGTCGCCAACACTGCAAACTTCATTATCAGCACTGGCCTTCACACTGATATCGATCTTCTGCTGGTTGCAGTCGTCCCCAACCGCAAATAACTCCGCAGCCTCCACCGCGGCTCTCCTTATCTCCTCCGCATTGGTTGATGCTGGCAGAGGCAACCGCCACGCCGAGTCTGCAAAATTGAGGCAAGCTGACTTTCCCCTAAGTGCTAGTGCGGCAACATCATGTGCTCGCGCAGCCATTTCCGCCGTTGGGTAGGTTCCCAGCCAAATCCTCGACTTGTTGTTGGGCACTCGCATCTCGCAAACCCACTTGTTCTTGTTCCTCCGCCGCACTCCTCGGTACACGGGGTGCCTCGTCTCCTTGAACACTCGCCGCCCCGCTCGCTTCTTTGGCCGCGCTGATGCCAGTATGACTTCGTCGTCCGAGTGAACAACCGTACTCGGACGGTTGGAGGAACTTGTTTCCGACGATGAAGACGCTCCGAAGACATAGTTCGACTCATCGAATGATGCTCCGAAAAAGCCCATTTGAGAAGTTAGAGAGTGAGGTGTTGGTTTGGTTTGAGTGTGTCAATATTAGGAAATCTAAGTAGAGTAGTAGATTAGCTAAGGAATTGAATGGTGTGGAATTTATATAAGCTTAAGAATCAAGGGGAAGGGGCCACGTGGCTACGAAGTGGACACGGAGACTTATTGTAGGTTTGTTTCCCAAGACCCAGTGGGCCAGCGTAAGTGGAAGCCCACGGTTAGCACTTGCTTTTGCTACATGAAGTACAATCGGCAACTTTTCTTTGAAAATAGAGGAGAAGAAAACAAAAGACGAAGAGAATATTGGATTGGATATTGAATATTGATTCCTAAGTTGACACAAGCTGTTCTAGACACATTGACCCGGCTGTTTCCCACTGCCGCTCTAGGTTACAGCTATTACTGGCAAACCCCAACGTCTAAAACGTGTTTTATGCGTAGTTGCTTACTAAAAGTGTCACCATTTGCCGTACAGCTCAACTCTCTCTTGCGATTTTACTACTTTTCCTGATTGAAAACATTTAGACCATGTTTTATTTTCGTTGCAATTAAGTTCCAATTTTTTTCTAGTGATACTTTTTTTTTTGTCATTTTCAACCTTTTCACTTGAATAAATGATGTCATGCTATCTCTGTCATTAATTCATGTTTAAATGCATCTAATGTATATGGAACAACATGTTTTAATGGAGTAAGGCTTGCTGTATGATCACATTTCACGTCGTGTTCTATCACTTCTGTCTTTCTCAAGTTTTTCTTTATCTTCTTTTCCTTTTCTTTTGTGGTTATTAAAAAATATTACCCTTCGGAAATAATTGAAAAGCGAGATATTGATACCAATATTTAATATGTTACAAAATACCAAAAAAAAAATTAATGTGTAACACTTTTGAATATATTGAAGTCATTATACAGAGAAAAACATTAAAGTAAATTATTAAAGTAAAAAAGCTGTTTTAAGAATATATTTTATTTCCTGTGAATATATGTTAAATTAATTAATATTAATAACTAGTGAGAAGCATGACTGCAAAGAAAAACATCTTTCTTGTGGAAATATCAGATTTCTACCAATTTAAGAATGTAATTATTTAACATTTTTTCATATAAAAAAATTGTTAGAACTTAAATTTGTCGCCTTTATTCTACTCATTTGAATTATTTAAAGTAAGCACGAGTGATTCAATTAGTTAACTTGCTAGTGTCAATGAATTTGATGAGACTTTTGTTTATTTATTTATTATTTTGAGTGTCACAGACTTTTGCTTGTGTATTTAATTATTTTGTCTGATCCTCATAAGTTTGTTGACTTGTTCTAAAATAAAATATTCGAATAAAAGAATTTTTTTTTTATAGCAATAAAAGAACTTTGGTACAAAATTCAAATGTCCATGGTCCGTTGGGCTTTCTGTGTAACTGAATTCGGCTAGGTCCTTCTTCGTGGATCGTTGCTTCCTTTGCTGGGATTGGGGAACCAGGAAAAAGAAAACGGTATCCTGTGTTGTGTAGTTTTCTTTCCCGAAGTTTATTAAATGGCATTTGTTAACGCAGCATGTCATAAAGACATAGATTAACAAATAATTAATATTTATTTAATATTGATTTGTGCATTAATTTCTTAAAAAAATATTTAAACTAACTAAAAAAAATATACATTCTACTGATGTATATGTTTAAAAGGATGACTTTGAAGAAAAAAAAGAGAGATAATTTTTTATTTTTAAATTAAAAATTTAAAATATTTATAAAAATGAATAAGGGAAAGGATTAAAAGGTTACACTATAATTTTCTCATTTTATTCTTCTGATTTAAAAACATTCTTAAATAAGGAGAATATTTACTTAGAATAAAAAATAACATTTTCTTTATTTCTCCTCCAAATTCTTCCATCCTTATATAAATGTATTTATAGTCATACAAATGAGGCCTCTCATATTTTTTTTTATCTAACTTTTTAATATGCTAAAATAATGGTTAATGAATGCAATTAACATATAGAAAATCATAGAGTATGTTTAGAATCACAAATTTTAGAAACTCATTTAATTTATAAATTAAATTAAATTATTTTTTAAAAAATATAAAATAATAATTAATTTAATTTTAAAATTGTTTTGATTTTTTAGTTGTGTACACATAAAAATTCACTCAAATATGATTGAGTTGAAGTACATTTGATTTAATTTAGTTTTAATTATTAAAATTGATAATTTTATTTTTATTAGTTTATTCATTTTATCTATTACAGTAAGAGTAATAAAAAATTATTAAAATAAAGTAAAATAAAACTTGTTATACCAAAAAAATTTAATTCATTCTCAATGTGCTACAAATATGAAAATTGATTTTTAAATTATATTTTAAACAATAGTTTCAAACATAGATATTAATTTTTGAATTAAGTCAAATAAAATCAATGTAATTCAATTTAAATCAAATTTTAATATTTTCAAATAATTTCAGATAGAGTAATAATCTCATGTTCTCATCAAATTAAGACGTTTAATAATTAATTTTGCAATATTAACGTTGTTCTCTTAAAATCGAAATATTGCGGATTATGATATCTTAGTCAAGCTATAGCATGAGGTGCATCATATTATTACTAATAATTTTGAAAAGTGTAGTTAGGGAGTGATTAAAGACGATGAGCAAGTAACAACAATCAAATATAAGGGAAAGAAAAAGAAAGAAACGATAAACACTAAACTTAAAGGCCACGAGAACTTAATGAGTGGGATCGTTGGGGAGACATCTTTGGCGGATCAATTATTGCGGATTTTGAAGTTGCAGTGAGCAGAGATCTATCTTTTAAGCAGGTCACATGATTGTGTTTCACGGGATCTCAGATTTTCTCGGAAACTAAAATATTTGACCTTTTTCTGTACCTAACCAATTACTCCCTTATTCAATTTTTATTTTGCTTCATCATTTATCTTTCATGGAAAGCTAGAAGTTTTCGGCAGTAATTGGCCTATCCATGTGTATATATTAATCCATATTTACGTGGATCCAGCTGAAAACCTTTATCTATATTCAAACCTATACTCCAACATCGTACTTTTTAACAGAAATTAACATGAAAAGCAGTTATGTTATTTATATACATTGTTTTTTATCGACAAGGATTCTCTTGTTTTTAATAACAAGAGTGTTTTGTTAGAAAAAGAAATTAATAAAATAATCTTAATATAGAAGATATAAATTTGTTTTTTATATATAATTTATTATAAGTAATGTTTTTAATATAAAATTAAGTACAATTTGTTTGAATATATAAATTAAATATTAGATTATACTTCCTCTATTTATCTCAAAATATATGTTATTTGAAAATATTAAAGAATTATTAATTAATTTTTTTAATTTTAATTTATTTTTTAATAAAGAAAGAGTTAGTGAATTTAGTAAAATTAAAAAGAATATTAAATAAATAAAAAAATAATTTAGTCATATTAAATTATATTTTTTGATTATTTAATAAATTTTTAAATTTTTATGTAATTAATTTAAAGATAGATAAAAGTAAATAGAAGGAAGAATTAATGACAAGCAGTTGAACAAAGTTTGATTAATTATGTTTTTGACTTCAACAGTTTTCTACCTCATTCATGAGCTTCTGAGAAGAAGATTGAAGGCAGTAAGGTGTGGGGCGGCGAGATTCGGGACAAAATGAGGTATATCGTATCTGGGTTAGTCGGCTACGGCATATATATGGAACGTGTTTCAAGTTTCAACTTCAAATCTTCTACTTTATATATATTTTTTCATATATCAATTTGTTCCATAATGATCGACGAACTCAAATCACAAATCGAATGGTAGTTTAATTAGCTTAAATATATAGATGATATACATACCGGTTACAACAAAAACACAACGTTGCATAAAAGAGGTAGAGTGAGAAAGAGAGAGCCAATCAACCGGCGATCCACGATACAGGTGGAAGAAGGAAAGCAATTGGGCGGTTAGATGTCGGCCATTTATGTCACCGCCTGTTGTCAAAATCTTTTTTTGCGTGCTTTCAAATATTATATTCTCTTTATTTATTTTTATTTATCATTTAAAATTTTTATATAATAATCAAAAAATATTAAATATTTTTAATTATAAAAAATATAATTTAAAATAATTAAATTCTTATTTTTTTCATTTTATTAATATTATTTATTTTATTTATTTTTTATTAAAAAATAAATAAAATTATTTAATATTTTTAAATAATAAATATTATTAAAAAAATTTATATGATAAATAAAAATGGACAAAAAAAATAATAAAAAGATACCTTAATTTCTGCATATCATTATAATATGATTTGCCTACAAATTTCAAAAAAATAAAAGAAGATTTGCCTACAACGTATGCAGCTCGTTCTCTAATGATTTTTGGGATGAATAAAGTAACCTGACAATGTACTTAACAACAACACACAGCATTTCCACTTTAAAAGATCTCGACATCTCCTACCCCTTTTCGATTCCATGGCCGACTTGCAACCGCACTGAATCTTTCATCCTTCGGCCTCCAACACACTTGATGACTTTTGACTAATCAGTACTCGATGTGTACACTTAACCTGGCTGTTTAAGGAAAACTCAAGTTAAATCGCACAGGTGCTACAATATGCACAAACTGTTGTTTGAAATAGGCCACGTCACCTGGGGTTTTCACGTAATGTCATGTTAAAGTCTTCTAGTTTAATGAATGTACACATATATATTTATGGCTCAAGGAGACATAAAGTAAGAAACACTTAAACTTTTTAATGATATTCATTCTATATTAATATTTTTGACTTATACAATTTGTTAAAACACAAAATTATGTATATTTACATAATATATTTCTTGACAATTTTTATAATAAATTTATAAATAAAATATTCAATACACTTATTAATTAAATATATATATAAATAAATAAATATATACTTTAAACTTATAAATACATAAATATAAAAATATATGAATGATAATTAAATAGATACATAAATATCTAAATACATAAATGTTAATTAATTAAATACATGTATCAACTTTATATTTTCAACAATTTGCTACGGAGCTTATATACTGCACTGCCGTTGGGTGATTTTATCCAGCTGTTGATCATCCTAACTATGTCGCTTAACGATGCATATACATGATAACATGCCCTACTTAATTTTTGCTAGAAGTTAGATAGGACCACAGATATTTTCATCCGATCCCAAGAAAGATAGGATGTCACTCTGTGTTACTGTCTGAAAGCTGAAAGCTGAAAGCTGAAACGTTCTTTTGGGAAGTTTGAGTTATTTTGTCGGAATATGACCACCCCAATGCCCTTTTACCTGTAAAAAAAAAAAATGAGAGAAAACGAAAGAATGATTTTGACCGAGGCAGCTTATGGCAGAAGGACCGAAGGACAACTGCTTATGGTTTACTATATGCATGTCTATTGCATAGTTGTATTGACCGAAAAACCCGAAAATCGGGTCAATGGTCGGTCCGGTCATGGCATTAGATCAGAAATCTCACTGACCCGGTCAAACTCGGAAAACCTGCCCAACCGCCCGGCCTTCTGGGCTGCTATTGACCCAGTATGTGAACTTAAAAAAAAAAATTGATACTCACCGTTTTGAGTTAGGGCTCTTATGCCCATTCTGATTGCAGAGCACTAGTATCGTTTTCGTGCGTGCTCCTGCTGCATTCCATTTGTTCATAGCAGCCATTCCTATTGTTCACAGTCGTTGATAGCCATTCCGATTGCATTCCCATCGTTGACAGCCGTTGCTGTCGTGCTCGTCCGCTGTGCGTTCCCATTGTTCGCACTTCGCAGCCATCGTTTGCAGCCACCGTTCACAGCCGTGTCGTGCATTGCCACCTTTCACAGTCGTGCTCCGTCGTGCTTGTGGTGCTTTTCCCATTCTCCGTCGTGGTAGTGCTTCTCCATCATCGTGCCTACCGCGGTGGTGCTTCTCCGTCGTCGTGCCCACTGCCCAGCTGCCGTCATCCCACTGCAACGCCTCCATTGTGCATCGTCTTCGTCAAGTCCTCAAGGTGCATCTTCCTCCTTTGATTGTCTACCTTGAATAGCCTTGAATATTTAGAACAGAGTAAAGTTTAGAGAATTCTGATATAGGGAATGTACTAAAGCTGCAAATAAGCAATTTAGGCTCAAAAAAGGAGGGGAACACGACATATTATATTCTGCACATGAGCAATTACAGCTTCTGAATTTTGATATATGAAAAATGTAACCCAATTAGTGCCAAGTTTTTGACTTGCTGGTTGATGATTGTGCATGCACATTTGACTTCTATATGCTTATGTAATTTGTTTGATGTTGTAGTTCTAAGTTTGATACATGAAAGATGGATTTTTCTTGCTTAGTAACTGGATTTTGTACTATATAATATCTGTCATTAAGTATTGAAATTATGAATATTCAAATAGTTGTTCTACTCTTTTTTTAGGTACAATCTAATTATTGTCTTAGTTTAGATAGAGAAAATGGTTAGGGTCAATAGATAACATGGCACTATGGTAGATCTTGATTATTCCTTTTTTAAAAAAACGAATTTTTTCTGTGCATATTTGATCAGAGAAGATATCATCAAAGCCAACAATTTCATAATACGGTCACTAGCTGGGCAATGTTGCCAGTTCTGTTTTTTTTTTTTTTTTTTTGCGTACATCCCTATTATGAGTATTTTATTATATCATTATATTGTGGGTTTGATGAACTGCATTAGAAAGGAAGCATCAAAGATGTTGTGTTCTTGCATATATTTGTTGTGTTTTAGAAGATAATAGCTACCTTATTGGTGAATGAGTTTTGTATAGGACTAAATGGAATCTACTGCATCACAACCAACTCCGGAAGGTTCCAATCCTACTCATACTACAACTCCTACTGTTAGTTCATCTCCCAAAAGAAATTCTGTGAAAGGGAAGATAGATCCATCTTGGGGTCATTGCAAGACAGTTGAAGGAGGTGGTATTATGTGTCTTTATTGTTCAACAATTTATAGAGGAAGGGAAATTAACTGATTCAAGGATCACCTAGCAGGGATTAGGGGAGATGTGTCTTCATGCAAAAAAGTGCCACCTGAAGTTCACCACCAAATGATTGAGAATATTGGTGAATTTAAAGGCAAAAATACCAAGAAAAGAAAGTCCTATGAAGAAGAAGACAATGATGAAATAGAAGCATTACTCCAACCACCAAGAGGGAGTAAGACAGTTAAAGGAAAGGAGGAGAAAAATGCCACTTCTTCTATAGACAACCTTTTCCCACCTAAAACAACCGCAGGAGCTCAACCTACTTTAAAGAGTGTATTGCAAAGTAAAGAAGCAAGAGAGAGGTGTGACCTAGCAATTTCAAGATGGATGATTGACGCTTCCTTGCCATTCAATGTTTTTAACTCTTCATTTTATCAAACTATGATTGATGCAATTGCTAGTATGGGTGCTGGATACAAAGGCCCTAGTTATCAATCTCTTTATGGCCATTTGTTAGCAAAAAATGTGGAAGACGTGAAGAAGTTTATTAATAGCTATCGCACTACTTGGAAGGAGATAGGATACACCATTATGACTGATGGGTGAACTGATAAAAAAATAACTTTAATAAATTTTTTGGTATATTGTCCGAGGGAAAATTGTTTTCTTGAAATCTATTGATGCTTCATATGCATCAAAAACAGCTGATTTGTTGCATAAGATGTTCAGGGAGGTTGTTTTGTATGTTTGCAAGGAAAATGTTATTCACTTCGTCACTGATAATGCAACAAATTATATGACTGTTGGAAAGAAGTTGTAGGCTGAATTCCCTTCATTGTCTTGGTCGTCATGTGCATCCCATTGCATTAATTTAATACTCCAAGATATTGGAAAGCTTCCTGATGTTACTGAAACTATGGATTATGCTGCAAAACTTACCAAATTCATATATAATCATTGTTTTGCCTTGCATTTGATGAGAGAGCACACTGGTGGCAAAGAGATACTCTGCCCTACTCCAACACGATTTGCTACCAATTTTGTTGCACTGCAAAGCATCTGAAGTCATAAACATGCATTGAGAGCTCTGGTGACATGTAAAGAATGGGAAACTTCAAATTTTTCTCATGATAGAAAAGCATCTCAGTTTGCAGATGACCTGTTGAATCCTAAATTTTGGAAAGATTGTAATGATATTATTGTATTTTGCTGATCCTCTTATTCGAGTACTATGAATTGTTGATAGTGAATATAGGCCAGTCATGGGATACTTGTATGCAGCTTTCCATAAAATAGAGAGAATATGATCACTAGACTTAAGGCAAGGAAGAAGAAAGTTGATGATTACTTGCGAATTGTGGATACCATTGGGATAACCAACTTAAAAAAAATATCCATGCAGCCGGTTTTTGGTTGAATCCAACTTATAGATATAACCTACCTGAGATGGAAAAGCATAAGCAGACAACTTCTGGCTTACTAGATGTTATTGAGCAATATGCTAGCAATGATGATACTCTAAGGTCCAGGTTGACAAGTGAAGTAAGAATTTTTAAAAATGCAGAAGGTGACTTTGGAAGAAAAGCTGCCATTAGTGACTGTACGGTTATGAAGCCAGGTAAAATATTCACTTATAGTCAAGCATTTAACTTTTTCTTTCAAGTCAATGTTTTTTCTAATATGTTCATACATTATTTGTAATATTCTAGATGAATGGTGGTTATAATATAGATTTAGTGCACCCAATTTGCAAAAGTTTGCAATCCGTTGGAGCATATTTGAGCATATCCATTTAAAGAAAAGAAATAGATTAGAGTATCAAAGACTTAATAATCTTGTTTTCGTTCATTACAACTTAAAGATTGAAACAAAGGTAACATTTATATTATTATAATACTCATTACTTATTGTTAACTTTTGATGAAAGTTGCTAACGAATGCTTTAATGGTTGAAAAACTAGAAATCAAAAGAAGAATCAAATTTATGATCCAATTGATTGTGGAGCTTTGGATGACATTTCTGATTAGGTTTTGGAAGATGAGCCACCAAATTTAAGTGTTGATGAGTTATAGGCATTTAATTGTGACCTTGCCTCTAGCAATGTTCCACTTTTAAAAAATCCTTCAGTTGATTGCAGTAATATTTGTTATTTTTTTTCAATTGTAATTATTATGTTTGAAGTCTATTAGAGTCTTATTACTTTTATTTATTGATTTTTATTGTAGATAACTTTGACTTTAGCTTAGATCTTAATCTTGACGCTGATATTGATAGTGAGGAGTTAGAAAGGCTTAATCAAAATGTCAATCTAGATAGTGAGACTAAAGGTCTTGGACTTCTTACCGATTTTACCCTTTTATAACCTACACCGTAACCTAACATTAATATTTGGAATCTTTGAGACTTGAGAGTAATCAAATTGTGGTATGCTACAAACAACTATAACTTTATATGTTTCATTATAAAGTTCACTTTTATTTGTTTTGAAATTTTTTTCCTTCAATTTATACTTTAATTTGGAGGCTGATAAAAGAAGCATTCAAGCAAGGAATATCTATGAGATTGTAATGTTATTATATTTGGACTTATTAGACTTGTTTTGTTTTTAAAAATATGTATATTGGATTGGTATTATATTATGTACTCTTTATATTATAAAGTTATTGAACTTATGATTTTTTTAAAAATTTTTTCTTCTTCATCCGGGTTTTCCGATTCGATCGCTTAACTCGTGGTCAGATCGCTGACTCGGTGACTCAAACCTTTGATTGGGTCGACTTCTTATCTGATCCGTACAACTATGATCTATTGGTTTCACCTTTCACTTTTGAATTCCTCTTTTTTTTTTTTTTTGTTTTACGGTTTTGATAATAAGTTCTCAAAGCATCTCGAACAGCAGAAAACTTGGACCTACTATAAAAAGAAAATGAAAAAAAGAAATTTCTAATACCAATTCTACCAGGAGGAATTCTCCGAAGCATCGAAATACATATACTAGAACAGCAGGATACATGGTCTCAGAAGTAAACAACCGTATCCATGTTGTTGACTTACGACCTTGTTCTTAATTTACCTAAATTAAGTAGAAATTATTTTCCTTTTCAAGTATTTTTCCTTTAATTGCTTTTTCAGATAGGTAATCAGACGCTGCATGCGGGGGAGCTCATGGATATGTCGATCAAAAATAGCTCCACAAACTTCCCCCACCAAAGTTTTCAGGCGAGTTGTCCGACGGTGGTGGGCTCATTCTGGGGCGGTGACAGCAGCATTCCCCCAGCCATGTCCACCAGCAAACTTGGCATGCCGAATATGGCTTCCTCATCCACGAACTCTGTTTCAGACCACGAAATGGTATCATTAGCACTATTAGTGTAACCGTCAGCGTTTTCACTTTCAGGGTGACCTACAATAACTGATGCATTGTGGCTCGCTTCAGCCCTCATCAGCGCGGCCGCAGCAGCGGCGGCACTGCGGATGTCAGAAGGAGAGTTGGTTGCGGGCATTTGATGCTTGCCGATTGAGTCAGGGAAGTTGAGAACGGCATCGTCGCCTTTCAAGGCCAGCGCTGCCACGTCATAGGCGGCAGCCGCCATCTCTGGGGTTGGGAATGTGCCCAGCCATATGCGGGACGCCTTACGCGGCTCCCGGATTTCGGAGACCCACTTTCCACCCCGGCACCGGATTCCATGATACAAGTGGTGCCTCCTGGAAGATGATGATGAGGCCATGCTTGAGAGGGGAAGATGATGAGCCTGTTAACTGGAAGGTGCAATGCGAAAAAGTGAAAGCGTGGGGATTTCGCGGGGTAACAGAGAAGTGACTTTGTTAGTACTAAAAAAAATAGTGGCGCGGTTGGGTTCCAGTAGCTAGTGTTTCTGGAGACTAGGCTTTGCGAATGGAACAAGATTAGTAATAAAGAATGATAGTTCATTAATTATTAGGAGCAGGCGAGTTTCTGTGGGACAAACAGCGCAATCCTTGTAGATGACACGCACAAGACACTGGTAGCCTGGCCCACATATGGCTACTTTTAATAATTAATTTCATGAAGACCTCAGTCTTTAACATCTTTCTCATTTTTCTTTTTCTTAATTAATAATATCTGGATGTCATGCAGCAAGAAAATCAACAGTTTCTATCTGGTGACTGCTATTGCAGATTAAAAGTGAACTTGGAAATGTTGTACTGAGCTGATGCAAGTTAAGTTAAGCATATTTATAAAACGGAACTGTAACAATTCACTATGGCTTGCTTATCTGCTAATTAGCCATGTGGGAGTCTGACACAGTAATGGAATTTCTTGAGCAATTGATTTGCTCAAATTAACCTCAGCGGCTTTCTGTTGATTGATATTTTACCTAAAGTTAGGAGCTGTTGATCTTCCAACTGACAAAAATTTAGGTCGTGGCTCTGTCAGGTTCCCCATTCAGATACATTATTAGTTGCATTAGTGCCTAAAAAGAGAAAATTACTGTATTATGATGCTCCTTTTGGTATTTCTATTGCCCCAGAATCCCAACAAGGGCACGGTTCATGTTTTCTTTCTTGATATTAGAAGCGAAGCATTTCCTAGCTAAAGGAAATAGATGTTTGAATTCTTCAGAAGTGGTTCTTTTGCGTTCAAACCTTTTGAGTCCTCTATACAACTGGCTTACACATATCATATTTTCTTTGGCCAATATTTGGCCAACGAGGTGACTTTTGCTCTAAATGCACATAAGCCACCAGAACTATTGTCTGCTTCTATGCTCAAACGTGTCGTTGACTGATCTAACATGGTTTTTTTGGCACCTCGATCCAATTATCGCTTGTTTCATTCACAACTGAATGTGATACTTCAATAGATTCTTACATAAATTATTTAACTATTATAAATTAATAATTTCCTTATATTGAATTGCTGTAGCTATAACAAACTCCCTTTCATATTAACTTACATTTTTTTAATCTTTTAATTTTTTTTTAATATACATGCACATACATATTTTAGTTGTTTTGAGTAAAAAGAACTTCCAATAATGTGGAAGTCTATGGTGTGTTAAATTTTAAACTCAAAAAATAAAAAATTTCCAAAGTTCAATTTTATAGATAGAATTCCTTTGCGTTTCTTGGTTTGATAAATTTGATTGTTCATTCACATCTAGACATTGAAATAGGGCGGCGGATATGCTAGAAAGATTGATAAATTTGATTTTTCATTATTAATAATTTTTTCACTGCACAATGCAAGGAGGGTTCATCAGAAATGGCTCTCTTTTTCTTTTGATACATTCACGGCACAGAAATTTAAATTTATGACTTTTATACTACCTAAATTTCTCACCATTAACTCACTCTTAATGTCTTCAGTAATGACTCTTTGAAGAAAAAGAGAAATAACTATTCGAACAAACTTAGTTTTAGTATTTTCGTCACTTGTGTTACTGCAGTCTTCGGTGGCTAAATAATTGTATCACTGCCATGTGGCAGAGAGATAATATAATTACTTAATTTTCTCCAATATTCTACATTTTTAGTTTTGTTTAGAAAATAATTGATTAATTACTCTCCTTTAATATAAATTTTCAAAATGAATTATAATCAAATATGAATTAGTTTACAACTACTGGACCATACTTAAATATTCAGGCAAAAATGTATGAAGGGTACATCCTTCCTTCATGATAGGCGAAATACCCCTTTCATGAACAGTGTGTGTCACGTGTGATGCTTGACAAAAAATGAATAATATGCATCCATAACATTATTGGGTTATTTGAAGATGTGTTAACTGCATCTCATGAAAATAAATATATTATTATTACTTCTAACTTAAAGAAATTAAATTTATAAGACAATTTAAATAAATTAAATCTTGTAATAATATTTTTTATTCACACCAACAAAAGATGTGTTAACTAAATAGAACTCTACTAATTCGTGCTTTCATAAATTTTGCATATATCTTTACTATTTTACTTTGTTATATGTTTTTTTTTTTTACATTTTTATAATATCATTTTAATTTGGTATTTTATATATTATGTTTCAGATAATTGACATTGTTGTATTATAAAATTATATATATATATATGTATGTATGTATGTATTTCAAGTAAGCATATCATCTAGAAAATTTTGGACATTAACTTTTCTTTTTTTTTTAGAAAAAATAATAATACTTAATTTAGAAAATATTATTTTTTTAATTACTGATTTTACTACGTAATAACTAAAAGAAGAAAGCATTAAAATTGAGAAATCACAGATACAAGAGGGGCAAAAATCTGAAATAATTTGATCTAAATTAAATTAGGGATTGCCAAGTAATCCAATTAGAAATAAATGATGAATCTGAAATCATCTAACAGAATAGATTAGTATTATCTATAATTCTGTTTAGATATTGACATCAAAACCAAAAAAAAAAAAATCTTTTTGAGTTGATTGAAGGTAAAAGTTTGCTAAAGGATATATCATTAACACTGTTCGTCTATAAATACTGCATGCATCCCTATTCTTTTTAGTTATTTGATTTCTTCGTTTCCATCTCAGGTCATGGCAGGAGGCTTTATTAGTAATGGCAGTTCCGGGGGGAAAAGTTATCCCGGAAAACTCACTTTCCGGGTATTTATTACTTGTGTTGTAGCAGCCTTTGGAGGCTTGATATTTGGTTATGATATCGGCATCTCAAGTTCATTTTAGATTTAATTTTTCTGTGTTTATGTTTTCATTTAAAGTGATAGTCAGGTATTTGATGAGTTTTAAGGATTTGTTTATGAATGGCATGGATAAATATAGGTGGAGTTACGTCGATGTATCCTTTTCTGAAGAAATTCTTCCCAGAAGTTTATGAAAAGAAGCACAACATAAGGCCCTCCGATAACCAGTACTTCAAATTCGACAGCCAAATATGAACATTGTTTACCTCCTCTCTTTTTGTGGCTGCTCTAGTGGCGTCACTTTTTGCATCCACCATAACCAGAGTCTTTGTAAGGCGTCTTACCATGATTTCTGGTGGTGTACTTTTTCTCATTGGTGCTGCCTTGAATGGCTTCGCCGAAAAGGTGTGGATGTTTATTGTTGGCCGCATGTTACTTGGTTTTGGAATCGGATGCGCCAATCAGGTAATCAATTATATGAATAGATAATGAGCTTACTCAAGTATCTCTTACTATCTGTTATAATCTACTTTTTTCAAATCAATATATGAGTCTCAATCAATCAATGCTTACAATTATATCTGTTTTTTGTGTATCTTTTCTTTTCCTTGTTTACAGTCTGTGCCTATTTATGTCTCTGAGGTTGCCCCCTATAAGTACAGAGGAGCTCTTAACACGATGTTCCAATTGGCAATCACTATAGGCATCTTTGTGGCCAATATCCTCACCTATGTCTTTTCTAATATGAAGAATGGGGAAGGCTGAAGCTATAGCTTGCGTTTTGCCGGTGTCCCTGCGATAATGATTGTTTTAGGCGCAATTTTTCTTCCTGACTCGCCAAGCTCCCTGATTGAGCGCGGTTAAGATGAAAAGGCCAAAAAAGAATTGATTAAGATTCGCGGAACTGATGACTTTGAGGATGGGTTTAAAGGTCTGGTTGCAGCTAGTGAAGCATCGAAAGCTGTCAAACACCCTTGGGCCTCTTTGTTGAAGAGGCATTACAGGCCTCAGCTCACAATGGCCGTGGTCATTCCCTTCTTCCAGCAGCTCACTGGCATGAATGTGATCACCTTCTATGCTCCTGTTTTGTTCAAAAACAATTGGCTTTGGTGGTAATGTTGATAAGTTTGGGAGACGTACTATTTTCTTGGAAGGTGGTGCTCAAATGTTAATTTGTCAGGTACATTAATTAACTTTTCTTTCTTTTGAAATTGGTTTTCGTACTATCTAGTTTTTCATAGTAATATAAATTTGTTTCATCGCATGCATGCATGCAGCTTGTGACAATGGCAGCAATTGCAAGTAAATTTGGAGTCGATGGAAATCCTGGTGTATTGCCCAAGGGGTATGCTATAGTGGTTGTGGCATTTATCTGCTTGTATGTGATGTGATTTGCATGGTCTTTGGGTCCTCTAGGCTGGCTCGTACCCTGTGAGATTTTCCCACCTGAAATTCGATCAGCTGCCCAGAGCGTCAACGTGTCTGTGAACATGATCTTCACCTTTGCCATTGCTCAAATTTTCACCTCGATGCTCTGCCATATGAAGTTTGGGCTGTTCATCTTCTTTGCCTTTTTTATGATTCTGATGAGCCTATTCAACTACAAGTTTTTGCCAGAGACTAAGGGGGGTGCCAATTGAAGAAATGGCGAATGTGTGGCAGAATCACTCTTTCTGGAAAAAATCCGCGAAGCCGGCTGATGACAAACAGATGGCCAAGGAAGACCCGAATGTTAGGTTTTTTTTTTTTTTTAATCATGCTACACAAACATAATTTTTGACAGAATTCCTCTAAAATTAAGGAGAGTTAGAATTAAGTAGTAGGAACCATTAACTTATTTAAGATTCAACAAATATGTTAAATTACTATGTTAAAAATTTTATAATAAAATTATATTTATATAATATTTTCCTTATTTTTACCCTTTTAAGCTTAATGTTCGCTCCAATGGTTGGACCCTTAATTTTGTGCGTGCTAATTATCCTTGTTTTTTACTTTAGCCGGCTGGTCGATGTAGAACATTTCAGAGTGTTTGTATTTTGTGGATTTTTAATAATTTCCTTAACGTGTTTTGTTATGCATCTCTCTCTTCTTCTTTTTTTTTAATTATGATTGAACTGTATTTTATTTTTATTTTTTCCATAATTTATTTTTAATTTAAGAAATATTTTTAAGTGTTTGTGGGTTTTCTATTTTTTTTTTGTTTCTGAGTCGGTTTGAATTTTGATTTATCATTAGATCAGAATTCAGACCATATTGAGTTTAGGGGTTAGATGCAATCTAAAATATGAGAATCATTTGATTTCATTAAATATTCATTTGATTTCGAATAAATTTGAAGAGAACTTTATTTGAATATGAAACAACTTCATTTTTGCGTCTTACCTGGTATTAAGAATTGTAGATTGAGATGAGGACCAATTTTAAAAAATTTAATATAGATACATACTTAATTATCTTCAAAAGACATTGTCAGCACCAATTTTGTCCCACCATTTCAAAATTATCAATAAAAAATAAAAAATATTAGTTATTTGATTATGATCATTTTAATAAGTAAAAAATAAAAAAATTATTTATTTAATTGTAATTATTTTAATTTCTATTTGAGTTGAAAAGAAAATAAAATTAAACAATAAAAAATTCAAAAAAAAAGTAAAAGAAATGTAGAAAGATAAATAAGTTCATTTTCTAATCTTAAGATAATAAAATTAAAAAAGGTGTAATTAATCAATTAAGATATAAAGAATTTAAATTATTTTAATTTAAGAAATAATTTTAAGGATTTGTGGGTTTTCTAATTTTGTTTTTCTGATGTTGGTGGTTTTTTTTTTTAATTTGGTGAGGGGAGGAGGATGGAGGGATTGGGGAGGAGATGAGTATCGAACTCTTGGTGCTATTATCAAGGCGTACAACTTTGTACGCCATTGTTTTGAATTTTGACTTTATTTAAGCTATTATGAGATAATTGCGGGCCATACTCATTTGGGCCTCATTGACACAAATTACGAGTCAAGGGGTCATAGGCAATCTAAAATATGAATCATTTGATAATTTTAAGTGTAGAAATCATTTTGTGATAGCTAGTGCTAGTAATGGATAATTCTCTCATTGTCCTTAGGTAGGTATGTCTTCTTCTAGAGGTAGCTAAGCTAAAGGACAAACCCCAATCTCCCAGTTAGGAGAAGATTATGTCCGACTAATAGGATCAAGTCGAGCTTACTTGAGTATTACTGCTTATTTATTGTGTAATGCGGTGTCAGCTGGTTTTCTAGGCCTTGTTGGCCTTTATGTGTTGTAGCTTGGTGTCTTGTTTCTTAGGCACAGAAGAACAAAAAAAAAAGGTGTAGAAATCATTTTGGTTGACCAAAAAAGAAAGTGTAGAAATAACTTGATTTGAATATGAAATAACTTCATCGAAGTACGAAGTCCCTTTCCGTCTTTCTATAATAAATTTGAAAAGAATTTTTTTATATCTTTGATCTTTATTGATGTAGAATGATATTAATATGGCATTAAGAATTGTAGGATTGTTTTATTCATAAAAATATGAGTGCAGCATTTTATATGTGCACTTTGACGAAAATTATTTTGAACATACTAATCTAATCTTATCTAAAATAAAATCGTTTTTTAATTGTATTACGTAAACCATTTTGAACAAACTTTTCTAATTTTATCTAAAATACAATCTGTTTTGAATATTTGATACATTTTAAAATATATTAAGATGAGGATGAATTGTAGAATTGTATTATTCATAAAATATAATATGTTTTGAATTAACATATTTTATACAGAATGATTTAGTTAATACTCCAACAGTAATAACACTTCAATGGTGTACAGTAAATTTGTAATCTGAAATATACAGATTTTGAATTTGATATGAGATTGAGATGATGTTTTATATAGAAGCGTAATAATCATTCAATCATTTCTAATTTTAAAAAATTTAATATTGGTTTGTAATCTGAAATATACAGATTTTGAATTTCATAAGATATGAGATGGAGATTGTGTTTTATAGAGAACCATAATAATCATTCAATCATTTCTATTAGAGGATATCATAAAATTATCTGAATAAGATATCGCCGAAGATGCTTGATTTTTCTTGATAGAAAAGACGTATTTAATTTTTCTTTAACATTTTATTTTCTCCCATATTTCACATTCTTTAGTTTTGTTTAGAAGATAATTGATTAATTATTTTCTTTAATATAAATTTTCGAAATGAATTATAATAAAATGTGAATTGGTTTACAAGGTAGATAAAAATATATATGAAGGTGCATCCTTCATGATAGGCAAAATACACCTGTATTGAACAACCTGCCACACACCTTTCATGAAAAGCTTATCACGTGGGATGCTTCAATTTTAATAAATTTAGTAAAGTTTTAGAAAAATATAAAATAATTGTTTTTCAAAATTGAATTATATAAATTGTGACAGCTTATTAATTTAAAAAATATAATCAGAATTAATGTTAGAGTGACGAGTCTTAAGTTTTAAGAAAATAAATTTAGAATTACATCAAGCCATGTATTGCTGAAAACTTGGTGGAGTCTTCAATTGAATATGGCATTCCGCTATTTAGTTGATTTCGATCAAGTCTAAAGTGTTAAAGTGTTAGTGCAGTGCATGTTTAAATTAATATATTTTATATTTAAAATAGTTTATAATTAAAATTTTATTAAAAAAATTAACAAACTAAATTTTCCCAAACGTACACTTATACGATTGGACCAAAACCAAGGATTATTGGTAGACGAGCTAGGCCAAGTGCTAGAAAATAGTTAAACATCTTGAGAGTTTTTGAACTACGTACTACTGGCTTCGGAACAATAAGCTACAAGTTTAGTTTAGTGATAATGAAGCATGATGTAGCCCACTATTTCTATGATATTTCTATGGCAATTGACAAGATTACAAAGTCGAAAGCTCATTAATATGTCCAAATTGGATTTTGATTTTCCTTTCCTTTCAAGAAAAGTTCGACAGTTACTTCAGCAATGGATGAACCAACAATGGCAACGGTCATCACACGTTAGGCACAAATTTTCAGTATTTGACATAACCACTTATATATTGGGCAAACAACTAGAAGAATAATTGTCATTTGCATTCTATATACTATGAAGGGCAATGGCTAACTTGGATTATTAGTTACAACTGAATGTGGTACTTCAATGGACTCTTACTTGTGATAAGGAAAATCATTACGTCAAGTATATATAATGCAATGTGATAATCAATATATAAGACTAATGTTTTATATAAAAATCGGATTGACGGTTTCTTGTATGGATTAAGGAAAAAGTTAAAAGATCAAAATATAGACTAATTGAGACTAGTATGTAAAGGTTGTGTACATGCACGTGAGGCATAGACCCTTATTGATTTATTTATTTGTACTTAATTATTTATAGAGTGTGTAGTCATCATTATATTTATAATCGGTAGTGTGCTATTATAAATGGCGATCTTTCCTTACCAAGTTAGAGCCAAGCAAATTGAGAATGGACTGAACTCTTTAGGTTGGGCTTGGCCTAATGAGATTCAGAATATAAGTAAGGCTGCACGCGTCCAGTGGAAGTGACATAGGGTATTTCAGAAAAAATAATTAAAGTTTTTGATAGAATTTAATTATATTTAAGAGTGATTATTGAATTTAATAAAATAATAAAAACTACTCATCTATTTAATAATCAATAAGTATGCCAAATTATTATGTAAAAAATTTTAAATTTTTTTTGGCTATATAACATATTTCATATAAGATATGATAACATCATATATTTGAATACTAATCCTATTTAGATCAAATTATTATTCTTTCATTTCGCTCTCTTTTTTTCTTATGATTTTTTATGTTAAGTACACTAAATACTAACACTATCCAAACAAAATTATTATTTTCCAAACTCACTTTCTCAAATTTCTCTTCATGATTTTACAATAAATATACTAGACACTAATACAATTTAGATAAAACTACTGTTATTGACATCTATATTCTTTTTATAGTGAATAAATAAAGTTATTTTAAATCATCTTTTAAATAGTTTTAACTCATGCATTACACAAAAAATAATAATTAGTAATAAGTGAAAAATTAGTGTTGGCTTTTTAATCTCATATCAACATAGAGGTTGAGTTTCTATAGAACAACATATATAATCAAGAAATGCCAAAAATCCACCGAAAAAAATTACAATGATATTTATGCCATAATATATATACACACACATAAATGTTGTCCATGTAATTCAAAATTATTTATAAAATATTCTATAATTTATAAACAATGCAAAATGATCCTTATTAGATTTGGTTTGGTCCCTATTTAAAATAAAATTAAAGGAACTTAATGGAGATAATTTTGTATTTATTTAAAAATTATAGGGATCATTTTGTATTCTTTGAAAATTATAAAGACCTTTTAAAATTATAGAGTTTCATCCCTAGGTATGAGAACTGCAATTGATTCTTAAAAGTCGCATCTCATGGGAAGAGTTATATCATTATCACTCCTGATTCAGGGAGATTAAATTTATAAAATGTTTCAAATGGATTAAATCTTATGCAAGATATTCCTAATTCACACTAAAAACTACAAAAGTCTAAATTGAGTTTGAGTGAAATTAAAAAAACTGAATAAATAATTTAATTTATACTAAAATATTATCCTAGAAGTTTTATTAGAAGATTTATTATCACGTTACAAAAAAAAAAAATTATATTAGGAATCATTCCGACCTATATCAGGAAGGACAGAGTTTTAATTAGCAGAGAATGTTGGTTCCTATTCTAAATCCTCTACACTTAAAGAAAAATTGACCAACGGCATGTGAAGTCTAATGATATTATTCAATTATGTATTATAGATAGTTTGAATTTCATATTCTTGATCAACTGTTAGTATTACGCTATTATGGGCTTGTTTGGATAATGTTATAAAAAAAGTATTTTCTTTTATATATTTTATTTTAATAGATCTTTTTTTTAAAGAAAAAGTAATTTTGTATTTGGATACAATATTTAAAAAGTACTTTTAAATAATAAAAAGACTTTTAAGTTTGTTTGGATAAAAAAGAATAGAAGCACTTAATTTATATCAAAATTACTAAAAAAGACATCCAAATGCAAGATATGATGAGTTATGATATGTAAAGATATGATTAAATGATTTAGCATAATAGGGACGGTGAGATTTTTAAGTATGTCATGGTAACAACGTCATGAAAAATGAGGCATAAGGTAATAACATGTCTAATTATGTACCCAATGGCTTAATAACATGTTGCTAATGTTGTTCTATTTTATTTTCTCTAAGTGGTATAGTTATTGAAATCAGAATTCAATTTAAGATATTATGATATAATGACTTAAAGTTACGTTGTTTAAAATATAATTCATAAAATTACTTAAGAAAGTATATGTAAATAAGGTTTATAAGAAGAAAAAAGAGATGATATAAAATATAATTTTTAATAAAGGTAAAAGATATTTTTATCATAAAATTATATGAAAAACAACTTCTTTTTCTACTTTTTCTAGAAGTTAGAGATTATTAGGTTCTTAAAAAAGAGATAAATTAAATTTTTTTTAAATTTTACTTTTTTTAAAAGTTGCATCCAAGCACATTTAAAAATGTGTTGAAGTACTTCTTTAAAAAAAATATTTTTTTTTAAAAAATTGTATCTAAACGGACTATATATCATATTACAAAAAGAGTTTGAATTCTCATATATATAGTCGATCACCTATTAGTGTAATTATTATTATAATTAAATTATTTAAATGATAAGATAATATATAATAATTAAGAAAAATTTCATTAAAAAAATTTAATTTTGACCCATAATCATGTGTTGTTACATAATTAAAAGAGTTAATAAGTTTTATACTAAGAATGAATCAAAATTAAATTCTTAAAAATAACAAAAATTTTCATATTTAAAAAATAAAACAATAATAATAATAATAATCTTATCTTCTATATTATTATAATGGAGATTCTTTTTTAGTATTCTATTTTTATCTTCTTAAAATGTTATTATTATTCAATCCTCTATAAATTAAAATAAGAATAAAAGTGTGAATTAAAATTATAAAAGGTAAAACTATAAATTACACATTATCTACACTTTTATAATTACAATTGCATTCAAAATTTAAATATATTTAAAAATTATAGAAAATTATTTTATTTAAATGCAAATTGAGTAATAATAATATTAATATATTATCTATTTATACTAGTTCAGTAATTTCAAATCGAAAAAAAAAAAAGTTAGTAGGGAGTGACGCCCTAGTTGATATATATGGCAGATTTCCAAAATATTGTAAAAAGCTAAAATCTTCAAAAACGCTAATTACGATTTTTTTTTTTTTTTGCTTATTATCGATTTGGAATTTCGGATAAAGATCAATATGATGGATTATCGGGTAGAATATTTTTTTTTGCTTATTATCGATTTGGAATTTCGGATAAAGATCAATATGATGGATTATCGGGTAGAATACGCGTTAGATTGTGGATAATTCCGAGAAGTTGTTGACTTGATGGTAATACTCTTATGCTGCCACTGGGAACCATTTCACGGAGAAGTTTTTACATTTGAAGAAAAATTAGGAACAGAAAAGTAAGAAAACAAACAAAAGTATACGCACAAAAAACAAAAGAATTTAGAAAAAAAATAAGTTGATTAATTATTTTCTTTTAATATCAATTTTCAAAATGAATTATAATAAAATATGACATTAGTTTTGTTTAGAAGATAATTGATTAATTATTTTCCTTAAATATAACTTTTCAAAATGAATTATAATAAGAAGTGAATTGGTTTACAACTACTAAACGATGCTTAAATATCTCATGGTAGATAAAAATGTATAAAGGGAGGCGAAATACACCTTTCATGAACAGCTTGTCACGTATGATGCCTGGATTTGCCTCACATATTTTGATATTTAAAAAAATAATGATTAATAAGCATCCATACCCGCATTTGGTTATTTAAAGATGTGTTAATTAAATAGAACTGTGCCTTCGTAAATTTATGGATATTTGTATTATTTTTCTTTATTATATGTTTTTATATTATTTTTTTACATTTTTATAATATAATTTTATTTATCAGTAATAAATGATGAGTCTGAAATCTAACAGAATCGATTAGTATTATCTATATAATTCTGTTTAGATAATGACATCAAAACCAAAAATAAAAAATAAAAAAAAATCTTTTTGAACTGATTGAAGATAAACGTTTGCTAAAGGATATATCATTAACACTGTTCGTCTATAAATACTACATGCGTTCCTATTCTTTTTAGTTATTTAATTTCTTCGTTTCCATCTCAGGTCATGGCAGGAGGCTTTATTAGTAATGGCAGTTCCGAGGGGAAAAGTTATCCCGGAAAACTCACTTTCCGGGTATTTATTACTTGTGTTGTAGCAGCCTTTGGAGGCTTGATATTTGGTTATGATCTCGGCATCTCAGGTTCATTTTAGATTTAATTTTTCTGTGTTTATGTTTTCATTTAAAGTGATAGTCAGGTATTTGATGAGTTTTAAGAATTTGTTTATGAATGGCATGAATAAATATAGGTGGAGTTACGTCGATGGATCCTTTTCTGAGGAAATTCTTCCCAGAAGTTTATGAAAAGGAGCACAACATAAGGCCCTCCGATAACCAGTACTGCAAATTCGACAGCCAAATATTAACATTGTTTACCTCCTCTCTTTATGTGGCTGCTCTAGTGGCGTCACTTTTTGCATCCACCATAACCAGAGTCTTTGGAAGGCGTCTTACCATGATTACTGGTGGTGTTCTTTTTCTCATTGGTGCTGCCTTGAATGGCTTCGCCGAAAAGGTGTGGATGCTTATTGTTGGCCGCATGTTTCTTGGCTTTGGAATCGGATGCGCCAATCAGGTAATCAATTACTTGTTACTATCTATTTGTTATAATTAATCTACTTTTTCAAATCAATATATGGGTCTCAATCAATCAATGCTTACGATTATATCTGTTTTCTGTATATCTTTTCAGTCTGTGCCTATTTATGTCTCTGAGGTTGCCCCCTATAAGTACAGAGGAGCTCTTAACATGATGTTCCAATTGGCAATCACTATAGGCATCTTTGTGGCCAATATCCTCAACTATGTCTTTTCTAATATGAAGAATGGGGAAGGCTGGCGCTATAGCTTGGGTTTTGCCGGTGTCCCTGCAATAATGATCATTTTAGGCGCAATTTTTCTCCCTGACTCGCCAAGCTCCTTGATTGTGCGCGGTCAAGATGAAAGGGCCAAAAAAGAATTGATTAAGATTCGTGGAACTGATGACGTTGGCGAGGAGTTTAAAGATCTGGTTGCAGCCAGTGAAGCATCGAAAGCTGTCAAACACCCTTGGGCCTCATTGATGAAGAGGCATTACAGGCCTCAGCTCACAATGGCCGTGGCCATTCCCTTCTTCCAGCAGCTCACTGGCATGAATGTGATCACCTTTTATGCTCCTGTTTTGTTCAAAACAATTGGCTTTGGTGGTAAAGCTTCCCTCATGTCTGCCATGATCACCGGAGGTTTTAACGCAGCTGCAACCCTTGTTTCCATTGCTACCGTTGATAAGTTTGGGAGACGTACTCTTTTCTTGGAAGGAGGTGCTCAAATGTTAATTTGTCAGGTACATTAATTAACTTCTCTTTCCTTTGAAATTGGTTTTCGCACTGCAGTATCGAGTTTTTCACAGTAATATAAATTTGTTTCGTCGCATGCATGCATGCAGCTTGTGATCACGGCAGCAATTGCAAGTAAATTTGGAGTAGATGGAACTCCTGGTGCATTGCCCAGGTGGTATGCTATAGTGGTTGTGGCATTTATCTGCTTGTATGTGATGGGATTTGCATGGTCTTGGGGCCCACTAGGCTGGCTCGTACCCAGTGAGATTTTCCCACTTGAAGTTCGATCAGCTGCTCAGAGCGTCAACGTGTCTGTGAACATGATCTTCACCTTTGCCATTGCTCAAATTTTCACCTCGATGCTCTGCCATATGAAGTTTGGGCTGTTCATCTTCTTTGCCTTTTTTGTGATTGTGATGAGCCTATTCATCTACAAGTTTCTGCCAGAGACTAAGGGGGTGCCAATTGAAGAAATGGCGGTTGTGTGGCAAAATCACCCTTTCTGGAAAAAATTCGTGAAGCCGGCTGATGACAAACAGATGGCCAAGGAAGACCCCGAACGTTAGGTTTTTGTTTTCTTTTTGAAGCTTATTGTGAGCTTCTATGGTTGGACCCTTATTTTTTTTGCGTATTAATTTTCTCTGTTTTATTTTTTTCCCTTAAGTCGGTGGATGTAGTATATTTCAGAGTGTTTATATTTTTTGGATTTTTAATAATTTCCTTAACTCGTTTTGTTATGCATGTCTTTTTTTTTTTCTTTTCTTCAATTATGATTCAACTGTATTTTATTTCTCCATAATTTGTATTTATGAAATAATTTTAAGTATAGGAATCATTTGATTTCATTATATATTCATTTCGAATACATTTGAAAAGAACTTCGTTTGAATATGAAATAACTTCGTTGAAGTATGAAATCCCTCTCTTTTTTTATTTCTTTGATGTAGAATGGTATTAAGAGTTCTAAAATTTTAGAATTGTTTCATTCATAAAAATATTTGTTCAGTACACTTTTACAGCGAAGCCAATATAAACTATTTTCAACAAACTAATCTAATCTTATCTAAAATATCTGTTTTGAACCCACATATTTGATACATTCTAAAATACATTAAGATGAGGAAGAATTGTAACTATTTTGAACAAACTAATTAATCTAATTTTATCTAAAATACAATCTGTTTTGAACCAATGTATTTGATACAATTTAAAATACATTAAGATATTATAGTCAAGATTTTGAATTTGAGATGAAGATGATGTTTACAGATTTTGAATTTTTTCTGATATGAAGTGAAGATGTTGTTTTATATAGGACCATAATAATAATCACGAGCGCATTTTCTTTCAATATTTTTTTGTTTTAAAAATTAATGATATCTAAAAAAATGAAAAAGATTCGACCCAAGATAATTATCCTATACAAAAATAAAATATTTTAAAATATTTAAAATATTAGAGTAGTAAAAAGAAAAATAAGGATAATTTACATTTTTATCCCATTATTTTGTGCAATCCTATATTAGGAGATATCATAACTGATCAAGATATCATAATTTGAAAATCTTATTGTAAAATATACATATATATATACATATATATATATAACGACTTTTTTTATGAATAAAGATATGGTAATTGTGAAATTATAATGATAAAAGTCATTGCTGAAAGCATGGTGCAGTCTTAATTGAACATGTCCGCTGTTGTTGATTTTGATAAGTCTAAAGTCTCAGATGGTTGGGCCAAAACCAAGGATTATTGGTGGACAAGGCAAGTTGAGCAAAGTGCTAGAAAATACAGTCAAACATCGTGCGAGTTTTTGAACTACTACTGGCATTAATTCCAAAAAAACCCAAATTAAGAGACTTGCTATGTTTGTTTTGTGTTTTGCTAGGAAAGTTTTATGTGTGAAGCTGTAAGCAAATGAGTGTTTGCCAACTGCAAAAGCCTCAAACAAATTAAACACGCTGTAAATCCACTAGCAACTTTAATTGTTGTGGTTGCAGATATTAAACTACTTTCATTTTCAGAGGCCGAACTATATTAGGAGTGAGGCATGTCCTCCAAAATTTTTAAATTTTAATTTTTACTTTCACTCTTTTAACTCTAACTCTGCTTCACAGATTTTGTAAAACCACACGTGAATAATAATATGTTTGGCATAATTTATTTTTAAAAAAATTATTCTTTTAAATTTTTTAAAAAATTTTAATTATAAATTATTTTTATTATAAAATAAATTAATTCAAACACGTTTTAAGAATACAAATTAAAAATAAGGAATTTGACAAGAGACTACAGTACAAGGATAGAGTAAGAGAAGAAAGGAGCAGCACAAAGTACGAGAAACTGCAATGGACTGTGGTAGAAACAAGAGAATATACATTTATATTTCCAGATACACATACAAACAACCTAAGAGGCAACTGGTTTATGGCAGTTGTTATCTCACTTGTGCCTTTTTTGGTTTTCCCAGACCTAAAACATTCACCTTTTAAATTCAACTATTTAATTTTTATATTTTAATCTTATATCTTTCGTACACTTATTTTCTTTTATTTTTATTATCATTTAAGAAAAATATAAGTTTGAGACGTAATAATGACATTTTTGCTTGAATTTTTGCTATGTCCGGGCTGTGTAGTGTTGAAGGGCAAAACAACGTCCGAGACAAAGAAGAGTCGTATACGAATTGAAGGTTGCTATGGCCATGTCATTGACACCGTCCTTGCGTTACTTTGACCACAACAGTTTCTTTTTCTTTATTAAAATGAAGCCCCAACCATAACTTTATGCCGACTAGGGAGGACCAGACCAATCCATGGGCCACACCCCAGTCCCATGCCAAATGTTGATGACACTAGCCGACTGGCCCTTAGCAACAACTGCTGAAAGGTCTTCTTCTTCTTTTTTTTTTTTTTCCCATTTGTGATCCCGTCCTTATAACTATTTGTTAAAATTTTTTGTTTAATATTCCCATAAAATATTTTTTTTGAAAGAATATTCCCATAAAAATTCTTTTCTGCTTAGTACCTTTTTTAAAAAAATTTGTTTAAACAAAATATAAATTTAAGACCCAAAAATATATATATATAAAATAAACTTCTTGTTACGTGAGTCAGTTGGTTTGATTAATTGGCAAAAAGCCAAAACCAAATGAGCAATTATAATAAAAACAAAGTAATGTTTGGATTAATCGCCCAATTGGAAAGGTGAAGAAGTGAAGAACATAGAAGTTGGTTTCTTTAATTTTACTTCCTTTTTTTTTTAATAAAAATTTAAATTAAAAAAAAGATTCATTCTAATTTAAAATTATGACATATTCTTAAATTTATTGAGCGTTCAGAAAAATATTTTTATATATGACATACTAACAGAAAAACTCAAGTCATAATAAAGTATAATAAGCAAAAGATCAATTAGATGAACTAATCTCATTGGCTTAATTTTACTCCTTTAAAACAATATAAATGTCATCAAATTAACATTGGCCTCTAGTTTAGTTCAAATGGCCTAAAACTGGTGCTCTTACGGCTTAGGTTGTTTGATTAATTAAATCACCGTTTACATGTCTGCAAACGGCCAGATGGGCGTATTAATATTTTAATGTAATATATCATTAAAAATTAAATATATAATTTTTTTTCAACAACAGAAAATCAATACCTTATTTCATAATTACTGTATGGGAAAATATAGTACCCAATATATATTTTTTAAAGTTATCAATGTCTTATTTTATCAAGTAGCTCTACTGCGTCAATTTCGTTTGAATTAGTCATGTTAATTTCTTATTTGGGCAAAATTACAAGAATTTTGAGCTCAAATTTATCTTGTTGGAATTCAAGACAAGTATATTTAAATCATATTAATTAATGCCGACATGGCATTGATTTCACTTTAATGTTTTCCATCAAAACCCGAAACTCAACTTTAGAACACTAAGTCAAGCAATTACCACAAAAAATAACAGTAAGTCAAGCTATTACCACAAAAAAGAACAGTACGTCAAGCTTCCATTTTTAGGTAATTATTAAGGTATTCTGTTTTTTTTTTATCAGATACCGGTACTTAAAAAGAACATAAATGTCTTGAAGTTTGGAAAAAAAAATAAATTGCCGAGCATTTTAGTGGGTGCGTGGAAACTCCAGAACTCTGTCAACTCAATCCCATCCCTCTCTTTTTATTTCCATAAGTGGCCGCCTCCAAAACTCCATATTCCATATCCGTCCAAGAATCTAAAAAACTAGAACAAAGCCTCCCCTTTTAAATTCCACTTTCTACTCCCTAGCAAAGTGCAATTTCCCAGTGATTTACACAGAAACGCACTCTCTCTTCCTCTCTGTCTCTCTGTCTGTGTGTGTGAAGAACTGTCCAAGCCATGTGCCAGTTATCTTCTGACCCTACTTTCTGTGATTGCAATGAGGACCAACAAAATATATCCACAACCAAAATACAAAAGCCCGACATGTTCGCCCTTTTGATCCCCAAATCCCCAACATGTGAACAACAAGGCCAAAAACCCCATAAAACCCATTTTTCTCTGGCCCTCAATGAAGCCAAGCGCATAGTACACATAGCATTACCTATGGTGTTTACTGGCCTATTAATTTATTCTCGCTCCATTATCTCCATGCTCTTCCTTGGTCGCCTCGGTGAGCTTGCTTTGGCTGGTGGTTCTCTAGCGATTGGATTTGCTAACATCACAGGTTACTCTGTTCTCTCGGGCCTCGCCATGGGGATGGAACCCATCTGTGGTCAGGCTTTTGGAGCGAAAAGATTCAAACTTCTTGGCCTTTCCATGCAGAGGACAGTGCTTCTGCTTCTTCTAACTTCAGCTTTTATAGCATTTTTATGGCTCAACATGAAGAAAATATTACTCCTCTGTGGTCAACAAGAAGACATCGCCACCGAAGCTCAATCTTACATACTGTATTCTCTTCCTGATCTCATAGCACAATCACTGCTACACCCTCTGCGAATCTATCTGCGAAGTCAATCTGTAAACCTACCTCTGACAAACTGTGCGGCTCTGTCTATTCTTCTCCACGTCCCCATCAATTACCTCCTTGTCTCTGTGCTCGAGCTTGGGATCAAAGGCATCGCTTTAAGCGCTGTTTGGACAAATTTCAATCTCGTGGGTTCATTGATTATCTACATCGGGGTTTCGGGCATACACCGGAAAACCTGGAATGGTATTTCCTCGGAATGCTTCAAAGGCTGGAAAGCACTCATGAATTTGGCAATTCCAAGCTGCATTTCAGTTTGCCTCGAATGGTGGTGGTACGAAATCATGATCTTACTGTGCGGATTATTGATTAATCCCCATGCAACTGTTGCCTCCATGGGGGTTCTGATTCAAACCACGGCCTTGATATACATTTTCCCATCTTCCTTAAGCTTTGGGGTGTCCACAAGGATTGGAAATGAGCTGGGTGCGGAGAATCCCCAGAGAGCCAAACTTGCAGCAATTGTGGGCCTCTGTTTCAGTTTCATCCTTGGATTCTCCGCATTGCTCTTTGCTATTTCAGTGAGGAAGGTGTGGGCTTCCATGTTCACACAGGACGCACAGATCATTGCCTTGACGTCCATGGTCTTGCCCATCATCGGACTGTGTGAGCTTGGAAACTGTCCGCAGACAACGGTGTGCGGCGTTTTGAGGGGAACGGCGAGGCCAAAATTGGGAGCAAACATAAACTTGGGTTGCTTCTATCTTGTGGGAATGCCCATTGCAGTGTGGTTGAGTTTCTTTGCAGGGTTTGACTTTAAAGGGTTATGGCTCGGTCTGTTAGCCGCTCAAGGCTCTTGTATGGTGACCATGTTGTTCGTCTTGGCTCGCACAAACTGGGAAGGTCAAGCCCAAAAAGCCAAGGAGCTCACATCATCCGATTCTAGCGAAGAAGAAGAAGAAGAAGAGCGGGAGGTGGTGGACGAGGAAGAACAAGATGAGAAATGCTCTTTGGGATCAAGCGCTACGAACGAAGGCTCCGATTCAACCGTTTGATTGATAATCAGAGTCGTAGCGCAGCCACAGAAAGGATTCTTTTATATTTTACATTGAAAATTTCAAAGAAAAATCCATTCTTTCTATAGATCGTACTTAATTTTTAATTGTAAATTATGGAAAAGAGAAGGGCAATCAGGGAGAGAAGAGAAGTAGATGCAGAGTACATACGCATTCCTTTTCTCGTTCGTTGTTCTCATTCAAAGTCCCACACGTTTAGTTCAATTAATGTTAAGGGAAAAGAAAAAGATCACGGAAGGTAATTTTGTTGCTTGCATGCATGTATCTGGTTCCTGTTTCGATTAATTACATGTAAATACCACTTCTATATCTGGGGATTCAGGACCTTAGAGCACGTTTTGGTTGGAAGAAATCAAGACTCAAGATAATGATTCTCACCTGATTGAAAAAATAACAAAGTAAAAAAGAAAACCTAGCAGACACTGTTTGGAAAGGTCATGAAAAAAAATGATGGATTCCTGACGGCAGATAAGATGGCGCTTGGTGGTGCCAAGTAGGATTGCGCGTTCTGTCGGTTGGTTGGCAACGAAAATTGACAAGTCGCACTCTTTGATTAGTTTGTTGACTCCTTCAGGCGAGTGCACCTCTTTTTTTTGACTAAGATTCCACACGTATAATTTCACGTGTTTGAAGAAAGGGAGTTAGAATGTTCGATGTTTTGATCGACTTGGGTAGCCGTCTAACACACAGTTAATTGTCTAGAATGTTTCGGATCGAGGGAAAGCATCCACTGGATATGATATAGAATATTAAATATCTAATTAAAGGTTAGGTGTTTCAATTGAAAACTTCTTTGTTCACATTCACTATAGAAACAGCTTTTAGAATCTGACCAGTTATAGAAAACCACGTCTAAAAGAAAAACACGGTTACGTACGACTTTATGCAAGTTGTTATGCTGTAATTGGTATTGTGGATAAGCTTTTCGTCTAAGAATATTACTTAAATTATTTTTTAATAATATGGTTACATAGTGTTTTTTTTTTAAAAAAAAAAGCTTAGATAGTGTTAATTAGGACAAATTTGTATTTATTTTGACTGATTTGAATTTTTTAAAGTACAAAATGCATTTTAAAGAATAAAGTGTAAATGTATAATTATTGATAATTTTTTTTAAAATTTAATACATTCATAATTTATTATTAATATATTTATACTTTATTAAATTATAGACTGTTAAATTTTTAATCAATAATTATAAATATTTTATTTTATTTTTTAAAATATATTTCTATTTTAAAGGAGCTAATTCCTTCTGACTACAAGTTCGTCTTTCAATTTGATCAAAGATAACTCAAAAAAAAAACTTTAATAAAATGAGAATAATGAAACCATCCTCACACTTAATAATTAGGTTTAAAATGAATTTATTGTTTTATGGAAATTATTATCCCTAATTCTATAAAAGTTTTATTTAAAAAAAATTTAGGATAGTTTCTTTGTTCTCACTTCAATGTTGAAAATTTGTTTTTTTATAAAATCCAATAACGTCTTTTATTTTTTTTGGTGGTATGAAGGTCTTTTAATTCACGTAACTATCCTCGCCTGATGGAATAAACCTTAATTATTGTTGTTGCCTACTTGTATTTGCTCATTAATTGATATTAATTAGTTTCTTAAATTGAAGTATTAAATTGTTTTATTATCTAAAAAATTGAAATAAAAGTGGATGTTAATTACTTATTGTTGACTAATAAACTCTTTAATAAAAATTTATTGTGAAAGTGAGATGAGAATCTAAAATTATAAGAATAATTTTTTTTACCGATATAAGTTGCACAACTGAAGTTAAGCAGTTAACTCTCTATTCCTAATCAAGGGTGGGATATATATATTATAAAAAAATATAGATATTTCTAACTCGAATAGAGATACAAATTAATTGATTTTAAATTATGAAAATATTACAAATTGTTGTTGGTGAGGTGTTTTTAGTTAAGGTAGGTTACAAAGTTTGATGATGAAGTGGGAATTATGTTGAAGTAATATCCATACTAGCTAGGACAAAGAAATTTTTTAAAAAAATAACACTGTCGAGAACTCAAGAAATTACATTCAAAATGAAAAAGTTTTTATAGTTAATTTGTACTTCCTTTAACCATTGCCCTAATCTTTTGTCAATGAGATATATAGATATTTATAAGTTTCAGTAGTCTTGTAGGCTACTCAAGCTATTCCTCAACATTTTCAGAGAAGTAGAAAGTTTCTTCTCGCACATAAAGGAAATACTGGTTGCAACTTGACATTGTGCTTTCATGTGAACTCTGTAAATTACTCACTTACTTTACCTTCTATCATACTTCGGCTTTAGTGGCTGCCAAGTTGGACTCACATTAATGAGCATTCTCTTTATCTAATCATTATAAGTTATATTTCATAACTAAATCCCTAAAGTTAGTTCACTAACCCAATCCATGTTGATGATCAAGTGTTAGGAGTAAGAACCTCCTATATAACACTTACATTGTGATTGTGTATGTGGATTTCAAAAGTCAAATTTAAGCAAACGAAGGCCCAAACGAATTTAAAACTTTCAAAAAGGGGTCTGGGACCGGAGTTCAAAACCTTTACAAAATGTTTTACAAAATGTTTGGATGGATGGAGTGGAGTGGTTAGTAAAGAAGTGGAGTGATAGAAAGGCTTCAACTTATTGTTTGGGATTTTTTTAAATAATTGAATGTGATGATTAAGAAGGGAACTCAAATCACTTCATACCACTCAAACTTTCAAATATTCATACCTTTCAATTTAGAGAGTTTGAGATGGAATGATTCTCTTTTTTTTTTTTTTTAAATAGTCATTTAACTTTGTAACCCTTATAATTCTAACCATGAGAAAGACAATAAAAATTAAAATTGTTGTATTGTAAGTTAAATTTATAATTACTCCACTCTATTAATAACCTTGATAACTTCTAAACAATGAAAATGAATTTATCTCCATTCCTTCATTAAAACTTGCAAAAAATAGAGTGGAATTTTTTTAACTTTCCACTCTACTTCATTCTAAACTACTCCATTAAGCCCCTTTACTCCATTATCTTCAAATTTGAAAGTTTGGAAAGGATAAAAAGAAAAGGGATTTAAAGAAAATGAAGTAAAAGGGAAGGAACAAGAATAAAAGACTAATTAATAAATTTCTTTTTTCTTATTTAGATATTTTAAATCCTCCAAATTTGAAAAATTTTAAAATGTTCATAAAAATTAATAAGATAAGGTTTTGGAAGATTACTTAAAAATCCTTACTTCCTTCCTCTCTTTTTTTTTAAACTTTCAAATAAGGGAGAGGCTTGTAATAAATCTTTCCATTTTTTTCCCTAATTTTCCATCCAAACAAAGTATTAACATATGTATGGATGAAGGAGTTTGGAAGAAAAAGAAAAGTAAAGACTGAATTTTTATAGTCATTTTGTTTCTTCATAATCCAGGATTTTATAACAATTAACCTTAGGTAAAGTGTATAAAAAGAAATTAATATTTAAAATAAAATATATTTTTAATTCCTGAAAGATGTATATCATTTACCAATTTGTTCTCTTAAAGATTAATTTTATTGATTTAATTCTTCAAACTTCAAATTTCCAACAATTTAATCCTTTTTAGGGATCAAATTGATAAAATTAAAGGGAATACAATAATGAAATTTGTGGGTGATTTGAAACTTGAAGAATTAAATTAATAAAATTAATCTCTAAAGAACCAAATTGATAAATAATATATCTTTCAAAAACTAAAAATATATTTTACTCTAATATTTATTGGGTGTTTACTATTTGGTAATGCTAGTTTTTTTTTAAAACCTAGTGTATTAAATATATTTGATTATCAATCAACGAGTTGATAGGTTACATATATAGTGAATACTAAAGTCTGTATCATGATGTGCCTGCTGTCATGTGGTTCAAGTTCAACCCAACTAAGAAAATTGTGTAAGGAATTAGAAGCCTGAGAAGCAGAAGCAGCAACATATGCTAACTGCTAAGGCATAACGATAGAGGTCCGCAAAAGGGAATTTGTATTGGAGGTGAAAGCAGGTTCAAGTTTGAATAATAACTAACGTATGGGAGTCCCCTAACCTGAAGTTGTCACCACGCGTGGGACATGGCAAACAAGCCCGAAATAGGTTCATCACCAAACAAACGTCGTCGTGCTTCGCTCATCCAAGCCAAGTCTTTTTTTGGTAATAGTAGGATTCAACCACCATTCAGCTCCTTTCCACACGCTACCTAAAGTCCTAGTAATATCTAATTTTCCACTCTTGGCAAGTTTTGGCCGAGAGACATGTGGCAGATTAATGCGAGTTCCTTGTGTTGAAATTAATTGACCCATTTTTTGAGCTAGTGCAGCTCAAATTTCAAATGCTTATTTAATTAAAGCAATACCGGGATTGGCAAATTTTATTAATTTTGAAGATGATACATTGAACAAATTCTTACGGTCTACAGCGGCCGAAAAAAAGCCGCCGGAATGTTTCTTCCTTGGCCCTTCAATGACAATCGCTTTCAAAAGACAGCGGTCCTCGCCGGCTTCCACTATATATATATATATGAACTGATCATTCTACACTCAGATAGTTACAACGTGATTTTTGTGGGGCAAGTTGGGTGAGAATCATCCAATAAATAATTATTCTCTTAAGATTAGCACCATTGAGTTGGGTTGGATAGACGAAAGAGGAATCACCAAGGAAAAGAAGAGGACGGCTGTTGCTATTATGTTTAACTAGTGCTGGCAAATGAAGGGATTTTGTATTAGATCATTAATAGATAAATAAAAAATAAATTTATAATTTATTAAAAATTTATTAAAACTGTTCAATTTATTTATGATTTATTTTAATAAATAAATATTTAATTTATCTGTTAATCTATTTTAATGGATAAATATTCAATCCATTTATTATTAACTAGATGTATTTAAACTTCTCTTATGTCCGAATACATTATATATATATATATATATATATTTAGAATCAATAAATATTTTGATTGGTCCATTAATCATTCATTAATTAAAACTAATTCAATTCATTTAAATCTATTAAATATATTATTATAATTGAATAGATTAGATTAGATTTAGATATGGATGGATTGGATGAGTCATGAATTCATGAATCTAATTGATACTTCTATGTTTATTGGTGCAATGCATCAAAAAAATTAAAAAAAATAGAAGATTAAAACATGAAAGGAAAATATTATTAAATAAAAAGAAAAAAATAAAAGAATAGGAAGAAAGAAGAATTTTAAAAGACTAATTAAAATGTATTATTCATAAACTTTTTCTCTTTGAAAATTTACAATCATGACTTATCAACTACCTTAGATAATAAATACATTACAACATTTAAAATTCACATTAATTTTACTTACCATATAACTATTATTTATTAAAATCAAATATCAAATTCAAGTTACACTTCTCCTTTTAAATATTATAATAAATAATAGACTAGTTTTTTTTCCACCAATTAGTTTTAGTACGGATTCAAATCCATCGTGCCAGTATATTTATTTACTTTAGATAATTTAAAATCATAAATTTATATATGTTATAAAATTTAATATATAAATATATTATCACCTTTTAGATTCATAAATAATAGATTTAGTTTGTCAGGAAAAAAAACTCTTTTGTCTTAAAGTAATACTACATAATCAAAAAAAATAGTTAGAATTTTAAATAATATTTAGTTAAATTTAAAAGTGATTATTAAATGAAATAAATTGATAGGAACTAATCACTTATTCAATAGTTAATAATAATTTTAAATCATTCTGTCAAAAATTTTGATAAAAAATTTTAATTATATAATATTTTCTTTTTTCTTACGCCTAAAGACTTAAGAGGTTTGTGCCTTTAAGCTTAATTCAATTAATAAGATTGAATATTGATCCAAAATTTTAGATTTAATTTTTTAATAAATTTTATTTGTAGGTAATATTTAAATATTATTATAAATTTTCATTGAAATTTATAATATGTTGAAATAGGACAATGAAATAAGACAATCTCCTTTTTCATAACTTTCGATGGATAAAACAAAAAAGACTTGTAACCTTGCATTTTTTCTAATACACATTAATTAATTAAGTGGCAAAGCTTTTAGAGTCCGAAGCTGTTACCATATATAATTAAACTTTATTGTTGGGCCATGGCCGTCCGTCAAAATCTCATAAAGTAGTCAAAGGATAACAATAATTACACTTTTTTTTTCATATTTCTTTATAAATCATTAAAAATTTAAATATAACATACATTTCACATATTATATGTTACTGTCACGTACGTTTTACTTTTGAGTAACGAATGCAGTTAATTCTCTTGTTGCATGGGGCCTTTTTTGGACGGTAGAAGGTATAAATTAAACATATATTTTCTGGCCGCCCAATGAACATCAAGCATAGAATTGGTCAATCATCAAGATCCTCTTTCAAAGTTTAACTGCAGTCAACTAGACTCATCCAACTTCTTAGTCATAAATTAATCTATAAACTTCGGTGCTTATCTAATTTGACCTCCCCTTGTGTTTATATTATTTTATACTATCAATAACAAAACCCTTTCTTCAACTTCTTAACCTAATGCTCCATGCAGTGTCCAAATGCACACCACAAATGTACTTTACATGATATAAAAATGGCATAATATGTAACGCAAAATAGACTTGCTATATATTATCCAAGTCAAGATGCATGCCTCGTGTTGCCACTGTACTTGTCTGATTAAATAATTAACTAAGTAGATAGCGACATTTTGCATGGAATTTGGATAAGAATTGCGCTATTCTTTATTAATGTTCGTTAATGAAAACATTTGTACTACTATACCAATTAATGCTTTTGCAATTAATTGTTTATTTATGTGTGCCATTAATTGTTTTTATCAATGAAAGCATTTTCTGTAATATAATTTAATTATACGCGGCGTGTAATTTGAAAATGAGTCGTATTCTGTGTTATAATTATAATAATAATTATAGTAAACACTAAAAACAAACTCAGACACTAGTAACTGTCTAACTGGTTAGGTTAGCATTCTTTGTTGCTGGTTTATATGTTCCAATAAAATCCATGTTTCATTCACAGCAGATTTTGTTTTCATAGTACAACACATCCTTTTGTACTGTTCTTAGTCTTTCTTTACCTTTGAGAATTACAAATTATGTACTATAAAACAAGGAAAGAGAGCAAAAGGATATTTTCAAAGAAAAAAAAAACACAAATATACAATTCAAACAAGGTCGATCAATCTAACAAAGACTTCTACGCGTTAATTACCGAATAAAATTCTTAGGATTTACGCGTAAATTTTGTCCTTATTATCCCAAAAATGTACGTATATGTTTGGAGTTGAATAGAGTACAGCTCAGGATGAACTTCACGAGAGCAACTTTATCCTATTCTTATATATTTCAAAATTAAAATTTTCAATGAAATTAACGTGATCTATTTGTTTGCAATGCCGACAAAATTGGACCCAAGAATACGTGAGTCACTAATTACAAATTCTAACTTGAAATTGGAAGAAACATCCTCGTACCTTGTTGAATTGGGTGCACGAAAGTCTTGTGGCGTTGGCCATTCCATTTTGACTTATCAATATATTTAATCATTCAATACTCAATTAAAGAGAGTGATTCTATTCCACCCGGCTGTGTCTGTCCGCGAAGTTATTCAGATGAGTTTATTAGATGTGTAAATTGGATTCATAAATTTATTATTAATTTAATTTATTTATATTTAAATTTATTTAAATTTAATTAATTATAATAATATATTTAATAAATTTAAATAAATTAACTTAATTTAATTAATAATTAATTAATATATATATATATATATATATTATCTATTCATTAATAATTCAATTTAAAATTCATCTACACCGTCTATTTTGGTGCTCCTAATTTTACTATTGTGTCTTCTGGGACAATTTTCAGATAGACATATAAGTTTTTTCTATATTATAATGGAAACGTTTCATTCAAGTTTCAATTGGGCCATATGAGTCCAGAAGTTTGGGTGGAAACGTGATTGGGCTGGAGTACGAATTACAAATGTTCAAATGTAATAGGACGGGCTTCTTATGCCTTCTTTATTAACCACTATAGTCTAGGATTCTTATGACAAAAAAAAAACGAACTATAATCTATAACTCCACATTTTTGCCCCGGGCCAAAAATAAATTGGACAAGAATTTGGACAGTCTAAGATTACCAATTGCATTCACGCGTTCCTTATGTGATACTGTATTTAGGTCCAAGAATTTGAAATGGCTCGTGATTTGTTTCGGTAATAATAGATCACATGTGAGCAGTTTTTGGAACTTCCCTGTCGTCTATGACTACGAGGTAAGTTTACTTTCAAATTTCATTTTCATGACAACATATTAGGATATGAAAAGGTTTAGTTCTATCTAGTGAGAAACATAGCCATGTGACTTTCCAGTTCCCACTAATGTACATGTTTGTTATTTTGATGAAAATATGTAACATAAAACCTACGTGGTTCAATGCACATACTAGTGTATGGAATGGCCAATGGCCGCTGATCAAGTTCAACTCTTTCTTTTTTTCTTTTCTTTTTCTTTTTTATAATTACAACCATTTATAACAGGGAATTTTGAGGACCAATTAGACTCAGGCCACAGCATTGACATGGTGTAACTCGACTAGCATTCCCCAGAAAACTCCCTTATATCAAGACAAACTGGCCTAGTGACCAGATTATCCGATACTTGGTGTATCAAATTCTTTGACGGCACGATCATTCCTGAAACATGGAAACCAAATCAGACACCTAAACTATGAATTCCAATGTGTTATTATATAACAAATTCTAAACTCAGCAGCATACTCATTCAAACAACGAAACAAACTGCGTTTACTTAATGGCATCCTCAACCGGAATCCACATCTTTCTCCGACACATTGACACGTTACCTTTACAATTGAATTATAACCTTAGTAAGTACCATAGAATTGGGGCACATTATTATTTTGTTGATTTAAAAGCTTTTAACAAGTCAAAGTCACCATTTTAATGTTTTATAGGCTCCACATTCACAAGATATGGATTGCACAAATATTGAAATAGTGAAATCACAGAAACCACTGTTGATTCATGGAACCATTGACATTCAACAAAAACTTATTCCTACAGTCCACCTTTGAACTCAGTGTTTTAATAGTCTCTTCTATTACCATATGGAAAATTGCAGAAGTAAATATAATGTTATATTGCAACTAACATCCAGGGAGATCAAACTGCCATATTCATCGATAATTAATATCGGTACTCCATACTCACCGGTGCAAACAATTTCAATTTGGGTCAGAAGTCAGATCTCATAACTCAAACAACAGTGAATCAGGTAAGCGATTGGCCTAACAGAGGAATTAATGGTCCCAAGCTAGCAACGAAGATCATTTATCTCAAATATTAATACCTTCTGCATATAGTTAAGGTTATGATTGGTTACATGGACCCTACCCGAAAAATTCACAGCTTACCACAATCGCACCGACAGAAAAAATGGACAGGAAAACTGAGCGGAGGCAGAGATCAGCATTCAACAGCAGATGTTCAAATAAATTTTCTTTGCTGTTGCCAACTAAAATTTACAGCTTGACAATTTCACCATAACCCTAAACTCTACAAACCAACCACCATCCTTCCTCAGAACCTTCCATGCACGCAGTATTTGCTATATATACAAATTGGAAAGAGCTGATCATCCCAGCATAAGAAGCAAAAAAAAAAAAAAAAAGAAACGAAACACAAACCACCCATTCTAGGAACTAACTTCTGGCGTGAAATTGCAGCACAATAATTTGTGTAAATTCTTAAAAGAATTTAATTTACCAAAGTAAAAGCAACTGGAAACAGAAACTGTTAACCCACACTCTCACCTAGATGGCTTACCGAATGCAATCTTCTTTCAGGGAAGCATTTTTCTGGCCTTAATCAAAAGTTTCCCATTTTGTTGTTACTACAACTGAATCAGAATGCTCTGCTGCTGTATTTCCCTGCCTTCCCTGCACGTGCTGCTTTTGAACACCCGAATGCACCTTGTTGTTCCTTGGCATGTTATCTTCATTTTTGCGGGAAATGGAGTTTGGTATCTTCAACATATCAAGAGTTTCAATGTGCTTCTGAACTCTCATAACCTTTTAAAAAATAGTTTTCCAAAACGTATAACTAAATGACATAAATAGCAATTCATAAATTGCAGTTTGCAAATCCAAGGTTACCTGCTCTCTTCTCTGCAATTTCAGATCTCCCTCAGCGGAAATTTCATCCAATTTAATCAATATTCTCATCAAATTTTCTATCAAATTCTCCACATCCATCTCTTCTATTATCCGGCCTGCAGAAGCAGCGGCTTCCAGAACTGCAACCTACCCATTCTCTTTGAATCATAAACATTTATTGTAAAAATATGTAAACAAGTTTCCAGTGTGGAAATAACAAGTGAAACTCTTTATATGTGATGAAATTAGATACCTTCTTGGCGAGTTTGTCGACCTCCGGGTTGATTTCCATCAAGGATTTTGAAGTCTTCTCCTTCTCCGCAATTTTTAACATCTCTAGCGCCCTTCGTTCTCTACTCTCAATGTCGTCAAGCAGCACTAATTTTGATCCATCTTTGACTCTCACTAAATCAAGATATGATTTTGAATCTCTCACTTTGTTCTTGAAAATTAACTTCTGATCCTGCGGATGCAATCCTGTAGGCTCTGCCAACATTTTCTTCAATTCCCCTGCAGCTCAAAAAGCCATAATCCAATAACCAATCAACTCGTAATCAAATTAGTATCTGAAAAACACACGAGTAATCTCTAAAGCCATATTTACCAAAACTTGCACGAGAACTGATACGAATTTCATGATAGGATGAACCGTACTTCACTTTTACTTTGATGGTGGAAGCTGACGCAGATTTTTTATTCACATCCGAATCACGCTTCTGCACCAACAATCCTCCTGGCCTTAATTCCCAGCCCGCCACATTTGAGCTTCCCTGATCACCAATGTTACTCCTTTTGCCCCGCGAGAACATGCCGTTGATCGTTGACTTCATTGTTGTCTCTGCAAGTGTCCTCTTTGGTTGTACCTTCCAAGGTTGTGAGTTGTAGACAATGAAAGAACATCCGCCAGCGCCTATGTGCTCTCAGAGTAAAAGGGATATCTGAGGAGGTGCTTCCCTTGGATTGCAGGAAACCCAGGAGCGAAGTAAGAACCTTGACTTGCCCAAAGGTCACCACATAATGAAACGCAATGGAAAAATGAAGAATAGAAAGAACAAGAAAGGAAAACCCAGGGGAGTAAGATTAGTGTAATCAGAGAGAAGCTAAAGCTACAATTTTGTTATGATGAATTAGCACTGGGCTTGAAGTTGGACCAGGTGTTAGCGAGAACTAGCAGTCGGTGGAAGGAAAAACAGAGAGTGAAGAGAAAATGGGACCGACTGGGGAAATAGAAAAGAAAAGAGAGAAAAAGAAATGGCCAGCGCAGAAGGTGTCCGAATTTGAAGAGAAGAATCTGAGGATATAAAGAGGGAAAAGGTGGAATAAAATTTGGTAACGTGCAGGAGGAGACAAAGAAGAAATCTTTGGTTCGGGAACGAAAACGTGAGTAGCAGTAATGGAGGTGGTTTCGCCCACGAGACTACGGAGTCTTTGTCAAATTTATTGTATTTTGCTGTTTTTGAAATATTAAAAGAGGAAGAAGAAATTCATCAGAAGAGAAAGAATCCCATAAATTGTGCTCTCTCTTTTTTTCATTTATATGCATCAGGTACAAATATACGAATGGAAATGTTAAGACATGATAGATACATGGCAGTCACGGCAGAAGTAACATTAACAGAATGAGAGAGAGTGGAAAAATGAAGAACTGCAAGGATGGCAGTTTGTTTCTTGAATTAGAAAGCCAGCCCAGAATACTCTAACGACTGAGAGAAAGGAACACGCAATGGGAAAAAGCGGGTTTAGAGGTTGGGGGGCGGGGGGAGAGGAAGAGAGGGAGAGAAAAAAAGAAGGAACAAAAGACAGGTGAAAAAATCTGCAGCAAAATCTGGAGCCAGTTGTCAGCTGTCTAGTCTTTTCCTTGAGGGTGCATGTCATTTGTGCCAAAAGTAAGATTTAAGAACCTCCCTATTCAGGAAGAATCACTACTCAGTGATACACTTGTACCTCCGCTCAAATTCAATCCCTCTATCATGTTTTTTGCTAATTCACAGTCATGATTGTTGGCATTTGGCTGCAACGCGTCGCTACAAATTACAGCCAATTTATGGTTGCAATGTTTCCTCCTATGATGGCATTGTGATTTTGCTCAGTTTGGGGGCTGAAAGCTGTAATTTAATGCCTTGTCTAATCAAGCGGTAAGCATTTAAGGTAAATGCCGCGTAGTTGGTTGACTACATCCTTACTGATTCTAACGGGCTACATGCCTGTAATTTTGGGTCAATTCACAAAATTTGAAGTTGGAGTGAAATTGCAGTACTCTGGAAGCTGCTTGATCAAATCTCATTGCAGTAACTACGTTCCTCAACCTAGTTGCCTACTTTCCTCTTGTTTTCTTTCACCTTTGGGCTTTTGATCTCTAAGTCTTGCACAGTTACACCCCAACAGTTTTGGAGGTGCCCTGCTCTTGCGCCATAAACGGAAATAAACGACGCTCGGAATTAGGGCCCTAACATGCAGTTGTCTGATGAATCACCCAATCACCTTAGGATAACTGATATTTATTTTGAAGAATACTAAAACAGTATATCACTAGCTCAACTGGATTATAAACCTGTCAATTATGTAAATAACACTATATTTTCTGGCTAACAAACACGTATTCGTGGACAAGATCACGAGAAACCCACTTTCTTGTACCCGTGCATTAGAGAATCAGCTATAACCATACGCAGAGAATGCTATCATATATCATAGTTCCCGTGTTTTTGTCTTTGATAAATTAACCATTTGAGTAACTATAGCCAGGATTTGAAAAATAGACCTGCTTGCAGTAATTGTTAGGAGTCGAGATCTAAGAGAGCACAGAAACCATATAAATATCCCCACACCCGCAGCAGTAAAATTAGTTTCTGATAATTTTCTTCCAGTAATTGCTTTTATAGACCCACCAACAAGATGTTTCTAACCACAGACAGAAAATTAGGCCACGCAGTGCTTCTAGATTATACAATTCAATGTCAAAGCCAAATGTGTAAATAGGCTCAACCATTTTCAAGACCAGAGGAACTGTTACAAAACATTGAATACCAGGGGAGGAAGCAGGGAAAGCCACTCTCTCCCATTATCCTCATCTGATTTCAAAAATTCCAGAGAGAAGAAACTGCATTGTCTACCTTACTGCTCCTTCCGAGCTTTAGATCTGACAGGTTTTCCAGGCTTGATTATGTAACCAAGAAGAATCAGAACAGTAGGAAGAATAGTTCCAATAAAATACACGCTCCCATATGAGGCGAGAGTTTCATGCAGACTTAATACCTATTCAAACACAATCAGAGAAGCAAAAGAGAACTCATAAAAATCTTTTAATTCGAAAAATAGTGTATTTACATGTGTAAGTGTGAGCATGCAAATTGCACATGTATGTGCCTGTTTGTGGGGTCTGCTTGCGCGCGCGTGCGCGCGTGTGTGTGTGTGTGAGGGAGAGAGAGAGAGAGAGAGAGGAGTACAAACCATGAAACCAATGCTAGAGTAATTCAGAACCAAAAGTGTATAGACAAAATTCGTAAACACCAATGCATTCTTAAACAGAGCCTTTGTTGGAGGCACAGCTTGCTGCCATCTGTAAATGACTGCTTAAAAAGAAACACAGAAAGACAAGTTAACTATCTGAAGAAAGAACAGCAAATGAGTGTAATGTAATCCAATTTATACCTCTGGAACCAGCAATCATCAATGCTGACTGAACGAAGAATATGATGTACCCAGGATATAATCCCTGTAATAATAAAGTCAAAATGTTAAAAGAAAAATAAAAAAGTTGAAATGTTATGGGACCATACACATAAAGCATGGGTTCAACAGTATCAAGATACCAGCACAGAAAAGTTGTTCTATGCAAACCTTCCTCAGCTTGCTAAATTAGATCAGATTTTAGGGGTCACATTTTTTGTTGAGCAACAGATACTGGAAGAAGTTAACAAATATAGGTATACGTTTCATCAACCATTACAAACTGCTCGGTAACAAGTCTAATGACTAATTACTTATTCCTGAAAACTACACATCCATTTGCAAAGCCAAAGGGTGAAAAAGATACAATGATTTAGGGGAAGAAAATGCACGACGAATGTCTTTCTTGCAATTTGGACTTCAACATCAGAAAAAAATTCCGATTATTAGCAACAGAAATTTGACAGCATGTAAGCTTGAAGCAATAATAATGTATATACAAGACACAGAAGTACTAGAAAAATAAAATAAAATAAGAGTACTCACATGCCAAATAGCACTGACGGTCTGTGTGGCAAGTAACTGAAAGAAACCAGCTTTCTTCCCATTCTGAACGAGCCTCTCGTAAGCATCTAGGGAACACAAACATTAGCAATATTAATACTTCATAGCCAAATGTTATGAATGACAGGTAAACAGGTAATCGACATCAATTTGTAATTTAGCATCGTGCCTAGTTTACAGGGTAAGACCATAAAAAATTTGAAACTGTTGATTGCTTGATCATGCCATAACTTATTGTAAACAAAATATATGATATAATTCAAGAAGAGAGATAATTTTAATATGATCCAACGAAACCTAGAAACCAACCTAATTAAAGATAATAATAACCATATTAAGTTTTATAGCCAGATTGTTACCAGAACTTGAAAATTATGCAGCCGGAGCCCTAAATTAAGTTTCATGCCTAAATTGAAAGATCTATATATGCCACCCGTGCAAGAAAAGCATCAAAACTGAATAGCAAGAAACTCACAATGACGAAGCCAAGTGCTGACTTGTATATTCCACACTAGTGGCAACACAACTGCACTTTTTGCAAACTCAACACCTAATATATCTACATTTTTTGCCCGGTCCCAACGTGGCTTTGGTGGAGAAGATTCTGTCCAGCCACTGAAACCGAGGCCAGAAATGATAATGGAAGCCTCCGAAATTGACCAAATAAAATAATATTTCCAGCGTGCTGTAAAGCCAGACATATACTGGTAACTCAACCGTTTCCAGAATCCCCATTCTTGGTATATAGGATCAGTAAACCTGGACAGGGGAAAATGAGGCACTAGGTACAAATACAAGGCCATGCAAAATCCAGCTTGAAGAAGAGCTCGAATGGTCGCCCCATATGGTGATGGTGATGGTCCTTTTGCTTCAGTGCTCCATATCTGCAAATAATAAAGACTAGAATTTAAATAGCAAATCTGAGAGCAGTTATCAGCAAGAAAAATGAGAAACTGGAACCGACTTTTTCCAAGGCTCAAGGGAATGACACATTAGTTGAAAAGACAAAATATAAATTGGAGGTCCTAGGTTCAAATTCTAGGAGAGTTGGCTACGCTGTAAAAAGAATCCCAATAAACGTACCCCCTCTCTTTCAGTCCAATCAAGATAATCCTTCATTTCATAAACTGGACCAGCAAAGTGACTCCCACAACAGAGGCAGTAACCGATATACTCAATTAGCGAAGGCAATTTAATCAACCGGTTTTTCTTCTGAGCCTCACGCAAACCTTCCTCTTTCAATAATCCATCATTATAATTAATTGCACACGAGATGACCTTCAGTGTCAACACCATTAAGGCTCCTAGTAAAAGACGAGAACTAATGATTAACCGACCAGCATAAATAACGTTAGGGGAAAAAAAACAACGGTGTTTTAATCCAAAAGAAGTTAAATTAGCGCTCACCGGTGGCATCGATACCACCTTCCTTCCATGCATCTCCACTCATGTAAAATACATGGCTACACAAACGCATAGCAAAAGTCAAAATGTGAAAGACTAAAAAGGGCACAATAAATTGTTGCATAGAATTTATTCAGAAACATTCTGAAATATCTAATGCAGTGCGGTAAAATTAACAAACTGAATCAGAGTGGTATTGAAGAAAACAGATCAGAGACAATCAATTGATATGGAAATACGGAATCACTCAGTGACAAAAAGAAATTGAAACAAAAGAAGAACCCAGAAGAGATTGAATCGTAAACATGCCAGCCAATGAGGTAACCAAATCCCAAAAAGAATGTGATAATCCCACATCGGGGGCGATAAAGGACCATGGCGGCGTAACCCAGCAACATTGGAACCAAGAAGTGGAGGTTGGAGGAGAAGCCAAAGGAAAGGTAGGAGAGAAGAGCACCGGTGGCGGCAGAGTAGAGATGCTTGGGAAAGCGACCGGGAACGAGGCGCCATAGGAAGCTGAGGGGAATGGTGGCGACGAAGGAGAGAAGGAATCGAAGCACGGGGACGGAAACCCCAATGGAAGCAGCCATGGAATCCATGTGCAGGTCCATGGGCTTTGGGTTTCGATGAGGCGTTGGTTGGTTGCGTACGACTTTGGGTGTTGGTTTCAATTCAATTCAACTCAACGTTTCAGTGCCTTCATTCACCGACGACACGCCTTCTCCGTCAACTGTTTTTTATCCTCTACACTGCACTGCGATTCAATGTCGGCCAAGTTACGATTTTTACTTTTAATTCCCCTTTGAATTACCTTGTAATTACAGATATGCCCTCCAACCCCTAACTAACTATAGGTGGATAAGACATCGCACGGATCTCGAGGTGCCTTAGCATTATTCTCCTTTCTTCGACAACTCCGTCAATATAAAGTTTTTTTCACGTAATTTTATTTACTACACTCTTATTTATTGACTTATAACCATTATTTAGATGAATGAAAAGAAAATAAGATAAAAAATATTTTAAAATTTAAATTGAATAAAAAATTTTAAAAAAAAATTAAGTTTTAATTTTTTTAATTTTTAATTTTTTTTACTTTTTAAAATTTTTTTTAATTAGATAAGTTTCTTTCTTTTTAATTTTCTTTTTTTCATTCTAACAATGAGATAATGTTTGAAGTATAAAAAAAGTAATTACATTCTATGTTTAACTATAAAATAAAATATTTTTATATTTAATTTTAAAGAAATTATAAGATAATAATTTTATTTTATATTTTATTTTTAATTTTATAAAATAAAATATAAAATTTATTTCTTTTTATAAAGGTGAGGCAGTTATCTGTGTCAATGGTGATTCTATTAACAGCAACAAATCCTGTACCAATACTGTCAGCTCACATTTGTGAAAAGAATAATTTTATATTTTTTTAAATTTATTTTTTAATAATTTTTATTTATTAAATAAAATAAATTTTATATATTTTTAAAATATTAAATATTTTAATTTCTCATTTAATATTTATTTTATTAAATATTTAAAAAAATATAACAAAACTCTTGTAAAAAAGTAAAAGGACGTTGCCGATGGCAAGGGATGGGATATCTTTGGTCTTGGGCCCCACTCGGTAAGATGGGCCAACAAATGATAGCCCCAAATAATAATACGCTTGCAAACACAAACCCCTCATCAACGATATAACCAATGACGGATGTACTTTTGTATGACTTACATCAAGAGTTAATTGTTTGTCTCCTTTTTTTTTCTTTTTATTTTTACCGGGAATGAAAGTTACGTCCAGAAACTTCTTAAATATTTAAAAAATATTCATAACGTATTGAATACAACTTCTTCATACTGAGTTACTTGTTATACTCTCTCTTTTTTATTTTAACATTCTTTTCATACTCTCTATACATATAGATTGTAGGCATCTTTTCATTGTCCTGCCAATCAAAAGCTCACCAGCTCGCTTTCAGGACCGTTTGTCTTGAGTTCAAATTCAACTAAAACTACATTGTTTTCACTTTTAACTTATTTTTATCTTCCTCAGGCCTGGTCCTAAACATCTTCTGTAACAAAATAAAAGACATAAAATTAACAAAGTAATTAGGGTATGTTTGAGAAGAAAATAAAATGAAGGAAAAAAGAAGAAAAATAGAAAATTAAGTAATTAGTTCCCTTCCCTTGTCTCACTAATATTAAAATGTGTCCCACAAGAGTAAAACCAATGTGCTGACCATATGGCAACCTCCAGTCTCCCAAATGTACCAGGTCTTCAAGTTTGGCATTCTCCCTTCCTTGTGTTGGCTTCCCTGATGCCTTTTTTTGATACACAAGAGGCCAGGACTCCTAAGAAGCAAGAATAATAGACTTTGGTAAAAAGACCCCTGCTAAGTCATCCAGCAAAAGGGAGCCACAACCCCCCAGGGGAGACTCCAAAATATGACAGCCAAGAGGTAGCTCATGCGCATAATTTGCAAGAAGTTTGCAATCCTGTTACCCTTACGATATACGTGAGTGAATTGGAGGTACCAGCTCCCATGTTTGAAGTCTTAGATTCTTTTAACCAGAGAAGGACGTGCATGAGTATTTGTACAACCGTAGTCAATAAACTGAACCACAACAGAGGAGTCCCTCCCAACCACAATTTCGAAACACCCGTAGTCCAGGCAATCGTAGAAGCACAGTAGAAACCCCATAACTCAGCAAAGAGGACATTACACGAGCCCAGTCTTCTGGTAAAACCACAAACCCAAGCCCGTGCCATCACATAAGATGTAGTTTATTTAACAAAATAAAAACATTCAAATTTAAAAAAATTTAAAATATACATGAAAATGTATAAAGGGAGATTTCGAAGAATTCAAGATAATCCCTCATTTTAAAAGACTCGCACAAGAAGAAAATTTACATACAACCTTCCTTCTCCGTCCAAATCCATCCTGAAGAAAATCATTAACCTAATTTTTCATTGTCATCAAAATGGTGACATTTATTCAATCTGCCACTAGTATACAACATTCTTTACCGCATACCAAAGGTACGAAAGAACGATCCATACTAATCGACAGACAGTACACACATATACATCGCCTCCTAGCTCCTACAAAATTCTAAACCTAGAAGAACCATATAAAAACTCGATTCTCTATTCCTCCTGACGCCGCCCTAAGTTCTATATATTAATATTACACATACAATACATTCTTATTCCTACCTACAAAGGTTAAGAGCAATTCAAAAATGCTTTAACCTTTTTGAACTCACTTGGGTATACGAGCACAGAATCTAAACAGAGACCACCTTTGGTGTGTGTGCAATCAATTTGAGTCATAGAGAATTTAATTTTTGTCGATGAATTTCCATCCTCAACCGTAAAATCACCTGCATGGTAATAACTCCATTTACCGGGTTCTTTTAGAAAACACTGGGATGTAACGCACTGCCCATCTGAAGTCCATAGCTGGAATCGTGCAGGCTTTATGTCCCACCCATGAACATGCTCCGTGTTGCAGACCCGTCGTCCAAACCTCTTGGAGGCTCGCCCCAGATGTATTCTGAAAAATAAACTATATGTCCCAGCTGGAAATGGGAACTCAACTTCCCCATCCACCTCAAACCACCAGATTTGCTGGAGGTATGCAACAGTGTTGAATCTGCAAACATTGGAGATAACTCTGGCTTAACTCCAAATCTCCATTAAACTAGACATATTATTTTGGCAATTAAATTAGATGACTATGAGCTTGACAACTTGCATCATCAACCAGAAAAATAAAGGAAAAATTAGCACATTCAAGTACAGTGGTCTAAATAAAGTACCATAGCCCACATGGTTTAATCTTCATCAATATCCACATGTTTTCCTCCACAACAGCACACATCAAGATTTGTACATGCATAACATGAAATATATGTGCTCAGTGGCAGAGAGGCACAATACACGCGTGTTGACAATGACTTTGTTTCAATATAATCTCTTCCACTTTCAACTTGATTATTTAAAAAATAAAAAATAAAAATCTTGGTTGTAATCTAGAATGTTCACAAAAAATTTTAAATCAAATTCATTTAGTGATCCAATTATGTATTTTTCACCACCATCAAATGCTTAAGAGTAAGACAACGGCTTCAATGCTGATTTTCTGTTTAGATAATTAAAAATTACTAACATGCTAAAAATCAATATGACTACAATTAGTTGCTTATTAACTAGATTATAATATAAATTATTTATTTTCTATCAGACATGCAATTTACCATCCAACAAAACTAAAGAATTTATAATTTTTATGGACATCATGTAATAATTCAGTCAAATGTCTAGAAACTTTAATTTTTAACTGAATAAGTCAATAATCTAAACTTCTAAATATACAAGTTTCAACATAGCTAAATATATAGACCGTACTGGTATGATTTTCATGCTTAATTATCTAAAACAGCCTAGAAGAGGTTTAGAAAAAGATCAAGAAAAATGTTATCAGAAATATGGTTGTCATATTCACACATAAAAAAATAGAAGATAATAAATGCAAGACAGAGAGATAAAAGCAAACAGAAGTGATTGTTTCTTCGAATCCTTTGAGTTCACGTCATATAGGCTGATGGGTTTCTTCTTTATTCACTTCTGAGTCCTTTGTAAATCTACAAAAGTTATAATGGCTTCCTTTTCTTTTTTCTTTTTGTAGTCAATAAAACATAGTGGGTTCAATTTTAATTACACTAAGGTGGCAAGCATAATAATTCATGAAGCTTAGCACATGTTTGGTTCAGGTTAATTTTTAGGAAAAAACCACTTTTTTTTCAAAAGTTCTCTCAATAAGATTTTGATTATAAACTGTTTTGAACACAAAATAAATTAATCCAAATATGCACTTAATTTCAGTAATTTGCCACTTATTTTCATGTTAACTTTATTCTACAGTATGCAGAACATTGCAGGACCAAACTTGTCAAAAACAAAATCTAGTCAATACAGAACAACACCAACAGCTACAAGTTTGATATGACGGGCGAATTTAGATTATATCATGCATTTACAGTACAGCCAGAAGACTACTGAAAATGAAAGAATGCAAATAGCTACCAAATTTCCAAAGTCATAAATATAATGCACTATCACACAACCCCTTTAAGATTAAAAAAAAAAAAGATTCTTGAAATGGATAAGTTCATTGAGCTCCATCCTATGATTGAAATGATTTAATTGGATCAATGACACCTTTCTAGAAAAACCATAAAGAGACTCATCGTGCATAGTGTACATAAATAAACTTCAAGACTAAGCATAGTAATTAGCTGTTGACAAAAAACCTGTAGCAAGGAAAATCACAGTCTTCGAATATATAGTAACTAGAATATGCATATTAGGACTATTACGTGTATGGAATAATATAGAGGGGATTTATTGTAATTTTGGAATCTTTTAGTATTTTTGGTTATTATGGTTTTCTTTAACAAACAAGGGTTATTTTGGGCTTTTAGTAATTTAGCATTGCTTGGCAATCAAGCTGGGTTTGCCTATTTACGGATTGCTATGCACTGAGTTTTGGAGACTTTGACTTGAATGGAGAATCCTAAACTTCTGTTTCTCCCTCCTTAGGGTACTTCTTCTCCCTTTCTTCTCTATTTCTTGCCCTTTGTGTTTCTCTCTCCCTCAATTTCTTCTTTCCTCCCCTTTACCCCTTACCTGCTCCACGTCAATCAACAGTTCACCAAAGTATAAACTCATCAGCAGACCAAAAAATGCAAGATAATAACAAAACCCCAGGCTTATTTACAGGAATCAATAGCTTACACTTGAAAAAAGGATTAGAATTAAGAATATTAGACAACAATATAACCTGCTTTGGCAAGTTCCACAGAAGATATCCTCCCTGACACTCCTTGAAATTTCATAAGCCATCTAAAAAATACTCCTACATGATAAGAAACAGAACTGTCCCCATTGCTATAAAATTTCTATATGCTAAGAAGATGATGAGAAGAATCTCACCTAGATTCTTCAGTGGGGATATGATTCCAATATCTTCGATCATCAATGCCGGTTATTGATAGTCCCTTGGATGATATGGACAAACAAAGCTTACCCGTGCTTCTATCTAGCCAAACTTTCTGCAAAAACCCATATATTCAAACCCGTCAGAAAGGACGCTGAATGCACCAAGAATTATCAACTCCATTACGATTTTTCCATGCTAACTAAAAGAAGACAATGAGAGAAAATATTTATGGAACATTACCCGCGTACCAACGAAAAAAATGAAAATAAGACAACAGAGAAGTCAAAACCCTAGCCAATCAACTAAGTGACTAGCGATTGGTGTTCAATTGTGACACAAGTTTTCATCACCCTGGTTAAGGTGAGCGGCAGAATTCTCTATCCCCCTTAAGGATCTGAGCATCTTCAACTTGAGTTTAAACAAATCTGGTTTTCCCCTTTTTCCCCAAAAGGTTTATATCAATACAAAATTACTAGCGAATGAATCAATCCTTACCTTGGTGCCTCTGTCAAAAGTATTGAGCCGACAAAGGCTAGCATAAATTCCTCTTTTGCCCAAATTGCTCGGAAAATCATTGAAGATTTTCCGAACAAGAACATCGTAATTGGTGGGCAGCTTCGATTCCCACACAAAATCGGCCCAGGAAGCACCACGAAAAGTCCGATTCAACGTCGCTAGCTTACAAATCTCCGGAGGATCCAAGTATCCGAGGATCAAAGCCGCGCAGCTCTCCGGTAATTCCCCCAAAGTGGGTTTGGATGGCACAATCGGAGAGGCACTTGGGTCTGCGTGCAAGGATGAAAAGCGGATACCCATCAAAACGAAGAGAGATTGCAAAGTTGGAAAGAGAAAGGCAGAGAGAAAAGAGAGAATGAAAATGGTGGTAACTTGGGTTCTTCCGTTCTTGGACACAGACGCGTTACCCAGTAGCTGTAGGTGGACCCTGTTTGTTTGTTTGTTCCCGATAAGGCCAGCGATATCTGATTTGGTCGGAAATTAGGATTACGTCGGAGCGGAGCTTTAAATTAACTCATTTTGCGATAAAAATAATATATAATTAAAGTTTTAAAAAAATTAAAAATAAATTATACCGCTAGAAGAAATCATCGACCACTGAGGACGACACAAGAAACAGGAATATCTTTTTCTTTTTTACTGTTTTCATCACATATTAATACATGTGATTTGTAAATATAATAAATATTCATGATACTCTTAATTAGTGATAATTTTATTTAATTAATAATATTATTATTTTTTAAATAAATAAATCTTACATGGAACAAATATTTTTAAAAGAATTCTCGTTTGAAAAAATTAATTTTTCATTTAATGAATAAGATAATATTTTAAAAAAAATAAATAAATAAATTTATGCACACTTGACTATAAATTATCATACTAGATAAATTGCATTTAAGTTTGATAAAAAAAAAGTTTAAACGAAATATATTTAAGTGCAAATAAAAAACTCAAGATAAAAATTGTAGACGAAATATATTTAATCGACAAAAATTACGTTGCCTATTCTATAAAAACGAAAAACTTTTCTGTATTTTTTTTGGCACAATAAATAATACATCAACGTAAAAAGATACCATTAATTAAAAAAAAATTTAATTTTTGCTGAACCACGTAAATATTACTATTTTCATCTTCCTTAACTTTTGTATAAAAAGAAGTAATATAAATTTTTTATTTAATTAATTTATAAAACATGATAATGTCTTTATTTATATATAAAAATAAATTTTGCGCACAGTAAATGAAGTATGTAAAGATTTTCATTATTATTTAGATGTATATAGAAAAATTTAATATTATTATGTGTAAAGAACAAAATTTATTGCTTTTACACCATGTTTTCTTAAAATTTATTGCTTCTATTTCTAACTTTTATTTTTTTATAACTAGAATTATGTGGGTGTGTGTGTATATATATATATATATATAATTAACTTAAATACAATAACTACTGTCAACAAAGGGATAAGAACTTTCATCTAGCCTGCAAGAAGCAGAATCTTGTGTTTCTTTTCATCGATTATATGATTTTAACTGAGTTTGTTGTATGGATAGGGATTCCTTGATCTGTCCTAGATAATATCAGTGAGTCAATGAAAGACCACCTATTATTATTCATTGAACTCCGATATTTAGCAGGGTGTTTAACTTTTTTATTCCAAAATTGGATAGCACACCCTAACAAATTAAACAAATTGGCGTAACGATTCAGTTGGCTTTTCTTTTCAATGAAATATGAAAATCTCTTGACAAAATAACCAACCAAAATGTAATTTTGTCGAGGCTTAAAAGTGTTGCTCAGTTTGGACTGATTATAGAAAAAAAAAAAAAAAGAAGGGGTAAAATTTTCTATAAATTCTGTAATAAAAAATATTTTTTCAGAAATTGTTTCTTGGTCTTGAAGTGTGTTGTTATGTCTTATATTAAAAAATATATAAAGTTTAATATAATATTTAAATTATAAAATATTTCTATTTAATAATTTTGTTTTGATATAGAATAAATTAATTTTTAAAATAAACTTTTTTTTGTTGAGCCGATACAAAATATTTTTTAAATTTTTTAATATTTAAATATAAATAAATAAATAACAATCTTACCCAACGCTATAATCACGTGCAATAATTTTCATATTCATAATAAAAAATCTGAATTCAATGAAATCTCGTCATCCCTTCCATCCTCATTTTGCTTCTTAATCTTCTATCTAAGAATGCTAATGGGTCCCTAAGGGCGGGCTCAGTTATAATCACGAGTATTTATTTATAATTTTTATAAAAAGATAAATTTTTATAAATATTATAGATATTTAATAATATAAAAATAATATTTTAAAATATAAATTAAAAATATAAATAAATATTATATAATATAATTTTATCTAATTATTTAAAATATTTATAAATTTAAAATAATATATCACAAATAACATATTAAAATTAATTATATTTTATAATAATTAATTTATATAATTATTTATTATTTAAATAAAATAGAATTTTTAAAAAAATTATTATTATAAATTCATTTATTAAAAAAATTTATTATAATATAATAAAAAAATATAAATTTTCATATTATTTAAAAAAATTATAACATATATAAAATATTAAAAAAATTTAAAAAAATTGACGAGTATCAAAAGCCATCACAGGACAGATAATATAATTTTCGTCCTCATCTTTATTTATTAAATAAATATCAGTCTCTTGTCTTATCACAAATAATGTCTGCAGGTGCGAGATGCGGGATGACAGCATTGAATAGATATGTGGATAGAAACACGACATATCTTGAGGCAGCGTTTCATGCATGAAATGATTTTGATACAGACATTGACGGCAAATCGTAAAGTTAATACATGCTGTCTGGCCCTGGCTACCAATCATTATGTGTAAGAGAATTATTATAATTATAATATTTTACAATTTTTTTAGTTGTCTTTTTAAACTATATATATAATAACCAGACTATACTTTATCTTTTTTAAAGGACTTAAAGTTTACATAATTTTTTAATATAATTTTGGACTATCTATATATTTTATTTATTCTAATGAAAAAAATTTCGTTATTTCACAGAGATCATTTGATGCGCCAAATAAAATTGGATCAAATAAGAAAAATTACAAAAAAATAGCTTTTATATAGTAAAATTATAAAAAAAAAAGATATGAAATGATTTGTTTATATTAAATGTAATAACGCTATACTGAATAACTTGGTAAATTTGTATTCAATACTAAAATAATCAAAGTTAAATTATAATTATAATGCTCAAATTTCAACTTAAAGTTATAATTAAAATTTTAACATAATTAAAATAATCACAACTTATAATCTATTTCAAAAAGTTAATACCAAACATGTTAGAAAAGAAAAAAAGCATTTTTAATAAATTTTTTCGTTCAAAAAATCATTCTCAAACACCCTCTAAGTGAAATATATGACTTATAGTGTGTTTGTATTGCCTTTTAGAATATTAAAATGATTTGAGTAAAAATAATAAAAAATAAGTTTTTATTCAAAAATTATGATTTAAAAGTTTTTAAAAGTCAAACTAAATATGTTATTAATAAATTACTGTAGTATCAATTCATTTTTACTTTTAGAATTTAGATTGTGGTATTTTTTTATTTTTTTTATGTATTTTTAGTTGCTGATTATATTTTATAAATTTTAAATATTTATTGTGAAAATTAATACTGGATAAATAATTAATAACTTGTTAAGATATTTTTTTAAAAATAATATAAATAATTATAGATTATTACAGTATTAATCAACACATGTGAGTCACATAATGAATTACTTTTATTTAATTAGTAGATGAAAAAATCTATTTATATGTTTTAAAAAGTTTAAGGACTTTTTATCTAAATTTGAAAGTTTACTGTAATTATTTCAAAATAAAATAAGATTCAAAGAGCGTTTATGCAATTTACATAAAAAAAATTACAGCATTAAATCATCAATGTTTCCAAAGACATAGGTAATCAATTAAAAAAAATTTAATGATTATTAATTTTGTAATACATACAATTTCAAATTAATGCATAGTCAAGTGCGCAACAACCAATGATTCTGTCAATTTCAGCTCCATTCGATCAATTTAATGCATAATCATGTGCGTGCATATGCTGCATTTGATTTAGTTCTATTAAGAAAATTTGTGGGTAAACTTGGTTCATTCTCGTGTCTATTTTGCTTGGAAGGGCCAGAAGTTTCAACTTATCCTTTTGCGGCAGGTGGATTCATGACTCAAAATATCTAGTAATTTATCTTTCTCTTGCATGTTAATTTGGAGCATTATGTAATTATTGATTCCCTGATAATGGGATGATGGCCACTATCTATGATACAATTACCTATATCCACTATGTTGCGAAATTTGACAATTTATTTTTCTTGAAAGTAATTGCAAAATGAATAATAGATATGAAATAGCAGCAGGGTAGAATGCAAAGCACCAGAATGACACAAATCACCAATTCATTCCAGATATATGACGACCAAATTTCTAATCACATGCTCATATACTTCTGACTCTGAAAATAGAAGAAATGAATGGACTAAAAGAATTTCAGCTTACAAAAAGAATAAATTAATGAGCACAAATTGACTCCAAATGTATGTGATATGTGGTATCTAGAAATCTGACCTACAAGAACAGAAAGCAGTATTGCTGTGTATTCATACAAATTGTGCTAATCACTTTTTGAACTGGCAAATCTTATCTGCAACAAAGAATGAAAGAATAATGACCATTTTACTACCTACAAAGAATACTCTCCCTATCCTTTTGTTCTCTGTATATGAACTGAAGAGTGATGAACTGTATGAAGAAAAAAAAAAACCCACGGCATTCAAGTTGGCTGAGAAAAAGAGGATGAGCTGACAACAGCATCAACTGGTGCCCATGCAGAGACTGTATACAGAGGTTTCTCCAGCCAACCCAGAGTAAGTGCTGCTGCTGCTTCCTGCTCCTGCTCCTGCTCCTGCCTCTTGACACTGTAATTCTCGCAAGAGTACATCTTCAACAACAGTTGGCTCTGAATCCTTTCCCTCTCCGTAACTCCCATGCATCGGAACCCTCCTTGCTCCATCATCTTCCTCCAATTCCCGAAACTCTCATGCCTCTCGAATCTGTCGCTTCCTTCGCAAGTAATGATGTTCCTGATCTCCCGAGCATACATCTCCTCTATCCTAATCCTCACGGGGCTGTCTGGTGGAAGGCAGTGGTCAATGGAATCAAACAGAGCAGAGTAATATGTCAACGTATTGCACACTCTTGTTTCCAAGCTGGGGTCGTTGTGCTCTGCTTCTTGCTCTGCCATAATGACTATGGTAGGATTTGTGCTACGGATGAGCCCCAAAAAATCCCTGAGTGCTCCTCCGCTCCCATCATAAAGCGTCTTGTGGATCTGGAAAACACAGTTCACGGCCACACTTTCATGTTCCTTCACATGAAGCATCCAGAGCCTCACGTCTTCCAATCTGTCCACCACTGGATGAAACTCGAAGGGAAGGTTCAATGCCTCGGCAAATCCAGCAAGCCTATCTCCGGTTTCATTCAGCTCTTGCTTGGACTCGCCTATACCCGTGATTCTAACATGGCTCGGAGGATTAGTCCTCGAAGCTAAGCTCTGGAACAAGCTCGGCCATTGAAGCCCTTGCTTTATGTCAAAATCTATGATGTGAACCCTGTCTTTCCCTTCAAAAGCCCTCAACAATATTTCATTCGATGTGAAATGAAGAAACTTGGGAATTGGGCTGACCTGATTTAGAAGCCTCAATGCAGTGCTGGTTTCATCGTCCACCACCCTATCTAGCTCACGAGGAGTGGTGATATGAAAAATATTAGGCCATAGCCTGGTGACCCTGATCGCTAAGGCTTCGGTAAAATAAGCACAAAGACGGCTTATGGAGGTTCCCCTCGGAGACGCAAGATCACCCAATTTTGCTATGAAATGGTTAGTTGTAGCGACATTCTTCGATCCAATAGCTTCAACGCAAGCTGTAAGCAGGCTGACAAGCTCAAATCCACGATGCTCCTCTTGGTTATCCTCCTCCCCTGTCTCCACCTCGGTGCCTACGTGCTGATAAGGATTCCCTGACCCGTTACCCACTTCGTGTTCCGAGGCATTCTCATTTAACTTCAGGCTCAAGCTTTGGCTTTCTGATGAAGTATTGGAGGCTGAGGCTTCCTTTACAGGACGGTGGCTAACCTCAGCACCCTTCTTCTCACCTAGGTCTGTGATCTTAGTTACAGCGGATTCCACCCAAGGATTGTTGGATAAAGGCAATGGTTCAGAGATCACCTCAGCAGGAACAAAACAGACCCTTTCTTCTTCCCCAGAACAAGTCAGAGAGAAAGGAAGGGAAGGGTTTAAACTCTGAACGGACCTCGTCATCTCAAGGCCAGGCTGAAACCAAAAGTTGCCAGCACTCATTTGGGCTAAACTCAAACCGTCCCCTCCTTCCAGAATATCATCGGAATCCCCATTATCACTGCTACCCTTTTTCCTCTTCGCTCTGTTGGCGAAAGACTCATCCACGGATCCCTGCTCTGCAAGCCTCTTCAAACTCTTGCCACTTTTCTCCCAAAACTCGTCCTTGATCTCTCTCCTGCTTTCAACAAATGCCGTCTGAGCGCTCGTGGCCTGAGATGTCGTTGCCAAAGGCGGAAGTCGGATGTTCTGCTTCTGAGAATAAGCGCTGGTCTTGGCTTCGAGCGGCTTCTCCACTGAGAGGCCCACTGGCCTTAGGGGCTGCGAACGCGAGGTATCTTTCCGCGGGAAGCTACAGGGCAAGTCCAATCTCTGCGTGCTCATGGAAGGTAGCTGGAAATGGCAAGCTTGAAACTGTGCAGATGCTTCACTCCTCAATCTATGCCTTGGTGACAACAATGTAGAACTAGAACACCCAGCCAACATCGTCTATGGTTTTTGTAACACTGGTTAATTCTCCCACCCAATGATGCTGCTTCTTTTCCCTTCCCTTTCTCTCTCTATCTAGTATTAACTTGATGAAGTGTATATGGAGGAAATGTATGGGTTCTTTTTCGAGTATACCCAGGGTACAAACTCATCTAAAACTTTGCATGCGTATGTTTAGAAGAGGAGAAATGCAGACGATCTATGTGTGTGTGTAAAATTTTTAAGGAATTGTTTATGTCCGATAAAATAAGGAAAAGAAAAAAAAAGGAATCCGATGAATACCTCCGAAAACAAACCTGAGAAAATTAAAGAATCAAGCTCTAGTTTGTTTTTCTTTACAAATTCAAAGTGTTCCTATATGAAATGAATCTGTCAATGCAAAAGAATATGAAGTTGTTATATGCAAGAAAGAATCCCCACCCGAAAAAGAATGAAAGAATTGGAGATACTAATCAAAAGAACTACCCCAGAAAACGATCATCGGATTCCAGAAACATTCAATCAACAGTCATTAGAAAGTTAATTCGCTGTTGTTTTTTCTTTATGAGAAAGGGAGGAGAAATAGAAACATACTCCTTGAAATCTGTGGCTGAAGTCCTGAGAAATATTCAAACCCATATTAGAATTGGAAAGGTTCAACAAGTCCGTCATGGCTGAAATGTAACCCGCGGGAGCAAAAACCAGAAATCCCACCTCTGAGTACGCTTCAGACATGCATGAAGAACAACAAAGAAGGAACACGGAACACCCTTCGAGGTTTGAGGACTCACCTACCCAAAAGAAACACAATCCGTAAAAGATTTGTGCTTTTATATACCCTCCATCAATTCATTCTGTTCTTCTTCTTCTTCTTCACCACTCCAACGCTGTCTCCATCATGGTAGTCGTAGATAGCTATTCTTTGCTGGGCCTACGATTGATTTGATTTAGCAACATCGGAGGAAAGAAAAAGAACAAAGATGACGACAGGACACGGGGAACCTTGGATCCTTCACCGTCTGATAGAGATCCAACGGCATAGATGTGAGGTATAATAATTATATGACCGTTGCGGAATGTCGGTGAAATATTACCGTTGGGGATGGGAGTTGGTGTACGGAAGGTGAGAGGGTTAAGACTCGAGACTTCTCCAGTGCCGTCCGCACGTGCCTGTCCCCTGATCTGATATGATCCGTTCACTTGACCGTTACCTTGGGTTGCACAACCGTACTTAGAATTATCATCATCATCATCATCATGATGTTCCACTCCCTTTCTTCTCCGTAAAACCTTTTTAGGAGACACGTCCTTGACCATACTTGACTGCTCTTCTGAGAAATTTTTTTTAATAATAATTATATTAATTTTATAAATTATTATTATCAATTTAAATTAAATTTTTTTAAAAATAACAATAATTCATAAAATTATTATAATTAACATTAAATAATATAAAATAAACTTTTTAAATACTTAAAAACTTTTCTTTGACTGCTAGTTATTTTGACATTTGGAATATCGTTAGTGCCTTGCACCTACGAGACACATCAAACATTAGTTTTTCCTACAATTATGCTTTCTTGTAATGCTAGGAATAAAATTTTTGGTGTGAAATTTATATGGAGATTCCTTCCATATCCTTGCACGAGCTTAATTATCATTCGATCACAAAAAAAGAAAAAAGCTTAATTATCTTTGACTACTTAATTTTAAAATTAAAATTTTCAAAATCACTTTATCAGCATTTTATGTTTTGCACATGATATTCATATTTTTATAAATTTTATATCAAATTTTTATGCAAAAAATAATATAAAAAAAGTTTTGATAACTTGTGCCTTAAGGATTTATGTTAAGAAATTAAAAATAAAAATTATTAAATAAAAAATAACAGTATTTAATGTCTTAAAAATTTAAAATATATATAATACTTTATTATTTAAGTAATTAGAATAATTTAATAAAAATAATAAATATTATTTTTATTTCTTAACATATGTTTTAAAGGCACACATTAAGAAAATCGTAAAAAGATTTATATAAAAAGCAATATAACAAATTTTAATATTCAAATAGTGTTACCCTTATTCTTCCCAAAAAAGAGATATCATTCCCTCTTTCTCAATACTTTCGTAAAGTGTTACTTGCACAAATTAAAATTTGTACTTTTTTTTTAAACAAAAAGTAAAATTATATTTGTTTAATATAAAGTTTGTTGGTCAAATTAAATTCATGGATTTGACGATAATTATGCTTTGCTGTTTTTCAGTTCGCTCATTATTATGCAACTCGTGTTTTCCGTTTTGTGGGACTTAAAAAGGTTGAAACAGATTCTCCCACATCGTCTAAAAAAAGAAAAAAAAAAAACCTGCACATGCATTGAACCAATTTTAATACAACCATGCTGGCACTGTGGCACAGTTATATATTATGCAACATGGAATTGTTCAATCCTCATCAACGTCTCTATCTTGCCATGAAAAAAATTACTAATTCTATCCAAGAAGTGGTTGTTATTGCAATTTATTTTTCATTAAACATATCCCTACTTTTTAAAAATGTAGTTTCTAATTCAACTATATTTTAAAAATAACTTGGAGTAATACTTTTTCTAATATAATAAAATAAGAAAAATTTCTCTATCCATTGATGCTAGTTTCGAGCTTCAATTCAAGTAGCAAAAGAAAAAGAATAACGAACTACTAAACCAAAATCATTTTTTTAATTGATATAACCAATATATTATTGTTTAAAAAAATATAAAAAAAGAAACAAGCATTAATTTGAAACTCAGTTTTACTTTTTTTTTTTATTATATAGGAGGTGCAAACACTCAAAAAAGAAGGATAGTTGATCACATCATACTTCACTCCTAAAAATTAGGATTACTAACAGTTGAGTCACAAACTCAATTTTAAAAGTGCTTCTACCTTACTCCAAAGTAAATTCATGAATAATATAAATTTTAAAAGAATATCAAGTTTGATTTGTATTTAACTTTTTTAAAGTGAAAAATTTATTTTAAAAAATAAAATAAAAAATATTAATCATTAATTAAAAATTAATAGTTAAAATTATGAAATATATATATATATATATATATATATATATATAATAAATTATGAAATTATTAAAATTTATTCTATTAGTTTTTTTATTAATAATTAATACTTCTTATTTTATTCTCTAAATAGAATATCTTACTTTAGAAGAGACAAATTTTGATTTTTGAATATAAATCTATATTCTATAATAATAGTGCCTTTAAAATATATAAATCTAACTTGAAAAATAAAATATTATAATAGATAATTATCTTAAAATAGCAAAAAAAAAATTCTTTTTAATTTCGAAATAAAAAATACATTTAATGGATAGTAAGTAATTATTTTAAAATTGTAAAACTTCTTTCTTTTCTATAATTTAGACAAAAAAATTATATAATTGAAGAGTTTCATTAAAATTTAAAAATTTTATTATTAAAAGAACATATTAACACCCACTTAATGATAACTAATCTTCCTAACTCATCTTCTTAATAATCTTTTTAATTATTAAATAAAAAAATATTAAATACACTTTAATTTCTCAAAATAATAAATACTTTTACTTTTTTATTTAATATTTTTTTTATTAAATATTAAAAGAATTACTAGGAAGATATAATATTACTATTATAATAATATGCCATTTAAAATCCTTCAGAGGCCGGGGAATTAGGGAAAAAGATAGGTGCAATTTCGTATTGATTATGAACTGCTATCCTCTGTTGACCCAAACCCCCCGAAAAAAAAGGAACTATCTACCAAAAGAAAGAACTATTATCCTCTATTTTAATCATGTGCTGCAGAAAAATTCCCACGAAGATTTAGTAATGATGGTTTTGTAATCACAGGTAAAAACTGATGGTGTTGTACTTCTGATCTTGTAGAACAGAAATTTTATAAATAACTTCATCCAAACAGCACAAACCAGATTGAAATGCCATATCAGTGCGTGCATTGATTCATATTTTAATAAACTAAAAACTTCAATCCATTGTTTTCTAGAAATCCGCACCATGGCATTAGATCAACTCCAAGAACAAGGCTTCTTGCTTGTTGGTTAGGCCAAGTTCATCCAGTATCGATGCACTTTCTCCATCACTAAAAGCACGCCTAGGATACGGTCTCACCTGTCCCAAATATAATAATAACATTAAAGACGAACAATCACACTGGAGTAGGAATGATAAAACTGAAAAAGGCAATGGGGTTTACTCACCAGTCTGTAACTGCCTGGTTTCACCACCCTACTAATATCTATGAAGTCGAAAAGAGACTGAAAAATTCCAGAAGCAGGATTAGCAAAAATATGCCCCATAAAGAAAGTAAACAACATACTTTCTAGTTTCTAGAAGGCCTTTACCTGTAGGTTATCAGATCTACGGAATCGGCGCCCACGACGGCTTCCGTCTGGCATTCTTACCAGCAAGGTCACAGCATTCTCATCATCTGAGGATGGTTCAGGCGGCAGGGTGACTTCTTTAGCCGCTAACTGTGTTTCCAATTCCTGACACAGAATTATGCAAAATGCAAGAGTAAGCAACTTGGATACAAGAGTTTTACTTGAGGAAAGCAGTAATTCATAGTCAGGAGCGAATATATCCAGGATAGAAATCTTGCAAAGAAAACAATAGATACAAAATTTTCTTGGACCAAGTGGGGGTAAAATATGAAGGGTGGTTCTTAATGTCATTATTAACAATCAAAATTCTTCTTTCATATACATGAAAAATTTCCATTTTCAAAAAATGACTAAAGAATATTGAATTTCAATGAATTGGAAAGAAACACAAAACTAAATTCCATGTAAACAATAGCATTCTCTCATCAAATTCAATGGAAATCAAGTGTTACAAGATTGGAAAGCCATGCCACTACTCACTAAAATGGAAGGTATCAGCTAGCTTAACTAGTAAAGTATTTTGCAGTGAGTGCAAATTCTGAGACGGTTACCTCCTATTTATATTGGACAACCCAATCCCCAACAAAAACAAAGGAAAGCTCACTGAATTACTGAAGGGCCTAAAGGTCAAAAGAATTGCTTAAACTCAAAATACCAACTTCCCAGATAAGATAAAGAAATTGAAGTAGGAAACTTGAGAATTTAAAAAAAAAAAAAAAAAAAGCAAATGAGCCCAAGAGCCCTTGCTCAACTGCTCAAGTGGTACCACATCTCTTTGGACTGCTTGATCCTGGGGTCGAATTCCCCCAAGGTCGCCTTGCTTGCACTTTAACCTACCGTTCCCCAACCCAACAAGTCTTAGACCCCCTTTACAAAGCAAATGAGAAATATGCAAATGAAAACTCAGAATCCAGAATTCAATTCATTTATACTCATAATTTTATCTTAATTTACTACTATATATATTATGAAAGAAAATAAATATTCTCTTTAAACTAGAGACACATGTTACATGATAGAGCAAACAGAGATCAAATGTAGGGCAGCATCATAATCGAAAAGCTCAATCTAACATTAGCTTAGAAGCATATATATATATATATATATATATATATATATATATATATATATATATAGAGAGAGAGAGAGAGAGAGAGAGAGAGAGATTGGCAATATATTTATTCAGCAAATTTTAATTTTCCATGTTATGAATTGATTCGTATTTGACAACATTTTTACTCCTGTATGTAAACAATGTAACATTACAACAGTGTCCATCTAATTTAGTTATATTGGTAGCTCATTTGAACATTTTCTGCATATCTTTATATCTTCATTTTTTTTGGAGATGATGGCATATTACTTCATATCAGAAGATTTCTATATTTTCCATAAATTTGCACACCAGGCTTATTTCACTGTTATATTGTTTCCTAACCAATAGTATAATACCTCAAAAGTGATATTTACCCAACTCCCAACAGGGCCGCCATCCAATATTTTATTCCTCGAGTTCCTATTATTCATCTCATAACAGACAGAGCAATGAAAAGCATTATACTATGCTCAGTTCATATCACTAGGTACAATTAAATTAAGCATGATGATATCGATAAGAATCCCAAGCTATCCAAGAAAACCAAAGAACCTAGCTCAAATAGCTTCTTCTAGGAAACATGGAAAAATAGTGCCAGTGCACAAAAACCTCTAACAACTGCTTGTTCAACATCTGCTCTCCTACACCTCCTCCAAGAAATGCATGACAATGAAATAAAAATAAAATTGAAATGCATGACAACTGTCTTTTGTTACAAGAATGATCCCAAAAATATAAATAAAATTGAAAAAATAATATGAGCACCAACAGTAGAAAGCAAGGGACAATTGAAAAACCAAGCAATAAATGAATTACCTGCTCTTCCTGTAATTTCCTGCGAGATTCTTCCTCTCTCTGCCTTTCCTCTTCACGAGCAGCCTCAGCTTCCTCCATGGCCTTCAATTCTTTTTCTCTGTCTGCTTGTAATGATGCAAGATATTCATCATCCTGCATCAAACATAGACAGCAATAGCTACAGTTACACCATCTCCTACAACCTACAATTTCAATCTATTTGAGAAATAAGTCATACCTGCTGTTCCCTTATCAAGCGCTGAGCCGCCAATGATGGTGAAGGTGGGCGAGGTGTGGGACGGGGATAGAAATTCCTACTCTGCATGAATTCATGTGGTGCATAAGCAAAGCGATACCCACTCCCTTCTGGGATTCCACCAAACATGGCAGCCTCAAGCATTACTGCTTCATCATGCTCCTCAGAAGAAATGCCACCCCACTTCAGTTTCATTTTAGGCAAAAATTGAAAATTAGGAGGCATGGACAATTTGAAATGCTATGGCAAATAAACACAGAATTTCATTTTGAAAATTCATAAAGTGAAGGACTATACCTCATCAGAGTGGAAGGAATTTCCATTATGCTGAGCAGGATTACTTGTATCCTGCTGTCCTGTGCTTGACAGGGTGCTAGCCTCAATAACTTCAACATCTTTGGCCGATTCTGTGGAGCCCAAAGGCGTACGTCTAGGCCTGTTCCTAACAAGAGGTTGCTCTTCTACATCTTCAGCTTCATCTTGAAAGGATGAGCTTCCTGCCTGCAATCTAGAATAACCATGATTTCCCCTTTCAGATTCAACAATCACCAAGGAAGGGAAAATGCTGAGTTCTGTGCAGCCAATGCAGCAGAACACAACGGCAACAACAATCATAAAGAAAGTGAATATACCTTCCATTAGATGCCACTTCCACTAGTTCCACCTCAGATGACCTAGATGGCCCTGCTGTTTGTGCTCCAACATCACCTCCATGCCCATGCCATGCTTTCTCTTGTTCAGCTGTCTGGACTCATTTTGTGTTAGAAGCATTCAAGTTTACAAATTTCCAATATTAATGAAAAGACAAAGTGACAGCACCAGTTTATCCAGGTGGTAGCACACTGCAGTGAACATGCTCAAGATGACATGCTCAAGATGACATGTTCAAGACATGGTGACGTAAAAGAATAAGAAAAGGCAAATCAAAGGCGTACCTTCAGGGACAAAGAAACTGCATGGGCAAGCTCAGGATCCTCCAAATCAGATTGCCTTGGCTGAGGCCCAGATTCACTTAAATCCTGCACCAGGTGGGAAATAAATACTAAGGCATGCATTCAGTATAAGAGCACGAGAAAATCCATCCAGAAAGAAACATACAATTTGTCTGCCAAGTTTGTGATTTGGGTACTTTTCCTCAGCCTCCCTTTTAGAAGCCTCAATGGCTGCACGAATCATTTCTTCTTCTATGTCATTGCTATAATCTGGCAAATTCTCAAACTCAGGAGCACTGGGTCTAGCACTTCTGTCAAGTGAAGTATCAGCCAAGATCTTATGTTGTTGCTCATCCTGATGTGCAGTCTGGGCAGGTGGAGTATCATCATCATCATCATTAATTATGACAGTCCCATGGATATCTGGACCATGGGCATGAACACTTCCAGTGACATCTTCAATGGTGGGAACATCACCAGCTTGAGGAGTGGATTGATTACCGTCCTTAACCTCTATGGGAATCTCTCTTACCTCTCTTGGATGTGTAACAAATGGTGCCTGGTTCGTTGAATCAAGATGAGTATCAAATATACTTCTCCCAATTGCTGGATCAAGAAGAGAAAACGGATTGCTATTTCTTGCTGAAGATAAAAGTGATGGAGTTCTGCGAATTTCATCATGAAGTTGATCATCTATATCCATGAAATCATCTTGTGGAACAGCAGCAGAGGTGTCATGTGTGCTGGTCATGAAGGAGTGAATTAAGATATCAATATCATAAGAATAAACAGGAACATGCAGAGTACAAAGAGTAACACCAGTTCGACAAGGTAGATGTCTGAAGGATCACTGGCTTACTAATGGCAGAAAAAGAGTATACCTGGTCGACAAATTTCTGTCTCCTTCACTAAAATATGCATTGACAGCTTCATTAAGATTACCCCGATGCTCCTGACAGGAATCAATATTTACAGATGAAGAGGAGAGATACAAACAACTACCTGACAGCACTGAGAGATGCCCAATTGCGTTTGGATTAGCTTATTTTGTGTTTAGAAAAGTTTATAATCAAATAACAACAAGCCCCATGAAAATCAATAAAATTAAGTATCCTGATGTTTAGGACTTGAGATTGGAAACCTTAAAGGCCAAACAAATATATAATAATATTGGTGCCCCTCGATGAGCAACTCTAATTCAGCCAACATCCTAGAACCGATTATATTGACTCTAAAAAGGATTAGACTGCCTAACCATACGATTGAAAATAAAAGAAACTAATCCAACTAGCAGAAATACAATAGACCATGCGAATTTCACCAAAAAGTTAAAACAATTGATAGTAGAAAAACATGGGGTATCTTATATACGCAAGGCAGTAGCTACTAGCGACTTCGACTGTGATGATCGAGCCTCATTTATCAGGGTCGGCAAGGAGAAGCATCTAGAGAATCCAAAATCCAGACTTTGCAGCGAAACAAACAATCAACAACCAAAAATCATTCCAAATGCACTGGGTAACTGCACTCACTGCGCACTGCACAAAACCCTAATACGACCTATTAACTAGCAACAGAAAATTCACGAGCATCTCTAATAATTTATCATTACTTTGTTTTCCTTCAATTCCAATTGAAACCTAGGAGACAATTTGATCGTAAAAGGATTAAAGAAAGAAAGAAAGAAAGTTAACCTCGAGCTTTTGCACTGCGATTGGTTCAGATAAGCCGGTGATGCTGATGAATGTCTCAATTGCCTCCTGATTAGGCCTCGCCATTGAAATCGGAATTGTATGAAACAGAAATTCAGCTACAGAATTCACTGCTCCTTTTTCTTTTCCTGTATAATATAAAAGAAAAAGTTTTCCTTTTTGTTTCGTTAGAAAGAAGTAAACAGATATTTGTGTGAAATATATAGCGCCGGGTCTGGGTCTACTCTATACACAACAGAGTGAGAGAGGCCTTTTTGATTTGGCGTTTTGGGGTTGAGGGGATAGTTTGTATTTCTGGGGTTAAATCGGTGAAAGAAAATGGACGGACTTGACCAATCTTCTACTCCACTTTGGCACCTTGGCCCTGGTAGACAAGTCACAACTCACATGTAGGCTTCAGAAGATGCTTGGAACCCCCAACAAGTTAATGCTCACCACTTTCCACTTTGTAGTTAACTTTTCCTAACCAAAAATTATATATTTTTTGGTAGATAGTAGTAGATTATGGAAGCATTTGGAAACTTCCAGATTCTTTGCTATTAATTGTTAATGACTTACGAAAACAAACACTTTGTAGCTAAACGAAATACAATTTAATAAAGAAAAAAAGTATTAATACATTTATTCCTAAATCATAATTTGGTAGCTTTCTAATTAATACATGAAATAAATATAAAATAGAATTAAAAATTATTAAAATGACCCTTCTTAAGAAAAGCAAAAATGATTTAAATTTTTTATGTATATCTTATATATGTATATTCTTAAAAATAATGTTTAAATTTATTTTTTTATAACTTAATAACAATAAATATTGTTATTCAAAAAAAAATATTATCTTATTTGTAAAAAAATTGAAGTATGTACATTGTTATTTGAAATGAATATACAATATAATCATTTTAAACTTTTAATCATTTTGTCTCTTATTTAAGTTTTTGTTAATTGATACCACCCTCTATTTTTTTTTATAAGATTTAAGTGTATTAAGTTTAATAAAAATAATAACATCATTTTATAAAACTAACGATGGTATATTAAGAAAAAAAATTGTTCTTATTTCATAGAACTTGAAATCTCAATCTCACCTCCATTGAAGGAAATGAATTTTATGCTTCATTTATTTTATGGAATGATGCTTGGAATGAAAATTTCATTCCAAATTTATTTTTGTCAACAAACAAATGCTTCACTTCATTAAATGAATACAAAATGGAATTATCATTTTTTTAGTACCAAACATCACGTGAATAATTTTTTTAATTATTGAATGAAGTAAGTATTAAATTTTTTTATGTTTTCAATATATTAAATATTTTATTTTTTATTTAATATTTATTTTATTAAATATTAAAAAGATTATTAGAAACAAGTTTTAGAAAGATATAGAGCTCATTTGGATATATTTTTTTTTATAAAAAAAGTACTTTTTTTCAAAAAGAAATGCTTCAACACATTTTGAAGTGTATTTGTATGTAACTTTTAAAAAAAGTAAAAGTTAAAAAAGTTAATTTACATTTTTTTTAAAAGACAATGAACTATAACTTATGCAAAAAGTAAAAGGAGAAGTAATTTTTAATATAATTTTACGACAATAATATTATTTATCTTTATTAAAAATTATATTTCATATCATTTCTTTTTTTTCCTTATAAATTATATTCACATAAACTTTCTTAGATAGTTCTGTGAATTATATTTTATACAACGTAATTTTAAATCATTGTACCCTAATATCTAAAAGTAAATTTTGATTTCAATAACTATATTACTTAGAGAAAGTAAAATTAAACAATATTAGCAACATGTTGTTAAGCTTTTGAGTACACAATTATATATATTTTTATTACCTTACGTTTTATTTTTCATAATGTTATTATCATGACAAATTTAAAAATATCATCATCCCTATTATGATAGCATTTTATCATATCTTATATATCATAACTCATCATATTTTATTTTTAGATGTCTTTTTCAATAATTTTGATATAAATAAAGTGTTTTTATTTTTTTATCTAAACAAACTTAAAAGCTTTTTATTATTTAAAAATATTTTTTAAATATTATATTCAAATATAAAATTATTTTTTTAAAAAAAAATATACTAAAAATAGATATATAAAAAAATATTTTTTTATAAATTTATCTAAACAAACTCAAAATTTATTAAAATAAAATATCTAAAAAAATAATTTTTTAAAAACTTAATCAAACGAACTCATAATAATACACAAATATATAAAAAAAGTAATAAAATAAAGATAATTAAAAAATAGAACATAATGTATATTTATTTAAAATAATTCTGACATTTTTCAAACGCAAAGGATAATTTTTATTTAATTTTAATTATTTCAGAAGTCAAAGTTAAAGAGTTTTTATATATTTAGTTATTTAACAAGATTACTGCAAACAGTGTTTGTTTTTTTCCTGGAAAAGTAAGATTTATCAATTATTTGCAAAAAAAAAAAAAAAAAACGAAAACGAAACAAACGACGGCGAATGGTTTAATAAGGAAGTCGTTTAGTGATATCGGTCTTCCTCTTCCGAAAACGCCGAGACCCAAATCCTAGCATACCAGGAGCTTCGGAGTTCCGATATAGGCCGTGATTGCAGTGAAGACAGTGCCACTGTGACTGCGACGGCCACCGCGAGGGAGACGGAGATGAAAGAGTGGAGTGGGAAGAAGAAGCTGCCATGGTTTTGGATTTGGGTGATTGCTTCCGTCGTTTTTAGGCTCATTCTTGTGTACTTCCCCAAAAACCTCGACCTCTCTTCTCGCCCCGAAGTCTCCACCCCTCTCACCAGCCTGCGTCGCCGTATGCTCTTTATTTCTCACCACTCAACTGATACACTCTCCTTCCCTCATTACTTCAAATTATTGTGCTCAAGTTCTGTTTTTTTTCCCTCCGTTTTCGCAGTGGCCGAAGGTTACTGGTTGAAGCAGTCATCAATGCACCCTAATCTGGTTTTTCACTTCACCTATTATGATCCCCCGCCCCCCCTCTCTTCTGTATTATGTGTAAACGAATAAATTTCAGGTTGTTATTCGTTTGCCAGGATCAATGTACCATGGTTCTCCTCTGTTATTGACACTTCTCGGCCCTCTAACAGTTAGAAGGTACTATCAATTGTACCAGCTTTTTTTTTTCTTTTTTCATTTGATGTTTGTGAATAGTTTCTTTTGCATGAAGAGTGTCTTCTTTTTGAACTGCAGGCTTGTTTTGCAATTTCTGGTCTTATGGTTGTTTAATTTAAATGGAACCAAGTTTGGAATGATTTATATAACCCTAAAATCACAAGGCTTTGTGCTACCACCAAAGCTAGGTTCTTATATGCTATAGTGTTAATTCTAATATCCTATGTGAACCCAGTCATGAACTCTAGATTTTTAAATTCTGCTGCCCGGGATTTTTATGGTATGATGACATTGAAGCACTTGTTGGTGGAACAGAGTTGAAGGACAACCTGATCATCTTTTATGCAGGTAACGTTCTTTGAACTAGCTGTTTATTTCCTAATCTATTAATCATAATTGCTTGGTCTTTGTTGGTAAATAATTCTAGTTGTCATTTGGTAGATGTGAAGCAATTTTGGCATTTTGTTGGTGTTTTCTTTTTTGTAACTAAAACAATGTACTTCTTGTGAATGAGAAACAATGATTTCACAGATGCTCCTTTGCACTGTTTAATCTGTACCTACCTTAGGCGTAAATGATTGTCACATGTGATTATCCTGATTTCCATTGTTCTTTAATGTATCTTGTGTAGTTGGGTTCGCAGTCATCAATATCAACTCATTTCTGGATACAGTTTGGTTTTTGTAATTGCAGATGTGGTCAATGCAATGCTCATTCGTGCTGCTGGTGAAAGCCTTCAGATGGCATACAGCTCAAGTTTAAAATTCATAGGCCTTCATCACTTATCAGAAAATTCAGGTTATTGGCATGTATTAAAAGTGTGATCCTTTTGCTCAAAATTCTTATGTTAGTTGTTACAATCAGCTTTGCTTCTTCCATTTTTATTTATTATTTTAAAATAATAAATAACATGAGTGTATAAGTATGAAGGCCCTTTGCAGATAAAGAGATCATGTACTGTCAAAGAAAGAGGTTTTTATATGGATTTGATTGTATTATGAGATTAGTGTACATGGTACTTGCCTGAAGATTGCCAGATAGTGTTAATAATTTGCTATGAAAGATGCAGTGCTGCTGTTGACTCTTGGGTTTATTTTTCTTTCCTTTCTTTTGGAGGGCATATTAGAAGTGGAAGAAAAAGAGAGAGAGAATGAAGCACCTCAATTATCAGGACCAAAAATTGTAACCTAATGGTCAAGGATAAGGTTCACCTGAGGAAAGTGAAAGTTGCTGCTATTCTGTAGTCCAGACTACATTGGTTGAAATTGGAAATATGGAGTTTTGAGTTGTTTTCAAGTTTACTAATTTCATAAGTATAAAATATTTTCTACAATTTATTTAGATATGATAAAAGTTTGGTGTTTTGGCCGGAAATATGCAGTATGACAGTATCCACTCTTGTTTAAAATGGAAATGAAAATAGGAAAAATAGATATAGAAGGTATTTAATGTTTAAACATCAGACTTTGAATACATTTATTAATTGAAAGCGTTTGTCCTTAATTTTATCAATAGTGTTGAAACTTGTGGATGAAATAACGTCTGTGTGTGAGTTTTCTATTAAAGTGGATGGAGAAAACTTACACCAGTGTGGTGTTTGGTTGAAAAAAATACAAAGGATTTTGTTGAATTGCTGAGTAGAAAACTTGTGATATTTTCAATTGTTTTCTGGAGGATAAGTTATGAACATATAATATGATGTTAAAAATTCCTATGTCAGGCTATGGATCATTATAAAATTCAATGCAAATTCTTGTTATTCCCTTTTGATAGTATCTTTGTTGTTTCCAGAGGTTCTTCCTTCAGGAGATTTTGCTGCTCTTGTATACTTGTGGAATCCTTTCACAATAGTTGCATGCGTTGGTCTATCCACATCTGCAATTCAGAATTTGATGGTTGTCTTATCACTATATGGAGCATGTACACATAAGCGGCTAACAACCTATGGTTTGTAATTTCTGAATGTTTAGTTTTTTCATCCACTCTGCTGACTCCTTCCTTCCTTTAAGTTTCACTGAAATTTGGTGGTTGTTTTCTGGTTAAGAATTATATGCTCCCTAATATTGAAAAAAAAAAGGGAAAGAAATTGCATTTGCACTATTTCATTTGTAATTATTTGCATTGAATTCATGAGTCTTTGGCTAGCTGATATCAACTTGAGTGAATAGGTTGCTATACCTTAGCAAGCGGATCGGGTTCCAGAAAATGCTTGTGAAAGATTAAAACATCATCAATTAAAGACATCATTATCACCTTAAATGTGTGCCTTACAGTAAAGTGACATGCAATTGGAAAATAACCATTTCTCTTCTGGCTGCCACCCCTCTCATATATAGTTATCTAGAAGTAAGTTTTTAAAAATGCCAAGTTGAATTTAAACTGGCACACATGTATGCATTGCTGATAGGTGGATTTTCCTCTCAGTTAAGCCATTTACAATTGAAACTATTATCTATATGCTTCATTTGATGAAGATTATACATCTGATGTACAACAGGACTAGCTCCCCTGGCAGCTTTTGGGTGGGTCATGGCTACACACTTGTCTCTGTACCCTGCAATCCTGATTATCCCAGTATGCTCTTGCCTGAATTCATGACACAGCATTGGCAACATATTCTGCAAATCTTTTGAGTCCTATGCCATTTATCTAATCTTCAGATCCATCTCTTATCTTATTTTCCAGGTGGTATTGTTATTAGGGTATGGCCCTGATGCTCCTCCTAGGAAATTGTTCCAGCAAAGGGAAAATGATAAAGTTGGAAATTCCTCTTCAAGTGATAGCAATTGTTTAGAAAAGAAAGTGAAGAATCAGCTAAGATTGCTAAATGTCTTCTCATGGAGGCCAGTCGTGCATTTTTTGTTCTGGGTTTTGCTATGGTCATCCTATGTTTTAGTTCTATGTGGCATTTATGTTAGACAGCATGGTGGTCTACAGGAGTTGTTCAAAAGGTTTTGCTTTCATACTATATAATTACCCATTTTACTCTGCTATAATTATGCAAGTGCCAATTATGGCTGCATATTTGTTTTCTGTGTATTGTGTCTATTTACACCCTGAAAGTCACTCCAATCAAATACAGAAGTACTGGGCTATTGTCACTCCCATATATATATACGGAGTCATTTAAACAAAACTTCTTCTGCCATGTAGACTCTTAAATTTGGAAAAATTGAGGTCCACAATATTGTTATATGTTCATGTGATGCGGGAAACTACTGTTAGTAGGAAGTGAATAAATAATTTGTATTTTAGGAAGTGAAACCATTCATTTCCCAGTTTAGTCACTTGCATTATGCAAAGATTTGATTATCCAAAAATTTTTATGCATGTTTTTCAACATCAATGTTTAAAAATTAGTAAGTGATTGTGGATGGAGTGTGATGACAATTAATGCTTTTACTATGTTTCTTTGGAGGTCGATTTACTGTATTATGCCCAGCTGAAGAACATTGATTGTGATTATAAAATTTGTATTATTCTTTTTCTTTTATCCTTTTTTGGTCATATCAAGAACTGTTACAATTTCTTGCTGTAGTGGATTGGCTAGTTTTCAATCTTGTTACTTTATGTTTAGTATATATGCCATCTTGATTGTTTCTAAATTTTTAGCTTGTTTATGCAGAACCTATGGTTTCATTCTTACCATACAGGATCTGTCTCCAAATATAGGTGTTTTGTGGTATGTTCTATAGAAAAAGGAAACTAATTTCGAGTAGTCTTGAATGCTTTATTCCTTCCATGAACTATGGCACTTACATAGTTCTCATCTGATATTTGAATACAGGTACTTCTTTGCAGAAGTTTTTGACTTATTCAGAAATTTCTTCTTGATTGTGTTCCACGGGAATATTCTGTTAATGATAGTACCATTAGCCTTACAGCTTAATCACCGCCCATGCTTTCTAGCTTTTGTATACATTGTGATTTCTTCTATGCTGAAGTCTTATCCTTCAGTAAGTTGTTCCTTTTTCCATTAGTTTCTATATTTTCCTAGATTGAAATTCTCTCTAGAATTTAAGCATGAAAATTTCAAAATATATATTAAAAGTTTAACGAGTCTTGCTGTAAAAGATTTGTATTATTAGAAGGAAAGAAAAACTATTTTCATTTTAGAAGATGTTCAATCCATGATATTATAATATGACGTTGGCCCAAATAGAAAATGCAAAAATAAGAACATCTATACACTCGCATATGCACATACACATGCTTAGAAGGGGAAAACCTAGCAATTTAGTAGGAAAATGTAGACTTTCAAGTTTGGAAGAAGATTTAAAATTGCTGAAATTTGTCTAGTCTATTCTATCTATCTGTTTATGACTTGTCAATAATCAGACAAAAAATTTCATCAATGTTTTATTAATTTTATTTTCAATTTTTGTTAATTTGCATCCTGTGGCAACTGGCAAGCTGATTGGTCCCTGTACTATTCTGTTGCCTTTTTAACTAGGTTGGTGATTCAGCTCTATACTTGAGTTTACTGGGGTTATTTGCTTATGAACTCACAGGTAGTTCTTGTTTCCTACTGACCTTTTTTATTGGACATAATCTCGTCTTAAATAGTAAGCTTTCCTTGATTTTCAGATATGCAGTTTTCATTCTTCCTGTTTTGTGGTTATGTTGGGATTTCACTTCTTAGCCCTGTGATGCACAACTTATGGATATGGAGGGTATGGAATTTTGGGCTGATCTATATTTTCAAATAGATTAATTATCTTTTGATCCTCTCCTCACCTATGTAATGACATTGGCAGGGTACTGGGAATGCAAACTTTTACTTTGCAACTGCAATTACTTATGCTTGCTTGCAGGTTCATTATCTCTACTTATCGATATTCACTTTTCTTTTCTCCTCTTGTTTATTGAAAGCATCAAAACAATAATTGTTTTTTTTTTCTATTTATTTTTCTTTTTGGTTCGGGGCGGGGGGCTAGGTGTGTGTGTCAAATAACATGTAATTAGTCTTACAGTAGCTATTAAATTATAATTGAAGGGCCTTGTCAAATTATATCTACCACGAGCTTCAGTTCTTTTAGCATGATCAGACTACCTTTCACAGCACTACTTGAAGTAAAGGTTTTAGCATTTAAACTGCTTATTCATTCATTTTAAGAGAATATTAAGCAAATTTGAACCTGGTTCAAATTATTTTCCTTTTCTTAGACGTAGCCTTGTTGATTTGATAGAAATATATTTTCTAGGAGCTGTTAGTTTTTAATTTAATGGGTAAATCTGGAGCCAAAGAGTGATGCAAGGTCGTAAACCTTTTGTTGTTCTCTTAACAATTCCTAATTTGACAAAAGTAAGAAATTAAGCAACCTATTCATCTGTCTCTCTAGTGTAATGCTTAATGCCATGGAAAATGCTTTTATCTTAAAACTTTGGGTCAATTGGATTGAAGTTGACAAGTTGTATCAAAATTAAATTGATTCATTTTACCAAAAATAAATAAATAAATAAATAAATAAATTGATTCATAGGCATCATGTCAACTTATGTATGCTTTTTACTTCTCATATGGGCAGATCTCTCTGGTGGTTGAGTGTGTTAGTGCCATGCTAAATCATGACAGAATGCTTTCAAAGCTATCTACTGCAAAGCTTCAAAATATCAAATCTTAGAACTTCTTGGAAGTATGCTTTTATATGTGTGATCATTAAGTTTCTGTGGTGTCCCTCAGCTTGTCTAGGACCACAAACTCAGTTCCACGATTCATGACCGTATTATCCTTCAATTCCTTGTACCAACTATCTCTAGTTGATTGGATGCAAGCATTTGTCATCACAGTATTTGGATGCACGGCTCTGAAGACTGCAATCATGATACGGATTGTCAGTAGCAGGGTAGATATTATAAGAATAGATAACCATGATGTCTTGTTGCTGTGCTGAGCACTCTCTTGTTCTTTGATGTATACAAATGATGTACCGTTTTTCTTCTACAAATTAGCATTAATTTCTGGGCCCTCTATAAATGGTGCATTTTCTAGGCCTAATCGTCAAATAGCTCAACCAGAAGTTTTTGTGGCTTTGCTGTTCAATGAATTTTATGAATGCAGCCCATGTTTATTTCTTTCATATATTTCAGCTTATACAAACATTGGCATCCCCTCTAATTAGTATTTTAGTAAGGTTGTTGACCTGGGTGAAGAGATATTTATGACTGACGTCATGGCTGATTATCTTGTGAATTACTAACAGTAGCAGGACAGGAGGGGCCCCGACCTCCCTGATTCAACCAACAATGCCCCAAGTAATGGTCGGAATATGTCGAACATGCCTTGTAATCCACCAGCAGCTTACTGGAAAACAAACTAGTAATGACACCGAAATACTAACATATCCTCCATTATTGATAATCCTCAACTGTTTCAGCATTTTGTATGCCTTTTTTCGTTGGCCACATGCATAGTCATGACCCTATATAGTCTTTTGTGTGTACAGCAACAAGTTTTGAGTCGTTGGACCTACCCCTACATCACAGATTGCATCATTTTTTTCTGGTCGCCTGTGCAACTGGGCTTAAATAATCAATTACTGCCTTGGCTGTGGGAAGGGTAGGATAGAATAAGTAGGTTTCTTTTTTCTTTTTTGTGGCATTAAAAAGTTTCAGGGGAGGGAAGGTTGTTTCATTTGAAGGTTTAAGACATGCTATAATTCTGACGCTGAGAGTGATATTTACATATCGTCTAATAATGTAGAATCACCATTATAAGTAAGTTTCAAGCATGCATACCATTGCATCTTTGCCCTCTAACCCAAAAAAAGAAACTGAACAAAGAATATCAAAGGAAAGAAAGGGTAGCTAAGGGGTATTGTTATATGCACATTTATTTTTCTTAACATTCCTCACGTTCAATCAATAATCATCATTCTGTTTTTCTTATCTCTCTCAGCTTTTTCTTCTTCAACACCATTGGTCCAGATGAGGGTTATGTGAGAAATGTTATGTGCATATAACATTTCGGGTAACTAATGGCTTAGACCTTATCTATTGAATTGCAAGTGAAAAATAATCTGTGTACACACGAACAATCTGAGATTTAAATAAAGTTTGATGAGAAATTGCCCCCAAGCCTCCCGGCAAATGGGTCATGTGCATTTCATAATTGAGGTCAAAACAAGATCACCATGCAGAATTGCATCCATTGAATTTGATTATTTCAAGGAATGCAGGCTTTCAATCTGTTTAGAAACTAGAAAGTTGCGGAATGGGTCATGTTTCCCAGCCCCATAATTTACGACTCTTAGCTCATGGATGATCGCATCTACAGGCTTTTAAATTCAATTTTCTCTGATGACCAAAAACAAAAAAAAAAAAATCAATTTTCTGAAAAGTTGGAACATTATGAAATTGATGGTAGCTGGTAAATTCAAAGTCCTTCCAACTCTTAGGTATCATATTCGTTTGTCCTTATTCATGAAGTGCACACAATTTACTTGTATTTTTTTCAGTGTATGTTTGGTAAAAAAAATAAAAATAAAAATAAAAAATTCATGAATGAAAGGAAGAATAAATTGCACAAGAAACTTATTCATAAAATTTTTACTTTTATTTTTATTCTAATGTCAAACTTATTCTTAGAAGAGATTATGAAAGCCAAAATGATTGAACCCATTACTATGCAAAGTGTCAAAGCCTATAATTTTGAATGAACAATAATATGAACATAGACCAAATACGAGTGATACATTAATATTTCAATGGTCCCGGGGGAAAAGGTATATGAATAGTAACTTGTATTGCAAGTAAGTAAAAGAAAATTATTTTACACCGAAACAAAAGGACAATTATTTGCAGTCTCAAGACGGGAGATGAAGACAAGTTGTCTCCTATTAATAATATATAAGCTATGCGCAGGATTATAAAATGCACTAGAGAAGAAAACTTGAGGACTAAGAAGCTTGTATTTATTATTTAAGGGACTGAACTTTCCATATTCAGAACATTTATGAAAGCAGAGACTTGTCAAGTATTATATTATCATTGATTGATATGGTTAATTATATGTTCAGCAATACATTAATCGTCTTTGCTACTCTTGGTTCCGTACTAAATGAAACGCTTAATCTTAATTAAATCACTTTCAGCTGCCAATCTGGTATATTACATTCGCCGATTATCAGGTTAGAGGTTAAGCATTTCATGCTAAGATGACGTGTCCAACGTGTTCTGGGAAGAGCATAATTCTAATTTCTAGGTAGAATTTGATTCCTGATTATGCTTTTTTTTTTTTCTAATGACTTTGTGATTACCGCTACATTTAACCAAATCTAACACACCAACAGGCAATGGACAATAAATAAATTAAATTAAATACATCATTTTTTTTCTTTAAACTTTAATATTTATTCCCCACCACATGCGTGCATGCACGTGCACGTGCACGTGCGGTTACTTGGAAAATGAGCAGCTAACTAGCTAGGTGTCAAATGTACATTCAGGTAAATTTCAAAATTCTAACATTTATAATTAAAATAAATTCTTAGATAGATATATGTTTATATAGACATTTAAATAAAAATTAAACATGTATAATCAATTTTTTTTAAAATGTGTATTTATAAAATATGACCAATAAATAATTAGTATGTTTGGTTTAATTTTTAAAAATTTTTAAAATATGATTTGAGTAAAAATTTATCTCTTATAACTTTTATCCAAATTATGATTTTGAAAATTCAAAAACTAAATCAAATGCACTATTATTTAATATTAATTTAAGTATCTATATAAATATATATCTACCTAAAAATTTCTCCCTCGGTTAGTATTAATTCAGCAACATATATAAATGACAATAATATACTCAGCGTTATTCACGTGCATCCTGCAAGTATAGCTTCTCAGCGTTATTCATTTAGAATCCGTTTTGGATATATATTATTTTTAGAAAAAGTATTTTAAAAAAAAAAGTACTTCAACACATTTTTTAGTGTATTTGAATGTAATTTAAAAAAAATAAAAATTAAAAAAATTTAATTTATCTCTTTTTTTTAGAAGTAAATGATTTCTAACTTTTAAAAAAAGTAGAAGAAGAAGTGATTTTTAATATAATTTTATAATAAAAATATCATTTATCTTTATTAAAAATTATATTTTATATCATCTCTTTTTCCTTTTTATAAATCTTATTTACATAAACCTTCTTAGGTAATTTTATGAATTATATTTTAAATAACGCAACTTTAAGACATTGTGCCCTAATATCTTAAATTAAATTCTAATTTCAATGACTATACCGCTTAGAGAAAGTAAAATAAAATAATATTAACAATATATTGTTAAGCCTTTGGGTACATAATTAGACATGTTATTATCTTATGTCTTATTTTTCATGACGCTGTTACTATGACATACTTAAAAATCTCACCATCCTTATTATGCTAACCCATTCAATCATATATTACATATCATAACTCATCATATCTTGCATTTAAATGTCTTTTTTAGTATTTTTAATATAAATTAAGTATTTATATTCTTTTTTATTCAAATAAACTTAAAAGTCATTCTATTATTTAAAAGCACTTTTTAAATATTATATCCAAATACAAAATTATTTTTCTTAAAAAAATATATTAAAATAAGATATATAAAAAAAATATTTTTTAAAAAAACTTACCCCAACAAGTCCTTAATGTTGTAAATGTATTTCATTATCAGTATCCAAGCCTAGCTTCACCTTTGCTTGTCAACCGTCAAGGCCCATTTTGATTTCTTTAGGAGCAAAAAAGTGAATTACAAGTTACAACAATGTTAAGTTTCTTTCTTCTTTATTTGTATGTATCTTTAGTCTTACTTGAGCACTTCTGTGCACAGTGCACTAGTCTTGAGCCACAAGCAGGTGAGCTGGAAAATTTTAATTATGCTTATTCAATTTACCATAACGAAATTCATTTCCCAAGGGATTTTCCTTTTTTTTTTTTTTGAAAGCATGTGATTTTCTTTTGCTATATATATAGCTTTCTACGTTCTACCCCCTTTTTTTGAGATAGAAAAAAAATTTCATTCAAATTTTCATTAAAAGATTTTCACATATAATATTATTATATGAATTTCTATAATTTAAATTTGTATATCAATGTATATATTTAACAAATTATCCTGTCATGACAAAAGTTGATTAGACAAGCAAAACCTACAAATCAAACTTTGACTACAACAACAAAAATTTTGAAAAACTAGAGGAACTATTAAAACAAGAGTTTAGTTGCCAATATACGTTAATTTAAGTAAAAATAATTTGAGTTTTTTAAATATCATATTTAAGGGCTGTAGGTAGACCTCCTCTCGCACATAGTACAATCAAAAGTTGAGAGATTAATCATTTATCTTTTAAATAAGGAAAAATTCTGAGCACACAAAAAAATTAAGAGTTTAATTTTGATTAAATATGAGCATAAAAAGTCTTATGCTATTGTTTAGTTATGGATTGCTAAATTATTAATAAAATTTGAGTAAGATAACAATTATATAAAAAGTTAAATAATTAATAAAATGTGATTCGATAATAATGTATAAAAAGTTTACACTCATAGTGAATTACAATTAAATCTTTAAAACATTCTGAATCGGTTACAATAGACGGCAAAAAACTTTATTAAGATATACCAAATCTACCATAAAAACTTATCAGATTATTATAAAAAACCATAGAAAATATAAGAGTAAAGTTGAGAGGATTGTTGCTAATAAAGAGTTGGGCCTCGCCAACTAGATTGATTAGTACTGATTTTAGTCTTTAAAAATGATGTATAATGATATTAGAAGTTACATCTTCTATTGTATTACCTATTTCTCTTTTGTACTCAATGCTTGCAATCTCTATTAAGACAGCTCGTATTTTCTAAGAAAGTTGTAATGGCTTTGCAATCAAAGTAGGGAAAAAAGCTACGATACAGTTTCTATCTCATTCTACAATTAGTCCTTATTCGGGTCTTCTATGACATATATCTCTTCCTTTTCCTTCTTTCACTCTACTCCCTTCTTGGTTACAGTACAATTCTTTCCAACGGACTCTTAATGTAAGACCCTGGATTTTACTACTTATTGCTCTCAAAGATTGAAGACTTAAAAAAGGCGTATATATGAGTATTTGGATCAAGCCTCGTGAACAAATTTTTGAATATATACTGGATAGCATATTCATAAATCAGTCTCCCTGCATCATCAAATCCTGAGTCAACTCTATAGGTACAGTCAACAAAGGGAAACCATTGCATCGATTTGTGGAACATGGAGTAGGAGATCTCTTAGAATTGGACGAGTTGCAAATGGGTACCCACCATAAGATTTTGTGCCATTTTACAGTCAGACAGGTAGGACCCCCTTTCTCCGTCCAATTCCCACAAAACATTAGAATTTCCTATGTCATTAGAAAATCATTATATCTTATAATCAAATCTTAAAAACAAAATGGGAAGAGATGGCGAGGAGAGAGAAGAGAGAATAAAAGAAACCTTTAGATGACTTCATAGCAGTACCTCTTCCCTATATTCATTGTAAACCAAGTTGTGAACTTGAATTAAATAGGGTTCATTGATCTGGCATTACTGCGCGCCTCCTTAACAGTACCTTTCCAAGTTCATGCCAAACAGTTAGGCAATCTATGTCATCCTCCTGGAAAACTACCCATTCAACCATTTTAATTTTTGGGCATTGAAGAGATCAAATTTTAAAAATGGACATACCAACCAAAAACAAGAAAAGGACAATGATAATTTGATGGAACTTTTTGAGACTTTTGGTTTGTAAGTGAGGTGTCAGTGCTATCATATGAAATGGTGTTTCGTTTTGTTTTGTTTTGTTTTACAGCTATATATATATGTAAAAATGATTAACAAAAATAGGAAATAATGTGCAAGAACCATCCCTGTTTCATTAAGGTGTTTGCTTAAAAAGAGTGTCCAAGAAAAGGTCTATCCAAGAGCATCCAACTACAGCACTGCTGCATGACACCAAAGACCATCCTAGCAGTGAGATCAACTTTACAGGCTACAGCATTGGGACCTTCATGGTTCCTAACTCATAAAAGTCTCTGTACAATATGTAAAGGAATTGCAAAAACTTTTTGCCAGATATTTGGGATTGACTAGATAATCTGTACACTTTTGTCCAGTTAATCTTCCTTGATTTTATTTATCTACAGAACTTCATCCAATACTCTGGTGACACCTAATTCATATTAATATAATTTAAAAGCAAAAATGCTGGGCATAATTCACAGTGACCTACCTATATCGTGGTAATTGCTGCAATTTGGTCAAGTCCGTGGCTCAATGGGCAGAAGGGGCGGTGCTCAATGAGTAAAACTCTTTTACCAGATTAACTAGCTAGGTTAGCATTATTTAGCTAGATTAGCATTAGCTGCTGCTAATTTTGTCGCCAAGAATTAAAAGCAAGACCATCTGATATGGTAGTTGGATGCACTTCTAGAACCCTCCAATGGAAATCACTAATGATGTAAGTCTTGAGATTTAAGATATGAAATTTTAGTTGAGATGGGATTATCCATTTGGTTGCAGAGAAAGAAGATCTATGAAAAGATCTTGCTCCGCATAAGAACGAAAGAACAATAGTATGTGTGCCTCCTCTTGTGGGCATCAACATCACACAGATTGAGAATTTAGCATAGATATTGGAAAGATTTCAAGTTGGTTAAGGCATCAGAAGTTTAAGACTTTTGAAGCATTTAATGATCCATGGAAGATTTAGATGCTTAGTTTGGTCAGACAGATTCTTTGAACCTTCAAATCTAGGGATTACCAACAGAATCTCCTAAAAAACTGCCATAATTCTGCCTCGTGCTTCTTCAGTTTCGTGTTATATGGACTCTTTACCCCAATCAAATTAATGAAAAAGGAAAAAAGAAATTGTCCTTTAAGAGAGAAGACGTGGGGAAGAGGAAGCATCCGGTAAGATTCAGATCATGAAAGGCTCTTGAACACATCATATATGCCGTTGACTAAGCAATAAGTGTTCTACAGACAGATATAATTCCAATTATTCTATTCTATCTCCAACTACTAGTACAGCTTTCTGAACAACCACTGCACGAAAAACAAAAGGAAGCCAAAATTAATATTATTTTCCTCAACTGGTTCCAAGACGTGGCTTGCCTATTTAAGAAGATCTTCTGGGATGTTGATATGCAAGCCAGCACTGTCTACTCCTTTCTGTCCATTCTTCCCTCCTTGGCCACCTTAAGCATCTCCTCCTTTCTGGCACTCTGAACCTGTCCGTTCTTTTAATTCTGTCGAGACCCGTTTCAGCATTCCACTGGTTTAATCTGTTATCTTCTCTGTACTTAAAAAAAGAGTTTATTTTTTTCTTCTTTTGGGAAAAAATGTGGGTTCTATGTCTTGGAGCATTGGTTATTATAGGCATTACACATTGGGTTTATAGATGGAGAAATCCTAGTTGCAATGGAAAACTCCCACCAGGTTCAATGGGCTTGCCTCTTCTGGGTGAGACCCTTCAGTTCTTCTCCCCTAACACATCTTCTGATATTCCTCCCTTCATCAAGCACAGGATGAGAAGGTATATTTTACACATCATTTGGTTAAAGGGTAATGGGATTAGGGATGGTGGGTTGGGACTAGACTCTTGAGGTTTAATTAGAAACTTGACTTGCTGAAGCCTCTAGTTAACCACAGCGGAAGTTTCTCCTACCACTTTGCTGAACTGATCATCAATCCATTTGGTATCTTTCAGGTATGGACCAATCTTCAGGACCAACTTGGTAGGACGACCTGTTGTAGTATCGACAGACCCGGATCTTAGTTACTTCATCTTCCAACAAGAGGGACAAGTGTTCCATAGCTGGTACCCTGACACATTCACTGAGATCTTTGGGCGACAAAATGTAGGTTCCTTACATGGGTTTATGTACAAGTACCTGAAGAACATGGTGCTGAATCTGTTTGGTCCTGAAGGCCTTAAAAAGATGCTCTCCGAAGTTGAACAGACAGCATGCAGAACATTACAACAGTGGTCGTGTCAGGACACTGTTGAATTGAAGGATGCAACAGCAAGTGTAATTCACTAACTATTCTTGTTTTCATAGAAAACCAGCCTCCTCCTTCCATTCCATGTCTTAACCATAGTTTGCCATGTATATATCCATGCAGATGATATTTGATTTGACAGCAAAAAAACTTATTAGTTATGATTCGACCAAGTCCTCGGAGAATCTAAGAGCCAACTTTGTTGCGTTTATACAAGGACTCATCTCGTTCCCTCTGGACGTCCCAGGAACAGCTTATCACAAATGCATGCAGGTAAATCCATTATCTGCCAACACAAGTCAGTATCTTTAACCTCACCCCATATGCTTCTTGAATTCTTTTTTTGAAACTCTGGTAGGCAAATTAAGTACAACATATTAGTAATTAGATCAACCTAATCAAAAAGAAAAGATGTCATTCTACATTCTCTGCACAAGAGAGAAGTGACCACAACTTCAATGCCCTGCTTCAGACCCAAAGAACGTGGTATTATTCCTTCCTAACAAGAGAATTTTGTGTAGACTAAATGTACACACCTAGTCAATTAAAAGCTGACACATAATCATTCTAAATGTAAAATAGCTGTTTGTCATAGAAATTTTGTTTTTTTTTTTTTTTTTTTTTTTTTTTTTTTTTTTTTTTTTTTTTTTTTTTTAAGAGTTTAGGCAATTATTTAACGTATAATGGTTATATGTCAATTCTCTATTCTCTTAATATACACAACTCATGTAGACTAGGTCTAAACAAGAAGTTTTTCCTTTCTAAGACCCAAAATAGTTTCTGTTGATGCCACAGAACCATATATTGTTCTGAGGACAGCTTCCTCTTCTAACCATTCTCAGGGTAGGAAAAGGGCAATGAAGATGCTGACGAGCATGCTGCGGGAAAGGCGGGCAATGCCCAGGGAACAGCAGACTGATTTCTTTGATTATGTTGTTGAAGAACTTCAGAAAGAGGGAACGCCCCTCACCGAAGCGATCGCTCTGGACCTCATGTTTGTGCTCCTCTTTGCAAGCTTTGAAACCACTTCTCTGGCTCTTTACTTTCGCCATAAAATTCCTCTCTGACCATCCCTTGGTGCTCAAGCAACTACAAGTATGTTAAAAAATTCTTAAAAATCTAATCTTCGCACTATTTTTATGGCATTCCACGTCATTCATTGCGACTTCTACTAATTAAAAAAGCCCTCGGTATTGTGCCTTCTACCAGGAAGAACATGAAGCCATCCTCAAACGACGTGAAGATCCTAACTCCGGAGTCACGTGGAAAGAATACAAATCAATGGCATTTACATTTCAGGTGGATCAATCAATAATTTCTTTTATTTTTGTTTATTTCTTTATTTTTAGTGAGAGACAACATTTTGAGCTCATTGCTATGTATGTACATAATTGCATATCTCATTTTAAAGCCCATGACGATTCGCAGTTCATAAATGAAACCGTGAGACTCGCAAATATAGTTCCAGGAATCTTCCGAAAGGCACTGAGGGACATTGACTATAAGGGTATGTGATTATTAATTAGCACAAACATCATACATGTTACATAAGAGACCCTTTCTGGATATAGAACCAGTGATTGGACCAATACACATACTAACAGTGGTCACGACAACATTGACAATCATAATAATGATACATACCTTGTTATTTAAGTAATGGAAAAGCACACTGACACCATATCTGACAACCTTACTTCATTTGGTGAACAATACTTGCAGGATATACCATACCAGCAGGCTGGGCAGTCATGGTGTGTCCCCCAGCTGTGCACTTGAACCCGGCGAAATATGAGAATCCTCTTGCCTTCAACCCATGGAGATGGGAGGTGCGTCCAATATTCTTCTTTTCAAAGCTTTCCATCGTTTTAGATCTGCTTCAAAGGATCCAAAAATTTATTGTAGCTAGCCACAAATATTCAAGTAACTTAAGAGTTTAGTCTACCATCATCTCTCTTCTTTTTCAATTTAGTGACCCCCAAAAAAAAATGGCCCTACAGGGAATGGAACTCAACGGTGCCACCAAACATTTCATGGCTTTCGGTGGAGGCATGAGATTTTGTGTTGGAACGGATTTCACCAAGGTTCAGATGGCTGTCTTTCTTCATAGCTTGGTAACGAAGTACAGGTAAGATCATGCAATGGCAATGCCATGCACGTGTGTCTGCTGCGTGTGAATTTGAATTGAGACGTAGAGTACCCTCTTTAACATCTGAATATTTCAGGTGGCGACCCATCAAAGGAGGGAATATTATTCGAACTCCTGGTTTACAATTTCCAAATGGTTTTCACGTTCAGATCATGGAGAAAGATGAAAGGAAGCAGGAACCAGAGTATACCATTACAAATTAGAAATCAAGACTCTGCAAGAGAGACTCACGTAGTGGGAATTTACACTTGACATCTTCCCAATCACTGCATTTTCAAGACGCACTAGGCAAGACATATTTATTGTGGAAGCCAGAGAAGTAACCATAACAGTCTCTTGCTCAGTTTTGTTTAGGTCACTTGAAAATTGTGCTTTTACTAGCTTTTCTTCTCGATATACTAGTGAAGGGGAAAAAAGGGTTTAAAAAGCATGTATCAGATCCAAAACATGACATGCCTTGCCTTAGAAAAAGGTGAGGGGAAGGGAGAAGTTTTTCTTTGTAACAAGTGGTGTAAATGCAAGTTATATCCTTTTTATAAAAATATCTTTCACACGACTACGTTGAATTACATTCAAAATCCGTCTTTCAATAACTTCCCATCCTCAATTGTTGACCTCCCCCCCCCCCCCCCCCCAATTAGGAAGGGAGAAGGAAGGCCAACAGAAAGGGGAAAAAAAAAAGAAAAGGATGAACCTAACTAATGAAGTATGTAAAAAGTTGCTCTAAAACAATTGTAGTGTCTAAAACTAAAAGATATCTATATTAATCAGGGCCACTACTTTCTCTACTTAGCTTCTGGCTCATCTAGCAGAACTTGTTTGTGTTTACCATACTTTTCTTGCCTCTCTTTATTATCCAGCTTCATCACTCTAACTAGTCCCTTTGAGGGGTCTCGTTCCTTTCTACGTTTGTGATGCACAGGATTGTCACCCATATGTTGCACAATATCTATATTCTTTTTATGCCCATGCTTGTACACTTCTTTCTGAACATGGTGTAAATAATAATAATCAGAGTCCCTTTCAGAATGCCTGTGCTTGGGCTCATAGCTGGTTCTTCGCCTATATTGGGCACCATGCTTAGGGTGCCTAAGTTCTTGCTTATGATGTCTGTTGCCATGAATATGGTGGTGTCCCTCGTCAATTTTGAACTGCCGTTTATCCATGATGCTCTGATCATCAGCACCAAAGATATCCTCCCACCAGTCATAAAGAGGATCAAATAGTCCTTTCTGGTGGAAAACCCATAATAGCACAAGCACTGCAATTCAAAGAACAGTATATACATTCCGTGTGTTCTGCTGGAATTACAAATTTAAATTTAGCATGCTGATAGAAATTAAATAGAGTCATACCTGTTGGAAAAATTGCCAAAAACAGACCAAACATCACAATCCAACTCAAGCATACATATTGTATGTGGCATCGGAAGTCAAAAAAACCAGAGCATTTTTGCCTGTTCACCCACCCCAACAGACAGGTGGTAAAAAAAGGGGGAGGGGGGGAGGAAGAGATTTGATCAGATAATTTGTCAAGACAAATGAGTCAATACAATATTAAATGAAGGTAAAGTAAGGCAATATGTAGTCATTGATCTTCCAATACCCTGCTTCAATGTACAGGTGACTTAGAGCACAACCAGGACAGTAACATAGCAAAAAATCATCACCGTATATCAAAAAGTAGGAGGAAAAATAAGGAACCACAAGCTATATGATAAACCCATTAAACTCCCAATCTCCCAGTCAACATTGATATTAGCAGTCAGTCATGCCATGCCAGAGTCACATTAGAATTATAGTTCAAGATGATTTGGTCCACATGCCAATAAAAGATTGATCTCAAATAAGCACACCTACTTTTTTAATCCTTCTATTACTTACTAGATTGTTGATAATAATTTCTGCATGAAGTAGTCGTAAATTTTTTTTTCTTTATGCTTCAATTAGTGACCGAATATTCCAAAAATTGCCTTCATGAAAAGTAAACTTCATTGAACATGTTCACAGCAGTCAGTGCAAGCAGAAATATTCCACTTTTAGAACGACCAGATACTTGTTCTTCTCTGTTACATTCATATATTTCTAGGTAATCATTTCAAATTCTAAATTTATGTCAGTAAAAGTTGGAAACAGACAAGAAATGAACAAGACAAGGCTCTTTATGATTATGGAAACTCATCTCTGGTTGACAAGTAAAAGTTCCAACCAAGAGTTTGATATTCTACAAAAGATCGAAGCAATACTAGATACTCCCCATAAAAAAATTTGCTTTTCATTTGAAATGATACAAAAATTCAAGAAACCCATATGCTACCTGCAACTTTTTCCAGTGATAAATTCTATAAAGCTTGTCCATAGTTTGTTCCATATGCTTTCAATAGAATCAAAAAAAACCATTCATACCGGTCTCTGGTGGTGGCTGAAAAGGCATACCCTGCAGTAACCAATGATTTAGAGATCCACAAAATCATATGATATTGTTGTCATAACATAGTTCATTACATCACTGATAACTAGCATGTTGTTTGTTCAACAATCAGAAGACTATCTTTCTGATGAACGTTAAATATCTATGGGGAACAATTTGTACCATGTCAAGTTCATGCCTCGGACTGACCTGCTCCATTAAGAACAGTGGGAAGAACTATGGTAACAACTTAATACTAGACCATGCCTTTTTGCTCGTTCTGTTATTGATCACCTATAGTTAAATTAATATCCATTTTAGATGTATTTTGTGTTAATACTGTGGACGAAAGAACTGCTTTAAGGTCTTCATGGCCATGTCCTGCAGTCCAGAATAAATACTCGCTGTATGCTAAGTCCATTCAGGAGACCGATACCAAAACATTGGCACATTCCAGTATGAGTGGAACAGACAATTAATTGCTATTTAGTCATCCAACACAGTTTCACTCATCTGGCAGTTGCAATAGGTCTTCATGTCCAAGTTCATGAACTTGCATATGCCCTCAGTTGCATCACTTCCGAATTCCGATCCCTAACATATTTTCCTTAGAAATTTTTACGATGAAAAATGTTTTCAACACAAAACCTATATATTTTCAATGTTGATAGCATTCCTAGAAAGTTCATGTTAGTCAGCCACTCTGAAATTACGGACACCAAGACAATGAATTAAAGTTGACAAAAAAAATCAAAATAAGCATGCCAGAAAGGTAGAAGACCATAGAGTAGATTTTAGCATAAGATTCAACTGTATACATTATTGATCACATTTCATGCAGGAATGAGCCCTAACCAATTCCAGGAACATAAAGGTAATTTTATGTGTAGAACACACCTATACAGCAGGTCTCATCCTCATTTTAGAGAAAAAAGAAATTTTATTCTCATAATATGATCAGTTTCAGCTTTTAAGATAATCATAACATAGTATATATAATGATTTGACACGCCCCAGGAGAATAATTACATGATAAATTCTGATACTGGAAAAGAATAAACCTGTGTTCCATTGTCAAGAACAGTCGCTGTTGTAGTAAATTGACACTCAGCTCTATCAATCTCACTATAATCAGAGTCCTTAAGTATAGCTTCATGCAAAACACCAAAAAAAACACAATATGAATATCAATGTTTTCCTCACCTTTCATCCTCAGATCAGATAACAATAATCCTAAGCATCAGTTTTACCTGCACAGAAATATTTTGAAGCTTGATCAGTGTTTGGGTAGATTTTAAATGATCGAGTTGTAATCTCATTCGGCTTCATTATTAGAAATTGCTCCTGCAACCATGTTACAAAATAACACCCATAATAGAAGATCAATGAAATTGTAAAACTGGAAGGAGCAAAAAGACTGTTGAAGTTGAACACATGATTCAGCGAAATACCTCCATCAGAGTGACATCCTTTGAGCAATTAAACTGGAAGAGAAGACAATACATCAAAGCTAAAACTAAAACTTGTCGGACCCTTTGGGAAAATTACAGCTATGCAAGCATTAAACATATTTGAACCAAATTTTGTATCCTCAATAAAACATAAGCATCTGGAGCAGCATGCATCCGTTAATTTCCGTGTCATGCGGTGAAGTCAGCTAACTAATTAGGGATAATTTAGCCAGATATTTTTCTGCTGAATCTTAGGTGTGCAAGGAAGATGTGATATCTGGTGTTACTTACCCTGAATCTTAGGTGTGCAAGGAAGATGTAATAAAACAGCTGTGGCTTCATAGAAACTATGATCACAGGTCAGATAGTTATTTATAAAAATTTGATAACAGCCCCAGTTTAACAATCTACAGATCTCATAAGAAAAGAAATTAAATAGAAACTTTCAAGTCTTAAAAAATTCTGCTGCAAGTGTAGAAATTAAGATAATGTTATCTGACATTGAATCAAAAATATATCAAATAAACATTCCATTATCCAAGTAAAAGGAGAGCTGGATAACAAAACTAGATGCCATGAAGCTCAGCATAGACCTTAACTAGATAGTCTAAGAATGTGAATAACAATGATGGGAAAAGTTGAGAAGCAAAATACCGTCAAACTATATGATGCTTCCACCTCACCAGTATTCTTAGTTGTAATTGTAGCAACTCCAAATTGAGTCAGGGCTTCAAATGTAGGGACACTGACACTTATAATTTGTCCAGGGCTCCTAGAGAAAGGATATATGTCAAACAAATTTGAGGAGTGTCACAAAAAAGGCAATAATTATGCCGGACATTATAATAAATCAAAAGTCATCCCCCAGCATCATGAGAAACAAAATTGGCTTTATGGAAACTTTTCGATGTCATTCTTTCAGAATTTTTCACTGTACCATCTCTAATAATACAGCAGATTAACAAGAAAATCTTACTTTCAGGATTAGTATTTACACCTAAGACCAGGAACTTCAATATGTCTACTTCATTATTAATAATATTTCAGGTTAAGATAAACTGATATAAAATAACCCCAAACTAAAGCTCAGCGTTCAACATCTCATAATTTAGGGAGGCAAATGGAATGCTATCCATTTTGTTTTCAATCATTAAAATTAGTTTTACAATATATATAGAACATGCAAGTAGGTCAAGAAGTGACGAATGACATGCCAGTTTACAACCTCATTCAAGCTAATAAAGATATCTTGAACATCAACTTTCGTAAGGAAAAATTACAAGTTATAAACAACTTAAGTTTTCAGCAACTAGTGATAGATAAAGTGCTAAAAAAAATAGCAAATAGAATAGCCATGACAGATCCATATCCATGACATATATAATTATCATCAACTGAAAAAAATACCACTGTCTGGATACAATCTCCATACCAAGGAAATACTAATACCTTTGGTAAACATATTCTATATCATTGGCACTTAATTCTATCAGGAGGTTTGTATTAAGCACTTCTGTAATTCCTATGGAGAAAGAATAAGTCCCTGCACTCTGCAGCCAAATCAAATAACAAATAATTATAATAGAAGACAGTCAGACACCCTATAAAATATAAATATACAATTAATGCAACATAACTGGATGCTGGTTTATCCTTTCAAACCTTCCTTCCAAACCATAGAGTGGCACCTGATTCCTACTTATTCGGTTCAGGTCAGCCTGTTAAGGACAAGTAAATTCCCTTCAAATTTTCAACAACTATAAGAAAACTGCAAATAAAGTATCAGTTAAATGCAGATTAACATAAACAAAATGAGTTGAAATAATGCAACTTCTATGTTAATTGATGAGTTGATGTAAATATACATATCTTAAAGTCATAGATGTATATATGTGTGTGTGCAGTGCCAGTTGTTAGCGTTATTAAAAGTCATCCCGCAATCCTTGTTTAACAACTTAAGCTTTTGGGTCAAGTCGTCCCTGCACAGGAGAGAAAGACTGGCATACCACTAAAAAAAATATTCCACATATGGAATCCATACAGCTGCATAAAATGAAGTGGAAAGCAAAAGGAAGAAAATGAAATCATAATAGCAAGATGGGGAAAATGATTTAGAGGAAAAATGATTGTTGAAGTTTAATTTTATCAACCTCCCGAAAATTCCACAACTGATTATGCAAGCAAGTCCAAAAGGGTGAAGAGCAAAAGTTTGGTTGTCGATTGAAAGCTTCATAATTGACACCAATTTTGTTACATTCCAGACCGTCTAAGGTAAATCTCACTCTCTCAAGCAGCATCCACAAAGAAATGTTTCTCCCCAAATCCTGTGGTTGACCAGCGCCACCCTACCATAAGAAAAATTAGGCAAATAATTTTGTTAAAGCTTGTGAAAGTTGTGAAGTAAGCCTAATTTTCATTGCTGCTTTCTTCTTTAACCACATCAATAATGCCAAAATTATTTAACAAACCAATTCTTTAACCTAATTCAATCTCAATTTTGTTTCACTAGATTTTTGTCACAACATATGCCAAACATAACCTACTAAGAAAGAATAAAACATATTTCTTTGTTGATAGATTTATAGTTAGCAATTACGGTGAAACCAGCAAAGCAAGCATACCTGCCTTGGTACAACAAGATAGAAATCCTCAAAAGATGGTATATTTGTATAGCCAACAAAATCTCCAATAAGATTAACCCTCAAAAATTTATCATCAGATGTCACTGTTCTATTTTCAGGACCCACAACCACTTCCTGCCAGCCAAATTATGGATGGAGGAAATTCTGCGTTAGATACACAGAAACAGGAAAAGAAAAAGGGAAAAGAATATCATACACACACACATGTATGTGTGTATATATGTATCTTTCAAGCATTCTATGACATTTTTTTTGGTTGCAAGCATGATATAATATGAAACGTACAGGACAATTCATGATCTTTTTACTCGTGTTGTAAACTTTAACAGCTTATAATGACCTCAAAAGACCATAAAAAAAGGTTTAGTATAAAAAGAAAAGAAATGGTTAAATAATCATTTTTACAACAATTGAAGACAAAAAAAAAAATGCTGCAAAAAGTTTACCAAATGAATTAAGAAATGAGAAAAAGAAAGACCAAAGACTCAGCTACCAATAATGTATAAAGCTAACAGGTCAGAAGCTTCCACAATTAATGTTGATTTCATTCTATCACTCATTCCAATTCCAATTCCCAAAAACAAAAGATTAAAACCAGTGTTGCTGATCTAGAGTTTATCCCCAGTGATAAAGAAATCCAGTATCGTGATGCAAAATACATAGTCGATGGCAAAAGACCAATGAAACATTTGAATATAATGTCATAAGGAAACCAATAATTACTTACCGAAACTTTAGTTCCACTCTTCACCTGTATTCGAACACTAAATCCCAATGTTCGCTGCCCAATACCAAAAACATGAAACCTGAATTGATTTTAAAAAAATTAAGAATATCAGAATTGTAACTTGTAACCAAAACAAGCAGAAGTCACTTTCACTTTTTCAAAATTTTCAGAGGTGATTACAATTAGACCAAGCCAAGACAAAACTACACTATATCCAATCTTAAACGACAAGCTTCTTTGTATAATTCCGTTAGAATATTAGGGTATTTTATATTACATAGTATTTTTAGTTAAGTAATATTATGTTAATACATTGTGAGTGTTATTGAGTTGAGCTTATACTAGTTGTACTACACTTGTTCTTAACCTAGATTATTAGTATTTAAAAGGGTATAAATACAATGCTATGCATCACAACTATCCAGACACTTTTACAAATTATACTTTATTGTTCTACCTCTCTATCTTCCCCTTTTCTATCTAATCCCTAAAATTTCAACAAATTCTATTGAAAGTTATTTTATGATTGCAACTAACACAAATTTTTTATCTTTTGAAATCTGAAACTAACAACAAAAGTAAGATAGTCTCAAATTGTTAATGCACAATGAAAATAGAAAGATTTCGAACAAATATCTTGACAAGAAAAACTAAAACAGAAGGTTTGGGTGTTGCTATGTATATATCTGATTCAATATAAACATGCTCTTCATATGTTCCTCTAAAAATCCATACAACGAACAATCTTAAATGTAGTCAACAAAACCATTTAAGACCACATCTCAACCAGGATAGCCCAAATCAATCACGATTGGAAATTTGGAAAAAAAAGGATGGGAGGGGGGAAGCTTACCAATCACCTGGAAAGCGCACACAATGTGCAGTGTTGGCCTTTCCTTTTGTCAATTTGTCAACTAGTTGAACAATATCACCCAGAATTGTTAGTTCCATGTTTCCTAAAATTTTAAGAATGCTGACAACATCAAAGCACTTACAAAAGTTTCCACATGATGAAGGCATCCGCCGCTGGGGTCCACATGGACAACAGACTGGCTAAATTAAATGACAGAAAGAAATATTATACATGAATCAGAATGAAAAGTAAAATGCAAAAGAATATGAAAAACTATCAAGCACATAAATTTTTTTTTTTAGATTTTTTCTTTTAAAATTATCATATGTCCCTACCCCGGAAATTGTAATTGGCAACTAAGATTGACTTCAAAATATATTATAAGTGCAATATTTTAAAATATCATTATTCAAAAATGCAAAGGGGGAATTTTTTTTAAAAAGTGATAGTATCAGCGAAACCTAAATGTTTCTTTACAAAAGGAGAAATAGTACAAGCATAATTTTGATGCATAGGCACATCAAGATCACCACACGGAAGGTGGTGAGGATACCTTCACAACTGACCAATTACTTTATTAAATCTAAAACTAAACAACTTAGGAAGTAAAGACTCGAATAAGTGTGTAAACTATGACTATCTAATGACTATAAAAAGTAGGTGTTTCTAACAATGAAATGATAGTTTTTTACATGCAAATAAGACTATATTAATATAGTAAATATTTAATACCCAAAACACATGCCTCTTTTTATTAACTTTGAAGCAAATCCAACAAGGTAGAAAAGCTACCTGTGTATTCTCAATAATATGACCATCTTCATCTCGAAGCCTACAAAACAAATGCCAGAAACTAATCAGTGAAATCCATATTGTATTAGAGAGTATCTTTTTAATAATATAATCTAATAAAAAATGGCTTGCCTCTCACATATCTTCACAACATTTGCACTAGCATCTGGCTCACACTTGCGCGTCTTAACATAATACTCTTCGGGTTTATAAGGAACATCCTGCCAAAAGGCCATTAATTCAAGCTTAGTCGTATAATTTATTACTGCAGAGAGAAGATCAAAGTGTCAAACTACAACGATAGCAATCCTCTTAAAGCCATACATTGTAAAGGGAATTCTTTAAAACCATAATAAAATGATCAATTTTCAAAGTTCCCTACATTTTTGTTCTTATAAATTAAGTTATTTTTATCATATAATGTAACAATTATAGAGGCACAAGGACCATATAATTGCCTCGTATCATGTTGTGAGATGAGATAATCCGAAAAAATCAGTAGTTAAAAGAAAGGTTAACGAGAGAGGAATCTCATACTCGTATATATGTTAATTCGTACAATGCGTAAGCAGCAGATTTGTTGACTGTTATCACAGGAGGTATCCGCAATGTCTGCATCTTGCTGGTCGAATTTTCCTCCACCTCCACTAATTCTGCAACAATGGAGGCCTCTCCTCCACTCTGTACTGCCATTAAACAACTTCAATGTTTGAGGCTACAGTGCCTAACATGGTTAATTTACTTAACGGCACACAATAACCATGATTAATGAATTAGAATAAAGAAACCAAGTGACCGAGAAATACCGAGCCACTGGGAACCGCCAAGTTGAGTACGATTTTCGTAGTGCAATTGAGATTGTCGGAGTTGGAATTTTTCTCGCATTTCTCGAGCTTCGATTTGGAAATAATTTGAACTCCGGCGACATGGAGAGGACTAGGATGACTAAGAAAACAAGAGACCAAGAAGATGATTATGGTGCTACGCGAACGCGACTTCATTTTTGTTGGTTAGGGTTTCAATTGTCGACTGGTTTCTGCGCGGAAATTAGTATGTGAATGCCCAGCAAAACAGAATGAAGGCGGTTTTAAACGAGTATTTCCAACTTCCGCTTCCGCTGCTGTTTTCTTTTGGATGCTTAAATGCAGTAGTTCCATTAAACGGTCTCCAACTGCCTCGTTACTCCATACGAAAAGTGACAGAAAATTTTATATTAAAAAAAATTCCGATTTGATAAAACTGAATTTAACTCTTCTAAAAATAAGAAATTTATTTAAAAAAATGATAAATAATAATTATTAGTAAAAATTTAAAAAATAAATTTTAATAATTTTATAATTTATTTTATATATATACATATATTTTATTATAATTTTGATAATTATTTTTATTAACAATTATTATCCTTTATTTTTTTAAAGTGAATATATCATTTTAAATTAGTTAAATTCATTAAACTTATTTTAATAAATTAACTCAAATATACATAAAAAAATATAATTAAATCGAATAAATATATAAAATACTTTAGACTTAATTAAATTTTTTTATATTTTATTATGTGTATATTTTACTCTATAATTTTAAAATTTTGTTGTTTTACCGATAACATTAATGTTCTTCTAATAGTGAATATATATACAAATTATTTTGTTAAATAATTATAACTTGTCGCAGTAAAAGTTTTCTATCTAAGATCATTACATTAATAATCGTTTAAATGTTATTATTTAATAAAATAATTTAAATAATGATTATCATAAAGGATAATATTAAATGTAATTAATAAAATAAGAAACTAAACTGAACAACTTTAAATAGTATAATATACATCAAATGCCACATAGGCTCGATTATGTTATGATTTAAGACTATAAAAAAAATTATTTAAAAGGCAAATATATTATGCAAGATAATTTTGTGACTTAAATATCATATTAGATATTCTTAATTATTTAATATAAAATATAATATATTATCATATTATTAGTGATAATTAAGAAAATTTACTTATATTTTTATGAGAGTAGAATATTCTCTTATTATCTTATTTTATTAGTAAAATAATAAAAAAGTATCTTATTAAAAAAAATAAAATATTTAAAAATAAAAAATAAATTTTATAACACATGTTGAGGGGTTTAACATAATATAATTTATTTTTATTTCTTAAAATTAATGTTTCATTTTTTAAGGTGTTAACTTTTTCTTATTCTCGAACAGCGACCATTCCGACCGCCATCTTGGTTTTCATCACTAAGCATGGCCTCCGTTATCCGCCGAGACATCATCGTTTCTTTTTTTTTTTTTTTTTTTTTTTTACAATAACCACCCCAGAACGCCACCCTTTCCAGTTTCCACCGTCAGCTCCACCATAATTCCTCGTCGGAGACAATGAACGCGTTTTTCAAATTGGGTCATCAATATTCAATAATATAAATTATATAATATGTAAAATAATTCTTTTATAAATTTCAACTACTAAAATAATTTCACATATGTTAAGTGTTAACAGACAATTCTTACGTCATTGCATACGAAGGCGACTTGTGAAAATAACTGACAACAACTGTCAACAAAATATCAAAGTAAACCAACTTCATATAAAATTGAGTAATGCTATTTTAATTCATCTGAAAAACTATCCCACATCGAAAGAAAATAAAACGTGTTTACGTCACTCAAAGCCCAAAAGTCAAACCCATCTGTCTGGTTGGCTAGTATTTCCCATAAAACAATTAGCAGGTGAGATAAACTATGTTAGTTATAAAACAATTAGCTAGTGTTTCCCATAAATTCGTAATAAAACATAAACTATGTTAATTATTTTTAAATAATATATAAAAAACAAATACTCACAATATAATCATTAAAATTTTCTATATTATTATAAAAAAATTCTCTTTATTTAGTCTTTAATTTTAACTTTTTAAGAATATCATTATAACTGATTTAAACTCTAACTAAAAAAAGTAAAAATGTAAATTTATACATCTCTCACATTCTACTTTTTTAACATCTAACAGTTACAATTGTTTCAACTCTCTTAATAATTAACAAAATTTTACATTAATTTTTTTATTAAGGAGAATTCTCCAATCAAAAGAAATATCTTTTAAATTTTAAATACATATCACTTCTTTAAATAAATTAGTTTTATTTAAATAATTAACTTACGATAATATAAAATAATTATATAAATTAAAATAAAAATAAAAAATACTTATTGGCATGACTTTGAAGACACTAGTGATAAATATATGCCTCTGAGTGCAACCCATAGTGGTGCAAAGGCGGGCCATGATTCTTTTAAATTTGTTTATGAAATTTTTACTTCTACATATAATTTTTGTTTGAAAAACAATTTTTTAACTTAAATCTCAAATAAATTTTTCTTTTATATTTTTTTATAAACAATGTTTTCATTTTGTTCGCATTAATCTTCCTCTAACTTCGCCCGCGCCTTTAATTCAGTGGATAAGATTAATGAATCAAAAGCTGAATAGGCTCACATCAATTTCAACTGACAAGTTGATGGGAAATAATCAAACTATGAAATGGCTATATCAGTGAAAGTGCTTGGCCCTTAATTATGAGCCTTTGTAGTTCAAAGTTGAAACCCTTATTATTTATGAATAGACTGGCTTCGCAAGCGAGATTACCTGACGGCACGCATCACAATCCAAGATCTGATCGCTCTGCCCATTGCTCAAATTCCAAGCCATGCGTTTTAAGCTGGTAATGTCGTTGACCTTGAGTTTCCACAGGAATGGTTTTTGTTACCCACCACAAAACACTATCATTTTCTTTCAACGTCTTCTTCCTTGACCCATGCCCCTTTTGTGTAGTGCGTAAGTTGTAAAACAATTGAATTAATTGGTTGAGTGTAAGCAACCTAACTCGATCCACTTGCCAAGTCATTGCCTTTCTTTTCTTACATATTCTTTTCGTTTACTTTTATACTTATGATTTAAAATTTTTATATAAAAATTAAAAAAATTATTAAATAATTTAATTTATAAAAAAATTTAATTTAAAATAACTAAATTATTTTTTCTCTCATTTCATTAATATTATTTCTTTTTTTTAATTTCACATATTCTATTAATTATTTCTCTATTAAAAATATGAATAAAATTAAAAAAAATTAATTAATATTTTTTTAATATTTTTAAATAACTAATTTTTTAAATAAAAAAATTTTCTTACACAATAAATAAAAATAAATTAATAAAATAATTTTTTTATACAAATAATTTATTTTTTAATTAAAAATATTCTTATAAATTTCTACTCGTTTAAATAGTTTCGTAAACTTAATTTTTATGTAACTCTATGCAACTTTCAAAAATTAAAAATAAAATTATCATCCTGGGTATATATGGAACAGAAGCAAATACCACGCCACCATTTTCGATTTTTCACCAGCCAATAGGAGTAGAGCACTGTCTTCTAAACTCAAAACGCGGCACGGTTCCGAGAGACGCAATTGGTTGTTTCTTCCCGTAATCCAATGCCTGCCTGCACCTGATAGTTTCCCTGCCGGCCTGCGACACGTGGCGAACAACCTTTAGGCCCAAGGTTCGCAACTTCGCACTGACAGAGAATAAACGGAAGCCAGTGACGAGTCGGAGAATAAACTAATACGCAAGCTTTGCTATAATGCGCATTGCACACCCCTGAAGGGGAGACGGAGAGGCTCCGGCGACTTAAATGGGAGGCGAGGGGAGAGAAAGTTGGTACCAAGTTCTGGTGGATCGGTGCCAGAGGCTGGAGGAGAAACAGTCCAAGCTGAGGGGGCAGTTCGATGAGCTGGTGCAGGACAAGAAGCTCATCGTCAGGGATGACGAGGTCGCCGCAGATTCAAGCATGGGTTTGCTTTCCGGATTCTTCTTCTCTGAGACTCCCTATAGAAGCATCTTGAAATGCATGGGTCACGCCGTTCATGTGTACACAGCTTCCTCCGGAGAGATCATATACTGGTAATATAAATAATAGACACTGCGCGGGTTCTTTTTTCTTTTTTTTTTTTGGCTTTTTTCCTTCTCCAAACATGAGTTCTCTGAATCATCTTTTCTGGTAATTTTCATTGAGAATATTCATGATGTTGCACTTTTTAATGATACAGTGGCGCACTGTCTGTGGGGAAGGGTGGGACAAAACAGTATCGAACTTCATATTTGGTTCGAAGCCAATCGATAACGCTAAATTGGATGCGTTTCAGTTGTGAGAGTGGTGTTTGATATATTTTCACTGAGAAGCAAGTTCCAAGTTTGTTTAAGTCCACGCACGTTGAGAGAATTATTGTAGTGGAACCAAAAAAGTTAAATCAATTGAAAATGTTTTCTTTGCTGAAAACTTTTTAAATGATTCATGTAAGTATTCCCAAATTCCGCTACTTGGGAAATGAAAAGGCTCACCGGCCTTCCTGTATTCTGGAAACAGGATATTTAAATAGTTCAAGCTGAGAATGGTAGGGCTAGAACTAGAGGACTGTGTGTGTAAGTCTTCCTAAAAAAAAAAAAAGACAGTCTTTTGGTAATCTTGTAAAATCCTGTATTGAAATTGGGTGTTCTACTGGCAGTCCACATTACTATGAAAAAGAGAGTGTTTTGCATTTGCTTCATCAGTTTGCCGCATCACTAGTTAGTAGGCATGCTTTGCTTAACAAGTGTTGGCCAAGTTTAATTAATGTGGATCACTCCAACACCCTGTTCCATGAAATTATGTCCGAATACATGGATCTATATGTTTGGAAGGAAAACAAAGACAAATGCAGAACTGACTGAAGCTGATATGTTAGTACAACCTACTCAATCCATTGTGTAATCAAAATCAATGAGCTTAAGCCCAGGGGTCAAATTAAATAAATTAATAAGTGACATACTCAAAGGCTTAAAGTTGCTGCCTGTAACTCTATGCTATAAGCTCGTCTCAAATGTCAGTCAAATTGGATGGCCTCAGCCTTGATCAATTCGCTCAATAATAAATTTGTATTATCTTTTGTATTTTAATTTCCTAGAACATCACCATCTTGTGCTATTTTTTTTTTTTGGCTAAAGTTTTGAAATCCTAGTCTGGCAGATCTGGATCTACTTTGAATTGTATTAGTTGTGTCAAGGCAAGGTAGAAGGCATTATCCATGGTGAAGCCAATCGTGAAATAACACTACTGTCCTCATCTAGGATGATAAATCTAGCATCTAAATTCCCCTGCATGCTTCACTATTCACCATGTACAAGTTGCATTTTAGCAGTAGGATAGCAGCAGATTGTTGCTATAATACACTTCACCTGATTCATCAGCAACTTTTGCCTCTTCGCCAGTACCAACTTACTAATTATAATGTTCATGTTCATAACTTGTAAGTTTAGCTTGAAAGCATTTGTTTTATCTATTACATATTAATTCAAAGTTAAATTAATTTTGTGGAAATATAGAATTATTCAGATTTTTTGGGGACCTATAACTTTTTCTGTTGGGGGACAGGGTGTTGAGATGGAGATCTGTGGATTGGTGCTGTATAACTTCTTGACAATGAGAACTCTGTCTCCTTTGTCACAGCATCATTTGGATAACACATTAGGACTTTGTTTGATGCGTGTAACCAAGACAGGGTTCCTGTATTTACTTTTCCAATTTTTTCTATACAGGTGCACATTTCTCGTGAGGCTTTGAAGCTCAAATACTTTTAAATGTTATATGCACGCACTCAAATCAATAACAAGCCATAATAAAAAATACTCAACCTAAAGGGATTAATAGTTTGGTGAGGGCCAAAATATAAATCTCTAAATGCTCCTCACGCAAAAGCCTGCCAGGCTTGCAGCGTGAATAAAGCCCAAGCTCACATCCACTCGATCAAAGAGGCTTTGGCATCATGTGATAGAAGCATTTCACCTGAAAGTTTAAGCTGGTAGGTGAGGGCCAAATTTTGGCTTTTCAATATTTATAAGAATTGTATCTTCCCTTCACTTTCTAATTCAATAGCAATCAAATCCAATATCAATTAAGATTGAACTTCCTTTTTTAAAAAAAAAATTCAGTAATTACCTCTGCAAGTTCTATTTCTTTTCAGATTGCTCTTGAGCAGAACCTAGATTTTTCATTTCAGGAATCATTCAGCAGAAACTTTGTATGGATGGAAGGACTACGAAATCATTGGACAAAGAGTTGCTAAGTTGCTAATTACTGAAGAATATTATGAATCTCTACAAAAAATTATGGGAAGGTTGATCACGGGAGTACCATGGTCTGGGCAGTTTCCTTTCAAGAAGAGGTCTGGTGAAGTATTTATGGCAATGGTAACAAAAACTCCTCTTTATGAGGATGGTGAGCTTGTTGGTGTTATCACTGTTTCAAGTGATGCAGCTGTTTTTAACTTTATGGATTCAGAAAATCAAAGAACTTACCAATCTGGTGCCAATGGCCAACCTGGAGTTCGGAAGATAAACTTCAAAAGGATTCAGTGGCATCCACGGCCGTTGATTGCACCAGTGCCACAGATTGCATCATCTGTTTCCAATCTGGTTCTTATAAGTTTCATTGCTACAATTCTTTACATTTTTTTCTTTTATTGCTCTTTTGTCTTTGGATTTCATCTCGTTTGCAGAAATTAAATCATAGAACCTAATTTTTTATATCTATCAGGCATCAAAGTTTCTCCTACGACGACATACAGATGACACATGCAATGCATGTGTATCTTCTAGGAATACTTCAACAGATGCAGAAGATGATAAACTAGAGAAGCTCAGCATATCTGTATGTCTCTGCACTGCTTGAAAATGAATCCAAGTAGCCATTTTAGTATGAGAATATTTCAAGAGTTTTGCCCACCATTTTTTAATTTCAGGAAACAAAACCTCATTCCAGTCGTCACATTGGTGAAAAAACAACTGCAGGGGAGGCCTCTGAGAAGAATGAGTCTACTACTGAATTTGCCAGACCTTCTAAAATTGTAATTAATCCTTCTAGTTTTCCTTTTATAAGTTACTCTAACTGCTAGTTCTTGCTATGAAAACAAATCCAGGAATAAAGAATTTTAGTCAACCATGTGTCTGTATTCATTTTGGTTTGTATTAATAAAGTGATACTTTATCTGAAACATTAGTTGGTAGATCAAACCTTTCTAGGGCTGTGCAGAAGCTTAGATTAGCAAACTATCCTTCTTCTTTGGTTCAAAGAATGATTTTTATGGTGGACCACATAGCTGGTTGACACAATCCTCTTGTATACATTGCCTAAAGAATACTAGTGGAAACTGAGCATATACTGGAAATCAATTTGAATTGGTGAATTCTGTCTTGTTTTGACATGTAGTTCATATTATTAATTTAAAAACTTTCATGTTTATGAACCTTGTTAATCTTCCTCTGGTTAAGATATATGATCATCTTATGGTTAAATCCCTTCAGGCGGCCAGAGTCCTTGCTAAGCTTCAAATTGGGGGAGGTGGAAAATGTGGGAAGGATAATGGAAGTGTTAAAAATAATAGCACAACTGATAATTCAGGAAGCAATAGAGTGAATAATGACAATGATTCATCTGGAGGTTCAGTGGTATTAACTCCACACCAAAATGTTGCTAATGGAGAGGATAAAGGAGAAAACCTCCATAAATTTAATTCTTTATTTTCTATGAAGAGAGCAGATACAAAAGTTTGTGCACATAGAACATCCAGTGTTTTCAAAGATACTTCTGTAATGCCTTTCTCAGTAGAGTGTGATGAATGTTCTGGTTCTTCCATTCCCCAAGACCCTTTGTTAAGAGTAGGCTGCCAACCTGACCCAAAGAAACTGCAGCCAGAAGCAACAAATATGATGATAGAAGATGAAGTGCAAAAGCAGCAAGAAGGTTTGCAGTTCCCAAGTTCCAGGGTTAGTATAGGCAGTCATGAAACTTCATCAAGCAAAGGGGATAATGAGTCAACCTCAGTTGCAGAGTGTGAAATCCATTGGGAAGACCTTCAATTAGGAGAGGAGATTGGACAAGGTAATTAATTCTGTTGTTCCTTTTATGATTACTTTATGTTGAGGGGTTGAAATGCTAAAATGCTTTTATTTGTAAGTATGCTAGGCTGAAGTTCAGCGACTGAAGAGTTCTACTAAGTTTATAATACTTCTTGTTTAAGGAGCAGTCACAGAATAATGCAGGACATCAATTATCATTTTTTTCCCTCTTAATAGCCTAGAATCCCTTATGGCACAAGTACACTCAATCTCTTACCACAAGGGAAAATACAATATCTAGTGATGATGAATTATATAATAAACAAGTAATGAAAAATTATTTGCTTCAAGTTCTTGTGAAGGTAAGCCAAAAAAATTTCTTATGGAGGTGTCTTAAAATAATGAGGTTGATCCTATCTGCATTGTTCTTATGATAGAACTTGAAATGGTTCTGTATATTATTCTTTCAACTAATGTTGATAGTCTTGAAAGGATTCCAGTCTTCCAGACTTCAGTATTTGTCCTTTATCTTGCAGGTTCTTATGCTGTTGTTTATCATGGAATTTGGAATGGATCGGTATGACTTAGACATATTCTTCTATTGTCTCAGTAGAAGTATTGACTTGGAATCTGCCCTACAACTTATTTTCTTTTTGATCAGGATGTTGCCGTCAAGGTTTACTTTGGGAATGGATACACGGAGGAGACTTTACAAGAGTACAGAAAAGAGGTATCTCAAAATATCATTTTCTTGCTTGGGATAGAAAGCAGCTTATCCCTTTTGTGTGCCTGCTTCAGATTGATATAATGAAGAGATTGAGACATCCTAATGTATTGCTTTTCATGGGAGCAGTATATTCACAGGAAAGGCTTGCCATTGTCACAGAGTTTTTACCTAGGTAAGAGTTAGGACATCTTCATCTTAGAGCTTGCTATATTAACTGTAAAAGGAGTTGCATTTAGATTAGATGCACATAAAATCTGTCACCCACTATGTGCATAAAATCCTCATGTATTTTTCTTTTTTTGAGGAAATTATTGGGAACTATCTTACATTGATTTTGTTCTGCATGGTAGGGGAAGCCTTTTCAAAACTCTTAGCAACAACAATCAGACATTAGATATCAGAAGGCGTCTAAGGATGGCCCTTGATGTTGTGTGTTTATTCTCTCTCTCTCTCTCTCTCTCTCTCACACACACACACACACACACACACGCGCACACGCCCCAGATACCCACCTGTTAAGAGCAAGCCCACCTTCATCGGTGCAATGTTGTAAATCACATTGTTGTTTATTGCAGGCTAGAGGCATGAATTGTCTTCATCACAGAAATCCGCCAATTGTGCATAGAGACTTAAAGTCTTCTAACCTGCATGTTGATAAAAACTGGACTGTCAAGGTAATATTTGCTTGTAAATGCCTTCAGTAGTCTTAGGCAGATCAATATCTACCAGGTGATGATTGATGAATGAGTTTTGGTTTTTTCTCAGGTTGGAGACTTTGGCCTGTCAAGGTTGAAAGATGCAACTTTCTTGACTACAAAATCTGGAAGAGGCACTGTAATGATAGCACTCACTTTTTCACTTTTTGCATATAAAACATCCATCTTGAACTGCTTGTACTAGCATAAGCTTTATTTTGTTTTTTGTTTCTGCATTTTTTATTGTTCTCTTTTGCTAACAAGCCATTTTGTTATCAAAATGCAGCCTCAGTGGATGGCCCCTGAAGTCCTTCGAAATGAGCCTTCCAATGAGAAGTAATTCCTTGGAGCTAAGAATTTTAGATCACGTTCAGTATGGAAAACTTTCAGGAAACTTTCTGAAATATAGAAGAAATTTTAAAAACTCTCTGGATTTTTCCAGACGGTCCTTTTCTGTAACTATTTGCCAACTTGTCCTAATGGTCTTGAGGAATAGCTCAATCAGCTTTAATGTCCTTATAATGGTTGCAATCTTGTATTTTATGACAAACTGCTAATGCAGCAGCCCTTGACTTTGCTCAATCATTGTCCAGTTTCAGAATATCATGATTTTGGAAGTAGCTCTGCACTTGCAAATAGTGTTTGGAGCATTTTGAATTAGTAATTGCTTTTCATGATTCTGATGTAATGACTTTTTTTTTTTTTTTTGGGAACAGGTCTGATGTGTTCAGTTTTGGTGTCATCCTCTGGGAACTAATGACTCAGTCTATTCCATGGAAAAATTTGAATTCCTTACAGGTTTCTCTCTCTCTCACATACACTCTCGTGCACACGCAGCAGATACTCGTCTGTCCACAATACTGCACAGAAAACTCAAGCATGAAGACAACTGGGCTCTGTAGTCTTTTTGCCATAACTACTGTATTTCATTTGAAAGGTTGTTGGAGTCGTAGGCTTCATGGATAGAAGACTGGATCTGCCAGAGGGGCTTGATCCCTATGTAGCATCAATCATCCATGATTGCTGGCGAAGGTGCTTCTATATATGTATATATATATATATATATTACTCCCGTTCCCTTTATTATGGTAGAGGTTGCCTTGTAGCTCAAACTAAAACCTTTTGCTTGTGTTAAATGTGAGCAGTGATCCAGAACAACGCCCATCATTTGAAGAGCTAATACAGAGAATGATGTTCCTTGTCAACAGAGTAACAGCAGTGTCCATTAGGAGAATTACAGAATACTAAACTAGTTATGAGGTTTAGGCTAAACATGCAGTTGCTTTTCCGAACTGTATTAGTTAAAATACAGGTCATCAGAGCAATCAAAAGTCCAAGCCAACAAATTGAGTGGCACTGGCAAAACATTTTTCCTTCTGAAAGTGGAACAACAAAAGGGAGAGAAAGGGAGATTCAAATCTTCTGCTCATTCCCTCCCTCTCTTTCTTAGTTACCGTTAACTTCTTTCATAATTGGCATTTTTCGCTTAGCAGTAACTTCTCTTTTAATTGATATTTTTTTCACTTAGTTGTTAATATTTTATTAGATGGACAAAATTTTGGACAGGAATATAATAGATGAGATTTGAGGACCAGCGGGTAAATTATTGTGATTGTAGTTACCGTTAACTATTAAATTCCTGATGCAATTATGGATATAAGAAACTTGAGGTGATGTTGACCCACGATGTGCTCATTTTGTGAGGAGTGAGCTCTGGCCAATGAGTAGGTTTCATTTTTTGGCGAGGATTCGAATTCCATTTATAGTTGCAACCACTCCAATTGAATCCACCTTCATCGTTGACAATGAATTCTTAAATACGTGATTGGATTAATTTATTTTATATTTAAATTAATTTGTAATCAAAATTTTATTAAAATAACTTTTCTAAATTAATTTACCAAACATCTACGAATTTGGACGTTCTTGGGTCGTTGATTCTTCACCGATTCTGTGGCTTGCACCCTGCACTTCATATTGTTCTTGTCCCGATCCCCTATCTGTCTGTGAACATTCTTAGACGTGAAGCGAGGAGTTGTCATCGTATGAACGAACAAACACCATAAAACCCGCCTTCTCCTTGCTATGAGTCTATATTTTATGGCTTTCACATGCACAGGTGAAAGCTTTTGGACCACCACGGTCAATGACTTTCTTCACCCACACAGAAGTGAAAAACAAAAAGTTGAATGTGAAACCGGAGAATGCGAATTCCTTATACATAAAAAAAAAAAAAGTAATTTTATCATTAAATATAAATATAACCATCTAGAAGACTGGGTCAAATTTACAATAGAAGCAAAGAAAGAGGATCCAATTTGATTCGGCACTCTATTAACTACATGCTAACTACTTATGGGTAGCATAAAAAAAAAAACAATAATAATTTCAAAATACATCCTTATTGGCCTGACCTAGAGTCTCAATGGATGATTGATACATACTGCCCTAATGGCAACATTTGTTACAAATGCGAACATTAGAAGTGTCATTCAATTGGGTTGGATGAGTGTAAACTTCAGATTTCGCTTGCTTGCAAACATAATTATGGGTCTTCATTCAAATTATTCTTAATGAATTAGAGTAATGTTATACACACACACACACACTTTATTATATTTCTATTTGGATTCTTACAACGTTATATAACTTTTTTTTTATGTACATTCACATGCATTTCAAAAATTTTGTACATAAAGATAATTTAAATAACATTAAAAGATTTAATTTTAATTTATTGATAATATAAAATATTTTTTTTTATTTAAAGAACAAGTATGAGAAATTATTTTTTAAAAACGTATTGATTGAGTTAATCAGTAGTTCATTGATCCCATGTCAAGTTGCATGATAATACGAAGATGTGATATTATTATCACTCTGAAAATGAAGATATTAAGTTTATAAGATTAAAGCTAACTAAGCAAGCATATTTCATATTAAAAATATATATATTATTTATCCTACATCACATCGCTTAAGCGTACCTTTTTCTTGATTTTTGTATTCCGTAAACGTTGAAGTGTAGGATGATTTGTCTAATCACAGTACCAGAAGGAAATCTTAGACTTGTCTATCATGCACTTTTAAAATATTGTTGGTTTTAAGTTATAATTTTTTTATGTTACATTTTTTATTTTTTTTTCATATGTTATTATTAAAACCTAATTTATTGATATATTAGTTTTACTTTTTTTGGTACAAAATAGGTGAAAATTTTATCTTACTTTTAAAAATATATTTTCTAATATTTATATATAAAATATTAAACCTGTATTAAAAAATTTAAATAATTTAAAAAGAGTAAAAAAAATTTAAATCCAAAAAAATATATAATGTTTGGAAAATATTACAAATATCGTAGCAATCTTTTTTGTTATACTTCTTTTATAAAAATGAATTTCTGCACTTATAAGTAACAATTAAATTTTTGTAGTTTTTATAAAATTTATAACAATTTACAGTAAAAAAGTATAACAGTTTTAATAAATATTATAAATAATTTAATGGCACACTATATTTTGTAACAGTGCATCGTATAAAAAACTTTATATTAGACGTAAGCTAAGCAAATAACAATAATAATAATTTAAAGAAAATTAACTGTGAGAATTATATGCACTAATGTTTTTTAGCACATTAGCTCACATAATATGTGAACGTTTACATATTAATATTTATAATTTATATATTTTTATAAGTGTTTTTATATTAATATTTATTATTAATTATTTTAATACAATTTATGAATATTTTTATAATATTATATTAGTTTATAAACTAAATACATATGAATACTTGTATATTAATATTCATAGAAAAATATAAGTAAAATTTATATATTATTTTTATTCTGATAGCTTAATTTATAAATTAAATATGTGTCAATATATTTAATTTATTTTACTTTGACAAGAGATTATTTTTAAATTTATTTGCATATTTTTTATGATTGTATGTCTTTAATCAAATATTTTAACTATGATTTTAATTTTTATGTTATCTTACTCTGATTATATAGAGTATAAATTAAAAAAATAAAATCTGACAAATATTAGTTAGATAATATAATGAGAATACGATTGATAAAAGTATCACGTATAATTTATGTCATTGTCATCTTTTTGATTAAATATCAAAACTTTATATTCATTTATAAAATTTTATATTTATATAAAAGAAATCACATCAGCACTTAATATTATTTAACATTAAATGACTTGTAAAAATCTTTTGATGAAACAACATTATCGTATAATATTATATAATATTATATGATTTGTAAGAATTTTTGAATGAGGTCATATTAATACATAATATAACGTAAAATTATATATATAAATATATAAAATGACATGACAGGACATATTTTGAATGAATTTTTTTGTATGTCACATCAACAGATTAAATAATATGATAAATATTTATAAAAGATCATGTCATCATATAATATAATATAATATAATGTGAAATTATATAATATGACATAGTATTATATAATTTAAAAATATTATATTAACAAATAAGACAACATAATATTTTAAAATTTAATAAACTAATTTTAATATATTATATATAGATATAATTATTTGTGAGGGAAACAATAACATTAAAAAATTATTCATTTTCTTATCATAAATTCTATGATAAACAAATTCAAATTCACTCCATCAAATTTCGCATGACCTTTTTGACAAGGTTGTCAAAGATCAACACCCGAGATCTTCTTCATGTCAATGGAACCAGTGGTCGGTGGGTTAGGTTGGGTGCAGGCAAGCCCGGCACTGGGGTCTGGGGGCTTTCTTTCGTTGACTGACTCCTACTTCCTTGTGTCCCTGCTTGCTCCAATTTCCAAACTCACGCGTCCTACTTACAAAGTACATGAGGGCTGAGGACTATAGGCCTCCATCATATTTGACCTTTCAATCTCACCAAACGCAAAAAGAAAATTGTCATGTATTACGAGCGTAGTTATATTCTTTTAAATTATATTGCATAATATATTAGTGTCTTGTACAATATTATAGTGTCTCTCAATTAATTTTTTTATTTTTTTTATATACCTAATTTTGAAATTAATTAATTATAATTTTATTATAATTATAACTTAAATAGGTAAATAAAATTTTTTTTGAAAAAATAAAAAATAATTCTCTTTCTTTAAAATTAGTTAATTGTAGAATGTAATTATTGAAAAAATTTAAGACTAAAGAGAAAAATTTTCTTTATAATAGTGTGAATTATAAATTAAATTTGCCAACATATATTCATATTATGCTGTAATTCAATTTATATTTTTAATTTTAATAATTAAATAATTTATTACATAATAATTTTATATTTTAATTCAATATATATACATATTTAAATTTTAAAAGTAATTGTAACTTTTTATAATTTAATTATTTTTCAAATATGTTCAAAATATAAAAATAATAATATTTTAAAAATAACAAAATTTGAATACTAAGGGAAAAATATTTTTTATAATTGTTGTGTTTAAATTTTAAAAGTAGTTAAAACTACCATAAAATTTTATTTCTAAGAATATATTTAAATAAAAAATAATGGTGTGAGTATAGTTGTGTAACTGCTAATGGATGAACAAAAATGTTTAAAATACATTTTTATCTATTAGTTTTATTTTGTGTTTTTTTTAGTAGTAATGATATCTTGAATAAGCTAAAAAATTAATATTAAAATAAAAATTCCTCTATATATTGCATAAATGTTATATTTTTATTAATTGAATGTAATGCTTTCAAGTAACATAAAAATCTCTTTTAAAGCAAAAGGATTTGTATATGATGAATCTCACTCCACAGTGACAAACAAAACATAAAAATCAAATTTCAATATACATTATGCAAATGAATGTAATGTAATATAATATAATATATATATATATATACATATAATTATTTAATAAAAAATAGGGTAGGTGGAGAGAGTAGGTAGTAGACAGGAGGGGGAAAGATATTTGGGGAGATTGAGACAGTGTCAGCGAGGTTGAAGCGGGGATGCATTGCGCGCGCTCGTCCTTGCTGCGTTGTGTTTTGTCAAGCAAAGTGTGCGCGTCGGCATCAGTCATTCAATTTCGTGCATCTCCATTTCCATGCGAATCATTTTCTACATCTATTACTGACTCGACGTGACATACCACGACTAACCAGCACAGACTCAGTCTATCATCTATGACTTCACTATGCCTTCTAACTGCTATCCTACCTCTTTCTATTTCTATTTGTTTTTGGCATGTGCTCCAAGGTTCAATTTAACATGTAAGTGATTATTCCGAGTTTGAATTAGTTTTTTTTAAAGTAATTTATAATTAAAATTTTATTAAAAAATTTAAAAAATAAATTGTTTCAAAATATGTATTAGGTGTATATTTAATTTTATTTTATTTTTTTTAAAAAATTATTTTAAATACAAAATAAATTAATTTAAATATGCATTTTATTTTTTGAGAAAAATTAATTTTGGAAAATAATAGTATTTAACAAAACTTTCAAAAAAAACGTAATGTCCGTAAATTATTTTGAATGGAAGTGACTTTCTAATACTTCTTACACCCAAAAAAAAAAGCCAACAGTTCTATCTCGTTTATGAATGCATTTCATTGTCATCACAATATGTGTTTTGCACTTTATTTTTAATTTTTATATTATAATAACATGAAAGAATTACTCTTTTAATATCACTTTTTGAATCTTATGTCAATTTGAATTTAAGTCTGATTTGAGTATGAGAAATTTAATATTATTATTTAATTATATAATATCAATTTTTTACAAATATTTATTTATAATGATAATTATTTAAAAAATAATTTTTTTTAATAATATATCAATACATAATAAGATAATAATAAAAAATTTGTACACTGATTAAAGTTAAATTTTATGATTTTATAATATTAATTTATACAATAAAATATAAACACTTTTTATTTAAATATAAATATAAATTTATATTTTAAATTTTTTATTTTATAAATATATAAATACATTGCGTGTCTATTTTGAATGCTTACATAAAAACAAATCTGAAAGGCATAATGAAATTTATTTAAATTGTGCTGTTAACGGGTGTTCATCAAAGAATATAATGAAATACATGTAAATAAATGTAAAGTTAATTAATATATTTTAGAATTAATAAGTTTTTGATAAGTAATGGATGCAAAAATTTCAAATTATTTTATTAGTACTTTTCTTTCTCTCTCAATTTATTGAATAAGAGAATAACGTAAAAATGTGATGATAAGCAAAAGGTTCATTGTTCTAAATTTTTTTATTATACTAAATTGATACAAAATAAGAGATAAGTCTAATCTTTAAATATTTTTCTTTTCTTTTTACTTTAAAAAATTATATCAAATAGAGCTTAAATCATAAGTTAACAACATCCTATCTGATTTTGTATGTGTTTTTTTTTAATTTAATTTTAATTTATTATTTATGTAAAAAATTATATATTATTATCTAAATCATACGTTATCAAGTTATTAGATAAATTTAATTAAAATAATTATTATTTAAAAATTTAAAATTATAATAATATATAATTAAATAATAATATAAAAATTTTTATAATAAAAATAAATTAAAATTAAATAATTTATTTTTATGTTTTATTTTATTTATAATCAAACATGTTAAAATTAATCGTCATAAATATCAGGGGCAGCAATGGAAAAAGAAAACATGAGAAGGGAATGAACACCTGTTTTACGTTGGGTTGAGTGGAGCCTCTCATCTGATCTGAGCGTCGATCCATTGTTTTGTTGGGTAGTACATCCTTGCTCGGATCGCGAGCTCCACTTGTTTGCATTTGGACAAATTTTTATATAGGCAGTACATATCATATTATTTTTAAAAATTTTATTCAATAATTATGTGTATTAATTATTATTAAAGTAACATAAATTCTTATATCAGTATAAATATTAACTTATTGAATGGACAGTACTATATTTCTTAATTTATATTTTTTTTTCTGTATTTTATAAATTAATTAATTATATTTATTATAATTATAAATTAATTAGTTAAATAAAATAATTTATAATAATATTTTTAAAAAGAATATAATTTTCTGTATTTAAAATTAATTGTGATTATAAAATATAATATTTGTATTTACAATTTTATTTATTTATTTATATTTAATAAATTATTAATATATTTATGAAAAATTAAAAATTTAAAACTAAATAATAAAATTCTCTTTATAATAGTGCAGATACTTGTCAAATTAAATCATATAATTTATATAACTATTTAATAAATGTTAACGATTAAGTGATGAGAATTTCTCATTTAAATTTTATCATTTTTAGTGGTGGTTCACATTTTATTTCTCCACTTTATTGTATTTTAGTGATTATATTTGAATTTTAAATTATGACAAAAAAATTTAAACAATTAATTTCATGTGAAGAACAAAAACTATGATTTTTAACGATAGTTTTTCAATTTACTTGCTTTGTTGTGATTTTAATTTTAACAATTAACATATTTAAACATTTAATACATATCAAGTAATTTTGTGATTTTAATTTTGAGAATTTATTTCTTAAAATTTTCAATGGAGCAAAATTTCAATATTTTTCTCTCCTCGTCAAAATCTTAATGCTTCTTTTTTCAGCTAATATAATTACTCTATTTCTATAAAAAAAATAAATTTAATGAATATAAAATTTTTTTAAGGAAAATTAACTTGCATTTTTTACTTTATTACTGTTCTTAGATCATATATTTTTATTTGTTTAAAAAATATATATCTACCTCTCTTTATAAATAATAAAATAATAAAAATAAATATAATTTCATAAATAAAAAAATATTAATGTAATAAATATTAACATTAAGAAATATCACTGTAATTATTTATTTATTTTTATTATGAAAATTATGTAATGTTATTGAAAACCTCATTACATAAATTTAGATATATTTTGATAGTTTTAAATATCTGTTTTAATTTAAATAATATTTTTTGATCAAAATTTAAAAATATTAAATTATGTTACATTATTAAATTATAAGTAAAGTTTATTAAAAACTCAATATTTAAAGTTACATAAAGTTTAAAAAATAGAATAATATAAAAATTATAAATTTGTATGTGTTAAACAAAAAAGAAATAATAATTTAATGCATTACGCTAGTTCGGTCCACGACGTGTTCCGGCTCCGGATAATTTCCGTACTGTTTGCTCACACAAAAAGCCAGCCACCTCTGCGTCTCTCTCTCTCTCTCTTCCGCTCTCGGACACACTCGCTTTAACCCGTTCTCTTCTCCTTCCAAGTTTTCCACGTCCTCTCTCTCTCTTTCTCTCTCTCTCTACCCGTAGAATGAAATGCATCTTCAAAATCGAAGTGACACCGAAAACCCAAACCCATTTGCTTCTTAGAAGAAGAAATGGGTAAGGCATCGAAATGGTTTCGCGGACTTCTCGGCCTGAGAAGGCCAGACTCGCCGTCTCCCACCGCCGCCTCAGCTCCAAAACCAGCCAAAGAGAAACGCCGGTGGAGCTTCGTTAAGTCTTACAGAGAAAAGGACAGCCACCATGCCACTGCTACCAAACCCGCCGAGCACCACGCAAGAGCCCCGTACGGAGAGCTACCGGTTCAGTCATCGGGACCCGAGGAATCCGCGGATCCTGACAAGCACGCGATGGCAGTAGCTGCCGCGGATCCTGACAAGCACGCGATGGCAGTAGCTGCCACCACCGCTGCGGTGGCGGAGGCGGCCGTCGCCTCGGCTCATGCTGCAGCTGCCGTGGTCAGACTCACAAGCAGCGGCAGGTGCGCTGGCACCACGGCAGACGCGGAGTCGGAGACGGCTGCGTGTGTCGCCGGAGGCATTACTCGCGAAGAATGGGCGGCCGTTAAGATTCAAGCCGCTTTTCGAGGCTGTTTGGTTGGTATCCATTATTCATTTGATTCCGTTTTTCTTCTTCTTCCTCTTGGTCTTAATCATCAACAAGGAATACGGATTAGAAACCGCGTTTAATAATTAGTTTCTGTTTTGTTTTTTGTTTTTGGGGAAACGGTTTCAAGTTTAATATGGGAGAAATGAAAGATCCTGGTAGATGAGTGAGTGTGAAAGTAGTTAACTTGTTCGGAACCGAATATAGGGAGTGCCGTGTTTGCAGATTTGGCCTATTTGTGAGACTGGTGTCTTATTCTCGTCTGGTTGTTGCGAAGCTGATTCCTTCTATTATATTTCTTCTGTTACTGAGCTGTTCTCTTGTGTCGTTTTGCTCAAAACTCGTCACCTGATAAAGTTTCTACGAAATATGGCATTTACCATTTCCTTTTCTTCCACTGAACCCAACATTTAATTACTACTGCATTCTCTGGGAGACTCTGGCTAACGTGGACTGTGGTGCGCTCAGCATCAGCATCTGGCCCTCCCCTTTAAGCAATGCCCATCACTTTCTTCTATTTCCTCTGTGTTGGCTCTTTCAGAATTAACGGGACCAAACTTGGTCTTTACTCTTCTCTAGTAGTCTTTACTTTCGTATTCATATTCATAATAAATGTTTGGTGGTGACCTCTTTACTTCAAATTTGCTTATAATTATGGTTTTTTGTTTTTAAACAATTTAAACATCTACTTTGTGGGTAATTCATGTGCTTTTTTGTTTTTGGTATTGTGGGTGAAAAATGTTATTAATAAACTGGTAACGCCGGTACTTCGGTGCAAGGACTAAGGACAGATTCGCAAATGGAGATTGTAACGTGATTGTACTTTGCAGAAGGATTTAACCGGTGGTCTACTGCATGGGTACTTGATCACACTTACTGAAGGTTAGATTTCCCATATCCAGGCCGTGGTCTGTGAAGCTGATTAACAACGATTCGATTCTTCTACCCCTGGCCAAAAAATACGAGAATTCTTCTGCTTTTCCCTGGTAAAATAATGACCTTTTTGGCTTTGGCCTTTTGGGGTTTGTGTGGTCATACACGAGCTCTGCCGCTCTGGCACTGCAGGATGTGTTTCTTTTTATTAAAGTGGACTTGTTTGACTTTTCTAACCCAAATAAAAGTTGGCTTAGTTTACGATGGTACGAATAATGCTAATATTTCGATATGTATAATATTCCAATGTTGATTTGATATGTAGTCCCGTTCAGATACTGCATAAGTGTCGTGCCTTTGTGGGGGCAGCTGGTGTTATGTCCTTGTCTTCTTGATGTCACGCCGGTCCTCTCATGTTTCTTGACGGTGCCCTTACAGAAGTTCTTTCATTTGGCGCTTGTTACCTTCGAATTTTCATGTCCTTCTGTGCTGCACTGTCACTTGGCGCCATTTATCTATAGCGTACTTTAAATTGGAGCTCTTGAACGAAACAACTTGGGCCTAAAATGTGTCATCTTCCTCTTTTTGAAGTGAAACATCAGACACCTAATGCGACTAATTCCCGAAGTTGTTTCCTTCATGATGTTCTGGTGTGCCCATATGTGCAGTCGTTGTCTGAATTCAACCTTGTTGAAGTACAGATATTAATTTTGCTCATTTATGTCAAAATTGTTAGGCAAGGAGAGCGCTGCGAGCATTAAAAGGATTGGTGAAGCTCCAGGCATTGGTGAGAGGTCATATTGAGAGGAAACGGACAGTAGAGTGGCTACAGAGAATGCAAGCACTCTTGCGAGCACAGGCACGAGTCCGTGCAGGGCGAGCACAAATTCTGCAGACATCTTATTGGAATGCAAAGTCATCTACTGTCCATATCCATGTGAGCATTAGTGATTGCGCCCTCCATTAGTTTTCCTCTCCTTTTTAATGGATTTCTTAAAAGTAGCTTTATGCTTTATGCTATATAGACTGTTGGTGTTGGAGCACAAATGGCATTTTTTGTCTTGTTCTAGTTTTGCTGCCTTTTAAAGTGGTTAAATATGACTTTGTCAATTAAAATGTTGATGCTCTAACGCATAAGTTGATATGATAAATTGCATAAACTAATAGTTAAAATAGTATCCAATATATTAGTTTACATCTGTGGAGATTTTTCCATACTCATTCTCTGGTTAACCAAATTTATCACATGGCTGAACATATTTTTAATTTGTCAATCAAAATGCTGATGCTGCAAATACATTGCTCTTGGTATGATCATTGGTTATTTAAATCTCCAAAATTCTTTCATTTACAGGGTCCAGCAACACCAGACAAATTTGAAAGCCCAATCAAATCTGAGAGCATGAAATATGATCAGCCATCAGTACTCAAGGTATTTTCTTGCCACACCTTACCCAACAAGGGGGAATTCAGTGCATTATGAAATTTAGTGTGTCTACTTATGGAAGCATTTGTATCATTGTAGAGAAGTGGCTCCAAATCCCGTGTCCAGATCAATGGCAAGCAACAGCAATCAGGGACTAGATCAGATAGTTGGGTAGATGAACAGTCATGGAATCAACGAAGATCATGGATGAGAACTTGTAGCATGGATGATGAAAGGAGTGTCAGGATTCTTGAAATTGATTCTGGAAAACCACACATCACACCAAAACGTAGAAACCTCTTTTACTCCACTAGTCATGCTTTGGCTTCTGATCATTACAGTCAGAGTTTGACCACCACAAAGGACTCAACGTCTTATCAATCAGGCCAAAGTCCATCTTCTTGTGAAGTTCAGTCTTGCAGCCCACTAAAAACTAACGAGGTTGAGGAGAGCACATTCTGCACTGCCGACAATAGTCCTCAATATTTTTCTGCCTCTTCTAAAAGATGGTGGCTCCAAAAGAAGTCCTTTTACTCCTAGCAGAAGTGATGGCTCAAGAAGCTATCTAAGTGGTTATTCTGACTACTTCCCAAGCTACATGGCTTACACTGAATCTTCAAAGGCAAAGGCCAGATCTCTGAGTGCTCCAAAACAAAGGCCCCAATTTGAGAGGTCTAGTTCATCTAATAGGTATTCGCTTCATGGATTGGGCGAGACAAGAATGGCGACGCAGAGGGTATCTGCAATGCACGCAAGCTTCGCTAGCAAAGCCTATCCAGGTTCTGGTCGTTTGGACAAGCTTGGCATGCCTGTGGGCCATAGACACTGACGTTTATGTTTCCTTTAAAAGGATTTTGGACCTTATTTTGATTGTAGTATCTGATCTTGCTAACCTGTTGTACTTAGCTTTCGGATTTTGGGCCTTATTTTGTGTGTAGCATCTGACCTTATATTTTTTATGCCATCATTAGAATTTTATGATCGAATTGTTGCATGCGGCTTCTAAGTCCCGGCCCAACTTCCAAGTGTATTCGAATGCTCTCTTTTGTTGTCTCTAATCATGTGAATCCTAAAATGACCTGCTCTTAGATTTTCGTCATTGGGTTCTTTCCAACTCCCACTACATGCAAGCTATCTTTTGCCCGGAATGTAGAGTCCGTTTGCCTCTGCATTTTTGACAAAGAAAATATTTTTCTTCTAAATAAGTTATTTCTTATATTTTAGTATGTTTGGAAGAGTTTTTTAAAATAAAAATTTAAAGCATTAAAAAGTATATTTCAATAAAAAAATTTAAAAAATAAAAAAGATATTTAAATACAAAAAAATATTTTTTTAATATTACATTTAAACATGAAAAAAAAATTTTTACAAAGATATTTTTTTAAAAAATTCATATGAAAAAGTTTTATATTTTAAAAGTTGATTGAGTCCGCAAGTGTGTTACTGGTCCGTGTATATACATACATGTCCTTGGGTCGAGGATATTCCAAAGAATTTGGATTTTTTTTTTAGAATCATTAAATACAAATTATAATATATTAAATTTTATTATAATGAATTATAAATTTAATTTTTTATAATTAAAATTTTTTATACTTTTTTTTAATAAAATACTCCTGTTATTGCACTATAGATCATTCATTGCATAGCATGCATGGTTGATGGAAGGGACGATGGTGTCGGTGGTGGAGGGGAGCGGTTCTTAGCTGCGACCAGCGAGGTTGTCAAAGCAGCGACTCCCTGTATTGTGTCGTGTTGTCAATTAGGCCTTCGATTTGAAAGTTGAAAGTTGAAACTGACCTTGGATTGTGATATTAGTACTAAACACTAATAGGATAGTCTACACCATTCAGTCATGTCGGAAGAATTTATCACTAATTATATTGTTTACTTTATAATTAATTCTTAAACAATTGCCTCAATATTAAATGAGTGTCTAGAGACACAAAAGATTACGGAGAAATCAAAGAACTATCTAAATTTTAGAGTCTTATTTATATTAATTAATTATAGTGATATACTAATATATTAATGTATACAAAGGAACGAGAGAGTATTTGTACTCATAAAGTGCTTATGGGAACGACGAACGTCATGGTGTCGTGGTGTAGCTGGTTATCACGTCAGTCTAACACACTGAAGGTCTCCGGTTCGAGTCCGGGCGACGCCATCCTTCTTTATCAATGTTATCTACTTTTTAACAACTCGAAATCCCTTGGATTGGAATAAGGAATATTAATGACAACTACAAATGGAACGCAGAATATAAGAACAGTTACCAGATCCAAAATATACTTGCGTACAGGTTGCACTGATTCACAGTTCGATCCAAGTATAATTTACCAAGCTGTCTTAATAAAACCAACTCTTCCAACATATTATTAAGGTTAACCGATTGGTTATTGCTATCAAAACTATGCAAGCCCTATGCACACACACAGACAATGCGACTGTTGCCTTGGAAACCAGATCATAAGATTGAAAAGTCAAAAATCACCGGAAGAAAAACGGATCAATTGACCGGGGTGACTGGTAATGAAGATATGCAATAAGGAAACATTCAGCTGTTGTCACAACTCGGAAACCTCAATTGTTAACTTATGTTCGAATAGAATGATTTCTTCGACCTATATTATTAAAAAGCATATGCATTAAGAAACATCATTATCCACAGATTCGGGAAGATTAGTGACGCATACTCTTCAGCCAAATAGGAGTAGTAGATCTGAAATATAACAGCTGATTTTTTTAAAAAAATTAAAAATAAAAATCGAACAGATATAGGAAGAATCGTTGAATTCTCGTGAAGAAATCCAGTAAATAGAAGCCTCAAAAGTAGAAAATAATGGATGATGCTAAGTGTTTGTTTGTTATGTAAGTAAAAATAAGATCATATATAAAACTCATCTATATAAATTTTTCTAAAGCTGCCCACAATCCCTTCATTCCATTCATTAGAGATGACAATACAAACCTGTCCCGCAAAGTCTAAGTTAGAGTTGTATATTTTAGTAGGACAAGACGGATGAGTTGATAACAATCTAACTTGCACCTATCCCGCCCCTCACTCTATATATATACACTTAAATTTTATTTATACTTCCTGCATGAGTTTTGCCATGTTATTTCAGGGTACAACATATGGAACTCAAAGCTACTTATATTATACTTGACCTGTGATATAGCAATTTCGCACTACTGACGTATACCAGTCAACCAAGCACATTTAACCCCACAGCCAACCTTTTTGCATTTGCATAGCTCTGGATGTCTCGTGAAATACTGCCTGATGCATGTCGCTGTCAAATTGGGCCGGACTGGTTCATTTTTGTGGGCTGAACTCAACAATATCAATATCATCCTTGTCAGTCCAGCCCGACGAAAGGAAATGGTCTGAGTGGCCAGTCCAAATTTCTCTCAATGGAATTGACATCCGGGTCAAGATTTTTTATCCCATCTTTAGTCGGGCCAACCCGGTTGACTAAAAAGCACATGACCTGAACGGGCTGAATCAAATGGGCTGGGCCAGCCCATTTTGACAGGCATGACAAATTAGAACATCTAGACAACAAATTTAAATTCACAGATTAAATATTTAAAGAAGTGATATTGAATAGCTAAAACAAAATATTTAGAGGCTGAAGCATTACTATATCAGTTAGTTAAGCATCTGTCGTTCTGAACATAAGGAAGACAAGGCAACTTCAATAGAACATTCTCACAATCAGAAATGCGAAAAACGATGACATATTTCGTTGCCGCTGGGACTTACTCATGCAGCTTTAGCAGTTTCACGAACAAGAGAAAGCTTAGCCAATAGACCACACAGCTGAAGATAAGAACCAACTCCGTCACAAATTCTCATATGAGCAAATCCGGTTTCCTGCAATTTGAAGAAAACCATGTCAGTCACATACTTTAATAAAAAAAAATATATGACAAATTTGGCCAACAGTTAATCATCTACCTTCATGAATTCCAGCTTCAGGTACTCGGCCATATCATAGTTTTTTATTATACGAAAAAGTGTTGTGATGATATCAGTGGGGGAGTATCCTAAATCATAGAGTTGCTTGAGGCCCAAACAAGCCTCATCAAAATTCCCTTCAATCACATTACGCACCATATTCTTCACATGCAACGGATGCGGCTGGTCACAAACCTGAAACCAACCACAAATTTTAATGAATCCTAAGGTACCTTGTGAAGATTATAAAGCAGAAATCATTGTTTATTCTAACCTTGAAAACATTTTCTTGGTTAACAAATCGGAACCCACTGTGTGTTGCTTGCAGGTTATTCAATGCCTGCCTCATATCACCATCAGCAGTGAAAATGATGGCTTCAAGGCCTTCCGGAACATATGGAACCTTCAACAGTAACAGTTCAATCATGCACTTCCCCCAATATTATTGAAGCCAAACAGATGGCAACCAACAGAGTTTTATAACCATATAGGCTATTCCTAACCAGGTCACCTTGCCAAGGACAATAATCTCTATAAATTGACTATGATAAAAGACTAAAATACAAAATCAAATAATGCATGCACAAAATAACATATGCTCCTACAAGATTGAGTTGGGATAAATTACCTGCAAACCAAGTCAAACAAACTCGGTAACATCACCATACTACCACATCACATAGCAGAAACACACAAGCAAACCAGCAGTTCACATATTTAAGCCGATAATGATTTAATCTTAAAAGGAATAAAATGGCACTGGTAAAATACTACAAAACATTTTGGAATCGTGCATTTACATCAAAAGGACATTGTGGTATATATCTGAAAGGACATTCTACAAACCACTCCATATAAATAAACTGTTACTGGGCTCTCATGTTAGTTGCCTATTGCCTGACAAACAAACCAAAAGGACCATATCATTTAAAGCCACTTACGGGAGGTCAGATAACCTGAAATCCCTCAAAGGCCATAAAACCATCAGGTTTGTAGCCATGAGGCAAATCAACATGTTGAAATGTCACATACAACTGCAAGAAGTTTCAAATCAATGTATCAAATATCTTCCAAAAATGTGGAAGAGGCCAAAGTCCAACTAATGCCATTTCTACAGTCCATTATATTGCTAATTAGAAGAAGATTATTTTTGGAATTCAAGAAATAAACTGGATAGAAAAGGTGTCATACTCAATGACCTTCAAATTCTTTATTCAATTTCTTCCTGACTACACAAAAATTACCATTGTACAACATAAGATAAATTGTCAAGTGAGGAAGGACGATAAAGCTACAGTATGAGTAATATAGCATTAGATAGGAAATTAGCACATAAGAATTAATTTGGAGGGTACGACATAGTTTTAATTTTTGGGTTAACAAGAAAAAATGCAGATAAATGTTTCTTCCAATAAAAAATCTTTCTTTTTTGGTATCAAAGAGTGGATTACAAAGAAAAAAGAGGAGAGAGAGCATTGATTGTAATATTAACCCACAATCTCATGATAAACGGGGTCATGCAACTTCAATTGTGCAACTAAATGTAACATTTTTAATAAAGATAGATAATCAAACAATAAAGATGTTTTCAACCAAAAGCTGACTTAATACAATATTAGATCTATACTCATCTAACATTAAATAGGAATACAACAAGCTTCAACTCAAGATGATAAAATATAGAAATTTTGAGTACCTTCTCAGCTTGAACCACTACCATGCAGCGACCAAGTATCTCTTGATCAGATAATCGCGAAAATCGCACAATGGCACATCTACTCTGAATCGGCTCAATAATTTTAGACGATGTATTGCAAGCAAGGGCGAAACGAGTAGAGTTTGAATATATCTCCATTGTCCTTCTCAAAGCTTGCTGAGCTCCTGATGTCATGCTGGGTTGAAAAGAAAGGGAAAAATGAAGACAGAGGAAATGAGAACAGGCATGTAACACAAAATGACGATGAAGATTCTATGAACAGAATCAGCATTTTTTGCACAATATGGTCAGTGGAAAAACTTAAGCATTAAGTTACCATCAATGGTTACCTGTCAGCTTCATCCAGTATTACTATTTTGTGTCGCCCCGAAGGCAGTGTTACTTTCTTTTGTGCAAACATCTTGATCTTGTTCCTCACAACATCTATTCCTCTACAGTGAAAAAGTGATTATGTTAACTTTACAAGCCAAAGGAGGGCAGGAGGGACAGAAGCAAAATGACAGCCATCAACAAATCATACGACCAACCTATCATCTGATGCATTTAGCTCCAGAACGGCTTCCTTGAAATTTGGTCCAAGAAGCTCATGTGCAAGCGCCAGTATACTAGTGGTTTTCCCAGTCCCAGGAGGACCCTACAATAGTAACGTACAAATGTTCAATAATTATAAAGGCTGTTAATGTGAACAGAGAAAGCAGGGAGCAAAACAAAATTATCAATCTCATCAAAATCTACAGACAAGAATTGCTGATTCCAGCCATCTATTTCCTATATTTTTCTAATGACAATATGACATAAACCCATTCACAAATCCCGTTAAAAATGCCGCTCCTCAACCTTCCTCATTTGTTAGAAGATAAACTAGAAATGAACTTAAGTGCATAAATTTATTGTATACTATTGTTATCAACCCAGATGATCCAACCGATTCAACTGTGAAACAGACATTCAACCAGTTATAATTCAACCTTCTAACCGGATTTTTAGTCAGACCACTTTGAACCAATCAAAACCATACAAAATCAATCAAAACTACTTGAACCAGCCAGTTTAATCGGTTCAACTGTTATTTTCATTTTTTCATAAAAAAATTCAAAGTTTTAAACATTTTATGAATGTTTTCATATATTTCATATTATTGAGTTATTCAGTTTGACCAACTGGTTTAAACGGTTGAACCGGTTAAATCTAAACTGGAAGTATCACTGGTTCACTGTCTAATCTGGTTTTAACAGCATTGTCGTATACACACCAGGCTTGCGGAAAAACACAACAGGCCCGGGAAGGCCATTGGAACTGTCTATTTGTGAAAGCATACTTAATTTATTTCATTCCTGAAAGCCAAAGGCTGTGCTCCGTAATTGGCAAAGCAAAACGAGAACTGGCAGCGGTATCTGCAATTTTTCAAAGCTAGTATGCGCTTACAGTTAAATACATATGTTAGAGCCAACCAAGGAATGAGAATTCCCATTAGGGTTCAAAGAGTGAAATTGCAATATAGGGGATCCTGATTACAGCAATCAAGTTCAGTTTTGCGAGAGTAGGTGACCAAGTTTGAGAAGGAACATACAGACAAAATCAGATTGGGCATATTGCCGTCACGAGCGATGACTTGGAGCCTAGAGACGGCGTCTTCGTTGCCGACGATGTCGGCGACCTTGGCGGGTCGGTACTTCTCTACCCAAGGGACGTCGCAGCTGTTTCCACCGCTCTTACTTGACGAAGAGGATGCCATGCTTTGGTTTGGTTGGGTTCCGCTCACAGTCACACAGAAAGGGCTCCAACACAAGACAAGAGACACAGATTCTCGCTCACGCGCAGTCAGAGAGAAAACAAAACCCCCAACGTGCCCAAACCAACTTGGAGGGAAAGTCCCCAATTTGAGCAGAAAAATGAGCCTAATTTGCTTTCGGTAAAATGGGAACATAATTAATTTTTTCCTACAACTCTTCTCGAAATGCCTGCAGACTTATCAAAATTTTCAAGTGTTATGATTTTATAAATAATTATTAATTTATTAAAATTTTTTAATGATTTGATAATTAAATATAATAATATAAAATAAATCAAAATTAAATTCTTTTTTATGGTTAATAAATGAAAAATGATACTATGAGAGCGAGTGAATCTTTTTTTTTTAATTTGCAGTATTTTATATAACCAAAAATTGAGGATAAATATATATTAATATGTAAAAAAATTCTCATATTGAGGATTCATTTTTTGCTTTTTAAAAAATATGAAGTATAGCTTACTAAAAAAATTATCATTTAAATAACTACAAAAATCATATCTTTTTTTTTATAAATTAAAAATATTTTCGTAAAGTTTAATTCATTTAAACCGTCTTATAAACCTAATTTCTTAAATCAAATTATAATTCTTATACTACAAAAACCACCTTTTATATTCATACTTAAATGGAATTTTTTTTTAATTTATATCACAAGTTTCTCTTCTAATAATTAAAGTGGATTACAAATATAAGGGATAAAAAAATTAATTTATATTGATTAAGAAAATGACTGTTGACTCAACTTAAAAATAACTAATGTAATGTAATATCCGAAAAATACAAATAAATAGGATAATTATTAGTATTATTTGATTCACCATACTTTATTTTGATGCGATTGATTACAACATTTTGTGCCAACAAAATTTCAAATTTTATTAAAAAGCTGCTATTGTCATTTTTTCCTCATTTATATATTTAAATAAAAAATAGACTAATTACAATTTATGTCACAAAGTTTGAAACCGATGTAAAACAAACTAAAAAATAAGACTATAAATAAATTAAATTATTTATAAATTACATAGACTCATTTAAAAAAAAACTATTTAGACTCAACTCATTAAATGCATGATAAATTTAGTTTGATAAATAATGGTCAAATTATGAAACAAAATTTATCAAATTTTTTATTGAAATCATTCAATAATAAAATTGAATTGATTATATCAAAATCAGTAATGTTAAAATCAGATTGAATATTTTATTATATCTAAATTTAGTTTAAGTTTAACTTGATAATGTCATAAAAATAACTCGTACATAATAACATAAATTCTATAAAAATATTTATAAAATATGAAAAAATATATCATTTTAAAAAAAATTGTTGTTCAACTAGTTGAAACAATTTTATACAATTTTGACTAATTCAAATTAGTTTAACTATAAATATGATCATAAGATTAAATTATAATTAATTAAATATCTAATTTATAATTGGAGCCTCTTATTTAATACAATCCAATTTTGATAAGAGTGATCTAAGCAAACACTAAATTTTGTAAGTCTCATAAAATCAACACACGAATTAGGAACTCTTAAATCAAACAAAATTATAACCCAATAGAATTGACCCAAGAATTAAATATGTGTTCTTCTTGCTTTAATTATCTAAGACTCAAATTTGAATATTGAATTAGTATGATACTCGTGCATCGCACGTGTGCTGCATTTGTCCTTTGTGATTTAATATATTTTTCTTATTGCTATGATTGTTTAAGTGTTCTTATTTCTTAATTTGATGTAGCCTTTGATTGTCAATCTATTTATATATTTTACTTCAATTACTTATGTGAAGGATATTTGAGAACTTATAGTAGAGAGTGTATTTTCAAATTCATTCTTTATTAAGTTTAGACACTCTTTAAACTCTGAATTTATGATAGAGTGTGGACCATTAAAATTATATGGAAACTTATTGATAACGAAAAAAATAATTTAAAAATATATTTCGTATACAACCAAAAACAAAACCAAATAATCGAGCTACACGATGAGTGCAGATAATTATTGAACTTTAAAGACGATAAACAAATCTTAGCAATCACTCGTTCACCTTGCAATTGCATTAAAAAAATATATAGCAATAAAATATAATGAAAGGATGATTGATAAGAACTTGAAAAGGTATAACTTGAATCCATTGGAATTATAAAATAATTAGATATACACCCGCGCATTACGCAGACAGATAGACAAAATTGTTTCAAACTTTATTTAGTTAAAGAGTATATTATCACTTATTAATCAGCCATATTAGATTAACTGAACTGCTAATACATATAAATTATGTTAAAAGTATTGTAAATAAATTAGATAATAATCATGTTTATATGTGCCTTTTCTTAGATGAGATAACAACAGGAGAAATTATTAAAAAAAAAAGTTCACAGAGCAATTGTTCAAATATTCAAAATGCTGAAAATGATGCCTATAATCAAATTTTTAACTCATAGGGTGCCCTTACTCTATTATGCTAATCTAAAAGATTCAAATATGGAAGAACGAAAGCCATGCCCTCCTCCAACTCACCCTCCACACCACATGCTGTTATCACAAGATTGGTACTATCCTCTAATTTAGAATGGGAGTTTCAATTTTTCAGCCTCATCTTAGCCACTTCCACACTTTTGACAATGAGAATGAGTTACAATAAGAGTTTGATTTTGCAATTGTTTAAGGATACTAACTTCATTGTCGTCGCTAGTAGAGCCTGAAATGAAAACGGATGATAGAGATCTTTTTTTTGGGTATGAGATAAAGATCTATTTTGTTCACCCATTCATCAATATTATAAGCCGAGCACGTGCCAGTGCCTTTTCCACTATTGTTAATTGGTCAGTTGCGTGTAGGCAACTTGAGCCAATAACACTGGAGACAACATGCCGCATCCATGCTAAGTTCAAACTCATTCTTTTCGCTGTTTGAATCATCAACGAAAGCATATATTGTATATCAAATTCATCGAGAACTCATTGTGAATTCAAACTCAAACCCATAGTTATATAATCAATTACCAAATATAAACCCAGAAGAGATAACAGAACGATCCCGTTGAGGCATTGAATACTCCAAATCATTCCTGATACACAAAGTATGCAAACGGAAAAAACGAAAAAAGATAAATCGTCATACAAATTAACCTGCTCGTTTCCAAACAGCATTTTAGGAAGAGAAAGTCAAGTTTTGTGGCTATATAAAAATGCAGAGAGGCAAGCTGTGTTATGTACACAAGCAATCTATTATCTTTTGAATCACATTGGAAGTGTCTATTTTTTTATCAAAACGGCTCATCTAATAAGTGAAAAGTAATTGCTGTTGCTAAGAAGAAATTAAAAAAATTAAAAGAATGAAATGGTTGAAATTGAAAGGATACTATGTTACAAGCTAATAATTATGAGTGATCTTAAAATTACGAAATTCTAAAAAAATTACTGAAGAAACAAAATTTTAATAATTGATATAACAACTTATTATAAAATAGAAACGCTAATATATCATCACTATATACTTTATCTCAAAAGTTATATATTATAAATAGACAGTCAATCACACATCCCATTGCCGTTAACCATTTTGTGCCATTTTCACATTTGCTGCAATATTACTCTGATGTGTTTTTTTTTTTTAAATCTTTCAGCACTTTTATTTTCTTGTTCTGTACTCAATTTCCCCTATCAATAAAAAATTGTGTTCTCATTTCATGTAATTTTTTAATATTCAAGTCGCATCTCAAACATTTAAAGAATTTATTTGTTATTGTTATGATTTGCGTTTTGAGAGGCAGATTATGATGGCTCTCAAGTACTATTTTTATTTTAATTTATATAATGATTTATTAATTAATTATATTTATAAATTCATTAATTAAATAACATTAAATTTAATTAAAATTTTATAATAATAATTATAAATTATTTAGCCAAAAAAAAATTATTTTATAAAAAGTGCAATATGTTTGAAAGAAGTTAATCTAAAAATAAAATAATTCTTATAGAAATGAAATATATTTGAAATTAATTACAACTGTATAGTATAATTTTTAAAAAATAAATTTACAATTTTATTTATTTATTATTTATATTTAATTAATTATTAATGCCCTTTTAGGTATATAAAATTTAGACACCCAAGAAAAAATATTTTTTTAATAGTACAGATAATAATATACAAGATGGTAAGTAAAGGCTGTTATCTGAAATTAATTTCTGTATATTTAATAACTAATTTAATTTAATTTAATTATTAATATAAAATTTCATACTGTAATTAATTATGTGTTATTATATTATTAAAATAATTTAATAATAATAACAATAATAATAATAAATATATGATATCAATTTTGTAATAATAATACAAAAATACATAATTAAATAATAATAATAAATATTCACGATGAAGTAAATTATTTTTAAAAGATCATGAGTCAAAAGTAAACTTTTCAATAATTTATAAAAAGAAGTTTTTTAAAAAGAGCACAAAATTTTAAGTTTTTAGAAACATAATTATTCAATAAGCCAAAATTTGAAATGTGTTTTTCAAACTTCTTCTGAGTAGATTTCAAACATACATTGTAATTTGATTAAATTAGTGCATATTAGGATTAATTTATTTTATTTAAAAAATTAAAATAATTTCTTAGGAATTTTTAAAATAATATTTGAAAATAAATAAGTTAATTTAACATGCAATTAATTTCATTAATAAATTAAATTTATAAAGATGCATATATATGAATTAAATTGAATATGAGTTTTTATATGATAAAAAAATTAAAACATATTCTATAATGTGCTGCATTCAATGAGCTGCGATTTATTTTTTTCCTTTAGGCAGGCGTGAGCATGTGAATTTTAAAGTAAAAACAAGTGTGTATGCTTATATATTAACTAGTGCGTCGCCGACGTTTGTGGCTCGTGAAAGTTCCTGAAAATCCCGCTCGTAAAAAAAAAAAAAAAACAACTTTAACCAAGTATGTATATTTAGTATATGATTGATTTTAATTAATTTTTTAAAATATTTTCTTTTAAGTTTTTTTCATTAAATTATGATTATAAATTATTTTAAATATAAAATAAACTAATCTAAAAACATATTTAAAATATTAAACATATTATCCTAATTTTAAATATAAATTTAATCTATTTAAAACTTAATTAAATATATTTAAATTTTTTAATCACGATATAGAATATTTATTTAACTAAACTAAAAACTAAAATCAATCAAAATAAATACAACTTTATCATAACAAAAAAAAAAAACAGAGTTTGCTTCTGAACCGTTTCCATTAGTTTTAGCGAAAAAAAAAAAAAAACCTCGTCTTTGGGTAATCCGAACAAAAAGCGGACAAACGACACCGGATAGGAGTTAAAAAAAAATAAAAATAAAAGAAAGGACATCATCGTGATTGTTGTGCATAATAGCTTTGCGTTTTGTGTATGGAGATAGTATTCAAATCAAAACCATAATTGCTTTCTCATTATTCCTCCCAGTTCCAGCTGCAGAGAAGAGAAATCAGTTATTGCTGTATGGCCATGTTCGAAGACTGTACGATCTCTCCTTGTACGGCCATGTCCTGAAGCGGGTCAATAATCAACGCACAAAGTCACGGTTTCGAATCGGGCTTTCAATCTCGAGAAATGGCGACGACAAGGTCCCCGAACCATTCCTCCGAGGACATCGTCGATTCAACGCCGTTCATAGCGAATTCCGGTGGGTCTTCCGATGAATCCAATTCTGGCCGCATATTTGTTCGGAGACAGAGCCTGCGCCAAGCCGCACGCTTTCTCCGGCAGGCCAGTGGTCGCAGGATGATGCGCGAGCCCTCGATGCTGGTTCGAGAGACTGCGGCCGAGCAATTGGAGGAGAGACAGAGCGATTGGGCTTATTCCAAGCCCGTGGTGATTCTTGACATCATTTGGAATCTTGCCTTCGTTATTGTGGCCGCCACGGTTTTGGTTTTGAGCCGAACTGAGTCACCCGGCATGCCTCTGAGGTTGTGGATTGTGGGGTATGCTCTGCAATGCATCCTTCACATGGTCTGTGTTTGCGTTGAGTATAGGAGACGGAGGCGGCACCAGCGCGGCCAATTTTCCCCATCATTGAACGCAGTGCAGGACGGGATTGGCAGCAGTGGGAATTTGAGTTCCGGTTCAAGGGAGGGTTCTGGGCAGTATGTGACGTTGGCGCAATTCGACGAGGAAGGAACAAGGTAAATTTGTGCCTTTCTTTTTCTTCTTCAAATTTTTGGTAAATAATTTGCTCACTGTCTCACTCTTTTAATACTTGCATTAACAAATGAAGCATTTATGGGACTGTCATGTGGACTTTGGAACTCCATGATACATAATGAAAATTTATAAGTGCGTTCCCCTGTAAATCATATTTATGATAACACTCCAGATTAAGCTGATGCATGAAATGATTTCAGGCTGCTTTAATTGATTGAGCGTTATAATTAGGAGTTGTAAATTCTATTCTGGGTTTTAAGGAACCTCAACTTGATTTCATATACTTCCTTTTAGGTGATGCTACTCCATTGAACTGATGAGTTTCATGTTGTGCCGTGGGAAAGCCTCTTAACTTTGAAGATCTCTAAACTCTGTCTCAAATTACTTTGAGTGATTGAAAATGATGATGTAACTTAAGTTTGATTGTAAAAAGAGATGATAGAGGCTGTCATGTGATAATTACCTGAATTTTCTGTTAATGGAGTTATTTTTATTCAATTTCTCAGAGCAGATGTGTATGTGTCTAAGTTTATGTACTGAGAAGAAACACTTCTGAACTACAAAGCGTGTAAGTGACTAATTCAAATTTGAGCCTTGGTTTTCTTAATGTAAGTACAAGATGATACGGAGCAAGTGCTTTATTTCCCTGATTTAATTGCTAAAAAGGTTATTTAATGCATTTGTTTAAAATTAATAACTTGTGCCATTTTTTAATGCATTATTTCTTTCTGATATGGATTAACCTTCTAACTTGAATTAATGAGATACTTTCTAATTTTGAGCAATCAAAAGCAGTGTCGTGTGTTGAAACAATATGACCAATATTTATTAGAGTCTCTTATGTTGATTAAGGACAAGAGCAATTATTGTTGTAAATCAGCGAAATGAGTACCATCTATTATCTGATCAATGTATTCATCATTGTTTTTTTCTCTCATGTTATGCATTTTTATGCTTGTCTTTTTTCTCAGCAGTATTGCAAAGCATTTAGAATCGGCCAATACAATGTTTTCATTTATTTGGTGGATTATTGGATTCTACTGGGTATCAGCTGGTAGTCAAACTTTAGCCCAAGATTCTCCTCAGCTTTACTGGTTTGTTCTCTCTCTCTCTCTCTCGCACGCGCGTGCGCGCTCGTGCAGGCAACTTGTTTATATATCTATTATTAAATATTGCATTTGTAATTTACTTTCCTTTTGGCAAATCTACGGTTATTTTAGTTGAATACTTCTGACAAAATCTACTTGCTTTGCAGGCTATGTATAATCTTCCTGGGTTTTGATGTTTTCTTTGTCGTTTTCTGTGTTGCACTGGCATGCATCATTGGTATTGCTGTTTGCTGTTGTCTTCCATGTATCATTGCACTGCTGTACGCAGTTGCAGACCAGGTAAGTCATGGTTATTACCTGTTCTTGTTTTTGAGTTAGTATTGGCTGTATGAATCTAGTGCCTCAGCAGCTCCTTGTGAAGAACTATATTCTGTGTAAATTTGGGTGGGAAGTTTGGTAAGCATTAATGATCTTTGAAGTGACTTTACAAATTTAACCATTTCAACATATGTAGTAATAGGTTATAAAAAAAATTAATAATAGGATCTTTGTATTTTGTAAAACACATCAATGGAAATATACAAAATGTTTTAGTTGTGGGGAAATAGGAGTTAGATTGGTGGTTATTTAAACAGATTAGACAAATACTAAATCTGAATTTACTTATTTCAATATGTTGAGTTAGTAAATTAGCTGTATGTAGCTGTACTACATAGTTAGTTGACTTGTACTACTACTGTACCATTGTACTAACGCTCTGAACACGGCTCATTCTTACAGTGTAACAGAAATGTAAGAGATATTACTCTTACATATTCCTAAAATATGGGTTTTCTCTCTAGATCCTCTCCCTAGATATAACAGAAATGTAACAACTACAATAACTATGACAGCTACTATTTCAACACGTATGATGAAAGGTTATGACTTGTGTCCTAATACCTATTGGTGTTTTGTTCTGAGATAACTTCTTTGTCCTTACATTTTGTATACTTCATTCAGATCCATAGAGGACAAATGGTTACAATATTCTTTCATTTTGAAAATGATCACAATACTATTTCATTAGGTTGATGTTGTTGATCTTCTAGGATCTGTAAGAAGAAGCAAATTTTGCCATATAACTTGCTTTCCTATGTCTCAGCAGATTGTGAATTTATCACTAATTATTCGCATGTTAATTCAATCTTGTTGGCTACAACTTGGTTGGTGGACAGCATAAATGACGTGTATATCTGAAATTGAGTTTGCTTTTGACTAGACATGATGACAATGCTGTGTAGCTTAAGACTATTTAATTGTGAGATAATTGCTGTAATTTAGTAATTATACTGTTCCTTGCCTTCATGTCTTTCTCTCTCTCTGTTTTTGGGTAAAAAAGCAGGAAGGGGCATCAAAGGAAGACATTGAGCAGTTGTCAAAATTCAAATTCCGAAGAATTGAAAATAATGAGAAACTTACTGGTAACACACAAGGACCTGTTGGCGGAATAATGACTGAGTGCCGGGATGATTCACCTATTGAACATTCTCTTGCTGAGGAGGATGCGGTATGTTGTACATTTTTTGTTATGTGTGGGTTAACCTTTTCTCCTTTTCCAGTGGTCTTGTTACTCTGTCTCTCATTAGGTATTATTTCACTATACTTCAAAGGGAAATCCATGTAATGTTTTAAATACAGGCTTCATTATAAGCTGATTTCTGTAGCTATTATCACAGTTTTCATGGGTAAAATACAGATTCACCTTCTGAAAACATTCTTAAACTGGAGAATGCAATATGTATATATTTTGGTTATGTGTGCTTGGCCTTCCATCCCTTTTTCTGTCGGAGGTCTTTTCACTATCACATTATACACTGAAGGAAATTGACATACTTGTTAGAGGACATGCTAGATAATTTTGATATGATTAATTTAGTGGTTTGACAAAAATGGTTGCACACTCTGTCATTCTGCAAATCTGAATATTTTTTTTGGTGGTATACTGTAGGAATGTTGCATCTGCCTTTCTTCTTATGATGATGGGGTTGAATTAAGAGAACTTCCTTGTGGTCACCATTTTCACTGTGCCTGTGTGGATAAATGGCTGTATATCAATGCTACTTGCCCCCTCTGCAAGTATAACATCTTGAAAAGTAGCAACCTCAGTCAAGAGGAAGTGTAGAAGATGACAAAAAAGTTTCTAGCAGCCATGTTGAGGAATCTGCATATACTTTTGGTTCACATTATAATAGGCACAGTATGTTAATATACAGGCCTTTACAGTTGTTGCTGATGCTGCTGTTTGCTTGTTATCTTGTAGTTATAGTTGTTTTGGTTATTCTTAGTTATGGTGGCTTCTAAATGGTTGTTTATATCAGTGTTGTTCAGTGTATACTGGCTATAATTATCTCACAGGCAATTTGGTTGTCATTTTTTTTTTCATTGTCGTCATCATAACATCATTATTGTTGTCTATGAGACCTATACTGTCTCTTGCAAGCCAGTGTGGAAGGCTTTATTATGTCTCAGTACATGCTTTGAGAATGTTCAGCTTCAGTCCAACCTGCCTCAATGTTCATCAGTGTTAGTGAGTTTCTTATATTGATTATGGTATTGAGATAATTTCTTAAGCATGTATTAAATGAAAAAGTAAGACTTGCAAACAATCTGTCTAAATGATGAAATGACAATAATCTCTAGAGCAAAGCCGAAGCCATATTATAAGTTCAGCATAAGTCTTCTATATTGTTGGTCCAACCCAAGAAGCGATGAAAGCCACCTAGGTCCTAGGCAGCACCTTTAGTATCCCTCACCAAACCTGCCTAATGAGCAGTTGAGCACCCATCTACACTGGCGCTGCTGCTAGGGAGCAATCCATGAATCCTCAGAAGCTCCCTTTGTTATTTACGTGACGTTTGGTAGCAAGTTTTTGTTAGCCAAAAGTAGTTTGGAATCCATGGAATCCATAGATATGCCAGAGGGTGAGAATTGTGATAAGGAGTAACAATCGGGACTCGTAACGTAACGGAACATTCCGACCCATTGAGGATGATGACGATCGTATTGCTGATCAAGGAATAGAAGGTTGTCAAAGGAAGCAGCTTTTGATAAACCTTCTTCTACGAAACGCCCACTTCCCATGGGAGGACTCGCTTTCCCTGGAGAGCTACGCACTTGTCCTCCCCACATAACTGAACCTCCAAGGTCTTGCATCCTGCAAATAAGTCCTTGGGCCAGTACCCAATTCGCTCATATGTCGTTCACGAAACAAGCCACCAGTGCCTTGTATAACGATCCTATAGTAAATTGGTCATTTGGGAGTGATCAAAATCAATGTAAATGCAGCTTTCTCGCAGGGTAAGGGCTTGGGAGCTATAGCTGCGTTGGGTAGAGATTTCAAAGGTAATCTAATCTCTGGATTTGCGAAGCAGATCCCAGTGTCCTCAAGCTTGATTGCCGAAGCTTTGGCTTTCAGAGAAGGCATAGTTTTAGCAGTTAATATGGGTCTTCAAAGAGTCTTAATTGAAGCAGGGAATTGGTGGAGGCGACCAGGGAAACAGCACAAAATTGGGAGATCCAAGCAATTGCGGAGGACATTCTGTTTTTCAGGTCATCTTCCTTTGGTAGATGCGGATTTCTTTGGGTTGGGAGGCAAGGTAACATGGTTGCCCACAAGATTGCTAGGTTGGCCATGGATCGTTTTCTGCCTCCAGACTGGAGCTTCAGAGTTCCTCCTTCAGTAGCCACTCTTGCAAGCTGACAGCTCCATCTCACCGCATCAATGTTTGGTTACAATTGGGTACTTGTCCCTTTGTGCTATTTTGAAGTGTAATGGTTTTCATCCTCTAGTTTAGCAGTTGCGTAGCGCGCCGTTTTCTCTGTTGCTCTTTCGGCCTTTTGGGTCTTTGTTTTGAGGAATGGATAAACAAAAAAATTGCATAGTATGTTGTTAAAAAAAAAAAACAAAAGTAAAACAGATTCAAGTACCTGTATTTTATGCCCCCTTAGCAATGGAAGACCAAGGGCGGGCTGTTTGTAGATGTTGACACAGTCAAAGATATCACCGTCTCCAATCTGTAAAAATCAAGAATCAGCTTATTTCAGTGTTAATTTATTATTACGACTTATTGGGAGTTTCAGATTCTTTTACGTGAACAAGAAATATTACAAGAGTTACCTGGAAGCTTATTACATAGGGCTTGTGAAGGATTTTAAGTTGTTGTCCGAACTTACTATGCGTGAAGCTTCTTCCTCCGAACCTGTCGACATAGAAACTCTCCAACAGTGCTAGTAAAATTGTAAGGTGTGTACGCCAAATCGCTGTGAAAGCCACATGGTACAAACAGAAGTCTGGTAGAAGATGGCCTTCCTTAATTTTTTGGCTTTAGGAAATGAAAGGAACCATCAGAAATATTCATTTTATTGAGTAAATAAGACGAGTGTTCAATAAATGCCGTTCATGTTAAATCAGATATATTTCTTTTCTTTGTGATTGCAGTGCTTTTTTTTCGTTGCTATTAACTTATTTTAATTTGTAATTAAAATGGTTTATAATTAAAATTTTATTAATAAAATTTAAAAAAAAATCTTAAAAATAATGTATTCTTAAACAACCATTAAATAAAATTCTTGTTTCTGCATTTACACGTGCGTTTTAAATATGACTGCCCTAAAATTAGTGCACTTTAAAATAAAGTACAAACTTTTCTTTTTTATATCTTAAAGTATAGTTTTTTTAATTATAAATTAAAAAATTAGTAATTCAATATTTGATAAAATATAATTACATAAATAATAAATTATAAGTTATTTATAAAATTTTTATTTTTTCTCATCAATAATTTTCACTTTATTTTTTAAAATACATTTATCATTTTAGAAAGAGATTTAAATCCCTCAGTACATACTCAATTAGATTTTTTTTTTTTATGTCCTTCCTTCACACTTTTATTTGGATTGGGAAAAAACAATAGGAAAAAAATAAAAAATAAATAAAGAGAAGATAAAATAAAGGAAAGAAAAAAAAGAAAAATAAAAGTTTTCTTGTTTAGATGTGTAAAAAAGTGAGAAAAAATATATTTATATAAAATGATAAATATATCTTTATTCTAATGACAAATGTAAAAAAGAAAACAATAAATAAAATTGTAAATATATGATTTTTCTTCTCCAAGTGTTAGTTTTCTTGGCGCATATAGAAATAAATTTTTTTGGCGAGTCCCACATCTTTTTTGTTTTTTTTCTTTCTCTAGTGTTTACTTCTCCAACCAAGCCAGTAAAAAGTTTCTCCTACCTTCGTGTTCTTTTCTCTTCCTTTTTTTTTCTCCCTCTTTTCTAGCAATGCAAGCATATTGTTAATTTTTTTTAATCTTTAACTGAGATATTTTTACAAATATTATTATAAAATTAATTTTTTGGACAATCTTTATTGGTATTCAGTGCTCTGTTTCAAGAGTAAATATATTGTATTAGAATATTTAAAATTTTATTAACTCTAATAATTCTCTATAATAATAATCAGAAAATATGTCAAAAAATTTATTTGATTCTCACAGTAATTATTTAATGTTTATAACATATATCTAACAAATACAATCAATAAAATATTTAAAATTTCATGAAAATACTGATAAAAAAAATTATGATAGTAGCAGAATAATCCGTCCATGACTGGTTCGAAATTGTGGTTTTACATAAATCAGGGAGATTGGAAGCATGATTGGAATTTTGCCTTTGTACGCTTGGAATCACTATTGGTGCCTTGGATGAATTGCAAGCCCAAGACTCCGCCACTTAGGCACTTACCACGTGAACCGACAGCATATCAGACTATCAGTTGTTGTAAAAGGTTATTCTCTCAAGGTGGGGGTTATTCTTCGTATTTTCTGCCGTGTTAAATCTCATTTAACTTTTAGCTCTTGTCCTTTTTCTTTTTAGTAAATTTGTTGTCCTTTTCATGATAAAACAAACATAAACGTAAATCATGTCTTCTAAAATGTTAATTTTAAAGTTTGCTAAATTATTATTTGGACTCTGTAATTTTGCTTCAAATTCAAATTTAGTCCTAAAATTTAAAATTATTGAAATATATCCTCATAATTTTTAAATAATAAAAAATGATTTTTTATAATTTTTAAACAATATAAAATTATTCTTATTTGATCTTTATATAAAATAGTTAATAATAATAATAGTATTTTTAAATTCAATTTGATATTAACTATAAATATCAAAGCATTAATTTAACCACAATAAATTTATAACTCAATTGACATTGACTTTAATATTTAAAATTATAGTATGATAATGTCAGATATTCATTCTTTCAAGAAATTATTTATTCTTTATATATATATATATATATATATATATATATATATATATATATATATATATAAGTACTTGTACCTCTTATGTAATTAAATTATAAAATATAAAAAAAATAATTTAACCTTTAAAATTTTTTTGGACACAATTAAAATTAACTAACTAATAATTATTTTTAAAAAATGAATTATAAAACTTTGCTCCATTACTTGGGTAACTAAACACTTTTAAATAATATTTACAAAAAATAAATAGTCAAACCAATATAATTTTAAAAAGCATTTATTCTTTTCTCAATCAAAAAAAGTTTTTTTTCTTTTGAAAAAGTATTTTAGTTATTATTTTTCTTAAATAAAATTAAGAGTAAAATCTATTTTTTATTTTTTAAATATATAAATGTTATTACTTTGATTATCTAAAAAATTTTATCATCAATTTATGTCTTAAATTTAAAAAATATCATCAAAAGCGTCCTTTTATGTATGACATAGACTAAATTAATAAAATTTTAATAATTAATAAACTAAATTGATGATAATTTTATATAATTGAATAATTAAATTGATAATATTTTTTGATCATTGAAGGACTAAATTAGAATAAATATCTTTAAATGATCAAAATAATGTTATTTTTTAGATTTAGAAACTAAATTGATGACAAAAATATTTTAAAGGTTAAAGTGATAATACTTATGTTTTATGGGACTAAAATGAAAGTTTCCTCTAAAATTAATGATAACTTTTTATTTATTTTTGTATGATTTCGTTGGTGATAGTTTTATATATATATATAAAAAGAGTATACCTAATTAGAGAAGTGTTTATTATAAAAGATAAACAAATTAATTATTAAATTAGTCTTATTGATATGTTAGATTATTTTATATATTGACCGAATTAGATGACTCACTTAATTTGATTGTTTATTAGTTAAAAATATATTTATTTATTATATTAGATTATAATATTTAATTATATATTTTTTAAATATTATAATTAAATTATATTATATTAAAAATATAAATTATTTTTTAGATAATAATTTTTTTAATTTATATTTTTATTAAATCGCTGAACGATGATCTGGCCCTCTAGCCAAATTCACCTCCGATTCAAATTGTACAACTATGATTCCAACTCCATGATTACGCTGCCACTATTCCAATGCCTCCCTCGTCCCTGTCCAATGCTGTCCTTTCCATAATTTCCAGTACAGCTTTGCGGCGTTCCACTCTTTGTGTCGCAGATTTTCCACGTTGTTGCGGCGCTGACGCCCCTGTTGTCTCGTCAACTTTACAATTATCTACGTTACCATGTCTGCGATTATTTAAAAAATTATTTTTAAATATTAATTGTATTCATAATGAAATCATAAAATAAATTTAGATTATTTAAAAAATTATTAGCAATGTTGATTGAACTTAATTTAATTTTAATTATACATATATAACCTCATAATATTAATAAACGCACGTCACCATCACCACATGTTCATCCTCCAGTGTTATCATCTTCCTATTCCTGTATGGACAAACATGATTTATTATTAATTATTATATTAGTCTAGTTTGTCTTTGCTGCTGGAAATTTGGGATTCCACATGGATAAAACTAAAATTTTGCTGGTTTCCAGAAAAAACAAAGTGGAAATTCAGTTCACCTGCAATTTGACTTCACAAAGTTGTGAATTAATTTAAGAGTTTAGTTTTAATTAATTGTTAGTGTCAAAAATTTTATGTACTAACAAATTATTAAAATAATAATTATTTTAAAAAATAAATATTTTTAATAATATAATAATATATAATTAAATAATAATATAAATAAATTTTATATTTATAATAAATTAAAATTAAACACTTTAATATTTAATAAGTTTTAATAGCAACAGTAAAATTTTTAAAATTAATATTATATTTATTTTTTTTCCTTTTGAGTTAGAACTTGAAATCGTACATTGTCTTCATTAAAAAAAAGTGTTGCCTTACATCAAAACTTGTTTCAAAAATATAACTTCTATGTTATATTTAATGGAAAAGACAAAATAGAGGTACACATTGAGTTGATAATTACATGATAATCATTCATTGAGCTTAAAAGGAAGAAGAAAAAATATGAAATATCATACATAGCAGATTAGCACAAATTAAGTGACGTGTTACACTTGTCCACATACTCCACTGTGCAAGACCCCACTACAGCACCATGCCAAATTGCCAGATGAGATCTACGGCTTAGAGTTAGCCCAAAGGGTTCCTTCCTTCTGTACGGTGGTCCCACCCAAACAGCTCCACCACTTTTTCATTTATTATTATTATTATTATTATTTGTTTTTATATTATATTATCTCTCCGTCTTCGCGCTCGTGCTCGTGGTGGCGGTGCTGCTGCAATCACCGTCGCCAATTCCCCGCATCGCTGTCACCGGTATCCCAATAACAGTTTGACAGGTATCGTCGGCATTGGGTGGCGCGGAAGTTGAGATGCAGGTAAGATATCCGTCCATTCTGACGGAGAGGTTGATGATGGCGTGGCCCCTGGAACCGTCTCTGGCCCGTAGCCGGTAACTGAGGTGGCGTACCGAATCAGGGGGAAGGAGGCCAATATCCGTGGCGGGGATCAGACACCAACCGAGTTGTGCGGGCCCCACAATCGGGCGCTTGTTGTATAGCTCAAGGTATAGGCACGAGTGTCTGTCCGAAAAGAAGGTGGGATCCACTGGGAAGCGGAACTTGTGCTCCTGCGTCGCAGTTGGAGTTGGGCTGAAGCCTCCTCCGTCGTGGGTGGGGGTGGGGAGCTTGGTGAGGGTGATGAAGGGTCTGACGCGGCTGAAATGGGAGGAGTAGCTGTCGAGGCCTTCAGCGGACACGACGGTGATCTCCAAGGTGGCGAGGGAGGAGGAGGAGTGGTGACGAGAGAGCGGTGGCACACTAGTAATGGTCATAACTCATGAGTCATGATAGAGAGAGTAAGGGAGAAGGAAAGTTGCGTTATAATGGGTTGGGCAGGGTCATAAGTCGGTGTTACGGAGTGTGGAGAGTGTAGTTTCGTGGGTGCTACTGCTGGTCCTGTCAGTAGTGGTGTTGAAAATCAAACTAAATTAAATAAAATTGATTGAAAAATTTAAAAATCGGATAAAATTAAATTAAATTGTTTTTTTCTGATTTTTTTTAAAATTAATCGATTTAATTTAATTTTCAGTTTTAATTTTTAAAATTGAATAAAATCAAACTAAATCGATTATATATATTATATATTTTTTTCAGTTTTATTATCTAAATAAATATTTATTTATTAAATTACAAGTTTAGCCCCTTTTAATTTCCTTTTCAATTTTAAATCCCTAATTCATTTCTCCTTCAGTAGACCACCTTCACGCTCTATCTCTCCGTTGCTCCCTCTGGCTCTCGCTGTGCGCCGCCCCCCCGGCACGCAACGGCCAAGGACCAAGGTGACGCTCTCAATCTCTCCCCTCTTGCTCTTGGTCTCTCCCCCTCTCTCCCCTCCTTTTGCCTCCGTCTTTCTTCCGACAAGCCCTCTGTTGCGTTCAACCATGCCGCGCTCTCCTCTCTCCATAGGCTCTTCCTCACATTTGCGCTGCCCTCTCCTCCCTCCGGCCCTCCCTCCTCTCTGCGCCGCCGTCTCCTATCTCGGCTCCCCCTCCCCTCTGCGCCGGCCTCCATCCCCCTCTTCCATGTGCATCTGCGTCTGCTGATTGCCCACTGCGTCCCCCATCTCCATCACTCGCTCGGTATGTTGCTCTGTATCCTAATTTAATTTTTACTTTTGGGTTTAATTTTTGAATCTATTGTAGTCGGTCTTCTGTAAGGTCATAAAATCGAAAAATCGAACCAAATCAAACTGATAGAATTTAATTTGGTTCAATTGTTAAATTGAAACTAAACCGATTAAATAAGAATATGAGAAAATCAAATAATTCAATTCGGTTGATTTTTTTTTTTTTAAATCGAACTAAACCGTCCGTGAACACCCTTACCTGTCAGGTTGTGCCTCCCTCTCAATGATATGACTCTTGGAAATTCTTAATTTCCGTCTCTTACAAGTCAACCTGGTAGATGTACTCGTAACGTGGCACAAGACAATATGCATATTTTGTTTTGATTAATTTTTTAAAAATTTATTTTTTTAATTTTTAAAATTTTAATTAAAAATTATTTTAAATATATAAAACAACCCAATTCAAAAGCCACTTTGTTTTTTCTTTCCTAATTCCTTCTAGACTCACTAACTACTTTTCCCTGCGTCTGACCAATTCCATAGTGATGTTGCCAATATTTTTGGGCATCCAATTTTGACATGACGTGTGTCCATGTATATTAAGATTAAATTGATATAAGAATAAAAATAAAAATAAAATTTTTATGAATGAAATTAATTCATAAAAATTATACTTTTATTTTTATTTTTATACTGTACATACCTTCAACGTGATCAATTAATTAATTAAATTATTATGATAAGAATCTTTTTATTTGTATACTTTGTGACAAATCAATAGTTTCTTTTCTTTTCATCTATTTATTTCATTATTTTTACAATAATATTACTTCTTTTAACGATAAAATATGTAATGAGTAATTTTTTTTAATTTTTTAAAGATATAAGTATAACTGACATCAAAGATAATCTCTTAATAATAAAAAGTAATATTATTTTAATTTTTTTAAAAAATTAATATTAATTTAATTTTTAAATTATTAAAAAATATTATTAATTTAATCCCTCAATTACATATAATTGACATCGAATTTGTCTCTCAACGTTAGCCAAAAAATTTAATTTATCAATTATAAAAATTATATTAATTTAGTTATTTAATGACGTTTTTAATGTCACTTTTTATGATTGAATAATTAAATTAATATCAAAATTTATTGAAGTATCAAAATAATGAAACTTATATTTTTAAAAAATTAAAAAAGGGGTTCACTCAACATGTAACATACAAATAACTAGTGACATTATATAATGATTTAATTTTATTTATGAATAGTTTTATTAACAATTTTACATCCATCAATACATGATTAGTTTCACTAATTAAATTTGGTTCAAATAAATAATTAGTCTTTATAATTTTATTCGATTTAAATTTTGATCTTTTATTTTTATTTTTTTTAATATTAACCTTTATAGTTTTACTCGTTTGAATTTTGATATATATCAGTTTTTTTATATTTTTTATTTATTTATATTTTAATCTTAATAATTTTTATTTATTAAGGTATTAGGCTCTATTTTTTTTTATGAAAAATCAGTTTGTATAATTTTAAATTATTAAAGTATTGGTATTTCAAGAATTAAAATTTAAATGAGCGAAATTATAATGATCGATATAAAAAAATTACAAAAATTACAGGGCTCAAAATTTAAATTGAGTGAAATTATAGAAATTAATTAATTATTTTAATCTTTAATTTTTTATTCGCAATCATGAAAATTTTTAAATTAATAAAAATATCATTCTCTTTTTTTTTCTTCCTTTTCCTTACCCTTACGGCACGAACAAATTAAAAATTCTCTCTTTTAATATAATGGAAATTGATACAATTCCAAATGTATTAGTTTTTCACCAAATTTTTACAGTTATCGGGCCATGAGTTTGATCATAAACAAACCTTCAAGTAAGGTTAAGACAAGTTGATAGCAATGATAAGTAGAAACATTCGTTGAAAGGTTGTCTTTTGTTATTGTTTTATTTTTAAACTTTACTTACATTTAAAAATATTGATAGAGAAATGTAATGTACTCCACATATACAGAAATAAGTATGATGATGAAACATAGCACTAGTCCCAAAAATTTTTTTGGGGAAACTGTGACTTGAAATATCTTGAAGAATTAAAAAACAAAAACGTGAGAGATCATGACAAGTTTCACATAGGCCTATTAGGGGGAAAAGCCCGTGATTAATGTTTGTAGCCGTTGTTGATATTTAAAAACTAACTAGTCTTGATGTCTGATAGAATTTCATTTGCTATTTCTTAATTTTGAAATCATACTTAATTCTTCTTTTAAATCTTATGATATAATTTTTTTTTTATTTTTATGATTCAAATGCAAACACTCTATTCATAGTCTTTTATAGAATTTCATAAAAATAGAAAATACATATATAATGAGCTAAAATTTCAAAATTTAAAAAGATATCAATATAATATTATCAAATTTTAATAAAAATATAATATTATCAATATAATATTATTATATATTATTCACAAAGTATTAATATAGTATAAGTGAATTCTAGACATGAAAATTCTCGAATCCTATGGGCATGCTTTGGTTGATATAAAAAAAAATTAATAAAAATTAACATGATTTAACCCAACATATGGTTCATACATTTGTCCACAAATGTCAGATATGTCCACCACCGATAAATAATTCTAAAATCAAGCTGTTTATTTTTAATTAATTTTTGTGTCAGTAGTCTGAAAAAATATTATTAATTCTTCGTCAATTTATGTGATGCACAAAAACAACAATGCTATGGAAATTCAATAATTGCAAATTTTATAAATGAAATTCTAATAAACAAAAGTACAATATACAGGGTTCGGCAGTGTCTCTGTCAGCGCATGGAAGAATTGAAGTAAATGCCACCTACATGAATCTTCCATGCACTGCCGCGTTCCTTATAAATTCCCGTTGGCGATTGTTGATTACTATAAGTTTATAACCATTCTCATATCTCAGGCATTGTTAACGCAAATTAGCACATACAATTATATTCTTACAAGAGAAATATATCTTCTATTTCCAAGAAGTTGTTAGTTCCCTCTTAGATGAAAAAATATTAAGCTGAAATTTCAAATTAATATGAGAAGTGGAAGCCACTCATAATATTACTCAACACACACTATCTAACGATTATGATAATTCAAGAAAAGTTAAGAGAAGCAACTTTGTTTATGTAATTATTTAATCACTTTATACCTATATCTCACTTTGATCACTTGACCTGGTCACATGCCTCTTGTTTACCGGATTATCAATTTCCATAAATTTCTCTTACTAAGTGTATGTTTGGTACAGGGATAAAAATAAAAATAAATTTTTTAAGGATAAATTTTGTATATAATTTTTTTTATAAAAAACTCATTCATGAGAATTTTATATCTATTTTTACTTTCATACCAAACATGCAATAAAAGTATAAATTTATATAAAAAAAATTACACCCTTGATTTGTATCATTAGATCACATTAAAAGTTTGTACACGAATTCATGTCTAGTATATCATTTTTTTTTTGGGGTATGCGTCTGGTATATCATTTTGTGTAACTAATAACAATATTCGAGAGTCTAGAGACTATAAATCTGGAGGAACATAAACTGAAATTTTTTACGAGATATATGTTTAATAACGAGTTAAATTTTTTATTGGGAAGAAATAATTGATTTTTTTGTATTTTTTATCTTGATTTTTTTGGGATCTACATGAATTATTTTATTTCAAAATATGAAAAGCAAGTGCAGTGATGGGCCAAACTCAAAAAAAAAATCTTAAATGGGCCTTATGTGTGTATATATAGTGGGCCTGAAATAAAATTGACTGCTACATGAAGAGTGCTTGCGGACAATGCGGTAGATGAAAGAAGTTGATCCTCTCCTCTTCTTTTTGGTCAACAAAAAGAAAGATACTATCCTCAAACTGAGATTTGGTATTATTGGGCTCGAAAGCCTAAGAGGCCCAATGATCTCAAGATGTTGTCAGCTTTTGAGAATTAAAATCATAAGACAACAAAAAAAGGGTAAACTAACGTCCAAATTTAAATTCTAACATTATATGCGAACCCAACAAACTCGGTAAATATTTATGTTATATTGTATTGTAAAAAAAATTAATCAAGTTTAAATAATACTAAATAAAATTATTTTAATTACTTAATTTTGATTAGAATTAGATTCATATTTCTGTGTGGCAAAAAAAGAGAAAGTCTAAAACATTACCCAAAGAAAAAGTGTAAAAGATTTATGCTAACAGTTTAAAACAAAAAATAACGATTAATGTCAAGAACAAATTAATGTCATATTTAATTAGTGTAACTTAAAATGACACTTGAAAGCTCAATACAATTGAATTTTATTAAGATATATGATTTAACGTTTCAATTAAAATTAATTATCTGATAAATACTAAAATTAAAAGTATATATTAATAAATAAAAAATGTAGATAATAAAATTTAACTAAGACAGGAAAAAAATATTAAGGATGTTCAGAGCAATTTGAATTATACAAAATTATGTGAATAAATTAAAAATGTGTTATAATAATTCAGTAATATACCTAAAAAGACAATATTTTCTCTTCACACAAATAAAGACGAAATTAGAAGAAACTATTAAGGGGGAAAAAAAATCAAGTAATCAGTTAATCACAGCACAACAAGGTCAAGAAATAGCAGCACCATACATAAGAAGCATTAGTTCATCAAACTTCGGAGTACGATGCTCCCAAGGACACCGTAGGTTCGCCTTGTTCAAATTTTCTATTTCCTTTTTTTTTTCCCTTTTCAATTCTAGAAATGTATTTGTTTTTACGTTTTCTGTATTTTATTTCAGTGCAAAACCCGTAAACAGTTATTTGCATAAAAAATGTTACTCTTAACTTAGGGAAAAGTGCAGAGATTAAGTGAAAAAAATAATATTACGGTATTCACATTTTGTACGATTCTAAATTAGGTGTTAGGACCGACTCCGGAACAGAATCTCATTTAAAAACTATAATTATGAAACTTAGGAACAAACTTGGACCACAGGATGGAGACGTTACAATACATAAATCAAATTCGAAATTATTTATGATGTGAGACAGAAATATCCAAATACATTGTTGTATCCTACAAATGTCCCTTCTAAAAAAACGGTATGTCTCCGTCTTTTGGAGGGCAGCCCCTGCGTTCTTTCAGTATTTCCATTTCCGTGTGTTAATCATCTTTCTTTAACCCCGGCTATCAGTAAGGTTTGTTTCTCTTGCAAGGTTTCACGCTGAAGCAAGCATGGCTTTCGCACTTTAAACTCCAATGGCAAGTTCAATTAGGAACAACTATAGTGCCCTTTTCGCAAGTGTGTAACGTTACAGCTACTTGAAATTTCAATTTTCAAGTCACGTGCCCGCCCATTGGCAGCACTAACAGTGTTAGTGCAGTAGTGTAGTGTGCCTGTTTGCTGTATCCAAACATGGCTCTGGCCCTGGAGTCACGAAGTAACAACCAAACACTGCCTTTGCCAATTCATCAATTAGGATAATTATTTCCCAAGCTCCAGCCAATGAGGCTCCTGATCATCCGAGTCGTTGCCATCAAGCGGCTCAGATTTCACATCCGACCCGGGATCGGGTTCCCGCGAGGACTGTGTTTGTGTTTGTGTTTGATTCTGTTCTTTTCTATCTCCTTCGGCCTCGTTTTCTGTCCTGCATCGTTTCATCCCAATTGAAACCCCAAACAACTTGGGGTTGGAGACCTCTGCTTTCGCCGTCTCGCACGGGGTGACACCGGCAGCGCCACCCACACGCACAGCGTCGATGGCGTCCTCAGCTAATAAAACATGCTTGGCAGGCAAAAGCTCCAACGCTTTCCCTTCAGCTATACCACTAGTAGATGATTCTAGTTGCCCAGAACCAGAAGCATAATTCGTCACCAAAGCAAGTATGTTATTACACAGACCCTTCAATTGACTCAACTCGTGACTCAGTTGCATGTTCTCTTTCCTAAGCCTTTCATTCTCTTCTAACAGCTCGGGCGCAGTGGTGCAACCCGTGGTGCGGTGCACTGTATTGCTATTATGTGCAGCAATTGGTGATGAGTTTGAGGAGAGTACCTGTTCGTCGCCCGAGGTTGTTGGGGATACAGCTCTGCCTGAGGCGGCGACAGCAGCCACTGCAGCCACCGTCACCGTATTTGCTGGGACTGCTGCTACCGACGGCGATATTTTCCGCCGTTGTATGTCTCGAAGCATATTTCTCTCGCCTCGCCGGAAACAGTCATTAACAAATTCCCAACGATCCGGGACAACCTTACGAAATCCCTGCAAATAAAACACATACTAATCCGTTCGGCTGCCGAGAAAATCATGGAAGAGAAAAGAAAAGGAAATAAATAAAACAGTAAAAAAAGAAAAAAAAATGGTTACATAGGTGTTAAGCTGACGGACAAAACTGGAAAAGTTGTTGTGCTTGAAATACTTTGGAAGTAAATCTCGAGCGAATTCCGCCGGTCGCCAAACTATGAAGCTTGTGCCATCTTCGTTCCAGGAAATTAGGTCATCTGCAGAGGGATCATCCACAAGCTGGTACGTTTTCGTCAAAAACGGAGTCGGAATAGATCTCTGCGAGTCTGTGGGAGCTGATTCACCGGTCTGCTCGACCGGTAATGGCGCCATGGACTTCGCTTCCAGATCTGGAACTGAACCTACTACTCACCGTTCTGTGGCTCCAACTGTCACATATTCATGAATATATGCTTCAAAACAAAAGTACTTGCTCCAACTGTTTCAATCTGGTGCTTTGCAGCAACAGTTTGATTCGGCAAATTAAATCACATCTACCAGCAAAGGGTCAATAATTCACGAGCTCTTTAGAACCTGCACGAGGTGAAACTATCCTCAGCTAATCCAGGTTCCTCTCGTTATTCTAAACCTTTTGGAGCATAATTAAATAAAATAATATAAACAATTGAACAAGAATTATTGTATTATTATTTTGGTTACCTTGATCTTTCTGAAAGGGACGAATTGTGTATTCTGCAATTGCAACCGGAAGGCCTGAAATTTTCCCACCCACCAAACGGTAAACCGGAAACGCAGTCGTAAACCGTTGGAGCAGAAACCACCAGCATCGTCGGTTGCAGGACAGAGAGAGAGAGGGGGGGCAGGTTTTTGTTGTTTCTAGAAGTTTCTAGGGCGAGGTTAAAATGATAGATGGAAAAGAGCATTCGTGGGTTCGAGAAGGAAAGAGAAAACTGGAAAGGGTGGGGCCCACGCTTATGATAGAGAGAGGGAGAGAGAGAGAGAGGAGATAAGAACTAAGAAGGCGCTAGAAGAAACGATGCGGACCTGTGATCGGGCCGCTGCTGCATCCGAATAAGGCTTTGGACCGTTCGTTTTGTTATCCCTTTTCCAGAACCTTCCTTCTCCTCGTTCTTTCATTTATCGTCATGTTTTCTTCTTTTTATTAGTAAATTCCTTTCGCTTTCCGCCTTTTAATTTTGTCCAACATTATTATGCGCTTTCACATTTACACGTGTTACCAAGTTTATGAAGGCACCTACATCCACGAGAGATTTTTTTATATATTTTTAAAATATTATATTATATCATTAAAAATATAACCTTTATCACTCTATATCAAAATCGAGACATTAACTGTATAAACTTTTTTTATCAAATTTTTAATTTTTCAAAAATTTAATAATAATTAATTAAATATAAATATAAATAAATAAAATTATAAATATAAAATATTATATTATATAATTATAATTAATTTTAAGTGCAGATAATTATTTTTTATTTATATATACTATTATAATAATTAGCTTTAAATATATATATATATATATATATATATATATATATATTACAAGAATATATTTATTTAAATAATTAATTCATAATTATAATAAAATTATAATTACTTAATTTATAAAGTATTTATATAAGTAAAAAAAATAAATACATATTAAAAAGCATTACAGTACCTTTTTAATATGTTAGTTTTATATAATAAAATTTATATAATTTAAACAGTTAAATATAATATTTTAAAATATATAAGAACCTCTATATTTACACATGAGATGGAGATAGGATAAATTATATTAAATTTTTTTTAAATAAACTTAATTTATTTTATAAAATATTAAGTATAAGTCTAGCTTTAACATAGGTTCTTTTTTTTTTACTCGACCTAACATTTATATAAAAATACAAAAGCTTAATTTGATATTTAAATTTATTTAAATGTTTATATTATATAAAAATTTTAATAAGTTTATACTTTAAAAATTTTAAATAATTTGTATCTTTAATTAAATTTATTAAATTATATTTAAAATTAATAAATTATATAAATATATAATAATAAATTATATAAATATTATAATTTTTTAATTATATATATATAGACTGGCCTATTAAAATAAATAAATATTTTTAATAAATTAAACTTGACTTATTTAATTAAATAAACTTTTATAAAAATCTAAACTTAACTTATACACTATACAAATTTAGCTCTATTAAAATCAAAAATAAGTTAGGATATATACTCTGATAAGCCGTCTATCCTATTCCCACTTTTGACAATGTGATTCCAACTGAAAGACTTATTCTTTTCTTGTATTTTCTTAAAAGATATCTAGTATATTTTCCTTTTTTTTCAACACGGAAAGATAAGAAGATTTCATAATGCAAGCATTGGCAAAACAAAATAAGCAGTATCCGATGCGCTGGATAGGATAATATATGAAAAAGAAAAATGTAATTTCTCTACTGAAATAAGAATTTAAATACTGATTATCAGTTTCAATAGGATACGAATAATTAAAAAGAATTGAAATGGTTACTAGTTTGATCCCAAGTAGATATGAATGAAATATACGCTATTAGTAATCTTCCCTTATAAAGGGTACAATTAAAAATCGAGAGATTAATCCTTTACCTTTAAAATGAAGGTACTTTTCATGTATTCAAAAAATGGTCACTAATATTATTCTCATCCGAAACTTCATTAGATGGCTTATAATGTTTTAAATATAAATAAGAGTTTAAATTTAATTAAATATCAACATAAACCTTTTATAATATCTTAAATTAAAAAATACTACATTATTTTAGTAATTAATATTTTAATTCAAGTATTAAATTTTTAGATAAATGACATCGCATAAAACCTTTTATTTC